>OY757188.1:77487386-78093636 GCA_963583895.1 Melanophora roralis
TGCATATTCTTAAGAAAAGCTGACACATTTGATAAATTAAAACAGAAAAAAAATTAAAACTTATTCATTAACACTAACACTAAGTAACAGTGTTTGAATGTTCTAACGAATCCATTGGCCTAATGTCTATATTTTCAGTCTTAAAAAAAACGTTTGTCATGACCATTTACAATTATTTTAAACTGTATAATTTTCTAGTAACTTCTAACACCTACAAAACCAAAAAAATTTTAATGCAAAATAAAAAAGCAAAAAGTAAAAGGGAAACAAAAAAAAATCCTAATGTTACAGCCTTGAATGACTTAAAGAAGCTAATTTGTATAATAATAAAATTCCCCAAAAAAATTCACTCAAAAACAACAATAGCCTAGTAAATTTTTTGCTAATGTCCTTTTTACCATATTTAAGTTTTCCCCTCCTTGTCTTTTGTTTACATTTTCCTCAACTTGTCGTTTTACTCACCCTCAATAGCACTTTCGCTTAAGACATAAGAATGTTCATCACGACCATGTCGTAAATTATGGCGTGTTATGGGTTCATCATCCTTTAACCAATGTATTGGATCTGTTATGGGTATAATGCAGGTAATTGAGAAGCGTTCACCAAGATTCACACTGGAATCGCCATAGTAAACAGCAGTTTCAAATTCAAATTCTGTAGAGTCTTCAATATCATTTGCTAAAAAAATACGCGTTTTTTTGTTGTTGTTGTTTTGGTAAAAGGTTAAGTGAAGAAAATGGATTTGTTTTTTAATGCAAGCACAAACGCACAGGTGCAGGAGAAATATTGAACGGTAAAAGTCACCATTTTATTAAAAGTGATTTATTTTTGTTAAAATTTTCACCCAATATTAAGTAAAGTTATAAGTTGTAGAGTTTTTCGCCATGTTGATGTTGTTTTAGTTTTGTTATTGGTAGTGAATTTAGCATTCGAATTTACATTATGTTTGTTGTTATAATAATTGTCGAAAAAACGAATTGCGGTAGTCACATTTACAGTTGTAGTCATATGAATGTATGTACATAAACAGCAAATATTGTAGCGCAGCATTTATTGTAGTTGTAGTTGTATTTTTGGTTAAAGGTTTGCATGTATTTTTAAAATACATTAAATTATTTAAACAGTTTGTTGCATTTTTATATATAGACTATAGTTTTTTTTTTATTTACCAAACTTTGAATGTGTGTTTTAATGTTTACAAATAAGGAGAAGTTTACCAAAAGAAGTACATCGTACGTACTGGCAGACTGGTTTATCATTGTACATTCAAGCTTAAAGCCTGCAGTGCACGAAATGTCAAAACCTAATGCGACTCAAGGTAGCCGCATTCATGTTCATGCTGTCACAACATCATGTTTGTGTGTGACATATTGAACGAACAAATAATAAGGAGCAAAACATAATCAGCTGTGCTAACGAGGTCACCTTGTGTTTTAATGCATTTTGCCACCGCTAATGTGCTGTTTTTAAAACACGAAAGGCGAAACGTCTTGGACGTTTTGTATGTGTTTTTGTAACAAAAACAAAATATATACAAAACGTCGGCTTTATGATAATGTCAAAATTATGTCATTGCTACGTGCACATGTAGCGCTTTAAAAATTCAGAGAAAAAAAGGGGTAAAAATTCTATTTTGGTGCTTCTGAGGTACGTTTTGTACTTTTTTAGGTTTTTGAATATTTTTTTTGGAAAAAAGTAATTTTTTACATTAATGGTTCGCTTTTACAATTTGTGAGATTATTAGCCTAGAAATATGATATTAAGGACTATTGACCAATATTCTAGGTGGTCGGAAGTCATCAAAGTGGACAAAAAGTACTTTTCATATTTTTAATACGTTTCTGAGATTATGAGTATAGAATAATGGGGTTAAGGACTGTTAACTCAATGAAGGCCGGAAGTCAAAAAGTACCATATTAAGGCTGTAGTTGAATAAGCAGAAAAAAGTACTTTATTACTATTTTGATACATTTTGACTTTTTTGAGCCGTTTGGCTGTTTGGCTTGTTGTACGTAATCGACACATTAGCCTAGAAATTATGTATTTAGGACTTAGTAGACAAAAAGTACTTCTTTTACATTTTTTGTACTTTTTGGCCTTTTTTGGGGTTATGAGTCTAAAAATATTAAATTTAAGACTATTAACTTATATGGAGGTCGGAAGTCAACTTTATATACAAAAAGTACTTCTTTGAGCTTTTTGGTACTTTTTTTGGCAATATGAGCCTAAAAATATGCATTTAAGGACTTTTATCCCAAAAAGAGGTTAAATTTTTTTAAATTAGAAAATTGTTAATTCTGGATTAAAATTGCGCTTACGAAATAGCGGGTAAATGGCTAGTTTTAGCAGTAAGCAATAATATATGCTTAAAAGGTTAAAGTCTTTGGGACGATTTTAAAAATTTTCTTTGAAGGCTTTTTAGATAAAATAATGGATTGAAAAGCAACAAAAATATTTGAAATAATTTTAGTAGATTTCTATTAAGAGCTGTAATTTCAGTTTGCTGCAGTAATTTAAATGTGCTGTGAAATTTAATTATTTTACACAGTTTGTTAAAATATAAGATTACATTAAATAACTTTAATAAAGAAATTTTTAGTACTGGCTGTTGTTTTAAAAAAATATTTTGAATTTTAGTCGTCAAGTGCACTCTCAGCTAAAAATATACTCAATTACATGATTTTTATATTTACGTCTTTCTTTATTTTGTCAGAAACTTGTTCTTGGTCATACTTCCCCTTTTTTTAATACGAAACACAAACACACACACACACATATTAAATTTGTGTTTAAACTTTGCTTTAATAGAAATATATCTTTTTTTAAACAGAAAATAGCCATAAACAAAAACAAGAAAAATCAATAACAAAAAATCATAAAAAAGAAAACAAATTTCATTGAAGGAAAAACCACAAAAAAATAAAAAAAAACACAAAATGAATAAAACAAACATTAAAGAAAACATTTTATGTAGATTAAACATAAATTTTCATGATGGTTATGTAGTTTAACAATAAGTATTATTTTAAACTAATTTTATTGAAAATTCTCGTTAGTAGGTATGATGGGGTAAAATTTTGTTTAATATTTTGGAAATTTTTAATTATATTTTTTTTCAGCTCCAAGTTGAATGTAATAAAATGTAATTTGTTAAATAGGTTTTTGTTTGTTTAGTTTTGGTATTAATTTTAATATATGATAAAACAAATATATTATTATTTAAAATAAAAATAATAAAATAAATAATAAAAATATAACTTATGGTGCAATTACAAAGATGATCCTAATAAAACTGCTTAACATTTCAAATGTCAAAAATTCAAGCATGCTCTTTTTGTTTAAGTAAAACTTTAAATAAAAAGTCCTTGTTTATGTACAATCATCTATTTTAATTACACCATGATGGTAAGATTAATATAAACAGAATATAATTTACAAAATAAGCAAATCATATCGAAAAAAAACTACAAAATAAAATTAAATATTTAAAGCAAATTTACAAACTTAAACATAAAATATGACAAAAGGTTTTTTGGATATATAGAGCTCAATTCATAAACGACCTGTAACTTTATAAAAGGTTTATAAAACGAATTTTTCATATAAAAGCTTTTTTATAAACCTTTTATAACTTAAAAAAAATTTATGAATATATCCTTTAGAATTAAAAAACACATATTATTAAAGTTTTTGCTACTTAAAAAATTTAATTTCTCTAAAATAATATATACTTAACCACACTGTACTTGTTATGTATAAAAATTGTTTATTTGTTAGTAAATCTTAGATTTTTAAATTAAAGCACTTTCTTTAAGTATTTGTATATACTTTACCAGGGTGCAATAATACAGGTAGAGTAAGGAACCCAGCTGAATTCAAATTCGCCTTGAAATTTTGTGAAAGTGATTGTCGGATTCGGGGCACACTCAACCAGGTAATATCGAGAGATCAGCTGACTAAAATAAATTTGACATTTTCAAGTTAAAAATATTCAATTTTGTATGAAATTTTTAATTTTTCTCTCATTCCACAGTTCAAACACAAAAAGAAAATGCAGAGGGCGAGTTTTTTGAATTCGCCTTGCCGTTGCATTGTTTAGTGTGCCCTGGTCAGATTTATTAATTTTATTTAAAATAAAATTTTTTTCGACATTAAATTTTTTAAACACAAAAAGGAAATGCGGAGGGCGAGTTTTTTTAATTCGCCTTGATACTACCTGTATTAGTGTACCCTGAGCCAAGGCACATTCAACCAGGTAATATTAAGAGCCCAGCTGATTAAAATCAATTTGACATTATTACGTTATAAAAATTTAATTTTATATGAAATTTTTAATTTTTCTGACATCCAACCGTTTAAACACAAAAAGGAAATGCAGAGGGCGAATAAATAAAAATTAAAAAAAATTATTTTCATGAAAGTTTGTCGTCCGTTTTTAAAAAAAACACTAAAAGTTCTTTTTGATAAGAGTTACCAATTTTACCAAATACAGGGTGTCCGCCGGCAAGGTCTTGACAGTTCATATTTGGCAGTCGTGAAGTAGAGACGTGGCAAATTTATTATGGAAAAATATTTGATAAACCAACGTGTTTAATTCGTTAAAACATTTTATAAAAATCAATCATCGATTTTCATTTAAATGGATATGTGAATAAACAGAATAGCCGGTTCTGGGCAACGGACAACCCTCAAATTATTCATCAGTCACCTTTGCATCGGTTAACAGTGGCAGTATAGTGTGCAATTCGGTCAGGAGGAATCACTTGGTTCTTACTTTTTAAAACTGAAAACACCGTAACGTGATATGATTGAAAACTTTTTAATGACACATTTGCATGCTTTGTGCTTGGTTAACATATGGTATCAACAAGACGGTGCCACATCGCAAACAGCCAAGATTGCAATGGAATTACTGCGAGAACTCTTTCCTCAAAAAATCGCTTGATTTAAATGCTCCGGACTTCGTTTTGTGGGAATATCTGAAAAGCAAGGTTTATGCAAACGCTGGAGATCTCAAACAAAATATTCGTGATAAAATTAATAAAATCCCGCGTCTGAGACTGTAATGAAAAATGCGCTAAGGGCTCGCATTTTTAAGGCTAACAGACGGAGACATTTATCTGTTATTGTGTTTCAAACATAATTGCCGACATTATATTAAACATTTATCAATATAACTTACTTAATAATGATTTTATTTTAAATACGATTTTCGTATGTAAAAATAAACAAAATTATATGAACTTTACCAATTAAGGTAAAAAAAAGACAGCTCAACCAATTTGTTTAAAAAATTACCAACAATATTGCCATGTTGCCAAACCTAAATTTTAATCACCATGAGCACCAAAAGATCGCTACTCTTAGTGTAAAATCGCCATAACTGACAGCCCTAACTGTAGACAAAATTAAAGCATACATACTTGCTGCAAGGTTGGGGGGTTTTCAAAAATGCCAAAATGCTGGATTTTATTAAACTTTTAAACGTTTAATTACATTTAAACATTTGTTAAATTTTTTTGAGACAGTAGTTACATTTGATTTTGAATCCTGATTTCATAAGCAGACGATCGTTTTATTCATTAAATATCATCCCGCTTTTCTTCCTAAACAAATCACAACATATGATTTGAAGTAACAAAAATCAATTTTATTAAGCAGGTCTTTGCTTCGCCTTTACTTAAATTGTTAGTAATTTTTTTAGCAAAGCAATATATAAGAATTTTAACGCTTTTGAGCCAAGCTTACACTTCTCTGCAGTTGCTATTTTTAGCAAGCATTTTGAACCCTGATTTAAAGGTAACTTTTTGTTGGACAATACACAGCTGTAAGATATGTGCGAAACGTTCATCAAGTATTTAAAATAAAACACTGGGGTGCCTCACAGCTTGATGAAGAATTTTTCGATATTTTTATAAATATTTGTTATGCAAAAATAATTATCACAAAATATTTTAAACAAAAGCAAAGTAATTTGTTTTAATTTTAGACAAAATATTGTAATTATGTAACTGCAAATTTTTTTTGTTATCAACATTTACCGGGAGCCAATTTTAAAAAATTCGATAAAAAACCTTAAGAAAGATTAAAAAGTTTACTTAATAAATTTCATCATAATGCAGTTTAAACAAATAAATATGATGTGAAGATATTTTTTGTTGTTCAAAATAACGTTTATTATCAAAACAAGATTATAGTAAAACAAACACTTTAAAATATTATACATAACAATAATATTATAAAATTTTTATGTACATTGTTAGTACAGGGTGTCTGGTAGCAGATTTACATTTTCAAACTTAAAAAAAACGTAATAATTGACACAAAGTTTTGTTAAGAGCATTGAACAATAGAATAGAAATGCGGATTTTATATATTTTAAAGAGAGTGCCATCCAGATGCTTTCCGTCGTTTTGAACACACTGTTTAAAACGGAGCCTAGGGTTTTGCGCCATACGCTGCAGTAAACTTGGTTCAATTAAGCCGATTTCTTGACGAATATTTTTTTTAAAGCCACAAGAGATTGTGGATTGCCATTATAAACCCTCTCTTTGAGGTAGTCGCACAAAAAATCCATGGAAGTTCGATCGGGCGCCCTCAGTGGCAATAGGATATTCCCTAAGCGACTGATTTAATATTTTTTAATGACAATGTTCTTCAATGTGCCCCGGTAGGTCAGTGGTATATAATGCATCAGGTGGTGGTGATTCTACAACAACTAAATTGTTGCGAATAAATCTTTCATGTTTGTTGTGGTTTTCGTTGGCTCAAGTGTCAAAAAAAGATATGTAAAATTAAACAACTTTGACAACCCAGCCTCGATTAATGCATGAAAAAAGTAGATCAGCTGTGCTCGTAACACCACCTGATCAATAATTTTACCATGCTTTCACCTGATAATTAATTTTACCACGAACTTAGCTTTCAACAAATTTTTCAAAAGAGAGATATTTTTTAAAGTTTACAGAAAGTAAAATGACAAATGGTTAAACAGGGTTGCCGGCTTTTAAGATATATTTAAGTTAACAGGATTTTGGTAAAAAATATTAAATTTAAATTATTTCAATACACATGAAAAAAATTTCTTATTTATTTTTCTTGTTAGAATGTGATAAAATCAACTTATATTATTTTTCCCAAAGGAACGCAAAACTTTCATAAAAATTGTTTTTTTTTCTCTGAAATTTTTATTTGTAAAACGTATACAGATTTTTTGAGAAATTATGTATTATCATTTCTAAATGCTACGTTAACTGCAGCTATTTTATTATATTTTTGTATGGTTTTGGAATAATAAATGAGAAATAATAAATAAACCACTTTGGTTGATTAATTTCGAAGTTTGATATAGGTTTGAATTAAAAAAAAATATTTTTATTCAAACGTGAAATGGTTGGATTCCATATTTGTACCAATAAAGTACATAATATGTTTGTACACAGAGAGAAAATAAACATATTTTAAAGTCAAGAATTTTATTCTTAGATTTATCAAAAATCGTACTTAAGATCCGTACTTAGATTTTCTTAAATCAAGTCGATTCGGATTAAAAAAATTCAAGCAGAAAAAACTTGTTTTTAAATATATTTTAACATTTAAAAACAAAGTGTCTCGGTAGCCTAGATGGTAGCGCGCTGGTATGCAGTCCGGAGATCCCTCCCTGGCTCAAATCCCAGCTACGTAAGTACAGATAAAATGTTAAATTATAAATATGTATAAAATTAAAATAAAATATAAAACTCTTCTTCGTACTTCCGTACTCCAAACTGGATTGAAGAAAATCCATACTAACCGTACTTTTGACACTGTTACGGGTTGATTTAAGTAAAGATTACTTGGTTTATTTTTTGTGTGTAGGCATGTACAATGTCTAACTTATGCACACATTACAGGTTATAAAATCACATCAACTTAAAACCAATCGCATTGATTATTTAATAAAATTAACGGCACAATTATGCTTTTCTTTATTTTCAAAGAGAGATTTAACAACTTTATTACCATAACAAAGAGAAAATTACAAAATAAATAAAACACGTGATGGCCATTTCTTGACTTCGTATTTAAACATGAATTAAGTTAATTTTGTTAATTTTCGTGGAAATATTAATCAGATTAAAATGCAGTTTAATTTTTTCAGTCGTTAATAGTTTAAACTCTTGATCTCAATGAAAATGTGGCAAAACATAATAAAAAATTTCCCCTTAAAATAGCTGTGAAAGTAAAACAAACAAAAGAAAACACGGGTAGATGACTGTCTTTTAGTTCTGAAAACATAAATCAACTGTCAAAATCATATGGTGATAACATAAGACTTAATTTTTATTTAAACGCACCAGGTTGGCCACTAAAGTCATTTTTAAGTTTTTACTTAAGGTACCTTTACACGGTAATACAAAGTAATTAGATTTTGTAGAATCAAAATATTATGAAATTCTCTCAGTGTTTAAAAAAAGAGAATAAAAATCTGTTCTAACTATTTTTCATGTTTACACGGATGAGGTTGGTAAAATCAAAATCGGTTGTTTCTTGCCACTTCCTTTGGGGTAACGCCATATGGTTAAGGTTCAACAATATTAACAAAAACAACATGAAAAAAATCTGCTTTTATTTTGATTGTTTGTGTATTGTTTCATTAGATGATGTAAGTGCTGCCAATCTTTCACACCTCTGATGTGATGAGAATACACAAGTTTCTAAAATGGTTTAGAAAATAATCATTTACCGAACACTTGTCAAATTTTTCATCCGTATTCTCTCCTACCCAATACATTATGCTTTTACATGATGAGATTTTGTATTATCCCACAACATTTTTTGACATATCGTAATATATGTATTACTGTGTAAAGGTACCTTTAATAAATACTTTTGTGTTTAAATATATCGTAATTTCCATTATTTTACTTAAAACCTGACCGTAAGCGTGTTGTACATTATAATTGTATAGTATACAACAATAAAGCGTTTCATCTAATACAATTGTTGTCAAAAATTCATTTTTAGTGCACAATTGTGCTACAAAAACAATAAAAACAAACTCACACCGACGCTTGTTCTCTTTTATTTCAGTTTGATTTCAGTCGTTAATTGAGTGTTAACGAGTGCACATGGGCGGATGCTTACTGTTTTTTTTTCAGCTTTGTTGTTTTTTCAGCTTTGATTTAATTTCAAAATAAACCAGCAAACAAAATAGTATAATGGAAGATAAAAATTTTTGTTTTGTCATTAAAAATGCTTTTGGTAACATGCAATACATTTTATGTTACCAAACATTTAAAACAAAGAAAACAAGAAAAACTTAATTTATAATACCTAAATACACTTAATTTTTTAAGTTTTAACTGTAAATTAAACTCGCCCAATGGAATATGTGTGAAAAAAAAATTGTCTTATTCTGTAATAACTGAGGCATATTTTGTATTTAATTTTAATAACTTTTTTTAAGTTCATTTCCATTTTGCTTTAAAAAGTAAAATTCATCACATTGGCAATGCTTAGTTTTTTGTTTGCTGGGCAATTTTCTCTTATCCAATACAGACGCATTTCATTAAATGAGAATTTTGACAATCCCTGATTTAGTTGTTGTTAAATTTCAGCTTAGTTGTTAAAAATTTTACTATGACACATACTTACAGTATACACACAACCATTATATAATATAAAAAATTTGCCAAGCTAAGTTAGAAAAAATATGCCGGAAATAAAGTCAGCCTATCAGTTGCTCCTACCTTGTTCAATATTGCATTAAACACATTTAAGCAACAAGAACACAGAAACACACGAACACAAAAGTTTCTTGCTAAATTTGTGTCCGACTGGCTGCTACTGAAATATTTACTAGACTACCACTACAAAATAAACATATGAGCAATATGACTTTCTGTGGTGCCACCTAAAGTCTTTTTGTATTGTTTAGGCTATATTATTTGCATCTTACCGTATTGGCAGCACTAATCTGTCAAGTGTCGCGTATAAAAATAGAAATTAGTTTAATTTCGACCACGCCACAAAATTAGCATTGACAGCAACCCGTAGCCGTGTTGCATTGTAGCCATTAAAAAAATTATTCTCATAAGCACACGTGTATTCTATTTTTGACTGGTTGTGTTCGGTAGCCTGTGGCGAGGAATGCATTTAATGCTTATACCTTGATGCTTAACCGTTAGTCAAGTGTTGCCAAAAAGATTTTAATACAAATAAGCATTTGCGTATTTGAAAAATTAAAACTTCGTCCTAATTAAAAAAAATGTTCCGTTTGCTCTTTTGGAAAAAATAAAGTTAAGTGGGCGATGTTGACAGTCAAAAATACTACTACCGTTCAGAGTTTACTGATGGAGAAAATCCGTAGCGGTATTCAAAAATGCATTGTACTCGGCTGGTATCGATAGAAAAATTTGCTTTTTCAAATAAATTTTCTTTAAACAATAATGAAAAGTATTAAAAAGAAATTAAAAATACAAACTAAAGTCAAAATAATAAAAGCAAAAAACAAACTTTTTTCGGATTTTTGGTACTCTCTTGCATTTTTTGTGGTTATGATTCTACAAATATGAAATTTTTGACTTATATAGAGGTTGGAAGTCAACTAAGTGAACAAAAAGTACTTTTTTAAATTTTGGTACTTTTTCCATTTTTTTAAATTATAAGTTGGAAACGACGATGGCCACATTAGTTACAGGGGCTTCAGCATTAATCGTTTTTACACATACACGGCACAAGTACTAACAAAAACCTAAACAATGAGAACAAAGCACAGCCTAGAAATATGAAGTAAATGTACAAAAAGTACTTTTACATTTTTAGTACATATATTGAAATTTAGGGCTACAGAGCCTGATTGATACTGGAAGTCTCTTAGTGTACCAAAAGAACTTTTTTTACTGAAACCTTGAAAATTTTCAGTTTATCAATTTAAAATATATGATACAATTTTTTTTAACACAAATTGAGGTTAGTAGTCATTAAAGGCCAGCTCAAGACGACACTAAATAAGGCATCCCCTCGAATTTTCAATTCATTTCATATACCTTACGTGTGCACACACAACAATTAGTGCTGCGTGGTATTGTTCGCCATCTCTTTTGTTTACTTAACTTAACTTAAATGAAAAGTATATTCACACTTAAGTAAACAACAACGGCACATCAATTCATCATGATCACACACTTCAATTTCAATTCATCTCGAAACTTTACTGTTGACGGGATGTTCCTGGTGTGTTACTTTTGAAAACGGGGGTTAATTTTTAATGTATGTATGTAATGTAATGTTATTTCGTAAGAATTTTATATTGATTTGCCTGCTTGTATAAATGTTTGTTTATGTATCTATCATTACAGTATTTTTTTTTATCGACCACACATCATGACAGTATTTAAGTTGTATCAACAACAGTGCATGACACCACTCTTTATTCTTAACTACACTACATTGCATCAAAGAAACTGTGGCAGCTACACTACATTACAGCACTTAAATAGTTTAACCGCACAAAAACACAAGAATAAGAAAATTATGCGGTTCTTGAATTAGCTTAAATAGGACTTGATGCAGGTCTCTAATAGTCATATGTACAGTAAGAAAAAAACTATTAAACTTTAATTTGAAAAAATTGGAGATTCTGGATTAAGATTGTATAGAAAATCGTTAAAATATCACTGTTTAATGCTTATAGTATTTATTCGCATTTAGAACTATGTTTGTTTAAACTATTTAAACCACACTTACGAAGTAGTGGGTTAATTGCAGAAAATATTTTTTATTTCTAATGGCAACGCTGGTATCTAGTTTGTTACAACTACGTTTCTATTATTTTTTTATATTTGCTAACATTTTGGCCATTATTATTTTGTGGTATGTAGTACAAGTGTATCTGGCTGTGTGTCTGTGTGAATTAAAGTATTTCATTTTTAATTTATAGTTGTCATTTTAATCACACCTCATGTACAAAGGTTTAGTTACATGTAATTTGCCAATGTTAATTTTTATAATCATGTTGTGTTTCTCGCCAGGGACCGAGGAGATTTTTTTTGCAATGTCATTGTCAACATAATTGGTCAATATACAAATGCTTTTTCTAACACACACTTTTAATTTAATTTATTTTTAAATATTTCTAATAAATAAATGTACGTGCACTAATTTTATCTAATTTGGACAAGTAAAACTCAGTGGATATTTTTATTTCAAAAATTAAATTAATTAAATACAACAGTTGCCAATCAGCCTTTATTTAACTTTGTCATTACATAACGCAAACATTTTAAACCGTGATTGTTTAATATTTGGGTTATTCACAAAGTATGTTATTTGTTGTTTTGTTTTATTTAAAAATAGTATATTAGTTTAAAATGTTATGTCAAAAGAAAATGTTTGGACGACTATTTTCGTTATTTGGAAAAAAATAAGACATGACAATCAGACTTGATAATAACTACCTTGTGAATTACCCAATTATTTTTTCGGTCATAAACATAAACTTGTTAAGAAATAAATTTATTGTTTGCCACCTATAATGTATTCAAAACAATTTGTAACAGCGTACATTTTCAATACATCAACATTATGGCCCATATTCATAAACAATTTTTAAAAATTATAAGTTGGTAAATCAAATTCTGTATAAAAATTCCGTTTAATAAACCTATAAAAAGTTTAAAATATTATTATAAATAAGGTGATATATTTTTACCCTTAAAAATATCTATTATGTCGCCATGCAATAATGATTTTATTTTATTGAGTTGTTATTTGAAAACTAAATAAAACGATCAGTCTGATTGTCTCCAAAGAGCAAAATAACCATAAGTTTGTCATTTAAAAGAATTTATTTTTTATTCAAAACAAATATGCAATAATTTATTTATTTTTTGTGAAATATATAGAAGCTTTACTGACTAAAATATATATTTTTTTTCTTTGTGTCTGCTTTTACAGCCCATTAAAAAAAGAATGACTGAATGCAAATTTGGCTTCAGTGAATAAACCTGAAATTTACTCCTACAATTTTTCTCCAACATAAAAATAAAATCTATATTTTCATACATATAAATAATATATATGTATGTAGTATATGTATGTATATGCAAGACCGTCATAATTTTAATTTTAATATTTTAAAATTTCAGTACGAAAATATTTTATACAATTTTGTTAGCATTGTCTCATTTGTTTATTATTTTGCTTATGAACAAATATTTGCACAAAGTTTATAGAAGATTTTGGTGTTTAACCATTTAAAAATCATTATATTTATTTACAACCCTAATAAAATAGAAAAATACATATACAAATCATATCAGGGATTCAAAATTTAGCATATACATATTTGAATAATTAGTTTAATGGAAATTTATAATGCCACTCCTACACATTACGTTGCAGTTAATTGGCCGTTTTCTTTATAGCTTTATTGTTTTAAGAAATTTTCCATTCAACTTTATTATGTAGCATCAACAAGACATTGAAATTTTTATCAAATTCACTCATTAAACTTAGTTATTAATTTTTGTTTTATAAGAGATTGTAAAAAAGTATTTTTAAACTCATCTACTTAATTATTTATAAAAATAATAATTAATTTTTACTCAGCTATTCCAAAAAATCAATCTAAGGTTCGAAACAGCCTAATATTTGTATGCTGTTTGTTGTAAATAGTGATTTTGTTTCTTTTGTTTTTTGCAAAATTAAAACAACATTTTTTTAAAAACAAGATTACGTTTATACTTGTTTACACAATCATATCTAGAACTTTTTATCTGACTAAAATTATATTTATTTTAGTTTGTGTTTTAAAAACAGTGGCAATTTTGGTTTTTTTAAAATTCAGTTTTTACTAGGGGGTTTCCCGTGTTTCCCGCCTCGGAAATTTCCAGGCATTTTTAAGCGGGATCGTTAGTGAAAAGAATAAAAGCATTTCGGTTTTTTACGATTTAAAAATTAATGTTTGCGCTTTGTATATTTTGCTTTTTTGATTTTTTTTTTTCAAAAATATTCATATTTTGATTTCCTTTGTTTATATTTTTCTTACTCAAAACATGGGGTTTTTATAAATTGTAAGAAAATTTATTAAGTGTGGCAATATTGTTGAGAGAGCTTGTTTTTCAAAGTTAGATCATATCGCTGTCAGAATAAAATAGATTCTACTGCAGTAATACTACATTCAACCGCGTGAATTTATTATATGGGAAAAAATGCCATGTTCAAGTTCTGTTTCATCATTTACGATATTGCAGTTAAAAGTAACCAATGCGCATGTATATCAGGCGACCTCGGTTAATCAGCTGAGTAATGGTATTTCGTTATTCAAATGTCAAATTCTGTTTATGATTTTTTCTTTTTTACAAAAAGAAAAGCTCAAAAAGAAGTAGAAAGAATTTGCGAGTTTTTATTGTCTGTGTTTGACATTCTTATGACGATTTAGTTGTTTTTGTAGAACCAATCCCAGCTTATATAAGTTCGCCTTGACAGTAACCAAGGTATATTGAACAAGGTAGAAGCAAATGATCAACTGTCTTTAATTTCCGCCATATGTTTTCTATATAGCTTGGCAAATTTTTCATGTTATATTACTGTTGTGTATACTGTATGTATGTGTGATAAAACATTTTAACAACTAAGCTAGAATTTAGCAACAACAAAATACATGCTATATTTTTACGGGAGGTTGTTGTTGTAAGGACGAGGTCACATTTTTATTTCACCATGACAGTAACTATTTCTTTCTCTCACTCTTTATTTCTCTCTCACACTCACCCCTTCTCTCTGACTCTTTTTCACTCTCTTCATTAAAAAACTGAAACTATATTTTACAAATACATACTTATAAGTACGATACGTGCAGATGCGACAATAATCAAGCTTCGGTTAAGACAACCGCTCAGTAAGAGCCGATCGGAACGCGATAATAAGTTATTCAAAAACCAAAAAATAATCAGCCTTTGTGAACCTGCAATAACTTTTAAAAAATTGATAAGATACTGGCTATATAGGAAAACACCCCCTGGTATCTGCCCGATGCGTCATTAAAAATCAACACAAAAATCGGCCCTTATAAAACTTAAGGGAGAGTTCAGCTTACGATAGACTCATATACAAGGCGCATGTAAATCAGGTGGCCTTCTACAAAAACAACTTACAGATTTGAAAGGCAGATAACAAAAACTTACAAATTCTTTACCAACAGTCTTTGAGCTTTTCTTGTAAGCAAGAAGTAAATACATAAACAAATTTTGACTTATATATACCGAAATACTGTTACTCAGCTGAGTAACTGAGGCCACCTGATATACACATTCGCCTTTGCAGTTGGTCCTAACCATTGCAGTTGGTCCAAATGTTGCAAAAAGTAAAGTAAAAGCCACAAATAAGTATCCTGCGTTATTTAATTAATATTTTCAATAAGGTAAAATCAAATTTAGTTTTGATTGCAATGAAACGGGAACTCGGGAATTTAAAAAAAGATCCCCGCTCTCCCCGGAAAGCAAAAAGTGGGAGAAAAAAAATCTTCAGTTTTTATACCTTTTAAAAAATTATTAGGGTATATGTACAGTGGTGTTCCTTAAAATAGAGCCACCTTATCTTTTTATATTTTCCTGAACTTATTTTTCTTGAGGAAACTGTGACATGCAAAAGTGTAACTGTAAATTGGTTGTTGATTTGTTTTCTTTATGAAACCGTTATATTTATTAAATTTTTGGCATCAATATTTGAAAAAATTATGTTATTCTTCTTTAGTCTGTGATATTAAGTGTTCCTTAAAATAGAGCCATTAAGAAAAAATATTTTGTAAAAGTTGGACATTTTATTGTATTTAAAATTTTTACCATACAAACGTAAGTTTATGTCCTTTTAAGTAGAATTTAATGTTTATTCATCTAATTTGTACTTATAAAAATCCAGAATGGGTAGTTCTAAACATTGTACACAGGAACGTAGGGAAGTTATAAAAAATCTTTATAAACAAGGTAAATGTCATAGAAAAATTGCAGATATTGTTGGGTGCTCAAAGAAAATAGTGGAAAATGCAATAAAATTTGAGTATAAAGAAGAAAAAAGGGGAAGAAAACCAAAAATAACAGAGGCTTTAAAAAGAAAAATATTACGCCACGTAAGAAAAGATCCGTTTGTGACTTCTACCGCCTTAAAAAAAGGATACAATGTCAACGTAGCAGCTTCCACTATACGAAAACTACTAATAAAAACAAATTTAAAAGCAAAAAGTGCAAGAAAATTTCCATTCCATAAAAAAATTCATTTAAAAAATAGGTTGCAGTTTGCCGAAGAACATGTGATCTGGCCTGCCAGCAAATGGCGAAATATTTTGTGGTCCGATGAGACAAAAATAAATTTATTTAACTCTGATAGAAGCAATCAGTGTGTACGAAGACCACCGAACACCGAACATCTTCCCAAATACACCATAAAAACAATTAAGCACGGTGGGGGAAATATAATGGTGTGGGCATGTTTTTCTTACAGTGGAATTGGACCTATAGTAAGGATTGAAGAAAGAATGGATGCTGTTTTTTATACAAATCTGCTTAACGATTTTATGAAGCCCTACGCGGAATGGGAAATGCCGCTTCGATGGGCGTTTCAGCAAGACAATGACCCGAAACACACATCGAAGAGGGCAAAAGATTGGTTTGAAAACAATGGGGTGAAGATTTTAAGTTGGCCTGCTCAGTCACCAGACGTAAACCCCATCGAGAACCTGTGGCGAGTAGTTAAGGTAGCTCTTAAGGGAAAACATGCAACAAATAAAGATGACCTGTGGGCATAGGTAAAAGAAGCGTGGAATAATATTCCAACTGAGACATGCCAAAAACTTGTAGACTCTATGCCTAAACGTTGCTCGGCCGTTATTAAAAATAAAGGATATACCACTAAATACTATGTAATTAATAAATGATTAAACTTATTACTTTTGCTCATCTGTTGCAATTTTGCTGTCTTTAAGGTAGTTGAAGTCGATGGCTCTATTTTTTTTCACACCTAAAATAAGATATTTAAAGTTGTTTTCGATATAAATATATTTTTTAAGGTTTTTATCAAAAGATAAATATTGTTATTAAATTCTTATGTTGTTTAGTTACATAAAAATAAAAATATAAAACTTTGTTCTGAAGATTTAGTACGTTATTTTATTATTTAAAATTTTTAGTGGACGGTGGCTCTATTTTAAGGAACACCACTGTATGTATACTCGTAGCAGTTTGTCATTCCGTTTGTAATTTCTAAAGAAAATCATTTTAGGCCCCATAAAATACATATATTTTGAATCCTTATTGATTGGGAAGCCGATTTAAGCATGTACGTCGGTCCGTCTTTTGGAATCAAGTTTTCAGAGTTAAGTCAAATAATACCTAATGCTTAAGGAAAGCAGAGACTGTAAATAGTACATAATTATTTTTAAATTACCATTTAAAAAAAAAACCGTAAAAGAAAACATCGGAATGTCAATTGAAGTACACCATCTTAGTGGTACCAAGATTTTTTAAAAATCAAGTGTTTTTATCTTCTTTTATTTGCCAAAAATTATAATCAATTTTTGATTTTATTTTTTTAGAAGAAATATTTATTTTATTTTTAGTTAATATAAAAATCAAAAAATTACGATGCTTGTTATCATAAATGGTTTTTATAAAAAATTAAAAAAATATTTTTTTCCGCCTAAAAATACAAATCAAAAAATAAATATTTCTGGAAAAAAATCAAAAACAAAAAATAATGATTATTTTTGGCAAGAAAAATAAATCAAACATTAAAAGCCATTAATTTTCAAAAAAATTTAGTTTAATACCGTTAAGATTGATGGAACCACCAAAAATAATGTCAATTTTGGTCCACGGAAGGCAAAAACCACCACCCAACTGTCCAGGATTTCGGCCTGTGAAAAAGTATTGGGCTCTTGTGAAAAAAGAATTTAAGAACACAAGAAAGGAACTAGGATTTTTCGAAAAAATTGATAAATTTTTAAATAACAAGTATATACATATGTATATACATATGTACTTAAAAAAATCCATAAAATAGCCGACTCCCTTGCAGGCTGTTAAAGCGTTTACATAACAAAAAAACACGTGAATAATTATCTACGTAAAACTTTTTATATTAATTTTAAAGCCGATTGATCTAAAATTTAAATAATTGGCAATAGTTTTTTTTATAACTTACTCCTATATATTTATGTATTTTTTTTATTCAGTATTTGCTTTTATTGTTTTTTTTTTTGTTTGATTTTCCCCCTCTTTTCATTCCCATCTCCTTCCAATCTGTTTGTTGTTTTGTAGGCACATGCTTTTGTGCACACATTTGCTTCAATTTCTTACATTGGCCATTTAGGTAACAGAACATGAATTGAGTAAATTTATAAATAAGGGGGTTTATTTATATATTTCCACCTTTTTCCACTCTCGGCATTACAAAGCATATATTCTTTTCCAAAAATTTTATAATAAATAATCGAAAAATCTTACACCTCAAATTTATGAATTTATAAAAAAAATTTTATGAATTTAAAAACTATGATAAAGTATTATAAATCTTTGCTCATTTAATGTATTTCTGACAATTTTAATCCCTAAGATTGACGTTGAAGTATGCATGCAATGAAGAGCTAAATAATAATAAAATAAAAAATTAACAAAAATATTTTTTTTCAAAAAAGAGGTATTTTTAAAAGGAAACCCAAAATAGCTAAATTCCCCAGAAAAATAGTTTTTAAAACACATATTTTACAGAAAAGTTTTTTTTCCGAAACAAAACATTTTTTTATATTTTTGTATTGTATTTTATTGCCATTTTACGATCTTCAATTCTGAATAAACTAAATATTATTTCTCAATTGTTGTAAGTTCGAACATTAACAAGTTTTGGTGCTACATCTGGCTCTTATAAATCCCTATATATATTATAAAATCAAGGTGTAAGTTTGTTTGTTTGTTTGTTTGTTTGTTTGTTTGTCACGCAATCACGCCTAAATGGCTAAACCGATTTTCATGAAATTTGGAATGTAAATACCTTGAAGCCCTGGGTGTGCGATAGGCTATATGTTTTTGGAAAAAGGGTAGGTGCCACGCCCACAGCACTTTAAATCTAACTGTACTTCTACTGCAAAAAACTAACTTTTAATCCTGGTGCATATGTTGCACCGATTTTTTCAAAATTTTTTACACATTTATAAGGCCTCTAACGGAAAAAAATTTTAAGGCAAAAAAGGGGGTGGGACCACGCCCCCTAAATCAAAAATTATATGATAGGCACTTATTCCAGACCAATTTTTTTAAAATTAGTTCGCATATAAACGGCTTCTAAGTTAAAATTTTGGAGGTAAAAAAGTGGGCGGTGCCACGCCCACAAAAATTAAACTTTTTTTTGCTGGTACTTTTATTGCACCCATTTTTTTCAAACTTGACACACATATAAAAGGCCTCTAATTCTGGACACAAGCTAGGTGCTGTTGCGCCCACAAAAATTTTAATCTTCATGCTGGTTCTTCTATTGTTGGAATTTTTATGAATCTCAAAAATTTACCAATAATTTTTATTTTTGATACAATAATTAGTGGCACAAAGATGGACAAACGTGCAAAGTTATGTTAAGATAGAGCAATATTTGAGCCAGTTATAGCCGAAAACGCTTATTCCGGGAGGATATTTGTATAGGAGCTAGGTCAAAAAATTAACTGATCATCACCACAAACAACATGCTTTTTTCCTATGCCAAAAAACATATCTGTTCCAAATTTCATCGAAATATCTGCAAAAATGCGGTCTCTACTATGTTCAAAAGCATACATTAACTCCCTGCCGGACTGACGGACTGACATATTTTAATCGACTCAGGATGTGATTCTGTGTCGATCGGTGTAATTAGAGATAGGTCTGAGACCTTTACTTTTGTAGGGTATAAATATTTTTACAAAAACATAATCAAATTTGGCTATAACAATATAAGATAACTTTAAACTCCTTTTGAAAAACACTCGAAATGTAATCCCTATATATATTATAAAATCAAGGTGTAAGTTTGTTTGTTTGTTTGTTTGTTTGTTTGTCACGCAATCACGCCTAAACGGCTGGACCGATTTTCATGAAATTTGGAATGTAAATACCTTGAAGCCCTGGGTGTGCGATAGGCTATACGTTTTAGGAAAAAGGGGAGGTGCCACGCCCACAGCACTTTAAATCTAACTGTACTTCTACTGCAAAAAACTAACTTTTAATACTGGTGCATATGTTGCACCGATTTTTTCAAAATTTTGTACACATTTATAAGGCCTCTAACGGAAAAAAATTCTAAGGCAAAAAAGGAGGTGGGACCACGTCCCCTAAATCAAAAATTATATGATAGGCACTTATTCCAGACCAATTTTTTTCAAATTAGTTCGCATATAAACGGCTTCCAAGTTAAAATTTTGGAGGTAAAAAAGTGGGCGGTGCCACGCCCACAAAAATTGAACTTTTTTTGCTGGTACTTTTATTGCACCGATCTTTTTTCAAACTTGGCACACATATAAAAGGCCTCTAATTCTAAAATTCTAAAGGACAAGAACTAGGGGTTGCCGCGCCCACAAAAATTACAGTCTTCATACTGGTTCTTCTATTGCTGCGATATTTATGAAGCTCAAAAATTTACCTATAATTTTTGTTTTTTTCTGTACAATAATTAGTGGCACCAAGATGGACAAACGTGCAAAAATATTTGAAGATAGAGCAATATTTAAGCCAGTTATAGCCTAAAACGCTAAATCCGGGAGGACTTTTGTATGGGAGCTAGGTCAAAAAATTAACTGATCATCACCATAAACAACATGCTTTTTTGCCATGCCAAAATACGTATCTGTTCCAAATTTCATTGAAATATCTGCAAAAATGCGGTCTCTACATTGTTCACAAGAATACATTAACTCCCAGCCGGACTGACGGACTGACATGTTTTAATAGACTCAGGAAGTGATTATGTGGCAATCGGTATAATAAGAGGCAGGTCTGATACCTTTGCTTTTGTAAGTTACCAAAATTTTTTACAAAAACATAATAAAATTTGGGCATAACAATATAAGAGAACTTTAAACTCCTTTTGAAAGCACTTGAAATGTAATTATACTATAAATTAAGAACGATAGATATATACAGGGTGTCCGCCGGCAAGGTATACTAATTTATTTTACCGCCATTTTGGTAAACGTTAATCTCGACAGCCCGTATTTTTCAGTCATGAAGTAGAGACATGGCAAATTTATTATGAAAAAATATTCAGTAACCCAACGTGTTTTAATCAATAAAACATGACAACCCCGTTTTTCATGAAAAAATAATAATGAGTGCCGAGGCATATTTTCATTTGAGTGGATATGCCGATAGCCAGAATAGTCGGTTCTGGGTAATAGAACCCCCTCAAATTATCCATCAGTCAATTTTGCATCCATTTAAAGTGGAAGTCTGGTGTGCAATTTGGTCAGGAGGAATCATTGGAGCTTACTTTTTCAAAACGGAAAACGGCGTAATGGGAAGCGATATCGCATACAGCTAGGATAACAATGGAACTTCTCCGAGATCTCTTTCCCAATAAGTTATTTTAAGAAATGGTGATGATGATTGGCCTGATTCGACTGCTCCAGACTTCTTTTTGTGGGGATATCTGAGCAGCAAGGTTTGTGCATATAAACCACCTTTCCGGCGGACACCCTGTGTATGGCAATATTATTGGAGCAACAATACCAACAGGGTAGTTCTAAGGGGAAGATATTTTTAAGCTCCATATGCTAAGTAATCCAAAAGGTTTGCCTTCCAATTCTTAACGCTGGCAGTTTTCAAACAAACTAGCCTTTGCTTTAACAATTAAATAATCCCAGCTTTCTGGTTTGCTGGATTTTCTGGCTTGCACTTGGAAATCCCCCCCCTAGGGGTACTAGGGTACTAAGTGGATAAAATTTACAGATTTTTGCACTAAATGGAAAAGCTCCTAACAGAGTGTAAAATAGCGTTTTATGAAGTACCTAACGACCCGTCATTTTTTTTATAGGATGCAAACTTAACTATTAATATTTGTATAGTAATTTAAAACTTAATAATCCAGATTTGTTTTGTTAGGTTTTGTTTGCATAATTTCACACAATATTGTTTATGGGTTTAATGTTTATGTAAAAGTTTTATTAACAACACTAAAGGGTATTTCGTGTAAAAATTTACATACCAAAAGCATAAGCAGCTCATCAAAGCGATCAAAATTTCGAGTTGAATCGAATGCCGTAATTTTCCCCGAGTTTTATATGCACTTTGCTTTCAAACTTTACCTTTTAATATTATTCCCGCGCAACGCCGGGACGGGTAAGCTAGTTTTATATAAAAAGTTTTGTTTAAAAAAATAATTTCAGGCATTTATGTATGTATTCACTCCAGAATTTGTTAATTATACCCTTCACATAAGTGATAAAGGTCTATATAAGTTTGTCATTCCGTTTGTAATTTCTTTAATATCCATCTGCGACCCAATTGAGTATTTATTTTCTTGGTCCTAATAGAAAGAAGTTGATGTAGCGATGTCCGTCTGCCATGTTATGGTAGATATAAACTTTTTGAAGCCCCCGATGTCGCATAGACTCGTAAGTTGTATCAAACTATCAGAAATATCCCTACAACTTCTCCGGAGTCACAGATCCTAATAAGTTTTCTCTCCCAAACATACTCCTAGAACATACCTACCATTATATCTCTATCACCAAAGGGGCTGCCATACAAAATTTACAAAAATGATGTAAAAACGCGCATAACTTTCTCAGACTAGGCCTTAGAAAAATAAAGCGTACGAACGACCCCCATTAGTTTCCCCTCCCAAATATATATCCAGACACACTTACCCCCTATCAACATTTGCCTTAGGGGCTCCCATACAAAGTTTGGACAATTGAAACAAATCCCCCCCATTAAGCTTTCAGGGTGCTCCTACAAAAGTCAAATGTAAGACCGACCCCAATTAATTTTCCTCCCAAACATTTTGGGGAGTCGCCCTTAAAGAAATAAAATGTATCACCATTAGTTTTCCCTCCCAAACATATCCCTAAAAAGTACTTACTCCCTATACGCATAACCTAAGGGGGTTGCCATACAAAATTTACCAAAATAATGTAAAAACGCCCATAACTTCCCCAGAGCCGGTTTTAGAGAAAAAAGGTGTACGGCCGACCCAAATTAGTTTTCCTGGGTACTCCATATTATTCAATACTTTCTTTATTTAAATTTTTTCATAGTTTTTATTATTAAATCTTCGTCTTTGGCGAACTAGCAATAAGTATTCAAATCTTAAAACTAAGAAGTTAATATTAGTCCAGCCAGTGCCAGACTTAAAATAACGCAAATATTTCAGTATTCAGTATAGTGTTGTCAAAAAACCGACTTTTTTTAAAACCGGTTTTCCGGTTACCCGAACTTCAAAAAACCGGTTAATCGGTTAACCGCCCATTTAGTTACAATATATATATAACGTCAAAAAGAATTCATCTTTATTAAAACAATAATTAAAAAAATAGCATTTGTTACACAAAATTTGTACTTTATGTATTTTATGGTAAGAAAAACAAAAAACAGTGACTAGAAAAAATTTCTGAGGACCAAATGTGAATTTGATCAAAATATATAAAACACAATTTGACTTTATATATTATACATTCATTTAGAAAAACAGCTAATATATTTATGTTTATTATTTTTCTGCAAATTTCTTACAAATTTCATTTACTAAAAACACAAACAATTATTCACAACGATTTACTGATAACAGTGCGGTAAACACAAAAATAAAATAAGGAAACTTGATGATTTCCACAGATACAAAAAACCGGTTAACCGGGGGGAGAAAACCGGTTTCTTAAAAACCGAAAATATAGCCAAAACCCGGTTTTTCGGTTAACCGGTTAACCGAAATTGACAACACTAATTCAGTACCACAATAAAATGTTAAATACCCAATACTCTGTACCCATTACTCAATTTTTTGCAAGCACTGGCTGACCGACTCATTCAGCACCGGATAGCTCAAACGCGTAAAGCTAGTGACTTGAAATTTAGACAGTGGGTACTTCTTACAATGTTTGGATCTACTAAGATTTCGGGAAATTCGTGCTCTAAAAAGCTGAAATGGGAAAAGTTGGTATGTGGCTATCTTTTAAACTATATACGATAGAAACAACATTTTAAAAGTATTTTATTCTGCTTATCTGCAACTTTTTGAAATTTTGAACCCTAAGGGGTAAAATTGGGTAAAAACTATATTTTAATACTTCTAAACTGATAAAATATAATCACAATTCAAATTGTGTTCGACGGTTTTCGAAAAAAAATATGAAGATGTTTTTGGTATTTCTTTGAAATTATGGCCCGGCCCAGGGGGGTAGAAAAACGGGGACAAAATATATTTTGTTACTTTTTTGCATTTTTGGGATCATAAGTATAGAAATATGAAAAAAAGGACACTGAGTTAAGCCAGAAGTCAACTTAGTCGAAAAAAGGACTTCTTTAAAATTGTTGGTACTTTTTTTTATTTTTTGGGATTACGAGTTTACAAATATGAAGCTTCCAACTATTGTACTAAAGTAAGTTACAAAGTAAACATAATGGACAATAAGTACTTTTTCACACATGTAGTACTTTTTTGAATTTTTTGAAATTATGAGTTAAGAAATGTGATGTTAAGTTTTATAAGCCCCGATTGAGGCTTAACAGCAGTTAAGTGACCAAAACGTAGTTTTTTTCTCATTTTGTTGTATTTTTTGCAATTTTTTTTTCGGTATAAGTTATTTTTAGGTAAACAAAACGTTCTTTTATATTTTTGGTACCTTTTTATACGTTTTTTAAACGAGAAATTCTGGATTAAGAAAATCGTGCAAATTTGCTTTTTCCTGATTAAAGTAATCTTTTGCATTTAGTGCTTTGTTTTGGTTAATATTCAAAACTTAATTTATAGAGAAGCGGGTTAGTTGCTCGTACACACTTAAAAATGATTAAAATTTTAATGTTTGATAAGATAAAAATCTTATATCTCACACGGAGACTATATTTTAGGTCATCACATGATTCTGCGATAATTTTATTTTATACCGTGCGTTAATAATTCAAATAACAAAGTATTAAAAACTAAGAAAAAATATCATAAATTTATTTTAAATAAACAATGACAATTAAAACTTGTAAACGCAGTAATTTTCCACATCACTATAAAGTGAAAATAAGATTAAAATGTATGTAAATAGTTTCCATATTTATTTAAAAATTGTAAACATTTTTTCATACAATTCATTAATATACATTAAGTTTATATAAATTTAATTTCAATACGAAAACCTTTTTTAATTTAAGGAAAATTACAAAAGTCATACAAAAAGAGCAGATTAGTTGAAAATATAAACGACAAATCAATTATATTTCTATAAATAATGTAAATGATTCAATAAAATCGTTTAAAAGCTGTTAATTTTATTATTGAAAAATATATTATTAAAGTATAAACATTATAAATAGTTGCAAGTAAGTTATCAAGATTTATTTTTACAAAACAACAACAACAGTCATAAATATTTAAATCAACTTTAAACCAAATAGTTGAACAAAGTCACATGGCTGCATTTGTTTGTATGAATGTAATAAATATTTAAATGCAAATCTACTGCCCGACAACAATAGAGGTGCTGTTTTAATTTATTGCATTTCTTTATGCATTTAATTGCAATGAGAGCACGCAAAAATAGTAAAAAGCAAGCAAATCCATTTAATTTTAAAATAAGTTCATATAGAAATGAGCGCTAATTGTTAATGCTATAGTATGAGAATTACTTTAAAATTATTTGGATAATTTTTATTTCTTAAATGATTAAAACGGTCGGCATGTTGTAAACAATTTTTTATTTGTGAATACAAAATAAGCCAAGTTTATTACTTCAATATTTATAACTGCAATGCAAATTGTTACACTTTTACTTTAATTAAGTTCAACAACAAATTTAAAAGATTAAAGGTCTGGTATATAAAAAAATCGTCAAAAAAAAACAATTTGTTTAAATCATTAGGACATTAAAAAAATGTGCAGGTTTTTTTTGTTTATTTACACCTAAATGTTTGTCTTGGTAAGACAAATTCATGTCTTGGCATATGTCAAAACATTGGTTAAAAATTGTCAAGACAGGAATCAGTCATGTCAAGACGTACCTTTACATAGGCCTTTTTGTATCCACAGCAAGCCGCTAGACTAATTTGTTTTTAAAATGTATACAAGAATGTCAAACGACTTTGTGGCAGTTTTGAATAAAATAGCTGTAATGATTTTCGAGATTATTTTTTTTTCCTAGAATTGTTCAATTACATATATGGGGTCTGTCATTCCCCTTGCTCTTATTCAACCACAACTACTTTGTAGCAGGTCAAAGTAGATAGTTTTACAGTTTTCGTGATATAGCGTATCAGGGACTTGATAAAAAAAGGTTCGGTTGTGCTCGAAAGTAACGCTGGATCAGAAATTGAATTCTAATCATCATTTGGAAGAAAGTCCACTGCAAACCCAGTTTAGAAAAAATCTAAGCAATTTTTTTTAAATCGAAAATTATTAAAAAATAAAAAAAGATTATGATTTTAAAAGGTTCTTTTATATTTATAAATAGGGATGTTAAACGGAACCAGTTTTTTTTTAAGTCTGGGATTTTAGAATCTAACATTTGAAATTCCAAGAACCCCGGATTTTTAAGGATCCTGTAGTTTTATTTATTCACAAAAAAGGTATACTTAGAGTAAAAAAATTATAATTTTTTCAAAACAGAACACCTAAAAAGAACAGCATTCTTATTTAATTTCATTCATTTATCAATCCCAAAAAATCTGGGATTTCCACGATCGGGTTTCCCGGCATTAGCTTCCCTTTTTTATAAACAAGAGTTTTGAAAATAGTTTAACCATATCAACCCAAAAAAAAAATTATTTTTAAGTTGAGTTACTTTTAAATTAGTGTGCAGTAAAGTTTTACCGGTATTGGGCGCTATGTGGGAAATCCCTGGGATTCAAATGTAGCCTTAGTTTAGAAATGACACAGTGGCAACATTAAAGTTTCAAAAAGGCTTTAACGTACATATTGTCTCGTGTGTGTTTGTCTGCCAATAAGTAGAAACTCAAAATCTTACCATCCTTGGAAGCCATTGCATTTTTGGTAACTAAAAAATTTAATGTGCTGTTTTTCGAAGCCAATTGAGTGATTGTCTCTGACGATTAATGTTAATTTTGCTATTGTAAACAAAAACAAAATATACATAAATCGTCTAAAACA
This sequence comes from Melanophora roralis, assembly GCA_963583895.1. NCBI lineage: Eukaryota > Metazoa > Arthropoda > Insecta > Diptera > Rhinophoridae > Melanophora > Melanophora roralis. Next base: position 77,514,699 of record OY757188.1, read on the forward strand.
ATCACTCAATTAGCTTCGAAAAATAGCAAATAAATTTAATAATTTTTAATAAAAATTGTGACGAAAACGGTCACACCTATCACAAACTATTCAATATTAGTAATAAGAACCCTTTAAAATTTATTTTCAATTTAAATTTCTCTTTTTTACAAGAAAAGTTATTTCAAGTTATTTCAACATTTCAGAGCTACAGGGTTGCCACTGTGGTTGAAAATTTAAAAAATAGCTCGTTTGCAAAACAAAGTTGAATTTTTTCACATTTTTTTCAAATCGGTATCTACACACATCTAGATATTTATTTGTTGAAATTACGAGCATTAAAGAAAATCTATCAAACCTTTTCTATCCATAGAAATGTTAAAATTATAAATATTTTTTTTATAAAATTAAACTTCACCCTTTAAAAGAGAAATCTAGCATTAAACATTTAATCCGTTGGTCGGTAAAATAATTTTAGACCAGGTAGACATGGACACATTTAAATTAATAAAAATTAAAAAAGAAATAACAGTTTAGAAGAACATACAAATGTTTGAACATGTATGCCAACATTAGCTTTGGGCATGCTTAGGTTAGTTCTGTATGTATGAATATAAATGTACATATGAGGTGTAATTTAACACATAAACAATAACATATACATACATATATATGGATAAATTAGAGGCAAGAAGAATATAGAGTTATTGCCAAAACTGCTGCCCATTATTTAGAAAGAAAAGTAAAAACATCCATTTTCATTTACTTGTAAAAATAACAACATTGAGTGCACAATACAAATACAAAAATATTACCATACATATGCCACATTTGATGCCAACTGTCCATCAATAAAATTAGGTGAAATCAATGAAGGATATAAAACCTAGAACATTTTGTTGATTCGGAAAAAACTAAAACTTATGGAAATACCATTCCGATTTATACATGTTATGAAGGCTTTTGGTAATTGAAATACTAAATAAGCTCCCAGTTTTGATAAAATAAGCGGCATCATGCTTCTAGAGCTGCCTTACACAGGAAAGATTAAAATCTTATAAGCGCCTTTAACGGCACGCAGATACAGTAATTAAGGGTTTTACGTGACACCTGCCGTGCGGGCAATATTTCACGGTGCTCTTAACACTTGGTGGAAACAAAGCGTCCACCACCGCCCCCAGAATGGCTCACCCTGCCAGCCAGATACCAGTTCTCTGTCATGACTCTGTGTAGCCATAACAGACCCCTTGGTGAGGCTATATAAACCCGAATTGCGTCTCTAGTTTTGATTTCGCTTCTTCATAATCAAAAAGATCCGCACCGACAAGACACATCTCCACACGCTTGTGAAACAGTACCCAACCTTAAGCAAGAAAGATTATGATTATCATGTCGCACCCAACAAATACGACACCCAGCTCTGTTTGAAAAATCTTTTCTCATTTAGACAAATCAATTTCTCCACTTTCATTAACGCTTCATAATCTTCTCACTCTCAGTCAGGACCGAAACACGCACATGCTTCAACATGACAATGCCGGCCTTTTCATTATTTGGTACTACTCTGACGGAATCTTATTTTAGATCCTAAGGTCCGCAGCCGTAGCCAGTTTCCCTATTCACCTACTTCCAAATACACTTACACCTTTTCAGCTATTAGCCTACTTTATCAGTTGCTCATGTGCCTGGGTAGACCCGCCAAAACTAGAGACTCTATCTTGGGAACCTTAAGTTCATATAAGAACGCTTACGCGATCACTCTGGGGCCCGTACAGGACGGACCACAGCATATCAACTTTCGTTCTCAGTTTCCCCGCTTGGGGATAACCACAGCCACCCCGTGAACTCCCGAAGGAGACCTCACTAATAACCAGACCATGCACTGGTAAGCACATGGGACCAACTGATTCCCGTGGTACCAGATAGAACTCTGGTCAGCCTCGGAAATATACTTTCGTATATTTTTCAGAAACACAGATACAGAAAATAGCCTTAATAAAGATGATTGATAAGCCTGGAAGGGATCCTTGGAAGGTGAAGTCTTACATTCATAAAATTCTGTTACCAGCCATGTTCCAAAAATCGCTAAACATCAAGCTGACCGTGATCTTAAATGATATCAATTGCATTAAAAATTAACAATTTGGCTTTGAGGTGACAGCATAAATGGTACTTACCATCGAACAAACCCATAGATTGGCACAGGTTTGAAGAAAAGCCTTTAAAAAGTAAAAATATTTTTGTTCAATTTTCGCTGGTGTCTCTCAAGCTTTCTACAAAGTATGGCATGAGAGCCTCTTAAACAAACTTAAGATAAACTTGCCAGTGAATATCTATAACCTTTTAGGCAAGTATTTACATAACCGACCGACAGTTTATGATTAAAGAGGGGGACCACTAATATAACGAACACACTCGCTGCCTTCAAATAAAACCGTTAAAATGATTTAACTTTATTTTAAGAATCTAAGTTAAAAGCGTCCGCATTATCGAATTTCTGTGAACTTCCCCCCCAACTTGTTTTCTTTTTTCTAGGAGTGCACAACAAGCCGATCACTGGCTTAGGTGTGTATCCTGTAGGACTAAGGACTTTCTATGTGCGATCTTCTCCTTTCAACGTAACCATGTGCTGCCATCGTAGGCCGAACATATGGCTGACCAACAATGTTCCCCATTATATGTAGTTTTCTTAATGACATTAAAAAAAAAACAATTTACATTGAAAAGTACGCCATGAACAGCAGCAGGTGCTTTCTATCTACAAGGATATAAAACAAATCTGTAGCGCTGATCTGCCAACGACAAGTTCATGTTATGTTCAAATCGATAGCTAAATGAGACGAAGGATAATAAACTGTCATTAAACAATGTATTCACTGAAGAATGTTAACGTGACAACAGGGATGCCAGAGAGGTTTTGACCTTTACGATTACCTTTAAATTTTTTTTATTTTTCTTTAAAATTGCTAAAATTTAGTTATTATTAACTAAGACTCAAGTTCAATTCTAACTAAATTCTTATTCTTTTTAGAGAAGAAATTAATGCGTGTGTTTTTAAACTTTATTAGCGTTAGTTTTTGAAAGAAAATTTTTATTGAAAAATAAAAAGTTGTTAATATTTTTTTTTTAATTTTATTAATAAATGCGCACTATTGCATGAGCTTATATTTGTTGCTTCTGTTGTTGTTGTAGTTCTCTTTTTTTTCTATTTTGGGACAAACCATTAACACTCCTCTCATGTGGCCAGAAAACTTTTGTTTGTGTAAAAATTTAATAAAAAAAAACAATAAAATTTGGAAAGACACACAGGTCGGAGACACACAAACTAATAAAATGCCTGAATAAATGAACGGCTGTCTAACGAGTAGACAGACAGACAATAATATGTCAAAACAACTATAATACAAAATTTCAATCTGAAATAGAAGTGTAAGTGCGTAAGGGGTAAAAGAAGACACATTTTGTTGCATACATACACTTTAATAAAGATGGGAATTTTGAAATTATTTGATTAAGTTTCCAAAAGTCGTTAACATAAGCGAACATGTAATAAACATAAGGACGCAGGCGGATTGAATTAACTTAATTAAGAAAGATTTTAGTGGTTTATTGCAAAAATATTCGGAAAGTTCAAAATTTAAACTTGCAAAGCATTTAAGAGAATGTGTAGATAGTTATTACATAGGGCATGCAAGTAAAACTTTTTTGGAAGCGAAATGATAGTATAAGGTTAGGACGTATGTATATTCCTGAAACTTTCAAAGGATACTTTTTGATATAAAGCGAATTAAAAATTTCATAAATTTGCCCTGTTTGTAAAGGGTGGTTAAATTTTAAGGGCCGATGTTAAATGTGAACAACACCTAAAAGCCAAGTTTTTTTCTGCATTTAATTTGCCATTTTTCAATTTCAGAATAACTCAATTTTAACCATGAAAAGATACAGAATCGATCAATGCGTTAAAGTTATTCTGAAAATAAGTGTTCAAATCAAAATGCATATTGTGCACTTCGTGATTTTTTAGAACAATTTAATCGTCCAAATGTGCGTACAATCGGAAAAATTGTGCAAAAATTTAAGCTAACCGGGTCTGTAGGAGATGTGAAAACACCAGTGCATGCTTGTACTGCTGAAAATATTGCTGCTGTTTGCGATAGTGTGGCTGAAGAGCTGTCCACCTCAACGCGTCGTCGTGCCCAACAATTGCACCTCTTACACTCGTCGTTGATGAACATTATGCATAAAGATTTGCATTTACACGCTAACAAGGTGCAACTGACTCAAGAACTAAAGCCTCTTGGCCATTCCAAACGTCGTCAATGGTCAGAATGGTGGCTAAGAAACGGCAAAATCATCTACAGTAATGAGGCACATTTTCACCTATGAGGATTCGTCAATAAGCAGAATTGCCGCATTTGGGCAAATAATAATCCGAGAGTAATTGTCGAAAAACCAATGCACCCACAAAGAGTGACTGTTTGGTGCGGTTTTGGCTGGCGGCATCAAGCCGAATTTTTTCAAAAATGAGGCCGGCCAGGCAGTTATTGTGAATGGTGTTCGCTATTGTGAGATGATATCAAACCTTTTATGGGCCAAATTGGAGGATATGGATGTGGACAATATGTGGTTTCATCTGGACGGTGCCACTTACCATACAGCTAACGAAACAATGACTCTTTTGCGCGACAAATTCAATGGCCGTTTTATCTTACGTGGTGGCGATGTCAATTGGCCGCCAAGATCATGTGATTTGACACCGTTGGACTTCTTTCTTTAGGGTTATTTGAAAGAAAAGGTGTACGTCAATAAGCCAGCAACAATTCAAAAGCTAATAGATGAGATAATTCGGCACATTAACGGCATAGAACCTTAATTATGCCTCAGCGTCATAAAAAAATTGGGCCATCAAATGGAGGTATGCGGCCGAGATCGCGGCGGCCATTTGGCCGATAATTAAACCATACCAATGTTATCATTATAAACAGAAATTACAATAATTTCCTAAATAAATTGTGTTTTATTCAAAACCAACATCGGCTCTTAAAATTTCACCGATATTAGGTCTAAAACGGGTCCGAGGATAAAGTGGTCTGCTTCAAAATTGCCGGCTCACATTTAATACATAATATTAATGGTACCTGGCTTCGACATGATTAAATAAACGCATCTTTACATTTTTCAAAATTAAAAAATGATGACGCAAATATTTTTATAGTTTATCCTTAATAGAGTTTACATTTATATCACTTAACAAAAATCGAAAATTTATATTTAGCCTTAATTTAAAAAATATCTAAATAAATTCATTTAATAACAAAAACGATTTTATTTATTGTTAGTTGTTTTTCGATGATGGCGATAGCGATAGTGGAGATCCAGTAGTTGAATAACATAACAACGAGTACTTGTTGTCATGTACATACAAATGTACATATGTATATATGTATGTATATGTATATATGTTTGTATTGTATAAAACACGTATGGCATAGAATATAAATTTTGCAAAAATAAACTTTTTATTCTTTTAGTATATATGTACATATGTATGTACATTTAAAATTTATTTTGTTTAAAAATTTTAAATAAAACAAATGATGAACACGATAATGAAAGTATTTTTTTTTATATTTAATTTTTCTAAAATCAACACATACATACATAATGTGATGTATACTAAGTAATATCAATTATAATTATACTAAATGTTATATGAAAATTAAATTTTAATTTCAAAGAAATTAAAAAAAAAATGTTTTTCGTAATTTGTGTTTATGTTTTAAAAAAAATTATCAGAAGGAGTTTTATCAAATGCAGTATTGCAATTTACAACATTGGTTACCCTGTAAATTTAATTGGCATTCACTAAGAATTAATACACTGTCTTACTTATGTATGTACATAATGAAAAAGAATTGAATAAAATTGTCACGATTATTTTCGGAAAAAACTTCTAGGCAATTAAAAAGCATCAACAGATCATTAACTGATTTCTTGTTTCGCATATATTTTTGTATGAAGTGACCAGGGGACAGTGTCAATGTCTACCTCCTCGTGGTATCAACCAGGCAACTTTTAGTTTACTGAAAGGTCAACAGGCATGGCTAAGTTAAAACAACCTGTCTTGGGCCTAATATGTATAATATATAATCACCCTTATTGTGATTGGCGTTGGCGTAGTCGTTTTTAGTTTTTTGGTACCGTCTAACAAAAACGCCAATGCTATATGAATAGCACCCTTATCGTTTTTGTGGCGTATTCGACAACTTTCGACACGACTACGCCAAACACAATAAGGCCCATTATAATATATACCTACTGGTCTAGCTTGAGGCACTTTGTCCTTGTTGACGCTGTGACATGTTACCTTGCCAATAACTGTCACAGCCATACGAGGTTTAAAGGGTACCAATACCTTATCTGTGCTGAATAGAAATTGGTAGGAAATCAATGGAAGTCGATTTTCGAGGCTGACCAGAGTCCTATCTGGTACCACAGTTATCAGAGAAGCCCCCGTGTACTTACTAGTTCATGGTTTGATTATTGATAAGGTCTCCTTCAAAGATACACGTGATAGCTGTGGTTATCCCCAAGTGGGGAAACTGAAAACGAAAGCTACTGGCGTCCGTCTTTTGCGGGCCCCATGCACATAAGCAACTGACGAAGTAGGCTAATAGCTGAAAAGGTGTAAGTGTGCTTGAAAGTAGGTGAATAGGAAAGCTGGCTTCGGCTGGGAACCCTAGGATCTAAAACAAGATCCCGTCAGAGTAGTATTAAATAACGAAACGGCCGGCATTGGCACGTTGAAACATGTAAGTGATTTGGTTCTGACTGAGAGTGAGAAGATTTGAATGAAAAATATCCTACGAAATGAGCTTGGTGTCGCACTTGTGAAAGTGCGACAGGATAAATCATAATCGTTTTCGCTTAAAGTTGGGAGCTGTTCCACAAGCGTGTGGAGATGTGTCTTGTCGGCGCGCGTCTGCTTAGATTAGAAATAGCAAGGTCAAAACTGGAGACGCAATTCGGGTTTAGATAGCCCAACTCCTCAGCAAGGGGTCTGTTATGACTTGCACATCATTATAATACCTGGGTGGTCTAGCAAACCATCTGGAGTGCCAAGTGACGGGCAATATCGTGACGGTGTTAAGTCACCGTGAGATTAAATCAACGCGGCAGGTGCTTACGTAAAGCTTTTCACATCTGTCAGCCTTTTGGCGCAGGTCTCTGCATCTATATGTATGTTTAACAGAGTTGCCAGTTGTTTACATTTGCTACACACGTGTATTGATTATGTCCTAAAAAAAGTGAGGCAATCGCAGTACTTTGGTTATATCTAGGTCCGTAGTAAACCGATCTTGCTTATTTTAAACAGCGATTGTCTCCAGGATATTTTCAATAGTTTGACACCAATAACTGATTCGTAGTACTTTATTTGACCTCGGAAACTTGATTTCAACTGACGGACATGGCTATATCGACTTTTCTATCTCTAAGGATCCAGAATATATATACTTTATGGGGTCGCAAATGGATAATACAAATATTACAAACGGAATGACAAACTTATACATACCCTTACCACTTATATGAAGGGTATAAAGACAACATGACCCCTACCAGCAAAGCACTTGTTCTTACTTTATTTTCTCATTTCAACTTATCAGACCTAAGCAAAGAACGTTTGCTTTTATTTTTTTGCAAAAATTAAGTTCTTAATGGGTTAAAAAAATATATCACCTGGGTTGTCAGTTATTGCTGCTATACTTTACAGTTTAGATATTAAAGAGTAAGAGAGCAACTAACTAGCTACAAAAATATTTATTAAACTAAAAGAAAACAACTAAAATAGAAAAATTTGCCATTTTTCCATTAATCTATAAACAAAGTTTCTTTTTTTTCCATTAATTGTTTTTTTCTTTGTTGATTAGTTTACATGGCAGGTCTGGTCTTCTTTGTTAAATTGCACACATTTTTTTTTGCAATTTTCTTTATTTTCGTTCAATGTTTATCGTATCAATGAAACGAATAGAGAATTTTAAATAAAACAGCATAAGGTGAATGTAATGAAAATAGAATGAAATTGTGAATAAAAAAAAGTTCAAGGCATTTTTTGTATTCAATAAAAAATGTTCAGAATCCATTATCAAACAACAATAAAGTATTAACGATTGATAAAAATATAGTTGATAATAGAGAAACAAATGTTATTGAATTAAAAATAACACATGTGCGGTCTTGTCCATTTACGAGTTTAAAATCTAAATGAAGTTTAAAAGCTAAATTTCACAAAAAAACTTGGTTTTTAAACATATGTTTGAATACCTATGTATATGTCAGGGATGGGAACACTTGATTGGTACACCAATAATTTATTTAATATAATTAAACCATTTTTTAACTGCTTATGTTAGAAATTTCGTGTGTGTAAAGATCAAAGACAAACCCCAATATTATTACAAGGGTAAAAAAGAAATTCTCTTTTCAAACTTATTCTGTTAACAGCCCAAATTTGTTTAAGATATGCTATGGTTCAATTATACCATGTTCAAACATACATCATAAATTGAGGCAATTTAAGTAAATTAAGCATTTAAGTTTCCTCTTCAGACATACAAATGTATGTAATTAGGCTTACTTAATATGCATATGACAGCCAAAAAAATATTTTTTTAATTTTTAAGGTACATTGAACAAGGAAGGAGCAACTGATCAGCTGACTTTTATTTACGTCATATGTTTTCTAGCTTAGATTGGCAATTTTTTATGGTTGTGTATACCGTGTGCATGTGTGATGGCAACATTTTTGGCAACCTAGTGAGAAATTAGCTACAACAAAATATATGTTAATTTTTACAGGATGCTATTGTTATAGGGACGAGATCACCTTATTATTCCACCATGGCCTACATATTAAAAGCGTTGAAGCTTTTATATTAACTAATCTTATTAAATTAGCAGGGTTGCACTTCGAGTTTAAATCAATTAGTAAAGAAATTTACTACTTTTTGCCCAATTTATTAATTGAAATCTTTTATAGTTAATTGAGCTCAATTAAGGCCTTAATTGCGTAAATGAGCTAATTACGCAATTAAGGTGTGAACATGGTATAAGGAAAATTTGGAGCACAATTTCCATGTGCTAAGGCGTGGGAATTTTGCTTTATTTCCTTTTATTGATGCCTTCTAGTAACCAGTGCCTGTGTGCTGTAACTTTAGTGAGAACTTCTCGCATCAAAAAGTTTATAGTCACCTTGTAAAAGACAGGATGAACACGATAAACCTAATTATTTTAACTTTTAATGTTGTATAATGAGAGTTTATGTATTATCTAAGTCACACTGCTAATAATCGGAAGACTATGACAATTAAAATTTTCTCGCTGCGAAAACTTCTCGCAAGTTACAGAACAGGGGGAGAGACTTTGGATGTGAGCACTATAAATTTGTAACACTGCTATGTTACTACATATGTAAAGTAGAGGCCCTATAATATGGGATATAAGAATGATAGAAGGAGAAGAAGACTATGTTAACTGAAAAATTGGCTTCGCTACACATTTTGGTTTTTTTCGTGAATAGAGGTACACCAATTTTCTCTTAGAAAGGCCAGTAGCTCCCCTGTAGAACGTCCTTTACGAAAGCTGTAGTGGCGGTCGCTTAATAAACCGTTGGACTCTAGATAGTTGACAAGCTAAAATTAGCCATACTCTCTATAACCTTGGAGAGAGCTGAACAAATAGCTATCGGGCGGTAGTTTTCAAGGGTTTCCGCCTTTCGCTTTTTAGTGATCGGCGTAACATTAACTACCTTTCAACATATGGGAAACCCCTAGCACGGAATACAAAAAGGTAAGCTGGTGGACGCGCTAGCGTCGAAGGGCATTGTTTCAAGACCAGTGGTGGTATACCATCTGGCCCAGAAGACTTACTAATTTCGGGGTTTTTCAGACAATATTTTGTTAAGTCCTAATAACATTCTATCTGATTTTTATGTCAAACAAAAAAATTACCCTGTGCTAAATCGAAACAGTTCCCAGAGAGAGGGGTTTGCATCTATCAGACCTACTAATAGGGCATGATAAAACCTTCTTTTTGGTTGGCCGAGCCTTACATACAATTACTTACACTTTGGGTTATCTAATTTTTATTGTAAGTAATGATTAGGTGCAAAACCGATTTTTCTTTTAAGCGAAAAATTTGGGCATAAGAGAAACTCTCAAGGACTTTTGACTTCCCCTCGTAATACACCGATTGCCCTGTTCCCGGATGAATTCTGTTATCCTCAACCGTTTTCAAATTCTTGCGTGAGAGTTTAAAAATGGCTTAACAAGCTCTTGTTCTGTTAAATGTTTCCTCAAGAAATATTTCTGACAGATGAGCATGTTTGAATGATAAATAAATCCGTAGAGCGTTATTGGTCTTTAAAAAGTTAAAAAAGCAGACTTATGTATGTACTAACATGGTGAGTTTGACTCCCATATATATAACAATCAAAAATATTTTAAATATGTACATATGTGTGACTTTTAATTACATAACACTCGATACACTTATTATTCTTAACAAGGAGTAGCAGGAGATAAAAAAATTGGAAAAAACCTGAAGAATCAGAAAATTAGAGTTTTGTCAATCGGTTACTAAAGTTTGTTATTGCCAACAACTTAGTTCGTTTTTTCCACGAATAACAATGTAATTTGTATGGGGTTTAAGTATTGAATGAACAGGTTTGTTGGCAAAAACGAACTAAAGTAACGAATCGGACCCAACTCTAATTAAAATTAATTTATAGACGTACATTGCTCAAGTTTGCCATTATTCGATTAGTCGACTAAAAATTTTTCGATTAATCAAGCAATTATTGTTCAAGTTTCTAACAAAAACTTTACCAAGAAATTCTAAAAGTTTTCTGTGACACGTCAGTCAGGATTCATGTCAGGGCCTGACAGTTAGACAGAATTTTCTCAATTTTTGCCGACATTTCTGTCGGATATCTATCAGATATCTGGTCTATGAAATAAACAAAGATCTCTTTTTTATTAAGTTAAGTTGAAAGAAAGAAAAATAAATGAACATGTACTTACATATCTACATCCATACAAACATATGAACATACATATGTACGTATGTATAATAAATGTACAAGGAAAAATTAAAGCAGAAAAGAATTCAGTGGAAAAAAAATTTAAAAATAAACAATTAATGAACATCTATACAATTAATAAAATGAATATAAAGGAGCGAACAAAAAAAATATAACTTTTCTTTGTTTATAAAAACATACATTTGTACACACTCGGTCAAAACATCAACATATATTACATACATATTAACAAATGTTGTTAAAAAAACACGTGACTTTTAATTAAAATCAAAAAAAACTGAGAAAGTTGTAAATAATGGTGGTTAAGTTGCGTGGGCTGTTTGTATGATTCCAAGCTAATTGGAATGTGAAATTTTTGCAACAAAAAAGGTGTTTCTATGAATATTGGGAAAATAGCCAATATCGCACAGGTATACTTCTAGCGATTAACCCCCTACTTCATAAACGCAATTTAAAACATTAACTCAAACAATGTACTAAATGCCAAAATTTACTAAAAGCTTTAAAAAATAAGATTTGCGCAATTTTTTGCACAATTTTAGAACAGAACCTTCAATTTTTTATATTTAAAATTATCAAAAATGTCCACAAAAATATGAAAAAAGTACTTTTTATTTACCTTAAAGTCATATTTCAAGAATCCAAGTTTGAAAACAACGCAAAAAACTAACAAATATGTAAAAAGCACTTTTTGTTCACTAAGTTGACTACTGGCCTAAAGCGCATAATAAATAAAATAAGAGGAGGACACAATGCCCTCACTCATCGAAAATTTGTAAAATTTTTAAAATCTAAAAACGCAGCTTTTAATGATCTTAAAATGTTCACTGAGGTACGTTGGCTCAGTCGTGGCGACTGTCTTAACCGGCTATATGATTTAAAAGAGGAAGTCTTAGAGTTTTTAGAAAAAGAAAATATCGATGAGTCAGCAAAAAATTTTTTAAAAGATACACAATTTATATCAGACCTAGCTTTCCTAGCTGATACAACTTCTTTGCTTAATGATTTCAACTAAGAGCTTCAAGGAAAAGATAATAATATATCTGATATTTGTAAAATTTTATTTAATTTTAAAACAAAACTTTTTCTTATACTTTGCCAAATTGAGTCAGATGACTTTTCCAGTTTTAAAAAAACATCTTTATTGCGCGAATCGCTGTGCGATGCTGCGAAAACTAAGCGAGTTGAGATTTTTAATACTCTGCTCAACAATTTTAAAGACAGGTTTGCAGATTTTAGGTGTATTCAACTGCAATTGGATTTATTGAATAACCCTTATAACTGTGATGTTACTCAATATGAGTTCAATATACAATCAGAACTTATATTTCTTCGAACCGAAGTCCAAGCTCCAAAAAAAATGGGAATAGAATTTTGGAAAAATCTAAAGAAAGAAAAGAGAAATGCTTTGAAGTTGTTATCCCTTTTTCCCTCTACATATTGCTGCGAACAAATTTTTTCCGACTTAAAATTTATTTGTTCCAAGCAGAGAAATAAATTAACTTCTTCAAATTTAAAACATATTTTGTTAATAAGAAATTGTTACAAAATCTTGAATTTGGAAAACTTAATTTATAATACCTAAATACACTTATTTTTTTAAGTTTTAACTGTAAATTGAACTCGCCCAATGGAATATGTGTGAAAAAAAATTGTCTAATTCTGTAATAACTGAGGCATATTTTTTATTTAATTTTAATAACTTTTTTTAAGTTCATTTCCATTTTGCTTTAAAAAGTAAAATTCATCACATTTGCAATGCTTAGTTTTTTGTTTGCTGGGCAATTTTCTCTTATCCAATACAGACGCATTTCATTAAATGAGAATTTTGACAACCTCTGATCTAAAACAAGTTATTTAAAAAGAAACAAATAGACCAATCATGAGAAGAGAGTCAAATAAAAACATTTTTTTCAATACAAAAAAATAGACCATCATGAGAAGAGAGTCAAATAAAAACATTTTTTTCAATACAAAAAAATATTTAATAATAACAAAATTGTATTAAAATGCATACATATGTATATACAAAGGTCTATGTGTGTGTAAATGCCCAGCAGGCAAAAAATCAAACCCTTTACAAAAAAATGACTATCATTTGATCATTTGAATGCAATTCCTTTCTGAAAGCAAAGCAGCAGTTTGAGTTTAAAAATACTTAAATTTTTAGAAATAAATTTATTTACTAAAGTTTGAAAAATACTTTATTTTAAACGTTTAAACGCCGGGCTTGACCCACCATTAATGTGAATGTAAACAAGATTTGTTTATAAAAAGTCAATTCCACATAAAACGGCCTTAAATAAGAAAAACTAATTTTCTTTTTTTTATATTTATGACATGTCTAAACGAAAACAAAAATGGTTTATATATTTAATTTTTAGTTATTTTGCAAGAGTTTGAGCTAATCGCTAACTGAATAATTCGCACTTAAAAATTAAATCTGTTTTCAAAAACATTTTTTAAAACACCATCTTAAAGTCAAAATTCTCAAAAAATTAAAATTTGTGAGTCAATCGATGTCTGCACGGAAAATACGGCAGGCAGTATTTAAATAAAGTAATAAATGAATTCTTTGTAAAAAAATATCTAAAAAAACTATTAGAAAACATTAGCGTAAAGTGTTCTTCAAATAAATTGCATTATGTTCAAATAAATTAAATTATTTAATCACAAGAAAAATATTAAAACATAAAATATGTGACTTTCTTATTTAAAAAAAATCTATTTTTAAAGAAACGTAGCAATAATAGACGCTAATAAAAACATTAAAATTTTTTAATTTTTATTGATTTTGTACAGTTAAAAATTATCATATACTCTATCATTGTTCTCTATTTTGTGTCTTAAGTTAAAAAATCACACCGTTACATTTAATTTGATTTCTTGGGAAATAGTTTTTTTAGAAATTAAGTCTTAAACACAATTAATAATACTTTTTTACATTTTTACATTTGTGATTTTTCAAATATTTTACAGAACATTAAGTCAAAATTCTTTGGAGCTAAAAATTATTACAATTAAAAATTTAATATCAACAAAAACTTGTTCAGTGTTGTTAAACTGCACGGTACTGTTTACAAATAGAATATTTACAAACATCAATTAAATAATTTAAACACGAATTCTTTTTTTTTATTGAACATTTAATTGTTATTTTTATTATATTTGTATATTAAAGCACATACACAAATAAAAAGTATCTCAAAGAAACATTACTTGGAACAAGTTATTTAAAGAGAAACAAAAATACCATCATGAGAGGAGAGTTAAAAAAAATTTTAACACCAAAATAAGTCATTTAATAATAATAATAATCGACGATTAGTTTATACAAAAATATTGTATTCACATACAAACATATTTGTGCCTATGTGTATGTAAATACCCAGCAAGCAAAAAGTCAAACCTCTTAAAAAGGATGACTATCATTTGATATCGAGACCAATTCCTTTTTTAAAAACAAAGCATCAGTTTGAGTTTAAAACTTAAATTTCTATGAATAAATAAATTTATCATTTTAAGTTATGAAAAAAACTTTAATTTAAACCTTCATTTTGAGTCATTCTCAATTTTAAGTGGCTACTACCCTGCAGAAAACAGGACTAGTCCATACATGCGTGTATGGACTAGTCCATAAAGGAGTAGGATTACTCCAAAACTAACCCAAATGCATGTAAAAAACATGGTCTTTTTAACATTATGATGTCCTAGGGCCGGACCACTTAACCCAGATTTGCATTACGTCGGAGTAGTTTCAAAACTACTCTATCCTACCTACAAACAACTTGGAAATGGACTAGTTACAACATGGTCCTTGTGTAATGCAGTCATGGACCATGTCATTGTCAAACAAGAACTTGTTGTTACTTAAGTGATATGCGTTCGTGTTTTTTGTACGCAATCGTTAAAACACGAACGCATATCACTTAAGTAACTACAAGTTCTTGTTTGACAATGACATGGTCCATGACTGCATTACACAAGGACCATGTTGTAACTAGTCCATTTCAGCTAAAACGGACCATGTGGTCCAAGATTTTTTGCAGGGTACTACATGCACAAATACAAACAAATCACATAAATATATGTATGTAGTATTATATGAATGTATTTATGTATATACTTTTAAAATTATAAACTTTTTAGCTCAAACTGTTGCTGGTATTCAGAAAAAAACTAAAAGCATGTGGGCTAAATGCTTTGTTTTTTACACATACTTATGAAGAGCTAAAACAAATTATAAAACGACTGAAACAGGTATTATCAACTGTTTTAAGGTAATAAGCAGGGTAACCAAAAATATGTATGCAAAATCATATTTTTTCTGTGCGTAGCATTAACCTACAATGCTGTTATTCAACCGTTTTAGTAATTTTGTAAAATTTTGACATCAATTTGTTAGGGCATATTTTTGCATATTTCGCATTTAACAGCATATTTTGGCATATTTTCCTATAAGAACATATTTTTTTGAGAACTTTTGTTTTTATAATTAATTATTTATTTTCAAGCGAAACCCTTTTTTTGTTTTTTTAAAGGTTTAAAAACATTATCAACATTATTAAGCATCGTTTTGGTTCCTTTTTTTATTTTGTAGTCTAAGTTCCTATAATTCTTATTTTAAAAGCATATATTATAAATTCGTTGAAGCATATTTTTAACTTTTTACTACATATTTTATGCGCATAAAACCTCTTCGTCAAGGGCATGTTTTTGGTTGCCCTTGTATTGAGTCATTAACGTAATGTGTTTAAAAAAAAGTTAGATTAGAGCGATTGAACATTTAACACGAGTTTTGTGTTTGTAACAAAAACAAAAAGCAAAGGTTTCTTCGTTATCATGTCATCATTTAGTAACGATGACAAATAACGGTGATCTCACACCAAACTGGTCGTTTTTAAAGCTTAGTTTAGGCGACACTACTTTTTCGCACCCAAAATCTAAGAAATAAATAAGTTAAATACTAGTCGTATGACATATTAAATATGTTTGATTTTGAAAAATATCACAACGATAATAACAAAAGGATGCCTAATTTTTTATATCTTTTTATATGTATGTATATCTAATTGCAATTACAATTGCACATGTCTTTTTTCATCCTAGAATCATTATGAGCAGAAAACATGTTCTTTCATTATCCACCTTTTATTGAACGCTTAAAAACATACCATCCTTGGAAATCAAAGTCTTTTTTTTTTGCTTAAAAATTTAACTTTTTTGAGTTATAAGAAAGTAAAAATAGAATTGCACATAATAGGACAGAATTTGTTAGTTTTTTTATTTTATTCTAATGTAATAATAGATGATGCCATTATTTGCCCAAAAATATTAATTAAAGTTTTTATATTTAAAAAAAGGTTTTAATTTTAGAACAAAATTTTGGTAAGCAAAAACAAGTATTAAAAATTGTTATCGCTTAATGTCAGACATTCATAAGTAGTTATGTCAACAATATATTTATACTTATATATGATATTGACACCATTATGATAACTTTACTAGTATGTGTCACTGACGCTTGTTACATTGTTTAACAGTCTTTCAAACAAAGAACAAAAAATAAAGCATTCGAAATAAATATAAACTATAAGTATACAAAGTACAAAGGAATTAAAAGAGTACCCAACACTTTAATGATTAAAAAGGCAACCCTCTAACAAATATCTGGTTATTTTTTAAAAATCTGGCAGGCATGTGCGATAACGGTTAGCAGATATTAATAAGTAAGCAAGGTTGCCTAAAATTTTAGCAAAAATGTAAACAAACCATTTTTAAGCTACAGGGTGACCGCCGGCAAGGTATACCTTTGTTTTGCCGCCATTTTGGTAAACATTAATCTTGACAGTTTGTATTTGGCAGTCGTAAAGTAGAGGCATGGCAAATTTATTATGGAAAAATATTCGGTAATCCAACGTGTTTTAATCGTTAAAACATTTTTTCAAAATCGATTACCGATTTTTATGAAAAAATCATAATGAGTGAAGAGGCATATTTTCAGTTGAATGGATATGTATGTGAGTAAACAGAATAGTCGGTTCGGGGCAATGGAAAACGCTCAATTTATTCATTAGTCACCTTTGCATCCATTAAAAGTGACAGTATGGTGTGCAAAATGGTCAGGAGGAATGATTGGACCTTACTTTTTTGAAACTGAAAACGGCGTAACAGTAACTGTCATTGGGGAGCGGTATCGTGATATGACTGGAAACTTTTTAATGACACAACTGCATGCTTTGGGCATGGTTAACATATGGTATCAACAAAACGGTGCCACATCGCATACAGCCAGGATTACAATGGAATCACTACGAGACCTCTGTACACAACAAGTTATTTCAAGAAATGGTGATGTTGATTGGCCTCCATGGTCGCTTGATTTGACTGATTCGGACTTCTTTTTGCGGGGACATCTAAAAAGCAATGTTTATGCAAACAAACCGGATATACTGGAGCAACTCAAACTAAATATTCGTGATGAAATTAATTAAATACCGCGTGAAATATGTGGGAATGTAATGAAAAATATGCTTAAAAGGGCTCGAATTTTTGATATCTGATACTGTATTTCATACATAATTGCCGACATTTAATTAAACATTTATCAATATAAGATACATTCTCTTTCACTTTATCAAATATTATAAGCAAACAAAGTAGTGTACCTTGCCGGCGGATGCCCTGTTTAACAAATATTTTAAAATAAGTTGACTTTTTTAACAAACTTAAACCAAAGTTATTAAATGAGAGTAATTTTCTACTAAGGAATAAACGATCTTGTGTATTTAATATATTCCCATTACAAGGTGATACGGGTATATAAGAGGAGGCCAAAACCGGAATTTTTGGGGATAAAGAAATCTCAAATCCCAGGATTTGGCTTGAAAACTATCGAAAAATTCCATTTTCTTCTAGCCCATTTTATTCTATGGAAAAAATACAGAGCCTTAGTGCTTGCCAAGGAAAAATATTTTTAATATTTATATCGTGTAGAGTTTATTAAATACATTTGGAAAATACTTAGCTATACCGGTTCTCTGGAAATATAGACACACAAACGATTTCACTTGTTCATTTAACCGAAAGAAAAAGGTTCAATTTAGGTAGGATTGCAAAGGGTGAACTCTCTTATGCATCAACACTTGGGGACCTCATGAGCCCAAGAAAAAAGGAAGAAAAAGTAAAGATAAGGTAAAATAAAAAGTAAAAGAAGTTGTAAAACCAACAAGAAGGAAAAATGCTGAAAAAGAGGAAACAATTCAAGCGAAAACTCCTCGTCCATTGCTTGTCTCCTAACCACCTGATTTCCATGATGAGCTCAAAAATATTTTCTAGTTTACACTGCGACAACACGCTCTATCGGCTTTTAAAAGCCGTTTAAGTTTATTTTTTATTTTTGTTGCTAACTTGATTTCTTATCGCATCTAAAAAACTAGCAAGTAAATCACTAAGAAAAAAGTTGCCAGATTGTTGATAAAAACTTAATCTTTTTACCTTTTTATGTTAATTTAGATTTGAATTTCTTTTCTTTTAAGACAGCAAAAAACTGTCTTTTTTGTTTACCCGTTGTGTAAATATTTTTTTATTTAAGACAAAATATATGACAGTTTTAAAAGTTAGATTAACAAATATATGTGAAAAATTTCCATATAAAATGAAAAAGTTTTTTAGTTATATTACCAACAAGTACAGTGTGGTTTTACTTAAATAAAAAATCATATAAATAATTCATAAAAAAATATTGTTTAAATATTATTTAAGCTCCTTACTAATTAAGATAAGGAAAAATATAAGCATTTCTAAAAGTTTTAATACTTAAGATGTATAATAAATATCGTTTCAAAAATAAAAAAAATACTTAAAAAATAATAAATAAAAAAACTAAAAAATAAATCTCATAAAAAAAATTGTAAAATCCTTAATTTTTGGTTAAATTTTTTTAATATTATTAAGAAAAGTATTATAGAGAAAAACACTTACCGGTTGATTGAGCATAAATCGCTAAAAATATCGAGAGGAATGAAAGTATGCCTGCCAAGAATTTCGCCTCCATCTTTGGTATTGATCCGTGGTTTGTACTTTTAAGCTTATTTTTAAAATAATAATTTTAATTTTATGTTGGAAAATTATTTTCTTTTATATATTTGTTGCTTAGTTGTTGTTGTTGTTGTTATGAGGAAATTTTCCGGGGGATTTTCTTGTTGATAGCGTGAAGTAGAATTTTGAATATTTAGCCTTAAATTTGTAAAGCGATGACGTTTTCCTTTTTTTTAATTTCTTTCTTCTTCTTTCTCTTTTTTCAAATAGTGATTAGCTTTTTTTGTTGTTGTTGTTGCTTAGAATAAAAACAATTGTGTTTCTTTTCTTTTTATTTTGGTAAATTTATGATTAATTATCTTTTTAATTTTTTAAAAAAAAGATAACAACTAATTTTTATTAAATTTTAAGTAATAAATTAATTTTATTTAACATTTATTGGTTGCTTTTTCTTTTTGTTAAATTTATTAAACTTTGTTTTCAATTTAGAAGCAGTCGTCGTCTTCATCTACGCGTAAACGTTGTCGTCTTAAATAAGCGAGAGCTGCGTACAAAAAGAAATAAACAACAAATATTTTTTTTTAATATTTTGCAATTGAAGTAATAAATTATTTTTTTGTATTATTTAATATTATTTTCAATTAAAAACAAAAATAATCACATACAAACGACACTTATTTTAAGCGAATATTTTTAAAATTTAAATTTTTTAATTAAAATAATTTTTTTTTATATTAAAAAATATTTTAAAAAATTACACATTTTTATATATAAAAAAAACATAACGTAATCAAATTTGCAAAGATCGGTAGAGGACGACGTAAAAAGAGTAAAGCATAGAGAAAAAAATATAAAAAAACACGTAAACTAAAAAGCAATGAAATATTTTTATGTCTGATACAACTTAGACAACCGCTATTGACGTAGATTTTTTTTCAAATTTTTTTGTGATGCAAAATTTATTGAAATTTTATTTTCGTTTCTATAACACTTATTTGGCAACAGCCAAATCAAAGAAACATCTACATATATTATTTACAACCTTTCGGCGTTAATATTTTTAATTACACAAAACAAAAATTTATATTTTTTTAAAACCAAAAAAAGAAAAATTGAAAACATAATATTGAACTTTTTTCGTTATATTCTATGTACATACTATGATTAAAATAGCAAGAAAACTTATCGAAAAAAAGAAACTGAACGAAAGTATGTAGAAAAAGAAACGCGTCACTTTAAATAGCAAAAACAGAAATATTTAAAAAAAAGTAATGAAACACACAGACAATTCGCGTAATTTGTTGCCGCCGCCGCAACTAATGACCACAAATTTGCAACTAAAAATTTTCACGTATAATTCTTTTTCAAGTCAGTTTTGCCCCAACTTAGGAAACCGTAAAAAAATCGACAAAAAGATATGTTTGTTGAACCAAAAGAAAAGAAAATAAGCCGGACGACACGACACGGCACAAGTGTATACGCGGAGGAAGTATAAACTGAAATGAGTTAAATGTAATGTTTATCATCTCATTAGAAAAAATAGAGAAAATACAACTACACAAGCACACACAAACATACACACACTCATTAAAATAGTTAAAAAAAAAGCAAACCAACAAGAAACAAGAAAAGGCTACCAGATGTGGAAAAAATAAAAATAAATGGCTTGAAAAAAATATTTAAATTCGCTCTTCATAGACATCTGTCTATATATACGGAAAAACATTTAATAATTAGGTACGTAAAGAGTATTTTTTTAACCCCGAATTAAAATAATAGAGCAGAAGGAGCTGATGACCTACCGGCAGAGCTGTTATCTAAATTCGGCGTTCCTGCAAATCGGATCAGATTGTGCAAGAGGACGCCAATGGACCCAAAATCATCAGTGAAGATCGGAAAATACCAAGCCTTTCACCGCACAACGTGTCTTCAAACAAGGTGACAGCCTGTCCTGCGAACTCTGCAATATGTATTTTGTTGGAAAAGGTTGAGTAGTAAATAGAAACAGGTAAACTTTCAGCAAAACCCACATGCTACTTGCAAATGCTGATTATATCGACATCATCGGACCCTCACTGCGAGATGTAACTGTTGCCTTTGTTAAAACAGGAGAATAATCGGTAAAAATAGGTAGAAAAATGGGCAGAAAATTAAGAAAATCAAGCGAGAACTTGTACTTGGTAGTAGATGTTGTTTTGGACTCGGTAGACAAAACTCTTACTAAAGAAGGCACTTATTCCACACGTACTAATAACAGATGAAAAGGTTTCGGAGTATTTAAAAGAAAAATTCTTTTTAAGATATATAGACCAGTCTGGAAAGACGGAGAATATCGGTATCGGAATCAGAGGCTGTATGCACCAAGCGCGTAAAAATTCAAAGACTGCGCTGGCTTGGGCATGTTGTGCTAATGATTCAAGATTCTCCAGCAAAAATTGCGTTGAAATACGATTTCGAGGGAAGACCCAAATGGGAAGCACCTAAACCCTGTTAAAAAGACCAAGTTCAGAAAACTTTCCAAACTCAACGTGAAAAACTTAAGAAGAAGTGCGTTGAAATCTATTCTTAGTTTGGCCAATAACCCACAAGTGTTGCTATAAATGGCCAACTAAGTAGAAAACACGTTCAGATATATTAGCGACCACTGCTCGCAAAACATACTGTTAAAAACTTCAAAAGACATCGATGACTGTATCCTAAATAATTGTAAATATTCTTCTTTCACCTACCGACAAACAAGATACAACAGAGTTTTTTCTGTCGATTTGGAACAGCTTTTGTCTAAAAAAGATAGAGTCCAAATAGAAAGACAAAGGCACACTTTAAACTAAAGGAATATAAAAAGCAACTCAGGAATTTGCACGTAGAACAGCATTTCTTAAGGCATACTTAGAAGGTTTTTATTCGACTCCTCAGAAAAATTTCTCTATGGCGTTTTGTTAAAAGACCCGTAATCGCAAAACCGTCTTTGCAAAATTTTAGAAGATTTTGGGCAAAAATGACGAAGAAATAGGTGATGTTTTCTTAAATCATTTAAAGAACGTATCCACTTCCAAAACATTTAGTGGCATGAGTGAATTGCCGCTTGTTGTTGCTAGAAAACCTATAAAAATACGATTCCCATTTATAGCTGTTATTCAAGATCCTGGTTTGGATAATATTAGCAACAAAGTGCTTCTATGGTAGCCTTGAACACCAAAGAGAGCAACCCTCTTTATTTCAAACGGCTTTAATACTTCTCGGCAAGATAGAAGGTGGACCACGTAAGTCTGTTAGCAACTACTTATGCCGCATTTGTTTGAAAATTTGGTTAAAATCATGCCTACTACGATCCTTAATGACAATAACTGCATTCCCAATCAACAACTTGACTTACGGCGACAACATTGTTCCACTAAACAAGCCTACAGATTGGTACAAGTTATACAAAAAATAAATATTGATCTGCGCTTTTTATTGATGTCTGTAAAGTTTTAGACAAAGTATGGCATGAAAACCTGTTAACCAAGCTACAGCTAAACTTATTAGTAAATTTTAGAAAACGGACGACAATTTATGACCAAGCTGGCAGCTGACGTAACTCAAGGTAGTATTCCAGCACCAATTCTGCATTTACTTGTCACAGGAGACAGGCTAACTAACAGTCAAATACACACATTTGCTGATACTTCTTATTTTCTCAGTACCCATAAACATCCTAAAAGGCCTCGAACCAACAACAGCAACATATTTTTAAGTAGAGAAATTGGCAATGTTATGGTGAATAAAAATCAATAAACAAAAATGCCTCCACGTAACTTTAACTTTACGCAAAGAAAGGTGCTCTTTAATCATGATTATAACCAAGAAAATGCCTCAACTCTATAAGGCAAAGTACCTTGGAATTCCCTTGGATCATCGCCTCAAATGTAAGTCACATATAGGCTCAAAGCTGGCACAAATTAAACCGAAAGCAACTCGAATTCATTGGTTTTTTGGTAGAAATCCTATTCTTCGTTTCGATTGTAAACTTATGCTGCACAACCAATTTGGTACTTTTTGGCACAATTATGGGGCACTTTCTCTGTCTCCAACTTAAAGAATATTCAACGTCATCAACACAAAAGATAGATGGCGCTTCTTGGTATGTATAAACTTCTTGGTATGGAAACACATTCAAATCGCAACTGACTCGTTCGAAGTATCTTACAAAATATCGGACAACCCTGGTTAAAAGCAAGAAACACTGTTTTCCTCAGACGAAATCATCGAAATAAACGTTAACTTTAATTTGAGAACTTGAATTTTGGTCTGACACTGGCTGGATTAATAATTATTATTTATTTTGAGGATTTGAATTCCTATTGTAATTAACACGTTAAAAAAACAACAACTGTGCACTGCGGATATTTATATCTCCCGATTCCCTAATTACAAAAAACAGACGCTTAAAGCTATTTGCGCAAAAATTTTTTTAAAAATTATTTTTCGAAAAGCAATCATTACTAAATTTAATTTTTTATTGTTTAATTAAAAAAACGCTAATTTTTACTAACTAATTTTTACGTCTGGCAAGCTGTTAACATCAACATTACGTCAATACTTTACGTTATGGAGAGGGAGCATTATTTTTGAGATAATGAACCAAGAGCAAGTGATCGCTACAACGAAACCAATTGAAACAATCTGTCAGAACAATTCAAGTTACGGACAGACAAACAGTTGTCAATCCACACACACACACACACACACAAACAATTATGGTAACAAAAATATTTTGTTTATCGCAATTTAATAAAAAAAAATATTAAAACATAGAAAACAAATAAAGAAAGACCGAAGGAAAAAAGTGGCTGATAAAAAAAATGCGGATTTTTTTCTTTAAATAATAATCACACTACACGGACAATAATCGTCATATTAGTTTTATAGTTCGATATGTAACACATTTAATAAAATTAAATAAATAAATGCCCTAGTGTGTGAGAAACTAGCATAGAACCTAGAACGTAAAAAGTTTTTAAATTAAAGTATTCGTCTCGAGTTTAACAAATTTGTAATATATTGTGTGTTTTTTTTTTGATGCTGTTTTTATGTGCAGTTTAGTAGATACGAGCAAATTAAATTAAATGTACAAAATTTTACCTAAATAAAGTTTATCGAACTATACCGATTGCTGGAAAAATTTTTTTTAGGACACCGCTTGTCAAACGACAACAGTAGACGGTGCGCGCTATAGGCATAGTTGCCAGATAGAGTCTGTCCAATATCATCAAATCTTTGGGAAAAAATTGTCAAAATCGTCAAAACTAGTTTTGGAAACCGTCAGAGAATCGTCAACACTAAAATGTATGATTTTAATTACTGTTTTAGCTTATAATAATTAAAAAAGGGGAAAACAAGGTGCTCACAGGTAGTTTCGTCAAAAGTAGTAACAAAAAGGCAAAATTTCATCATTCAAAGCAAAACAAACTAAAAATGCAAAAACGCAAATATTTAAAAAATTTTTACAGATTTTATTTGAAACAAATAATTTTTTCTACAGAAATGATTTTTCAAGGATCCTATTTTTAATCCTTGTTATATATAGTATTCTTACTAAAAAAATTTTAATATTTTTAAATAAACACATAATAACTAATATGGAATGGCTAAAAATGGGGTTTTAAGGCAGAAGACACTTGTTTTTTTCTTTTTGTTCTTTTAAGCTGAGTAAGTAGAGTATTAAGGCTGAAGGACATTTATACACCTTTCATTTGGTACCACTGTTTCGATATTATATGATATTTTAGAGTCATACTTATGAAATCGTCAAAAGCCATTTTTTGTGGCCAAAAAACGTCAAAATGACGATAAATCGTCAAATCTGGCATCTATGGCTATAGGGCCATATTAGCAGAGTTTTTTCTGTCGCAATTGAACGAAATAGGACCGAAGGGCATGTGTTTCCAACAGGACGCAGTGACGACACACACTGGGCGAGCCACAACCGATATTCTGAAGGCGGCGTTCCCGGGTCGCCTAATCCCTCGTTTTGGAGATTAACATTGGCCCACAAGACCGCCCGATTTAACAGTTTAAGACTTTTTGTGGGATTTTATTAAAGTCCCGTGTTTACGTGAACAAGCCCGAGACCCTGGGAGCCCTCAAGGACAAAGTTCGAGACGAGTGCGGGAATCTGTCGTCCGAAGTTCTCACCGAAGTGATGGAAAATGTCATAAAACGAGCCCGTATAGCAATCAATTGTGACGGCGCCCATTTGGTCGATATCATCTTCTCGACTTGACCAATAAAATTCTTAAGGTTCAAATAAACATAATCAAAAAACAGATTTGGGGTTTTTATTTAGGAAAAAAAGGAGAGCCAAACAACATCGGATGACTTCTTTTGGCCCACCTTGTACTATAGTGGAGTTGTGTAGTTTATGAACGAACTAGTTCAATTTAACTATTCAGTAAGCTGAACTATGTGAGCAGGTAAATTCAATAAGCGCTTATTTCTTATTATTATTTTCCTTTTTTGTTTCATCGTTTATTTTCCTTTTTTGTTTCATCGTTTATTTCCCCTTTTTGTTTCATAATAAAAATTGCATTTTTTTTCGTTTTATTACTAAAATTCACATTTTTTTGCACATTTTACGATTTTGGCACTTTTAAATTAAAATGGTTTCGCTCAGGCAGGGTTGCAATAAAAATATAATGTTGACAAACCAAACCTACTGAACTACTGAGCTTCTTAAGCTGCCGAGTTTATTGAACTACTAAACTAAAAGAGCGACCTAGTTCAGTTAGCTTAAGGCTGTTTAACCTTACTTTACGCTATGGATCATATCACTTAACAAACCCATAAGAACTAAATGAGTTTCGTGTTTCGAAATTGGGTAGTTTTGCTTTTCACTAGCGAACGCAATTTCTTTTTCATATTCCTTTTTATCCTACAAAAGACACGCTTTAATTTTTAATATACTGTAAATTTTGACCTCTTCTAAATAGGAGCTTTTAGTAATATAACAAGGTTCACTTAAGCCACTGTTATTTGACAACAGAGGTGTAAATTTAATTTGGGCCAATATAATGTTACAAAAAAAACCCCGACATAACATTTTTTATTTAAGCCTTATAAGGCCAATAAGTTTGTTACCCACAATGTCAAAATTGTTCGAAAAATTGCTTAAGAACAAGCTGATTTCGATCCTGAATGAAAACAACTGCATTCCAGATCACCAATTTGGCTTTAGAAGTCAACATAGCACAATCGAACAAACTCACAGACTGGTGCAGGTTATAAGAAAAACCTTTGAGGAAAAGAAGTACTGCTCCGCGCTTTTCATTGATGTCTCTCAAGCTTTCGATAAAGTATGGCATGAAGGCCTGTTAAACAAACTAAAGCTAAACCTTCCAGCTAATAATTTCAACCTTTTAGAAAAATACATAACTGGTCAACAATTTATGATCAAAGAGGGAAACCAAACAAGTTTTTCTCAACCAATAGGGGCTGGTGTACCTCAAGGGAGTATACTAGGTCCAGTTTTGTACTTGCTTTACACAGCAGATATGCCAACCAATAGTTTTACACACACGTCGACATTTGCTGATGATACTGCTTTTCTAAGTATTCATAAAGACCCTAAAGAGGCTTCGAACCAACTGCAGCAACACGTAACCCAAGTTGAAAAATGGGCAAAGTTATGGGGAATAAAAATAAATGAACAAAAATATACCCACGTAACTTTTACTTTACGCAAGGAAACGTGCCCTCCAATCACTATCAACAACCATATGGTGCCTCAACGATCTGAGATAAAATATCTTGGTATTCACCTAGATCGCCGCCTTACATGGAAACCTCACATAGATGCAAAGCTGACTCAAATGAAACTTAAAGCTGCTCAAATCCACTGGCTAATTGGTAGAAACTCTGTGCTACGTCTGGATTGTAAACTTCTACTCTACAACTCGATTTTAAAACCAATTTGGTGCTAAGGTATACAGTTATGGGGCACTGCTTCCTCCTCTAACATAGAAAAAATACAACGTCGTCAAAACAAAATTCTGAGAATGATAACTGGTGCTCCTTGGTATATTAAAAACAGCAACATCCACAAGGATGTAGAAGTTCCACTAGTAAAAAGCGAAATCCTAAACTATGTGGACAAGTATTTAAACAAGCTGGAAACGCATCCAAATCCACTCGCTCGAAACATCTTGCAACATAGTGGGCACACCCGCCTAAAAAGAAGGGATACTATTGCTCTTAGATGAAACCTTTGAAATTAGTTATCCTTATTGTGAGCACTTAAATTTTAGTCTGGTACTGACTGGACTAGTATTAATTACTTAGTTTTAAGATTTGAGTACTTATTGTTAGTTCGCTAAAGCGAAGATTCAATAATAAAATATATGAAAAAAAAAAGCCTAATTTTTGCAAAGTTCAATAACACATTGATCACTTTAAACGGCCAAAGAATATGTTTAAAAAATACAACATCAAAATAATAAAAAATAGCACATCAAAATCGATTTTAATTCGATTTTTATTTGTTTTTTTTTTCTTTATTTTGCATTACGTCATAAATCTTTGTACAGAGGCCATCAACGTTAGTGTTAAGCAAAACGATAAGATTCCCAAAGTTTTCTTTCTTTATGTTAAACGCGAAAAAAATACATAAAATTAAAGAAAAAACATAAAAGTGATAGAAACGTGAACATAAGAAAGGTCGTTATCGTTTTGCATTTTTCTTTTTTTTTCTATTTGCACATTGAAGATTTCACTATGTTTTCTAAGCACATATTTACATGCGTATGTTACGTCGACATTGTCATTGGAACGTAAAAATACATACAAATGTATGTAGATACGATATAACGAATAGCTACAGCAACATGATTTTATTTGTATTAGCAGAGGTTATTATGTTTAAAACACAAATTAAATATTCTTAAAACAATAAAGATAAGAAGGAAATTCTTTGAAGTCTATGGTCCTCCAGCAACATTCAATCGAATTGTTATTAAAGTAGGAAAGGCACTAAACAAAACAAAATAAACGTCATTTAAGTCAAGATTTCTTGTTGATTGCAGAAATCTTAATTTATATTGACTATTGGTGAACCCGGCGTGCTTTTTGTGAGCGCTTATGATTTTGTTCTTTTTAACAAACGACTACCACGGAGCCTCGATCGCCAGCGTTGAGAATATAAAGGAAACCCCTCAGTTAACGACTCAGAAGTGTTCTTTCCAACAACGAAGGCCAGGTAGAGCTTCCCACCATGCCAGAACTCTGAGTCCTCTAGGATACTTAAGGAGCCAACGAGCTTCAATAGCTAATATTGACAGCCCTACCGCGATAAGATAAAAGCCTACAAAAAGGCTGCAGCCATCAAAAAAACAAAGCGAATGGAGAAACTTGGACTGTGAACACAAATTGGACGCAGCCAGCAATCAACAGAAATATAATTTTCTTTTAAAGAATTTTTTTCATCGTTTAATAAATTCCTTTGTTAAATATGAGTCGCCAGGGCCTAACGCATGCTACAAAGTGTCAAGATACACATCATTTTCTAGCTAAATAAAGTTTTTGTGCTTTTTTCTTTCAACGACGGACGAAGAAATACCAACTGCATTATTCATCTATATATTTTTGGGACAAGAGCAAAGAACTGGGTGTAAGGCCAAGCGGAACGAGTACTTTTCACCAGAAGATACAAAGTGGCGGACTTTTAACCGCCCGTCGTAGCGGTGTTAAGCTAAGAATAGCAAGGAGTGCTGGGAATCTGGTTATCGTCCTAGACAAGTTGTTTTGAAGGGCGAATGCGGAAGATAGGGTCAGGTTAGCTCTGAAAGTTCTTTGAACCGGTAGAAAATCCATAGGTAGTCTCTAGGCTACAACCGAAAATGGCAAACTATATTTACACATCCGTTGTAAAACCTATTTTAACATATGGTCTCGTCTGTTTAATCGCATTGGAGAGGGACACAACAAAAAAAATCTTGACAAAAGTGCGGAGGCGTGCTGTACTGTGGTCAGGAAATAAAATGGCGACAAAAAGTTCCTGAGTAGTCGTTTTTAATTGACTAAAAAGTCGCGAGTCTTTACTTTGGGATAACACGTCAAGTAGTATTTCTGGATAGGGAAGACGAATAAGAATTCAAGAAACTGTTTAAGGGGTGTGCAGTTTTCTTTAATGGGTATAGGCACCGGGGCTGGTGTTTCTATTTTGGATACGGAAGTTTGGGGTCGTACCGGCTTCCAAATAAATGTAGAGTTTCTTAGGTGGAAACTCTGGCTGTGTTGAGGGCCGCAGAATTGTGAAAGGAGAATGAAAGAGAAAAAGAGGACGTACAATCTATGCCAAAAGTAAGGCCGGACTTAAAACTTTAAAGGGAAAGGCGTCAAATTTAGCCATGTAAACGTGCTCTTAGGCTTCTGTAGCTCGGGCTGAATATAAAAGGTACTAACTTGCCTTTTTATCAGGGCAGGAGAGATAAGGTAGAATACTTCAGACTTATGTAGGTTGTGCGAACATCTTGCCCGCGGCTGCAGAAGGCTGTAAATCCGTCGACAAAGGTGCCTGGGGAAGCGATTCTACGATGGACTTAGAGTTTTGAATTCGCTGGTTCTAAGATAAGATTCAACAAGGGTGTAGCTAGGTTATTTCCAGCTTTCCACAAAACCCAAGATTTTAAACTTCAGACTATCGCGGTTAGAAAACTGCGGAATTGCTCACATTCTGATAATGCAAAATATCTGGGTATTGTTCTTTACTCGAAATAATCATGGAAACTGTACATTCAAAAGAGATTTAATAAGGCTGTGATAGCCTTCTCCGCTTTCCGAAAGGTGTTCGGCAGAAAATGGAGGCTTCGTTCTACAATAGTTAAATGGATATGCTCGGTTATAGTACATCCAAATCTTATAAACAGATCTATGGAATGGAGGACTGCAACAAGGAATAATTATGTAGTGGAACAGATATGCAAATCCCAAAGATCGGAATGCATTTGAATCACAAGTACACTGCGCACACATTCTTCAGAGACACTGGACACTAGGACCCGCCTGATTCCTGTTGATCTTTATATCTGTGGACTTTTGACAAAAGCACTTATTTGAAAAAAGTGAATTTTAAAGGAGAGCAAAAAAACTAGTTTAACATCGCAAAAAACGTCGTGATTATTATCTAAAAGTTTTAAAACCTTAAATGTAAAGTAAGTTAGCTGAATTATTTTCCAATATTGAATTTCCGCAGGTACTTGCGATGTTAAAGTTGTTTTTTTGCTCTCCTTTAAAATTCACTTTTTTCAAATAAGTGCTTTTGTCAAAAGTCCACAGATATTATTCTTATATTTGCTTGTAGTAGAGTGATGCTTAGGGCATTGGAATGTTAAAATGGTGAACGGTCGCCCATGCGAGTATTTAAGACACATTGTCCACGATCCTGGACCAATTTCTGACTATGTTAGACCCCATTCGGACTTTGATAGAAAGTTAAAACTTCCAATTCCCCCAAAGCGAATGGTGTTGTGGTAATTTCGTGAAAAACTGTGATGCCAGGATTTATACGGACGGTTCTAAAGGGAATTCTCGTGCTGGGTCCGGCGTCTGGATCTTAAGAGAAGTTTCTCATACCTTCTGCCTGTAAATACACACAAAATTCATTTAAACCGAAATATTTGATATTCATGAGGCATATAAATAACGGAAGTATTCGCGAAATATTGGGTTATTTGTCTACAATTAGGCAGCCTTTTTGTCACTTAGTTCGAAAACTACTTCGTCTTTGCGATTTGCTGAGGACTATTAAGAGAGGCATCTTTCGAAAGTTCCTTAAAATTCCTTAGAAAAAGTGACATAATCGCGACACATACAGGGTTCCCAAGACGATGTGGACCTTCTTCGACGGCGTTCACTACAATTAATAAGTCGTAACTGGGATGGTCTAATGGGTAATAGAAGAGCAGGGAAGCAAACTCGGATTTTTTTTTCGACCACGATCGCTGTTGTGGTGAAAGGGAGAAAGAAGAAGACAGTTTTCCACATTTTCTGTGAATGTCTTTCCCTAACTGTTGTAAAACATAGATTTTCGGGCATCTTGCTACTGGGGTAGCAAACTTACCTCTCGTCGAAAGGTTAGATTTAGTACTTCGAGTATTAGTCCGATCATGGGCTCTCAAAGACAATACATCTGCCTAATGGTATGGTGATGCCAAAACGGTTTTTATTATTAAGCACCTAAACTTTCATAAATTTGCCCTTTGTATGGGGCTACCATTCCCCTTGCTCCTATATAACTCGTTTTTTTTTTAACGAAGACATTATACGATTACCTTGTAGCAGGTTTGAAGACGAGTCTTTTTGAACACCACAGAATGTACACTCTTACATACATACATAGTTGTGCATAACCGACTGATATTAATGCGGGCAAAAATAATATTAATTGCAATCTGATAGACACATCAAATAAACACAAGTAGTTTGTGATGTGAGATAAGTATTAAACAAATATGATTATTTAATAGAAAAAATAAAGCAACAAAAAGAAAAGCAGATAAGTGCCTAAATACCAGCATAAGGGATATGGTTCTGTATAAAGATGGTTGGTTATCTTTTGTTTTATAACAATCTGTCAGCTCAAACACAAGCAGAATTCAACTCAAAATTGCCATCCCGAATATAGTATGTGTTCAAAGTGTTCGTTATTATAAAAGAGTGAGAGTTATTTTGCAAAATGTTTATTTAATTAAAAATTAAACGAAATTGTTAAAACAATTTTTCATTATAATAAACATGTTGTTATCAGCAAATTCAAAAGAGAATTAAAAAAACTTACGAAAACAGAATGTTCGTATTTCAAACGAAACTCACGTGACTTTTTTTTCTAAGAAAAGCAACTGATTAAAACTGATTAAAAGTACATTTATTGGGCTGAATATGAAAGGTTTTTTTATTAATACGTAGGCAGTAAATAATTAACTTTTTTAGCTTTTAAAATCATTTTTTGCTTAAAAGCTTGTAGTAATTTATTTGAAAACTAGGGGTAAGTTTGGATTCGCCCTAAAGTATGCTATATTTTTTTTGTTTAGTTAAGGGATTAAAGATTTATTTCAACAATTTTAACTGCCGTGTGAGCATATGTCTTACAAAAAGGTTTTTGGATAAAAAGGACGGTTCAATTTCAAAGCAGCAAATGATAGTAATTCGTGTATTTTCATGATTTGCGGAAGAAAGGACGCTATTGACTATTCAGGTAGCGTTCCTTTATTACTTTCCTCATGTGAGTTTCAATTTCTTTTATCTAGAATGTACACAAACGATCACAAAGCTTTGCTTAAAAAGGCTTTTTCACATTTTTCTCTTGTCACTGGATACATTCCGGGTGTGCCCTGGTAGATCAGTGGTAAGTGCACGAGTCTACCAGTCTGGGGGTTGTGGGTTCGATTCCCACCAGAGACCCTGGTAAGTTTGCTTCATTTTCTGTTCTTTCTTTCTTTCTTTCTTATCCTTCTCTAAATTTCTTCTTTCCTTCCATCTCAACCTATTCTATCTGCCTCTCCAGGTAACACAAAGGGACTGAATTAAGCGGACCCAAATGAGCTGTATCCTTTCCTTCAACGGCTGCCTGTTCTACTTAACCTAACCTAACCTTGGGTACATTCTTTGAATTTTTCAACAAAGAAATGTGCCCCAATTTATACTGCAAGAATTGTAAAAGACTGAATTCGAAATTATATGGTCAGTGACGGTGAAATGTTAATATATGGCGAGTCGGATGATGTAAGCTGCATACCCTAAGCCAAAAGAAATCACCCTATTGGAAGATGCTCTTATTTTCGCAAATGGCGGCCAATGTCAAATCTGTTTTGACATTTGTGAACTAGACAGATGTAGAATACAGGTAGACATGCCACCTCCCCAAGAACGCGGAATAATCGTGTGCATGATGCGCTGTTCACGCTGGAAGAGTCTTCGGGCAATTTTTTTTCGAGGTCAACCGAGAACAGTGGGCGGTGCGCGCTATAGAGCCATGTTATCGGGATTTTCTCTGTTGCATTTGACAGAGTAAGGACTGGAGGACATTGGTACCAACAGGACGGAGCAACGGCACACACTGCGCAAGCCACAACCGATATTCTGATGGCGGCGTTCCCTGGTCGCCTCGTCTCTCGTCTTGGCGATTTACATTAGCCCGAAAGATCGCCCGATTTAACTGTTCTAGACTTTTTTTGTGGGATTTTTTCAAGTCCGGTGTTAACGTGAACAAGCCCGAGACCCTAAAAGCCCTCAAGGAAAAAATTCGACACGAGTGCGAGAATATGTCGCCCGACGTTTTTCCGAGGTGATGAAAAATGCCATAAAACGAGCCCGTATACCAATCAATTGTAAGGGCGCCCATTTGGCCGATATCATCTTCTCGACTTGACCAATAAAATTTTTAAGATTCAAATAAACATAATCAAAAAAAAAAATCGAAGTTTTTTATTTAGAAAAAAAATTTATTTTTTTTTTTTTTTTTTTTTTTTTTTTTTTGCATAATTTTTAATTATTGAATCTTCGCTTTAGCGAACTAACAATAAGTTTTCAAATCTTAAGACTAAGGAAATAATATTAGTCCAGCCAGTGCCAAACTAAAATTTACGTTCTCATAATATAAATAGTTATCTTCATCTAAGCGCAATAGTATCCCTCCTTTTTAGACGGGAGTGTCCACTATGTTGCAAGATACTTCGAGCGAGCGGGTTTGGATGTGTTTCCAGCTTATTTAAATACTTGTCCACATATTTCAGGATTTCGCATTTAACTAGTGGAACTTTTAGATCCTTATGGATGTTGCTGTTTTTGACATACCACGGAGCACCAGTTATCATTCTTAGGATTTTATTTTGACGGCGTTGTATTTTTTCTATGTTAGAGGCGGAAGCAGTGCCCCATAATTGTATACCGTAGCACCAAATTGATTTTAAAATTGAGTTGTATAGTAGAAGTTTACAATCCAGATGAAGCACAGAGTTTCTACCCATAAGCCAGTGGATTTGTGCAGCTTTAAGTTTCATTTGCGTCAGCTTTGCATCTATATGAGGCTTCCATGTGAGGCGGCGATCCAGGTGAATACCAAGATATTTTGCCTCGGATCGTTGAGGCACCAAATGGTTGTTAATAGTGATTGGAGGGCACGTTTCTTTGCGTAAGGTAAAAGTTATGTGAGTACATTTTTGTTCATTTATTTTTATTTCCCATAACCTTGCCCATTTCTCAACTTGGCTAACGTGTTGTTGCAGTTGACTCGAAGCCTCTTTAGGGTCTTTATCAATACTGAGAAAAGCAGTATCATCAGCAAATGTGGACGTGTGCGTAAAACAGTTGGTTGGCATATCTGCTGTGTAAAGCAAGTACAAAATTGGACCTAGTATACTCCCTTGAGGTACACCAGCCTCTATTGGTTGGGAACAACTTATTTGGTTTCCCTCTTTGATCATAAATTGTCTGCCGGTTAAGTATTTTTCTAGCAGGCTTGAAATATTAGCTGGTAGATAGAGTTTTAGTTTTATTAACAGGCCTTCGTGCCATACTTTATCGAATGCTTGAGAGACATCGATAAAAAGCGCGGAGCAGTACTTCTTTTCCTCAAAGGCTTTTCTTATAACCTGCACCAGTCTGTGAGTTTGTTCGATTGTGCTATGTTGACTTCTAAAACCAAATTGGTGATCTGGAATGCAGTTGTTATCATTAAGGATCGGACTCAGCTTGTTTTTAAGCAGCTTTTCGAATAGTTTCGCCAAAGTTGGTAACAAACTTATAGGCCTATAAGACTTCACCTTCGAAGGATCTTTACCAGGCTTGGGAATCATCTTTACTAAGGCAACTTTCCATATTGGCGGAAAGTGTTCAAGCCGAATTATGGCATTAAAAACAAAAAGAATAATTCTTTTACCTGTGAAGGGTAGCTCTAGAAGCATTTTGTTGCTTATTTTATCAACGCCAGGAGCTTTTTTGTCATTTAGGTTAGCGATTGCCTCTATAACATCTGAAAATTGGAAACGTATTTCTATAGGACGTCTAGCTACAACAGGCGGTAATTCTCTCACGTCAGTGCATGAATTGGGAGTGAAGACGTTCCTTAAATGGCTTGCGAACAGATCGCATTTTTCTTCGTCATTTCTAGCCCAGGATCCTCTCAGGTTACGCAGTGGTGGTTTTGCGATTACGGGTCTTTTAAGACGTCTGGCTGTTCGCCATAGAGAATAGTTTGTTTGAGGAGTCGCGTCTATGACATTCTATGTACTTCCAGCATGTTTTTTAATCGGTTTGTACATTCCTTCAGCTTATTTTTAAGTAGGGGCGATCTATACTTTTGCCATTCTCTTCGGGCTCTCCTTTTTTCAGATAGGAGCTTTTCAACATCGGTTGAGTAAATTTTGTTGTATCTGGCCTGACGGTAGGTAGAAGAAGCATTTTCAACGGCTTTTTTAATATTTTCATTGAGGCTACTAAGGCACTCATCGATTTCCTCGGAAGTTTTTAAAGATTGGTGTTCCGAACAGTGCGTGCTGATAAATTTTCTGTATTTTAACCAGTTTATTCTTTTTGACAGAAAAATATCACTAGTTGCAATTTGGTGAGGACTGCAAATAGTAAAAATTGTGGGTGAGTGATCAGAAGATAAATCCAAGGAGGGTTGAGCCTCAATAAGCACAGGGGATATGCCTTTTGCTACGCCAAAATCTATTACGTCTGGTATTTTATTGTGGTCAGTTGGCCAATATGTTGGTTGCCCAGTTGAAATAACGTGAAGTCTCATTTCCGATACAGAACCATACAATACACGACCTCTGGGACTTATTAGGCGGGAGCCCCAGTATGTGTGTTTAGCGTTGTAGTCCCCAGCAGCTATAAAGTGAGGACCTAAAGATTTGTAAAAACTGTTGTACTGATCCTTCGTTATGGAAAATCTGGGTGGACAATAAACTGACGAAATAACGAGATTATGGTAAAATTCATCGATGCAGACGTTTGTTGCTTGTATATAACTTTCGGAGAGACCACCCATCCATTGGTGTTTGATTCTTGATTTAATTAATATAGCTGAACCACCACATGACCTATCTCTGGGATCTTTTGAATCATAAAAAGTATAGCCACTTATTTTGAAAGTGCTTCTAGATGTCATATGAGTTTCGGAAATCAACATGACATCGATTTTTTGGTGTGTTAAAAAGTATTCGAGCTCATCTTTGTGTTGGCGGATGCCGTTTGCGTTCCAGAAACAAACCCTGAGGCAGTTCATGGTCTTTTAAGTATGGCCTGCAGGAGAGCAGACTGCATTTTCTGCATCTCCTGAATCATGCTAGCCATTTGCGCCATTACCTGCGTAAATTGTTTGACCATATTGTCAATTACGGCTTCCAGGCGGCTAAAATTGGGACCAGTTGGTTCACTTGTTGGCACTTGTTGTTGTGTTGTAGGCTCGGTAGACTTACGTGCATTAGGCTGGTTAGACTTTAATGCAGAGGCGTAAGAAACTTGATTTGTAGTTGGTTGTGCTAACGGAGGCATATTTGTAGTTGGTATATCTAAAGGCTGGGGAGGGGCAGGAACTATTTTCGGCTTAGTTGAGCGCATAACCGAATTAAAAACAGGGCAACCTCTATAGTTGGCAGTGTGGTTTCCCCCGCAGTTGCTGCATTTCTTCATCCTAGGATCATCTTTTGGCTTGTCGCACTTGGTCGTATCGTGCAGATCCCCACACACAACACAAACAGTAGGCAGCTTACAATAAGCTTTAGTGTGGCCATACTCCTGGCAGTTTAAGCACTGTACGGGCCCAGATCGCTTATGTGGCACTTCCACAGTAACTCGTCGGTGCATAATATATTTTAAATCATAGATGGGGTGAGTTTCACTTTTTTTTAATTTGATATCACCAGGCTGAAGCTCCACTCTGAATAATGGTTGGGGGTGTTTTTCCCTGTTTCTCATATTGGATACCCTCCTGACCATAAACCCTTTGCTTAAGAAACTGGTCTTGACCTCTTCTGGGTCAACATTAGAATCAATGCCTTTAATGACTACCTGAAGGCCTTTTGCGGTCTTGAGTTGGTAGGTATAGAAGTTTTTGTTAAGTTTTTCAAGCTCCGAAACCGTAGCGCGGTAGGCGTTTTCATGGTTCACTTGAATTTTTGTCTCAAATATGTTACCGCGTTTAACGTTTGAAACATAAAAGTTATTTTCCCCAATCAAACCGACTAAAAACTTTACGAGATCATTTGAGTTTTTTTCCCTCAAATAAATGGGAGGTGGCTTAAAGGACTTTCTTTCACTAACGGGGGCCTCATTATCCTCTTGTAAAATTGCAAAACGATTTTGCGATGAGGTTGGCCTTTTATTGTCTTTTAAAATTTTTGCAGGTTGAGATGCTTCTGCCGATTTAGGGCTTCTTCCCCTTTTAAGAACTGTCACATAGCGGTCCATCCCTACCTGGATCTTAGGTGCCGGTGCAGAAATTAAGCTTGATGCGGCTGTAGCAGCTGCAGGTTCAATTCCAGAATTTGATAATGGTGACCGCGACAAAGATGGTACCTCAGATTTTTTTTTATAATTATTAAATAAAGATTGGGCTAAATTAGTCCCTTGTTCACTACATTTATCTAAATTAGGCGCACTTGAACTAAGATTGCTTGTAATTGTTTTTGGTCTCGCATTTAAATAATTTCTATTAAATTCAGGGTCTCTTATGTTCTCATTGCTAACACTGCTTAACACAATGTAAGCATTTCGGCTATCAGGCCCACTGTCACTACGATTACTGTTACTCATTAACAGTTCGCTTTTTTTTTTTTATTTAGTTTGTTGTTATTGTTTTTCTTTTCTCACTTTTTTGTGTATATATGTATGTATATTAATAATTTCGTTTGCTACCTATTACTAATATCACCTATTAACAATATTACACTCGCGTACACACGTCCGTACACTACGAGATTAAGAATGCAACTGATTTAATTTAGAAAAAAATGAGAGCCAAACAACATCGGATGACTTCTTTTGGCCCCCCTTGTATAACTTGCCAATGACAAAAAACTGGAAGTAGGCCCAGGAAAGACCGTAATAATAATTTTTACAAGAACGTTCATCGTGGCAGATTTTAAACTGCTAAAACCTGACGCAGTTGAGCTGATACTAACTAAGAATGCTAAGCCTGTATGGAGAATTGTCTAAGAGGTCAAATGCGTAGTACAAGGTTAGTTAAGTTCTGCATGCCTTCCTAGAACTGGTGGTTACCTGGGGGAAGGACTTAGAAATATGCAACAAAAAAAACTTTCGTCTGAAATTCTAAGATGTGCAACACTAGGCATAGCATCGGCGCTGAACATAATTCAACGCTTCTTCGACGGATTTGGTAGGGTCTCCGCTTATGGGCTAGATAACATAATGTTATTTGTCAAAGGAATGTGTAGCTGGGTATATTTGTAATTTTCAAAATGATTTGGTGCTTGCGCATGATTCTACGTATACTAACTTTTTATTAACTCTTTGCTGACAGCGTCTCTTCTTTAAACCTTCCTCTAAAATTTTTTTTGTTTTTTTTCCTTCTTTTAAGAAATTCTTAAATGGCCTTTGGCTGGAGGCAGCGAATATCATTCGTCACTACCCTTCACAATTAACCTTAACTAAGGGTTGTCTTTATACCGAATGCAAAAAAACCGACTTCAGACCTATAAGTTTTTCTTAATTTTTCCAAAAGACGATGGAAAGGCTAGGAGAAGTAGTAAGGTAGAGAATATAAGGCTAACTTAAACTTTACGTTGATGGCCCTGCCTAGTAGACTGGATTGACACAATGGTGAAGAGAGGGATTATCAATGCCGGCTAGGAGAGATCTCCTTACGAAGGGATACACTACAAGGGAAAGTCTTGTGGCGTACTGTGGCTCCTGGCCATCAACGGGATTTTAAAAAACTTCGAAGAGGAGGAAAGAAGAATGGAAGCGAACGCGGATGGTGTATTGATCCTGGTCGGAGGTAGATATCTGTCCTTGGCTTATCTTATGCAGGGGGCGCAGAAGAACTCTTATGCTGGGCCAACTCTTAAAGACTTAAATTGAACCCAGCGAAGACTGACTTGGTACTATTAACCCAAGGACATAAAATCGGGGAACTTCGTGGACTAATATTCACTGGCACTGAGCTAAAGCTCTCTTCGAATGCAAAATACCTCCATGTTTCACTGGATCGGAGGCTTAACTAAAAAAGGAACATCAAAGAGAGGCTGAATGCTGTCTACGTCTACAAAAATTTAGTAGGGAAAATTTGGTAACTTAAGCCCCTAGTGATATCCACTGGATGTAAACGGTGATCAACTGACCTATAACTGCCTATGGCGGGATGCTGCCTTAAAGAGCTGCCGCCGTTGAATGTTAAATAAAGTTTAAAGAAGTATCACGGTTTGAATTACGAAGCTTTTAGAAGCTGCCGAATACAATACTGATATTGCCGACAAACTCGCTCGTAGTGGCTCGGCCCTGGATGTGACATAAAACCAAGAAGCAATGAGACCACCAATAGTCACTATTATAGAAGGAAGTGGGGGCTGAGCTCAGTAAGCACTAGGTCTCTGATGAACTTGGGAAGAACGACCCTTGAGCAATGATCAGTTAGGGCTATGAGGAGCAAATGGGATCGCGGCAGTGCAGATTATTGTAAGATGTGTGATGGTGAAGAGGAATAAGAGACGATAGAACATGCCTGTCACTGCCCCAGATTGTGGAACCAAAGGGTAAAGTGATTGCGTAAAAGATTCCACGAAAAGCCAGGCGATATTTCGCAATGTAAGCTGGAAAACATTATTGCATTCAGCGTGGGAACCAGGTGGCTAGGAGAAGGACAATGAACGGGGAATTTTTACCCCGGAACTTGAACTGTATGTTTCCTTCTTGTTCGTCTTACTACTTCTTTTGCTTTAACTTGATTTATTTTTCCCTTTTTCTTTGAAGGAATGCACAATGGACCCAGGAGGTCTTCAATTGTTGTTGTATGAGAGAGTTACCCTTTGCACCCTAAACTTATGAGGTCGCAAACTATGTATTCGTTATGAAAATTACAAATAGAATTACAAATTGACATAAGTATACACTAATAACTATGTGAAAGGTATTATAAAAATTACTTTAGGCTCAAGTTCGATTCCTACTATGTTCTTATTTTTTGCAAATAAAGAATATTAAAAAAAATTTTTTACTTCGCATTTTCTAAAGTTTTCCTCAACACAAAAAAAAATTATTTATTTGTGGCGTTTAACTTGTAATCACCTGATTGTTTGCATTTTGGTTAAGGTATTTAAAATAATTTAATTTACTTCTTACATTTTAACACGACTAATTAAAAGCAGCTGTTTTAAGAGTGCAAATTAAATACCGAATCAATAACAACAGCAGGGATTGTATAACCTGCTATTTACTTTAGGTAAACGAAAACAATTTTATACGAACAATGTGGCAACACGCTGTTTTAGGTTGATTTGTTCTTTAAAAAAAGTTTGTCCTTTGCCACACAAATCACAAATCTATTAAATCTGTGCCGTTTTTTTTTATTTGGGTACATGTGCATGTCTGAACATGAAAAAAAACATTATGTATCCCCAGCCCAAATCAGTAAGAAAAAAAGTTTAAACTTATTTGTACAATTTAAAAAATAGATAAAAAAGGTTTTATATCGACCCACTAAGTGCATCATACAATAGTTGCAAATGTTATTTCAATATGTAGTTGACACCAAATAGTAATGATGTCACTTTAGTCGTTTAGGAAAATAAAGTTTTTATATACTTATACTGTAGTAAATTGTGTCATTCGAAATTACAATGTTTAGAAAAAAAAACAAGAAAGAGTGCTATATTTGGCTGCGCCAAATCTTTTTTACCCTTCACAACGTGTAGGGGTTTTTACCCTAATTAGTTAAAATTTTATATAGCAAGTATATTCCAGAAATATGTTTGGGAGGGGTAACTAATGGGAATCTGTTATACATTTTGTTCCTCTAAGGGTGACTCCGGGGAAGTTGTAGGAGTTTTACTCTAATTTTTTTAAATTTTGTATGGCAACCCTGTTAGAGGCTTGAGAGAGGGGGTAAGTATGTTCCACAAAATATATTTGGGAAGGGAAAAAAATAGGGATCAGTTGCATACTTTATGTATGATGTAAAAACGCCCATAACTTTTTCAGAGTAAGTATACATAAAGTATGCAACTGATCCCTATTTTTTTCCCTTCCCAAATATATTTTGTGGAACATACTTAATTAATAGAAATGATGTAAAAACGCCCATAACTTTTTCAGAGTAAGTATAATTATAAATGGCAACCCCCTAGTTGATGGATAAAAGGAGTAGGTATGTTTTAGGAATATGTTTGGGAGAAAAAACTAATTGGGGTCTGTAATACATTTTACTTAGTGTTGTCAAAAAACCGACTTTTTTTAAAACTGGGTTTCCGCTTAACCGAACTTCAAAAAACCGGTTAATCGCCCATTTAATTAAAAAATGTATATAACGTAAAAAATAATTTATCTTTGTTAAAACAACAACAAAAATAACTTAAAAAATAGCATTTGTTACACAAAATTTAATCGGTTAACCGAAATTGATAACACTAATTTTACTCCTCTAAAGGCGATTCCGGGGAAGTTTTTCAAATTTTTTATGGCAGGCTTGTTAGTGACTGGCGGGAGTAGGTATGTTCTACAAAAATGTTTTGGAAAAAAATTAATTGGGGTCGGTCTTACATTTGACCTTTGTATGAACACCCTGTAAGCTATGGAGTGATTTAACCCTAGACTACGAACCAAAAAACTCAAAAAACACATTCTATACTTAAAAAAAAATAGTAAATAAAAAGTTTTAAATATCACTTTGAGCAAGAGTCACAAAGCTCAACTTTGTGCTCTCCGCAGATTGGTTTTTCGCATTTATCACACTTTGACTTTGTCATCCGGCGTTTTTGGTAAGGGCATGATCTGCACATACTTAGTTTGTTTTCTTTTTTGTCTTTTCTAGTCAGTTGGTCATTGTTGTCGCTATTATTTGGAGTAACAATATTTGAAATATGTGCTCTTGTTTTGCTTATCAACGTTGGCACGTTAGTACTAACCTTCGACGATTCGACGAGTAAAAAACAAAAAAAAGCAATGTTCCAGCAAAGCGTATTAAAAAACGTGACTACTCGTAGCAAATGTATATCACCCAGTAACAGCACACGAAATTTCAGAGTGCTACACATGCTCATTTAAAAGTAAGTTAGAAAAATGTGAGCGGTACTCGTCGAATCGTCGATCCTTCGTACTCTAGGGTTAAAAATATTTTTAAAAAATTAGCTTTGTATGGCAATCCAGTTTAGGGACGGAGATAGGGTACAGGTAATGTAAAGTTAGGTTACAAAGGGTAGTGGCGCAACTCGCCAGCTCCACGCAGAGGCTCTTAGGCCCATTGTGAATGCCTTCAGAAGGGTCGAAGAGAAAAAAAATAAAGACAAGTATTTTATGGGTAGAGTGATATAAAAATGAGAAAAGAGATCATGAGTGCTTGCCGTAAGAAGAAAAGAAATCAGTTATGGTAGGCGCTGAACCCCTATCTACACAGCCACCCAACCCCTTTGGTGAATCCTGTGATCTTCCCCAGCCCACAACCAGAGACCGCACCAAGTCTACTGGTTCCTACTGGCATCTCATAATATTTTTTTTTTTCATTTTATAAAAGTAAAAACACAAATTTATCAAAGAAGTAGGAATTTAGTTTGGAATTTAATTAATTAAAATTTGGTAAACATTTAATAAAGTGCATTTGAAAAAAATTCATAAAACGTTTAAGACACACATTTCTTTTTTCCTTTAATCAACAAAAATCATGCTTTAAAATATTTGCATACAAACTTAAAAATGTATGATAAAATATGTGTGTGAAGATGAAATTGACGTCATACATACACATACCCACATACTAAAATACACATCTAAAAATACATACTTATTTTTCAAAATAACATAAAAAAACATTTTTTTAATAAAAAATCCTGATAAAAATTTAAAAAGCTACTTATGTATAAAAATATAAAAACATTTAATAAACTGCCTAAAAATATACTTTATATTATTGACAAAAAAAACAACCTGACTGGCAAAAATGGTTGACAGTATTATAAAAACACAAAGAAAAATGAAAAAAAATTAAAAGAGATAGTTAAAGAGAAACATAAATATTTAAGAGTATAGTAGATTGCCTGTGTGTGTGTGTCAGGGATGGAGAAGAATACTTAGGTATTCTGTTAAGCAATTCGTGTGAAAAGGTGTCAAAATCCATATAGAAAAAAAATGGTACAAAATATTTTGGAAATAATGTTGCACAAGTTTTATTCTATTTGTATTATAAAAAAAAACGTGAAATGTATCTGGAAACATTTAAGGAACGTTAAAAAATTCCGTGTGAAAAAAGTTTAGCTTATGTTGTTTCGCACGACGCTTTTTAATAATTATCTTAAACGCAACTTTTATTTATTTACTAATAACTTAAAAAATTGGGAAAGATGTAAAAAAGCAGTATGCTAACAGTAAAATTCAACGCTTTAGTTTAAAATTTTCACAATATAAAACTAATCATATTTTATAATAAGTGCTAAAATAAAATAACCTCCCAGCAAAAACTTGGTGGTGATTACTCATTGCCAAACAACTTACTTTTCAATGACTAGTACATACCGCCTGCAAAAATTTAGGCAGATAGTTTCAGTTTGACAATTTCTTAACTTATTATAACTTAATATTTTAAGCCAGTTTTAACCAAAACATCAAAGAAAAAAACTTTAAATGCAACAATGAGTAACTGGGGTCCCCAGGAAAAGGTTGTTTTAATGCCAGCACAGTAATGGCTTATGTAAGTCCCTTTTTGTAAGCGAGCATGGCAAGTACTTATTTAACTCCCTCTTTGTAAGCGAGCATGGTAAGTACTTGCCTCCAATGTCATCGCCATGTTAAAGTAATGAGTTAAAATGTCAATTAGTAAGAGTTTTTTTGGATTTTAACTCATTACAAAGCAATGTTAGTTTTTGCTGGGCTATATGGATAACAATGGGCGCGTCACTAAGATTTTCTTAAATTTTTTTTTAGCTTAAAAAATGTATGTGCTTTAAAATATTTATACCTGTTTTTTGTTTACGGTTGATATGAGCTTTCAATAAAAATAAAAACGTTTTTAAGGCTGATGACAGAGTACCGCTATATACATACATGGACTTAGATAAAGAATCATTTGTAACAATGTAATACATTTTTTGTAAAAGTTAAAAAGAATACACAAA
This sequence comes from Melanophora roralis, assembly GCA_963583895.1. Classification (NCBI taxonomy): domain Eukaryota; kingdom Metazoa; phylum Arthropoda; class Insecta; order Diptera; family Rhinophoridae; genus Melanophora; species Melanophora roralis. The sequence continues at coordinate 77,559,135 of OY757188.1, forward strand.
ACCAACGAGTTTTTACAATGAACATAGAAAATATATTTTTTTTAAGAATGTCAATAAAAACTTGTGGAATTCCATATAAAACTTTCAAAAATTAGGAAAAAACGTTTTCTTGTTAAGAAAAAATAAATTTATGTTAAATATGGCGAAATATAAATACATTTGTACAAATTTAATTTTTAATTTTTTTAAAGGTGTTTAAAATAAAACATGCTGAATAATATGCACTTCTTCTTGTGGAACATACTCGCCACAACTTTCACTTTCACTCTTATAACTTTTAGGCTAGCACTCAATTACACCAAAGCACTGGTATATTGTACAAAAATATTGTCCCTTATTATAAAAATTGTTGTCGATGTCCATTTTGAGCTTAATTTATTTAAGTTGGCCGACTCAAACTTCTTACCCTAAATCGGTATTAATTTAAAGTTATGTGTTTAGGTCGACATTTTATCGATTTTTTGAGGAAATAAGTACAATTAATAGGTATATAACTTGTCAGTAATTTAATTAAAAGTTGACGTCACCGTTGACATTCGCACTTAGCCGAAGAAGTTTTTTTTTCTTTTAATACTACGGCCCTTCGATGCATATGTTTAACCTGCAGTATACAAAATGTGCATGCAAATAGTTGTGCTCATGTAGCTCTGACGAGATTTTACGTCATCATAAAATGGCTACAACATATTTAAGGCGAAGTTTCTTTTTGATGTTAAGGCATAACAGGCCGCCGCTTAAGGAAAGAATACAGTTCACTTGGGTCCGCTTAATTTGGTCCCTTTGTGTTACCTGGAGAGGCAGAGAGAAAAGGTTGAGGTGGATGGAAAGAAGAAATTTTGAGAAAGATAAAAAAGAAAGAACAGAAGAATGAAGCACACTTACCAGGGTCTTTAGTGGGAATCGAATCCACAACCCCAGACTGGTAAACTCGTGCACTTACCACTGATCTACCGGGACCCCGCAGCTACATTAGAGCTATGTATATGCGCATGTAGCTTATTGCGTACCATGCACTACAGGATTTACACATGTATTTTGTACAAATTACATTCAAATTTTTTTTTAACCAACTACTTTTGTTTTTTCCGTTTTACAAACAAACTGCGGTTTTCCATCTCTGGTGAAAGTCAAAAATGCGAAGACGTGTTGCCAGAAATTTTTTTAAAAATGTTAAAGAGAGATTTCTTGAAATTTCGGTTTTATTTTAAAGATGGTAATGTTCAAAAACATAATTTTTATATACATATGTATTTAGTTACGGCATTTTAATTGTATTTAGTATTAATTTTACACACAAATTTTTTTCGACAAATTATATAATATTATACTATTTTTTGCACAGAGGATCAAAAATAAAAAAAATTTTTATTAAAAAGGAATACCTATGTACAAACCATTTTGTATAAAAAATTTGTTTAATAAGCCTTTAATAATTAAGGAAAATATTTATTTTATTTTAATTTTTTTATTTTTTTAATCTTAAAATCAATACAAAGAAAGCCTTAATGGCTAGACAACAAGAGTTAGTAGATATATATGTACTTACATATGTATGTAAAAACGACAGCTGTTAAAGTAAACGACATACATACATAACTAGCTTAGGCCACTAAAATTTGGTTATTTGTGTTACCTGTAGAAAAAAAGGGTCGAGGGTTGAAAACGATAGGTACTTGAAAAAACAAAAAAAAATGAAGTAGACTAGTCCTTGGCGAGATCCGCACCAGCAATCATTATAATCAATTTGATAATACAAAATGTGTAAATTATTTTTTAGAATCCCTCCAAACTTTTAAAGAGTAGGTATGTACGTATAAAAAGGGCTTGATGTTCTACGTTATTTATCTGGCAGCACTATACTTTCAAAGCAAGTATGACGTTTTTACACATATTAATTTTAAAGCGATTTTAACATTAAATAAAAAGAGCACAGAAGAAAATCTAAATCCTAAAAAAAACTCCACATACATATATAGGAAGATACCTTTATAAAAATTAAAAATTTTTTGAAATTTTAAAAATTGTTAATGTTAAATTAATTGCAAAACATAGTTGTAGGGACGAGTTCACCTTATTAGTTGATCATACATATTATCATACGAAAATAACAGTTTTCCTTAGATTTTTTATAGACACAAAAAAATCCCCTTTATTCTATTAAACCATTAAATTTAAAAGATTTAAGAATATACCCAGGTACTAACAATATAAAGCAAATAACAATTAATCACCTCTAAAATTTCAATTGAAAAAAGAAAAATTAAAATATAGTTTTTGTTAAACTACTAGGTATCTACATACATATATGTCGCATACACATCAACGTAAACTTTAAATAAATATTTAAAAACTTTTACAAAATTATTAAATTAAATTATTAGATGTTTTTTCTTACTGTTTTTGCTGTTAAGGTTAAGTTGATAATGATTTGCTTATGATGATAATGATGTTTTATTTATAGTTATTTTATTGATGACAAAGCAGCATGTAACAATTTTTTTTTTATTTTTAAGATATTAAAAAATAAACAGCACAGAATAATACAGCGTATTCTTGTTCTTTGCTTGTGCTTGCTTATTATATATTTATATTTGATAAATATTAGCAGCAAAAAAACAAAAGGCACATAACAAAATTATACAACACTAATAAAAGCAGACACAGGCCTGGCTGACTATTTTTTGGTTATCGAAATAGCAGGCTGGCTGCTACCATCAGGTTTTTGATATATTTTTTTATCTTATTTTTGCTTTAATATTCTTGTCTTTTCTAAAGCAATGACGAAACTTTTGGCCTTTCTTTTACTTTTGCCAATAAAATTGCCTTTTTTACTGCAAGTTATAGGTACAGATAGATAGATACTTTTTTATTAACCCACAAACTTTCATATTAATAAATCTTTTTGTACATATATATTTGTCAAATCATACTAGTGCAACCAATGATTTTTAATTTTTCTAATTTATGTATCAACTTGTCAAAAAAATTATATTGGATTTTTTCCTTATTTTGCACTTTTTCTTTGCACATAAACCATCCATACGCACACACACTTACAACAAACACCCGCACTTTAGCTCTTGCTGACACTTTATATCTCTTTCAAACATATAAAAATCCACTCTCTTAAAAAAACTAATTTTATTTTATGTTTTCTTTATATCTACGTTTCTCATATGTTAAAAAATCACTTTTAATTCTTTTTGCATATATTCACCTTTTCTTATTTTCTTACTATATTACTACTACACCACTACTTTTGCATTTTTTCTTCTTGGAAAAAATTTTTTTATCATTGGTTGTTCATCTGCTGATTTTCATAATTTTACAACTTTTCTTTGCATTTTTCACTTAAATTCTATAAATATTTATTGTTACTTATAAGAATTATAAGATTTTTTTATTTAAGTTAATTTTATTCGTTGAATTTATTTAAAATAATTTTTCTTTTTCAGCTAAGAGAACACACACGAATACAGAAATTCTTTTTCGTCTATCCCAGCTAGCATTTTCAGTCGTAATAGAATCGTCCGCGATCGGAGTGGGCGATTGAATTAATCGTCTGCGATGTCGTAAGCTGATCGCGCAAGTTCAGAGCAACTGAAGAAACTGTGTCCCAATGGCGAATCTTCTACACGAGTCGGCCACGATGCGCATAAAAGAATCGTTTAAGACTCTCTCATTCCTACTTAAAAAGAGCTTGAGAACAATCGCCTTAATGAGTCGCCTGCGATTCGCTTAAGACTCTGTTATTCCTACTTGAAACGAACCTTCAAGCAATCGCCTTACTGAGTCTTCCACGACGCTTCAAAAAAGATCGTGGAAGAGTCTTAAAAAGATCACTACGGACACAAAATAAAAAAGAAATGTTTTGTTTTTTTTTTATTTGTGTTATTTAATATTAAATTCAGTTTAATACAAAAAAAAATGTTTTTATGCATGAATGTATGTTTTAAAAAAATAATAAAATAAGGTTTACTGTATATTCTGGACTTCGTCAGCCTTTTTGGTTCGGTCACCTTTCCTGAGTCGGTCAACGGCATGAACAAAATGTTGTTGCAGGACTTTATTTATACCTGCGTCGTCAGCACTTGGAAATTTTGATTGACAGACATCTTTAAAAACAAAACAAAAATTAGTATTATGTAATAGCATTTCATAAAAAGTATTTACCTGTTATAATTTTCTTTATATTAAACTCCTGAATACTGGGCTTATTGTTTGTTCCACGCCAGCTCAACTTTGCGGCGACGTCATCGCTCAGAATTTTTTTAATAGCATTCCTGATAAAGGAATTGGAGCAGTCGCCACCCACTTTACCAATAATGTATTTCTGTAAAAAGATAGGTTTATGTATATTGATAAGTGAAGATACACAGAAAAAACTCCAGAAAATTTTGTTAGATTCTAATAATATTTTTATTTGATTTTTACAAAATAAACAGAAAATCAAAAAAAATATTTGAACAATTCCACAAATTTTTTTATTGAAAAACGCAATTGTGTATCTGATTTTACAATTTTGTTCATAGGACTGAAATCAGACAAAAAAATTATTGATTCTGTTAAATGGTTTACTGATTTCGGTCCTATAAACAAAATTGTAAAATCAGATACACAATTTTATCAGAATTTTAAAAAAATTTTAATAATTTTTTTTTTGAATTTGTGTTTATTTTGTTTGACATAAAAATTAAATAGCAATATTATTAGAATATAATAAAATATTTTCTGAAAAAAACTATTATTTTAAAAAGCTATTTTTTTGGAAACAAAACTCTGGAGTTTTTTCTGTGTAAATAGATAGATAGGTATAAGTATAAAATTATATATATAAGAATGTATTTTAAGATATCGTCGGCTTAGAGTGTAAACCTGATAAATCCCTTTTTTAACTCAAACGTTGCAAATTAAACCGTTTATTCATATTTTTTTTAACTAATAGTTCTTGCGACGAAACATTACGAAATGGTGCAGTTAATTCATTAGACTTACTAAGACTAGGACTAAATTGAGAGGTAAAAATATTTTATTTTTTTATTTTTTAGTTTTTTGTTTTCGCTGTAAATTTGAATGGTGGTTAGCAGGTTTACACTCTAAGCCGACGATATATTTATATAAATATAAAGACATACTAATTGGGCAACAACATTGTCGTTCTCCTGTATTTGTTGATGCAAATCTTCTAGTTGTTTTAAAGTCTTTAGAGGCAATTGTGGCACTAAATTTATTTGCATGTTATCAGAATTATTGTATTTCAGCTGGCGAACCTCATTTCTTAGGGTGATCACTTCCTCTGTTAACCTGCCGATTTGCTGTTTTTGCGCACGTATTTCCCCTAAAATATCTGTCAATATCTTATTTGTACTATCTGAAAGAGATAATGAAAATACAATTATAAAATTAGTATACCTTTATATTGTAAATATGTCGTTCAATTCGTTTATAATATCATCTTACCAGTGGAGTTTTCAGCCGGTTGGTATTGTATTTGCTGTGTATTTGATTGATCTGGAAAAAACTGGAGATTATAAAAAAAATTAATATGGCTTCGATGCACCTTTACTGTTTATGGTAGTCAATGGAGTATACTGCACTAATTGAGTGACGTCATTGGAATCTGGAAAAAGACTTGAAATTAGTTTAAAATATTAAATCAAATTAAGGTGCAACCTTACCAAAAATAATGGAGTTAACGTTCTCCATGGTGAATTTCGGGAAGTAGTACTATTTGTTTGTTTATTTTATCGTCCTTTAAACAAACTATTTTCGTTTTTATTTTATATATATCAAAGGAAATTTTATTTCCTTCTTCAATTTGATCAGTCGAAAAAATTAAAAAATGTTTTGATGAGACCGGGTTTTCAAAAAGCGGCTTTAAATTAGTTACAGTGCTTCCTTCAAAATGTGGCAATCTATTTATTGAATTTATTTTCGTTATTTTTACAATGCTGTCGTTTACTACGCAAAAATTGTCCGGCGCGAGTAAGGAAAAAAAAAAAGTTTTTGTTTTAATATTAGTATAGCTATCTCCTTTATATTTCCCAAAAATGAAATTGGAATCTGCCTCTAATGAGCTGGGTCTTTTCGTATTGCTTATTTCTACCTGTCTTTTGTATAATTGTGCAGCCACATTATTAAACTTGTGAACGCTTTTTTTCAGTTTTTGCAAGTGGTTTTCAAATTTAAAGGCACTGATTGACTCCAGGGATCCAAACTCTTTAGCGTCTTCGTGTAAATGTAATAAGTTATGGAAGTTGCACGTTAAAAAGCTTGTATCATACAAAAATTGTACATCTTTCACGAAATTCGCTAAAAGATGTTGCGCAAATAAATTATTTACTTTACAATCTTCGTCATGTAGCAAAATTCGTATGGCTATTGATAGTTTCAAAAAATGATGGTATCTTTCAACAGGCAAAATGTTTTTTAAAATAAAAGGGCCAGTGTACAGCAGAAATTGTCGAAGTTCTGTAGCCTTCCACCTGTCAAGCTCATTCAAAGACCGTGGTGTTCTGCAAAATTCGTATGGAATGGAGCTACGTAAGATATTTAAATTTTCAGAAACCTTGTTAATATTCCATGAAGTTAGGGAATAATGTTCACCTTTTACCTTAACCCAAGCTTTTAATAAAGTTCTCATTACTCCTAAACACACTACATGCATATAATCTAAAGTAAATTGGTGCACCATGTCTATTTGGATATTTTCTATAGCAATTGGAGTCATAATTTTATGATGCTCCGGCTGAGCACGATTTCTAAACCCTTCATTTGTTCGTAAGGCACAGTTGATACCAAAAGGGAAAACTAAACGGTTTTTTACAAAATGTCCTTTCTGCTCACATCGAGTACATGAGAAGTACCCACTATGCCCTTTAGTGCCCAGTATATATGCCCTCGCTGGTGTATCCATTACGAAGCATCTAACCCTAACTAAATATAATTTTTTTTGAAACTCAAACCCATATTTCACTAATTCACTTAATTCTGACACAAATTCTTCTAAAAACTCATTTGCATTCTTCGGCTTAGTATGCCCCTCGTAAACTCCCGTTAGAAAGACCTCACAATGATTTGATACACTGCCCAGAATTGGCCACACTTGAAGATTTGAGCTTTTGCACAATGGCAAACCATCAATATTAAAATCAAGGTTTATAATATCTTCCCGATAATTATTCTTAAGAAAAAAATCCGTTAATGCGTCCTTAAGTCCGTAGTGAACATATGTCCCATCTCCCATTGGTTTGGCTACTAGCTCTTTTGGTGTACCTTTTAACGTCCTTACGTCTTTTGGAACTTTAATATCAGTTTCTCTGAGAATTTCCAATAATTCGTTGACCACAGTTGTAGTTAACCCATGTTTTACTGACCAAAGTCTAATTTTTTCTTTCACACTTTCATTATTCGGCCAATTCATTTCTTCCATATATTCTAATGAAAAATTATCACAACCGGGATCTGTAAAATTTTCCGATTCAACTATTTTTTTTGAAGAGGTGTCTTCAACATATTTAACTGGGACACCATGACAATCAGGTCCTTTTTCCCTGACTTTAACTATTTTTTTTAAAGAGTGACATCCTATTTCATTATAAGCAGATTCCATCATTTTTTTTGCTTCTCGTTTGCTTTTTAATCTAATTGCTTTAGCCGATAACATTGTAAATATATATCTAAATTTAAGTTTTAATTAAAGACGCACTTTTTTAATAAACAAACACTTTATTTCAATAACACACTTTCTTCTTATACAGCACGTCTGCTTTGATCAAAAACTTATTTATAAAGAAGAAACAGTGACTTTTTCTTGCTAAACCTTTTTATAAATATAACGGTTTAACTCGCCTACCAATCGCCATAGAGAGTAAGCCGCGATTTTGAAGTAACAACAAAATACACTACCCGTCTAACAGTCGTTAAAAAAAAATCGCAAAAGCATCATTTGCAAGAGTAAAATACGATTATGGTGAAATAACAGTCTTGAAATGGTCGTCAGAATGCTTAAACGACGATTGTTGAGTAACAGTCTTCAAATTCTCTCGCCCACCATAATCTAAAAGAGTTTAATACGATTTTTGGCTACTCACAACCTTCTAATGCACGCCAAAATGCGTAATTGGCGATTCACTCGCCCAACAATCGTGAAAATGATTCGTGAAAGTATCGTTTAGAAGAGTAAAATGTAATTTTACTCCAACAATCGTCTGGACGATTACAACACGCGTCGCGAAATGATCGCGATCGTCGAATAATCTTCAGAATGCTAGCTGGGATTCTTCCATTGCGAGTGTTACCCAGCCTATTGATTTCTGAAAATATGAGCTATTGTCACTTAAACAGGTAAAAAAGCTGGCAGCACTTGCTTTAAAAGCAAAGTTAAATAATATAGCATGCTTTATTTGTATTACAGTTGTAGCAACAAGAAATTTTGTTTTATTACAAAACTAGAGTATAGAGTTCATAAGAATACAATAAACAACACAGAAAAAAGAGTCCTTCTCATTACAGATGGTACACCTTAATATAGCATTTTCAGTTTAAATAAAACCGTTTTCGAATTAAGTGAAACATTTTCAAAATAAACGAAACTTTATTGAAAATAAAATAAACTTAATTTAAAATAAATGAAACTTTATTAAAAAGAAATAAAACGCTATTCAAAACAAACGAAACCTAATGCAAATACTGGTTAACATTTTTTAAATTTAATTAACCCATTTCTAAAATATTTATATATAATACTTAGTGAAATTAATGAAGAGCTTGTCAATTTTTCGCTTTAGAAATTTGAATGATATTTTGAATAAAGTTTCATATATTTCGAATAACGTTTTGTTTATTTTAAGTAAATATTCATTTATTTTGAAAAAAGTTTCACTTATTTTCAATAAAGTTTCGTTTATATTGAAAAAAGTTTCGCTTAATTCGAAATAGCTATATCAGGGTATACCATCTGTAATGAGAAGGGCTCTTTTTTGTTGTGTTTTTTATTGTATTCTTATGATCTCTATACTCTGAAGGCGACGAAGTGAACAGCGTACTTTTTTCTAACATGCATTCATCAATATTGCATGATGTTTAATGTTCTTTTATCTGTAGAATAATATTAAATTTCTACTTAAAAAAAATACACGAGTTACATTAAAGAATAAAAATAAAAGTAAAATAATCCAATAAAATTAAAAATTAAAAAAACTAGAAAGGCTTATTTTCTATTTCATACTCATAAAGTAATATTCACAAATTTTTTGAGCTTTTAAAATTAATTAGTATTCATGGCATAATGACTTAAATAAGTAACAGTGGAAAATTAAGAGGATACTGGCCAGTTTTTTGTGAATACATTTCATTAGCAAATAAAATAAATATGCCTATTTTGAAAGACTTATACATGCATATAAATTAGGCGCTTTCACTCTTGGTAAGGTGTCAGCAAGTTGCGTAAATATTCAAGGGTGTAAATTTACACTTTTTACTGTTTTGTTGTTGTAATTTACATCATTTATCATAAAATGCGCAGTGTACTTGCACTTTAAGGCGGTGGCACATAGAATCCGTCATACGTCATACTTCGCCTTTTTAACTGACATTAACGTAACAACGCAAGAGGTTAGCACATAGAATCCTTTATAAACGGATGTTAAATTAGCAGGTGGTGGTGGTTCTACAACAAAATTTGGTGAATATAATTATTGTTTTTGTTGTAGTTTTCGTTGGCTCAGTTGTCAAAAAAAGATATGTAAAAGTAAATAACTTTGACTAGGCAGCCTCGATTTATGCATGAAAAAAGTCGATCAGTTGTGTTCGTAACACCACCTGGTACAAATAATTTCACCATGCAACTTGTCAAAGTACTTGACGTACGTTGAAAGTTAAAAGTTGCCCAACTTTACTACGTTGCGTTGAAGGAGACGTACTGAATGTGACATTGTTCATAATAAAACATGTTATTTAACTTAGCTGTCAGTTAAAAAAGGCGAAGTATGACGGATGACGGATTCTATGTGCCACCGCCTTTATTTTCAAGAGTGAAAACCGATATTATAATGCTGAGCTATATAAAAAAAAACTACAATTATTGGGCTGATGGTCACTTAAGACTATTTGGTATAATTTTGACTTGGTAGCACTTTTCATGTAATTATAAAAGGCGTTTTATCGACAATCACCTGTTTTGCTACTCCTACTAATTTAATACCAAGAAGTGCAACCGCTTACACTGCCTCAGTGGGCTTGGCTTTTTTTACAGTTCAGTTGACTTTATTGCTGCTGCTTTTATTTGAAGTGGAAATATATTTTGAGTTTATTTTAGTTTTTAATTAATCAAAATTATTAAATTTTGTTTTAAAACAACCAAGCAATGCTAGGTTAGTGTATGTGAATTAGTTTTTGTGTAAAAAGTGTGTGAGGTAAGATTAAATAAAGTAAAGGATAAGAATAAAATATACGGTATTGTAAAAAGAAAAAATGACACGCAAAGTGGTTGTTGGATTATGGAGCTGTTACAAAAACAACAAAAATACCTTAGCATTGTATTTTCATAGTAAAGTGTTGTTGCTTTTTATTTAATTTGTTTTTTTAAGACAATTGTGGTGTCTCACACATGGGCGTTGACCAAAAGTGTATATATTAATAATTGAAATTATTCAAAGGAAATGAGTTTGAAGTATAATATATTAAAACTTTGGTAAAAAATGTTGTAATGCATACTTTTTGACAAAGGGTATGTGTTTTTTTATAAAAGGAATTATTATAGTTTGTGTTGTTGCATTTCTGAATAAGAGTTGCCAAGTCTTAAATAGTTTGTTTTTATGTGTTATTTATAAATGCTCGATTTTGTTTATCAACTTAAAATTAATATTTTTAAACCAAACTAACATTCGTCAAATTCATTACGGATTTCTTATAATAATTAACATTAATTAAATGAATCACCTGAGTTGACTTAAGATCGTGTTTCCCACTTCCCCTGTTTAAATTTCAAATAAGAAGTCTTACTTAATACGTGTTGCCAGACATAAAATATATGTTGCCGGCTTAATTAAAAAAAGTGTAAATTAAGAAATATATAATGCATATGAAATAAAATATGTAAATGCATGATGTTTCTGTGTTTATCATGTCTTTCAAATGTTTGGCTTCCTTTGTGACAACTGCAAATACCTTACCACACAATAAACGTCTTAGAGATTTTTTTGTACGGTATTGCTCTGCCACAAAAAAAATGTTGACCCGGCAGTTTGGAAAAGTTTGCCAGTACATAAGTTTCAAAATCCATCACACAACAGGTGTATATTTTAAGTAGACCTAAATTTTTTTGCATGTTCTTTTACCTTTTAATCCTTAACTAATTCGGAATCTTGAACTTTCTTTAACCAATTATTAACTTTGGCTCTATGCACAAATTGATTAGGGCATTTAACTTTACGAGTTACTTTTCTGATAGAAGTTATCGGTGCTCTTCTAAATATGTAGTTGCCCGACTTCTTTTGCCTTACAAATATTTATTTTCATTCTGATCTTTGCTTTAAAAGTGTGACGACGATGAGTCTTCAGTTTTTTTTTGCTGTTTTTCGAGAGTCCATACTATATTATTTTAAACGGTTTATTTATTTTCTTACGTACTTTTTTGCTTTCCATTTTGACCAGTTGAAAATAAACGATTTAGATATTTTTTAAGCTAACTTGATTAAAAAAATAATAATTTCTTTGACCAAGGAAAAGTTTTGGTCGAAAAAAGTGTGCATAATTTTTTTAACCACTTTTTATGTATGATTTAGAAATATGAATTGGCATCTTTGTGGCAAATAATGGTCGTTAATTAGTTTATAAGGGGGTTTTTTTTAGCATTTTTACCCTGTTAAAAATTGTATTTCCTTGCAAATTTTGCACTACATGTAAATATAACATATGTGTGTTTATAATTATGCATGTGCATATGTTAATGTATGTATGTACTTATGTATGCACATATGTACATAGTATGAACATATGTATGTACATATTTCTAAACTTTTTTTTATTAGTTTGGCTTATAACATTTAGTTTCATATTACACATTTAATTTCATACTCTAAACACTAGTCAGTAATACCAACCACCTTTTCCACTTTGTTTTGAGTTGACTTTGGGCTCGTGCATTCAATTGTATTTGCTTCGATGCACTTTATGTAATTTATTCATTATTTTTCCTTCCAACTGTCGCTAGTTAGTGTTTTTCTACCTACTGCCATTTGACGGTCAAGTGCAGGTAACATTTAAATGATCTCTGCTTTCAAAAGGCACAATCAACATTGCCAGTTAAGGCTTAAAAATTTTCTTTTAGTTTCATTGCTTTTATTTAAAAAAAAAAGAACATTTTTAAGCCTAATATTTTTTTTAGCTTACATATACATATGCCCCATGCGGATCTGTCCAGGATAAGTATCTCCACGCTCGGTGCGAAGTCCATATATGGTGACAAGTAGTCTAGATCCTTCCAGAGAGCTCCCATATTATAAACCGAGGCACTTCTTTGAACCTTATTCAACATCCTACACTGGCAGTCCCTTCAGACAGCATTTCGCAAGACCAAGCAACCATAGGTAGTAAACACTCGGAGTATTGCCCTGTACATCCAGTGGATAGAGTTAGGCCCTAGTCCCCAGCTTTTCCCAACTAAACTCCTGCAGGCGTGAAGATCATTATTCACCCTTTCCTCAAAGTTCCTTTTTTATTTAATTTTCCCGTCCAGTATAAGACCAAAGTATTTAGTTTTCGAAGAGAACTTTAGCTGCGTACAATTGAGATCGGTCCGAAAAGTTTTTCGATCGTATGTCTTTGGGTGAATAGTACTAACTTCGTCTTCGCTGGGTTCACTCCGAGGCAATTGGAGTTAGCCCACCGTGAGAGTTTCCCCAACGCCCCTTGCATAAGATCAGTCAGGATAGACAGAAATCTACCTCTAACAAGTATCACCACGTCATCCGGGTACCACTCTCCTTCCCTCCCTTTCGAGGATCCTTAAAATTCCGTTGACGGCAAGGAGCCACAGTGGTGGTAAGAGAACTCCCTCTTTTGGTGTGTCCCTGGTTACAAACCTCTTTACAGAGACCTCAACTAGGTTTGCATTGATTATTCGGCCCTTCAGCATCCCATCAATCAGTGCCAGATGAATCGGCTTCAGCTTAACGTTATTAAAGTATTATTATTATACAAATTTCAAAAAAAGGCAACTAATGATGAGTCGGAGTTCACCTTGTCATACTCTATGTACCTGACCACCTCGTGCAGTGCCCTTTCAACTGATGTGCCCTTAATGTAGGCGTGTTTGTGTGTACTAAACAACCTAGGATCAAGAATATTGCTTGTGTATATATCCAACAACATTTCCACCGTCTTCAGGAGAAACGATGAGAGGGTGATAAGTAACGTATTATACAGGGTATCTGATTGCAAATTTGTTTCGTGGGTGAAGAGATTCCGCGCAACTGCTTCGGCTATTAATGTTCCACGGCCAGGGCCAAGTCGATCTTCAAGGACTCCCGAAAACATTGAATTGGTTGGAAACAGTTTACGTGAAAATCCGCGACTTTCAATACGGAAAAGAGCAGCCTCATTGGGACTTCCAAAAGTGATTATTTATGAAATTTTAAAAAAGGATTTGAAGTTCTATCCTTTTAAAATTCAAATCGTTTAAGAACTGAAAGAAAATGACTTTGACTTACGCAAAAAATTTTGTTAAATGATGTTGAAGGGTTTTCGCACTGCATATCCCATTTTTTGTAGCGACTATGCTCATTTTCTGGTATCCAAAAACCCACAACCCTCGATTAAAACATCAAAAACCATTGAATTACCCAAGGGTAACTGCTTAGTGTGCCTTATCCACGCATTAAAAGATTGGACTACTTTTTTCGACGAATGTCAATGGTGAAAATTATCGACATATGATAACGGAGTTCTTTTTTGCCAAACCTGCGATTTCATCCATCATACTCCTCACACACGTAGTTTCAACAGGATGGGGTGATTAAACACACAGCCAGAGCTTCGATGATTTTGCTTCGGGAAAATTTCCTCCAAAAACTGATCAGTCAATTTGGAGACATCTAATGGCCACCGAGGTTGCCCGATCTAACTCCCATGCATAGATGCCAGATTTGATGATTTATCGTCATTTTGACGATTTTCGGCCACAAAAAATGGGTTTTGACGATTGGACGATTTTTGCCCTAAATTTGACGATTTTTATAAAGGTTTTCGGCTTTAGCCAGAACATAACAGGTATAACTTTAAAATTTCATATAGGCTGTATTTCCTAAATGCAGTTTGCCTTGCATCACGAAATTTCAAATTCTTCCTGATAACAAAACTGAGGGTTTCGATAACGTCTTCTGCTCTCATAAGAATGTTTATAGTTATATTAATGCATTGGAAGCAGAAAACATAGTCAGGAAGGTAATGGTTTTATGAAGGAAGAAGGTAAAGTTTCTTTATGCAAAGCAAACTGCGTTTAGGAATACATCAATAATATCATGAATAAGTGTTTCCATAGAAAATGTTTGTGAATTTTCTGTAAATTTTTTGCTACTTTAATCACAAGATGCTATTTAAATCTCGAAACATTTGTATGAAATGAAAGGTTTTTAAAGGTCATGCGACCTTGGTACTCTACAGCACAACACGCCTAAAACATACTGTATGTATTTATGTATGTATGTATATCTAATGTGTTCGGCTTAGAAGAAAAAAAAAACAAAAATAAGGTTCTTCCGCTTCTGAAAACCCACTTTTAGCCTTTCCATATTAGCCATTCCATGTTTATTTAAAAATATAAAAAATGTTTTAAGTTAGAATACAAGGATTACAAATAGGATTCTTGAAAAATTATTTCTGTAAAAAAATTATGTGTTTTAATTGAAATTGTTTTTAACATAAAATTTTTTTTATATAAACTTGGAAAACTGTAAAAAACTTCTTAAGTATTTGCGTTTATTAACTTTTACTTCGTGTTGCATTGAACAAAATGTAACTTTCTTTGTTACTACTTTTGACGAAACTATCTGTAAGCACTTTGTTTCTCCGTTTTTTATTATTAAGCAAAAAAAATCAAAAACATAAATTTTATTGATGACGATTCTCTGACGATTTCTAAAACTTTTTTTTGACGATTTTGACGATTTTTTATCAAAGATTTGACGATATTGGGCCAAAATTATCTGGCAACTATGCTCCCATGGGTTTTTTATGGGGCTACCTTAAAGAGAGGGCTTATAATACCAATCCCCAATCTCTTGTGGCTTTAAAGAAAAATATTCGTCGAGAAATCACCTCAACTGAACGAAGTTTACTGCAGCGTGTTGCGCAGAGCATAAGGCTCCGTTTTGAACAGTGTGTTCAACTCGACGGAAGGCATCTGGATGACGTGCTCTTTAAAAATAATAAAATCCGCATTTCCATTCTATCGTTCAATGCTTTTAATAAAACTTTGTGTCCGTTATTACGTTTTTAATTGAAGTTTAAAAAAATAAATCTGCCGCCAGATACCCTGCAGCAAAAATATAAGAAAAAAATTAAAATTCAAAATTTTTTAAACTCAATTTGGTACGGTCACAGACAGTCTTTCATTGACCGTTATGAGCAGAAACCATAATTTTTTTGTATCTACCTTTGATTAGACCTGCAAAGTCATGCATACCATATTTAGGAGCTATTGCCCTTTTGTAAACAGATTTTAAATGTTTAAATTATGGCCAAAATGGGTGTGCGGTGATCACACCCTTCACAATGGAACTGCCCATAAAAACTTATATATGCATGTAAAATGAAAAAAAAATTAAACAAGTTGAGGATAACAGAAAAACTAAAACATTTTTTTTACAATTTTTTTTTTACAAATGCAATAATTGGTTTCTTTAAGAAGAATTTGAAAATCAAACAAGTAAGAGCGCTATAATCGCCTGTGTCGAATCTTATTTACCCTTTACATTGGTCTTGTTGTATTCCCAGTTACCCAATAAATCGATATAGCTCAGGGGTTTTCAAATTGTTGATATATTGAAATAACATCGAAACAAAATTACTTTGTTTAGGTCAATAGTTTTAATAGTTTTCGAGATATTTAGCATTAAAAATTTTATAAAATTCTCCGTGCATACATGGGCTTTGTCCTTAAATATCTCAGGTTCTTGGCTTTATTTTGAGGCGTAGCAAACCAATCTTGCTGGTTTAAAAAAGGAGTCATATTCGGGATGCCAATACGCGATCGCTTTGCTCCGAAAACTTGACTTCAACAGGTTGACAGACGCCCATGGTAAATCTATTTCCCGTCCAGTATAAAATACATACTTAATGAAATCACAAAAGAATGGCAAACTAGTGTATTCCTTTATCACTATGTGACTTATAATAATTTGGATAAATTTTGTAGGTTTCAATGACTTTTAAATGCACCTTTGAATGTCTTACAAATTTCTATGGAATATTTGTCAAATAAGCCCTTAAAAAACATAAAAAAGTTATTATTAATAAGGCCGTTAATGATTAATTTTTTAAAATAAAAAAATGAAACACACATAATGGACTTTAAAATAAATTTTTAATGCTCAACAACAACCTCTTATAATCAAATCATGTTCAAAAACCCTTAGTTTTAGTGATAAGAAAACCAAACAAAAACTTCTAATAAATAAGCGATTGACACTCCTTTTTAAATAATGTTGTTCAATAACTTATCATTAAAATGTTAATCATTTTGTGTTCTAATAAAAAAAAATCTTAATTACTCGAACAATGTCAAAGCTCAAAACACAGTTTAAAAAAATGGTGTCTTAGCTGCACGAGAATTTAAAATAAAGGGCAGAAATATTGTAAAAATTAAATTTGTTATTAATATCAGGTAGATAATTTCATTGCATTATATTTTTAAACAAGATTTCCGCATGTGCCTGCCTTTCTTGGTCTTTATAGATAGGAAAGTCGGTTTAGCAATGTCCGTGTTATGGCTGAAACTTTTTGAAGACCTCCGATATCGCATAGAACCGTTAGTAATATTAAACTATCAGAAATATCTTCAAAAAAATCGCTATTAAAATCCAGCCAAATCGGCCGATAACTGACCAAGGCTACCTCTGTTAATTTCTCTAAAATGTTTACAAAAAAATCCAGCAAAATCACCCGATAATTGACTAAGACTACCTGTGTTAATTTCTCTAAAATGTTTAAATAAAAACCTCTACAAGTGCCCTGCAGTTACCCCTACATGGGTGTAATGTAAGATCGACTCCCATTGAGAAATTGTAATAAATCCCCCCCTACAATTTCCAGGGTGCCTGTGGATAGCTCTTATGTAGGAATGACCGCTACTCATTTTTCCTTGCAAACATTTTCCTAGAACATACCCACCTGGATTAAGATTGTATGAAAAACTATGCAAATTTTTCTTCTCATTTATACTTTATTTTAGTAAAATTTAAAATTAAGCTTACGAAGTAGCGGGTTAATATGCTAGTTCAGCATAAGTTTTCAGCTGCAATAAAAAAAAATTTACAAAAATAACCCCAAAAATCTATTTATGTAAAAAAAGACAAAATTTAATGCACAATAATATAGAATTGCTTGAGTGCGTATAAAATCGTTGAAAAAAAGCCAACTGCAACAAGCAGCATTGTTATAAAAAAACACAAGCAGTTGTTAAATTATATTTTCACTAATAGTCTTTCGACGCTTTCTGTCCCATCTGCCTAAAAATGAGGCGCAGCTATCTTCGTTGAGAAAATATAGGAAAAGAGAAAAAAACTTTATTAATAATACGCGGGAGTTGCCATCAATGAAGGATCACTAAATATTAATTTTGGGATGTGTATTCCCCTTATGAACTACTAAGGGTACTGCTACACGTTTAATATTTATCACGCGATCCGCGATCCGGATTTTGGATTTTATAATATAGGCCATTCTGCGATATGGATCGCGATCCATCAATATTGCATGCTACACGTTCAATAAATAACGTGATACTAGAAATATCACGATATTTATTGAACGTGTAGCATTGCCCTAAGATTGCATCTCTTTATTAAGGTGACATCCCGGAAGAACGCTTTTCAATATAGTTTTTTCTTCCATTTATATTGAATAAAAAAAATAGCGGCATCCATTGACAAAACAGGCAATTCGAATTATGCAAGCTTTAATCGGCATTTTTTAAGTATTTGGCTTGGGAACTTTGATTGGAGAAAACAGAGCTAAAAGGTACTTTGAACATTGTTTTAGTACTTAGTGTCAGCAAAAACGGCGAGCAGTCTTTTGCTCGGCGAGCAGTCTGTTGCTTATCACGTATTTCACTACCACTTGTTAGTGACGAGCTTAAAATATGCGGTGAGTTGTCTTCTTTTATTAAAGGAACTTGCGTGGCCTATTTGCTACTGTCTTCGAAGTTAGGAATAAATTTTTTTTTTTAATATTGGGGATACTTTTAATAAAAACAATCAATGGGGAATGTTTGGCAGCATTTTAAATATTAAACGGGGTAATCATGGGGTTTCCTTTGAGCAACTCATCAATCTTATTGTGACATAAGTAGGGTGAGCATTCGTACTGACTTCATCAGTACATCTACTGATTTTCCACTTGGTGTACTCAATAAATTTGTGCACGGAAAGGTACTGATTTTTTAAAAAAGTACTGATTTTTTAAGATAATATATTATTTTAATTTTTTTCCAGACAAATTTTTTGCTTTTATTAATTGGGCTTTTGTTCATATTAAATTTTTTTTTATTTATAAGAAATTCATATTTTCCGTTGATGCTGAAAGAAACTATTTTAAGAAACAAGTTTTTTACCGATAGTAGCCGAGTGCAATGTTATCTATGGAGTTTTGTTATTAGAACTCTTTGAACAGTAGTAACGTTTTTGGCTGTAAACTTAAAACGTGCATAAATGGTATATCTGTTTAAATCAGTTTGTCTGTTTTTTCAGCTTTAAGTGCGTATTGATAAGTAGCTTCGTGTTTTTGTTATAAGTTGGTATTAGTATTTTCTTTAATTAAATGTGGTGGGGTTTGGTATAATAGGAGTAAGAATAACAAATTTGTTTTTCTATGTTTCGTTGAAACAGATACATACAAATAATGATGGTTAACTATAGGTACTTTGTTATTTTTCTTATTCTAGCTGCATGAGCCAGTTTTTCTATTTTTTAAATTTTATTTAAATAAAACGAATTTAGCTAAAAAAAAAATTAAAACTGCACACTTACTACAGTCAAAGTCAAATTTTAAATCAAAATTTAAATTATTAAAGAATACAAATTAAATATATATTATTTATGCTTTGTCCTTTTTAATTCAAGCTCAAGATCTTTTATAATTGTTTTTTTCTATTCCAATATTTCGCTTCCACAATGGGAAGCTTCGTCAGGGAAATTTTTTATATTTTCAATAAACAGTTTACAAAATTATTTTAAAAAGTTATTAACAAAAAATTCAAAGAAAACGGAAACAGAAATATTTTGACATACATATATATATACAAATTACTTATATTATTTATTTTACCCATTTTTAAACACTATAGCTACAATAAACTTTAAAAATCAAAAAAATTGGTTCTTATATACTTCATTTTTATTATAAATGGAAGAGTTTAAAACTGCTCGCTCTTCTTTTTTAATTTTATAAAAATGTCAAGCCCGCTCTATTTTTTCAAAAATATTTTTTTTTTGTAAAAATATATTTCTATTTACGATTAAAAATTTAAAAACCAAATAAATTTCAATGATTTTTTTCTATCTCTAAAATGTTCCACTATATGATTTTGAGGACAACGTTTTCTTAAAACTGTAAGGTCAGACCCGTCACAGTTTTCTAGTGGCCATTATAAGCAAAAATTACGTTCTTTCAGTGTCTACTTATAATAAAATGTTTAAAACATAACATCCTTGGGAACTATATCCCCTTTTTACAATATGCTACAAGTTTAAAATGTTTAAGTGAGAATAAAAAATACATTACTCACTCAATGCAAAACAATAAACAACAATATTTGTTTATAAGAGTAGAGTGCGCAATAGCAAAACCATACAATATCAGTTACACTCATTCACACACTTATACCAAAAAGAACAAGTATGTACAAGGTATATCTGTTTTTGCAATACTTTTTGTTCTATTTATGCACGTGTTTACTATAAACATCACTAATTTAACTATTTTTTTATATTATTTTATATTATCTAGAAAGGTAAACGGAAATATTTTATTTTGAAAGTTTGAACGAAGAAAAAAAGAATATAATTTGTTTTTTTTTGCTAAATTTCAAAACTGGGTAGTTAAGTAATTTTCTAACAACAGAAAGATTATTAATATTATTGTTAATTTAAAAAAATAATAGTTTTGAGTCAATTGATAGCTTTTCAAAAATAATTAAAATATTTTTTTGAAAATTTATTTTCTAACTCTTATTTAATTACAAGAATACAAAGTCACCTAGACGGACGGACGTACTTTATTTGACGCAGGAAATAAAGATAGTTTCTTGACTATAAAAACTAAAAAGCGTTCTGATTTCGATCCAAAAATAAATGGCCACTCTAGACATTAGTTAAATTAGCCTAAGAATTCTTAAAATTTCCGTGTGATTTGATCTGTTTCTTGACCGGAAAACTTGATGTCTTCATAGGAAATAACCTAGGTGTTCCACCTTCTATTCAAATCTCTTAGTACCACTTCTAAATATGACCTTAAATGGCATTTTTTGGGTTTTCAGGAATTATTATTATAATCTTTTGTAAGGTAAGGTAAACAAGTAGCCCTACTTTCTAACCTTTTAAAGCGATTATTTAACAATTTTGGATGCACTCCGAGCAAACAACTGTTCCGTTAATAATAAATATTCAGGGGATCCCCTGCGCCAATTTTTCCGGGAGTTCTCTTGCACCACACATCTTTTTTTTAAGTGAATGAAGTGAGAAAAAACATGGGTTTCTTAGATTTTTAACTTTACGCAGTTGTATTTTTTTTTGTCCCAAAACTGTATTCTAAACAAAGTGTTTTTTTTTCAAACTTTTGTATTGCAGTGTTATTTTGTTTCTGCTGGGATACATGCATAGGATTAGATAAAACTGATTGCATGTGTTTACATTTTTCAATTGTTTTCTTTTTCAAATCATGTAGAAAACTCTTTAAAAATAAACGCGAAATACTTACATAGTGCCCTGATTATATTTAAATACAGGGTGTTTGGTGGCAAATGTATATATGTAAATACGATTATTTCAAAAAGTAATAAACAATGCGGTGGGAGGGTGGTGCCGTTGTAATAATCAATTTTGCGGATTTGTCAGTCACGATGTTGCAGTTTGTGAGTGAGCGTCGCGAGTTCCGCTGTGGAGAAATTTTTTAAGAGTAATGATTCTTACGTAAATATACGTCCACATTTTTGTTCAAAGTTCGGTATTCGGCGAATACATGATGGGCTAAGTGTAAATTTAATTCGTTCGCGGGTGCAGAGATTCCGAACAACTACTTCGGCTATGAATGTCCCACGGCCAAGGCTCAGTCGATCTTTAAGGATTTCCGAAAACATTGAATTGGTTGAAAGCAGTTTAAGTGAAAATCCGCGACTTTCAATACGGAAAAAAGCAGCCTTACTGGGACTTCCAAGAGCGATTATTCATGAAATTTTAAAAAAGGATCTGAAGTCTTTTTGAAACGCTCCAACGTTTTCGCACTGTAAATTCAATTTTTTTTGGGGAGCGACGAGGCTTATTTTCACCTAAGCGGCCACGTCAACAAACAAAACTGCCGTTACTAGTCTCCAAGAACCCGCAACCCTCGATTAAAACATCAAAAACCATTGCATTGCCCCAGGGTAACTGTTTGGTGTGCCTTACCCACGCATGAGATAATTGGACCATTTTTTTCGAAAACTCAAAGCCAGGCGACGAATGTAAACGGTGAAAAATATTGACACATGATTACGGAACTCTTTTTGCCAAACCTGCAATCTCATCCATCGTACTCTTCCAACACGTAGTTTCAACAGGATGGGGCGGCTGAACACATAGCCAGAGCTTCGATGAACTTGCTGCGGGAAAATTTCCTCCGGGAAAATTTCATCGAGAAATCAGCTCAATTGAACCAAGTTTACTGCAGTGTGTGGCGCAGAACACAAGGTTCCGTTTTCAGCAGTGTATTAAACTCGACGAAAGACATCTGGATGACATATTCTTTAAAAAATTAAATCAACATTTCCATTCTATCGCTCAGTGCTCTTAATTGAACTGTGTCAATTATTACTTTTTTTATTAAAGTTTGAAAATATAAAGTTGCCACCAGACACCCAGTACTGTATTCTTTGTATTAATACATACAAACATATGCAGATGTTTGCATGTACACAGAAAGTAAGTGCAAAAGATAGATATTAAAGTCAAACGTCCTATGATGACTTTTATTCGACAATACTGAATTTTCACGCTTAAGAAATTTTAAATCATAAGGGATCTATCTCTATTATCTATTAAACATATGCAGCGTACATAATTTGAAATTTTTTTGTTTATGTTGTTTCTATTAGAAGTACAAACAACATGAGCTAAATAAAAATGTTTGATTTATTTTAAATATAAAAACAATATGTAAAAGATAGAGGAAGGAGGCTTGTTAAAAATTGTTTAGTGATTGTTTGTCTTTATTTCTTCGCTTTTAAATGAATTATGTGGGCAATTCCACGTAAAACGACCGTAAATGGAAAAAATCGTTTTTTCAGAAAAATTAATTCATCAATTTACTACGTCTTAGAGAGCATGAAAGTTAACGGAAATAAATAAATTGGTTCTTATTTACTTCATTTTTATTATAAATGGAGGAGTTTAAAACTTCTCTTCTTTTTTAATTTTATAAAAATGTCACGCCCACTTTATTTTTTCAAAAATGTTTTTTTTTGTAGAAATATATTTCTATTTACGATCAAAAATGTAAAAACCAAATAAATCCCAATGATTTTTCTCTATCTCTAAAATGTTCCAATATGTATATGATCTTAAAGACAACATTTTCTTAAAACTGTAAGGTCAGGCCCGTCACAGTCTTCTAGTGGCCATTATAAGCAACATCTTGTTCTTTCAGTGTCTACTTATAATAAAATATTTACATCCTTGGGAAATATATCCCCTTTTTACATTATGTTTCAATTTTAAAATGTTTAAATTAAAATAAAAAATTTGAGGAAAACTTGCACACACATTACAATGGAATTTCGTCATTGGTTTGAAATAGATAGTTGGGATAGTTTTGAGATTAAGCAAACAAAAGGATTTCGACACCCCTGTTTAAATCAATATTTGGATCGAAAAAATTTTATTGCAGATATGACAACTCTCGTGACTTGAAATTATTTTAAACTGTTTTGCAGGTGACACACCCTCTTTTCACAATTTGTGACTATTTGCACAGAAATTATACTGGCAAAGCTGTTATTGAGAAATCTGTTAAACAAACTTTATTTAAAAACTCGATGTTTTATGTAAATTTAATTCGATTGCGTAATAAAAAAAAACCAAGGGAGTTAGATCGGGCGACCCCGGTGGCCATGGGATGTCCCCAAAGCGACTGATTAGTTTTTGAGGGAAATTTTCCCGAAGCAAATTCATTCAAGCTCTGGCCATACATATGTGCAGTTGCCCCATACTATTAAAACCACGTGTGTGAAGAGTACGACAGATGAGCTCGCTGGTTTGGCGGAAAGAATTCCGTAATCATTGATAATTTTGACCGTTGAAATTCGTCGCCAGGCCTAGAGAATTTTTTGATAAAAATGGTCCAATTATCTCATGCGTGGATAAGTCACACCAAACATTAACCCTGGGGCAATGCAATGGTTTTTGATATTTCAATCGAGGGTTGGGGGTTTTTGGAAACCAGTAATGACAGTTTTGCTTGTTGACGTGGTCGTTTAAGTGGACATTGGAATTTTTAGTGCCAAAACGCTTCAACATCGTTTTTACAACAATTTTTGCGTAAATCAAAGTCACTTTTTATTCTTGAACGACTTGAATTTTAAAAGGATGGAACTTTAGACCGTTTTTTTAAATTTCATTAATAATCACTCTTGAAAGTCCCAGTAAGGCTGTTCTTTTCCGTATTAAAAGTCGCAGATTTTCACTTAAACTACTTTCAAGCAATTCTATTTTTTTAGGAGTGCTTCAAGATCGACTGGGCACTGGCCGTGGGGCGTTCATAGCCGAAGCAGTTGGGCGGAATCTCTGCACGCACGAACGAATTAAATTTGCACTCGGTCCATCGCGTATTCGCTGAATAACGAATTTTTAACAAAATTATCGATGAGAAATTACGTAAGAATCATTATTCTTCAAAAATTACTCCACAGTGAACGCGCGATGCTCTCTCAACCACTGCGACATCGCGACTTATAAATCCGCACAAACAATAATTCCATCGGCGCCACCCTCCCCCCGCACTGTTTATTACTTTTTGAAATGCTCGTATTTAAATATATAAATTTGCCTCCAGACACCAGGCAGTAGGGGCATCTTGCAATGTTCGTCCCATGATGTCGATATCATCGGAATTGCTCGCATATGCATGTGGCTTTTGATTGTAAAGGCTAATGCAAGTGTGAAGCCACCTTGCGTGTTGAACAGTTTGGAAAGGTATTTTCCGATTTTCTCTGATGCTTTTTTTTTTGTATCTGTTAAAGTCATCGTACCTAATCTGATCAGCTATCCAGGTATATCAAATTCAGATATATTGCCTCAAATCAATTGCAGGAATCTGACTATCGACCAATAGATGGTAACTGTCAACCTTTTTTTAAAGGATTTCTTCAAGATTAAATGTAGTGTTTATATATTGTAAGTGGTGGATTTATCAAGTCTAAACTCAAATAATGAAGGTTTAATCATTTTGTAGAATTTAGTTTTTATTTTTCACACAGTAGTCACGTATACCCTACGCGGTTGGTAGGAGACTTATCTCTATAAAGCTATAATACCAGCTGTAAAATTTTAGGACTGCATATGTGTTTTAGAACTTCGATTAGGAACATTACAAGATACCTTCAGGGATTGGGTTTGCCTGATATAACAGAACTATAGTAAAAAAAACTTCTAGGCAGACATTACAATTCCCTCCAAGCAAAAACATAAAAGAAAACATTTTAAAATTTTTTAAAAAATAATGTTTTTTTTGATTTTGCTCACTTATGAAAGCCCTATATACTCTGTAGGAAAAAAATACAACAGTAATAAAATAAAAAAAAATTCTAAGTGATTTCATTTGTTAAAATACATTAGAGTGTTAAAGACTCTTTAGCGGGTAATTACAATACGAAATCATTATTAAGTAATAATACAAAAAGTTCTTGTAACTAAATAAGTGTGTAACTAAAACAGATAATTAAATTTTGATAATAAAACTTAAACATATTTACTTTATTTTCTTTTCAGTTTATAGATTTCTTTAAATCACTAACAATGTCTAAACAAAGCCATCGGTGCCTTAAACTGGTGCTGTTAATAAAAGTGGTGTGTCTTTTGCCACTTATGACAACAGCTCAACAAGATTTCTATCAACAGAATCAATATTCAACGCCCACCTCTAATTATGATGCCTACAATCCGAACAGCAACATCAACAATGATCCCTACAACTTGAATAATAATAACCTAAACAGTCTTGACAATAATGATCGTACACGTTATCGCACCGACAACAATTTGAACAGTCTTAATCAAGATTTTGGTAAACGTCCAATTAGTGGTGGCAGCTTGTATGGCGAAAATGAGACACCCTTGTCACGCGGCAAAACATCCTATAACCTCAAGACACAATTTTTGGAATTTTATCATTCAAAAGAACCAACATATTTTATTGTAGCTTCACGTATGGTGCGTCCTGGTCTCATATATCAGGTTGCTGTTAATATATTGCAGGCTCAGTATCGTACCACAGTCCACGCTAGTATTTCTTGTGATGGTGTTCAGATTAGTGGTGATTCAAAGGATGTCAAAGAGGGTGTACCCGAAACACTTTTAATGCGAATCCCTCCCACAAGTGTGGCTGGTGAATATAAGCTGCGTGTTGAAGGTTTCTATCAAAATGTTTTTGGTGGTTTGGCTTTTTTAAATGAGACGCGTTTGGATTTTTCACAACGTTCTATGACCATTTTTATACAAACGGACAAACCGTTATATATGCAAGGTGAAACAGTACGTTTTCGTACAATACCAATAACGACGGAGTTAAAAGGTTTCGATAATGCTATTGATGTTTATATGTTGGATCCCAGTCGTCATATAGTGAGACGGTGGTTATCAAGGTATGTTTAAAATTTTTATAAATTTATTGATGAAAAATTTCCAAGATATAATGACAAGGCAGTATAATTTTACACATATTTTGATATTTATTAATTTAGGGTTGTTTTTCTGATCAAAAAGATCAGCTTAGCTAACAAAATATTTTAGAATAAAAATCGATTTAGTTATCGTAACATTGTTGATAGTTTAGTTGCTAAGAGAAGTCACTTTAATAAACACACATAAAGGATCCTAAATAAACTTCCAAGTCCTACAAACAAAACAACAACATAGAAGTTCCGGATAAGCCTTTGTTTTTCTATATCAATTTGATCAAGAGCTTTAAAGAGACAGACCTAAAAATACTACAAAAAAAATGATGGTCAGTTTAAGGTTAGGTTAAGTAAGGAAAGGTTACAAAAGGTGGCAACGAATACTTTTTACTTTCATTTCGAGGCTTGAGGCTTCATGTTAGGTTAGATTAATAATGGTTAGGACAGATTGCGAAGGGTGATGAAAAGATCTAAACCCTCTCACACATAAACAATCGAAGGCCTCCTGATTCCATTGTGCATCCCTTCAAAGAAAAAAAGAATAATAGGACATTAAATAAATAGGAAAGAAAGTAGCAAGACCAACAAAAAGGAAAAATCTTAAAAAAGGAGAAAAGAGCATGTACCTGTATGGAAACTTCCCCTTCATTACCTATCTACAAGCCAACTGATTCCAATCATAAACCCAATGATGTCTCCAAATTTACACTGCGAAACCAGTTCTTGGTGGAATCTTTTACCCAACCACTTGACCCTAAGATTGTGTGATATCGGGAAGTGACAGACAAAATGCTCGTCATTCTCAAACATCTTACAATAATCTGGAGTGCCCCATTTTTTCTAAGTCTATTAGCAACCCAGTGCCTGCTGAGCTTAGCCCTTGTCACATAGCCCTAGCCACCTCTTAGTCACTCCTGTTCGCACTCTGAAGATTCGTAACGATAACCTTCCATGATATAAACTTCTATAATAGTGGCAGCTTCCTCCTTGTATGTCAAGGGCCTTCCTACAGTCCCTCACCAGCATAGACCTGACACAATGCGCCTTGAAGGCCCTAAGCCCCGCCTTACTGCCGACATAAAAAGTGTTCATACCATATTTGGGAACATGTCTTACTGTTAGATCCCTCACCCTTAAAATGGCCAGTATTTCCGCCCGCAACTCACTAAACTCATCAGACAATCTGTAGGACAATCTGATGTTTTCTCCCATAATTTAGACACCGGCTCCGGTGTCCCATTTTAGATCCGTCAGGGAAAATTTCACACCTCTTATGCAGACTATTGGATTCCAGCCAATAATCTCTTTCGGTGCTGTTCTCTTAAAACTGACCTCGCTGACTATATTGTCCGTCCTTGATTCCCTTACTTAGCTAAGATCTAGTGTGGTCAATATTAAGAAATTTTCCCAATCCTAACTCGCCTAGTCTAACCAAAGTTTATTTTTTGTAAATCCTCAGCATACTCGGCGTGTCGTTTACCAGATTCCCGTTTTCATCTCTAAACGAAGTTATGCCAGTATGCGAGTCTTCCATATACCTCCATCTACTCGCATTGCCGTCTTCCCCATTCTGTCTGTTACCTAGACCCTGATTACCCTTGATTAAAGCAATGATGTCTTACTACCAGAGTCTTCACCAACCCCATTGTAAAAGCGCTGTTGTCGGCGGCTGTTCCACGAGCACAGTCTCCAATTCCTCCTTTTCCTTACATTACCTGCAGAATAATGAAATATTTCTATCCAATCCTGGGTCCTACGCCCATATTTATTTATAATAAAAACCCAAGGTTGTCCATATTCTTGCTCAGTTTCCTGGGCTGTTCTCTTTCTTGAACGTTCGTCGGCAACTTCAATGACTGTAACAAAACGGGGACCTGGTACTCAACAGAGCCGAGCAGAGCAATGTGTGTTGCCGTCATTTCCATAAAAACACGTATACAGTCGCCCACAAGTCTAGATTAAGCGTAGTGTCCCTCTGAAGCTTAGATGGCGACTGTCGACATGTCTTGTCAAGTTATCACAGCCAAAATTTTCGCCTGCAACTCTTTGGCATTACTCCCGATCTTCCGTACCTTTATTCTACTTTAAGCTTTTAGCAAAAACTGTAAACTACTCAAACCATTTTTTCGGATCCAAGTTTTCTTTTCCATACATGAGCACTTTCTGTAGTGTATTGTCAAAGTTGACTCTCAAGACCGAGTAGTTAGTTTTATCAGACTGGGACGGTCTGGGAGTCTTCCTCCTTTTACCTCTTTAAGTATGCCGGTGTGTCCTGAGTATTACTTTTTCACTTAGTCTAAATATACTTCTTGCCGCCACTGTCAACTCTATCTGGTACTAATGCCATCTCTTTCCTTCTAGTGGAAAGTTTTAGTTTAGCCTCCAACATCTGGCCTTAAAAGATGAGAACAATACAGCTCTGCAGGATGCATTCTAAATAAAGACGTTTAAAAACTTATTTACGAACATTTTAAAATGAATTTTTTATTACTAAAAACAACTTGGTGGATTCCTTAAAC
Source organism: Melanophora roralis (assembly GCA_963583895.1). Lineage (NCBI taxonomy): Eukaryota > Metazoa > Arthropoda > Insecta > Diptera > Rhinophoridae > Melanophora > Melanophora roralis. Next base: position 77,588,016 of record OY757188.1, read on the forward strand.
GTGTTACATAATACGAATTTTTTTCGAATAGAAAACATGATTATCGAAAACCTTCGATTTCGAATACGGTTACATAATTAACCTTAAAAAGTATAGTACTTGCAATCTTTTAAAAAACAAATAGTCTTTATTATTAAAAACAGGTGATAACGATCTAAACTTTTTTTAACTATAACTGTGGTTATGGATTTACGTTTAGAAAAATGTTTATATTTTTTTTTTAATTTTTTGGTGGCAGACAATCGAATTTAGGCTCTGTTTCACTTGAATATAAACTTTCGGATCAACCTACATTTGGCGAATGGACGATACGAGTTATTGCCCAGGGGCAACAGGAGGAGAGCCATTTCTCGGTTGAGGAATATTATCAGACACGTTTTGAAGTGAATGTCACTATGCCGGCATACTTTTTCAACACTGACCCCTTTATTTATGGACGTGTAATGGCAAACTTTACAAGTGGAGCTCCGGTTAAAGGAAATCTTACACTTAAAGCTACCATACGACCAATTGGCTACTTTAGTAATCAGGCACTTAATGAGAAATTCCGTTTAGGTAGATCTCCTTCAGAACTAGCGGCTATCTATGAACAGCAAAGACGTTATGGTGTCAACTACAATCCAAATTATAATACGCCACCAAATACAGATCAGTTGCAACCTCAATTGCCGCAAGATCAATTGTACAATATAAATCAGTTTGTGGTCGAGAGACACTATCAGTTCGATGAAGAATGGCCTTTTTGGGCACCCTGTCAAAGACATTTTGCTGTGGGGAGCCGTTCTGAGAGGTTTCTTTCTATTTTTACTGAGGATCTAGTGCCTCTCAGACTTATTCAACAAAGTCGTACAAGTTTTGCTGAAATCTTATACTTTTAAGCAATTTTTTTCTTTTAGGCGTGTCGAAGTCGACTTTGTGGTCGATTAAGACATTGTATGTATCGCTTTGCTTTTGGGTGATTTCTAGGATTTGGCGGAGTATAAAGATTTGGTCTTTAGTTGATTTGTTCGGTATTAAGCCACACTTATAGAGCTGTATTAGTTTTTCGAGTTTGGGCTTCAATCTTTCGCACAATATGCCGGAAACGATCTTGTATGCGACAGATAATAGACTTATTTTGCGATATGACACAAACAGGTTTGTCTCCCTTTTTATAATCGGGCATAGTATTTTTATAGCGCAGACTGATGCATACATCTTATCAGCTGTTCTCCAACTGTCTTATACAGCTCTATAGGTATTCTGTCTGCACCTGTGGCCTTTTTATTATTAGGCCAGCCTTAACTGGGTCAGAAGGGTGGACATTTAACTCCATCATTTTCTGTAAATCTTCAGCATACTCGGCGTGTCGTTTACCAGATTCCCGTTTTCAACTCTAAACGAAGTTATGCCAGTATGCGAGTCTTCCATATACCTCCATCTGCTCGCATTGCCGTCTTACCCATTCTGTCTGTTACCTAGACCCTGATTACCCTTGATTAAAGCAATAATGTCTTACAGCCAGAGTCTTCACCAAACCCATTGTTAAAGCGCTCTTGTCGGCGAATGTTCCACGAGCACAGTCTCCAATTCCTTCTTGTCCTTACATTACCTGCAGGATAATAAAATTATCCTATTCAATCCTGGGTCCTACGCCCATATCAATTCATAATAAAAACCCAAGGTTGTCCATATTCTTACTCAGTTTCCTGGGCTGTTATTTTCCTTGCCCGTTCGTCGGCAATTTCAGTGACTGTAACAAAACAGGGACCTGGTACTCAACAGAGCCGAGCAGAGCAATGTGTGTTGCCGTCATTTCCATAAAAACACGTATACAGTCGCCCACAAGTCTAGATTAAGCGTAGTGTCCCTCTGAAGCTTAGGGGGCGACTGTTGACATGTCTTGTCACGTTATAACAGCCATAATTTTTGCCTACAATTATTTGGCATGACTCCCGATCTTCCGTACCTTCATCCTACTTTAAGAATTTAGCCAAAACTGTAAACTACTCAAACCATTTTTCGGATCCAAGTTTTCTTTTCCATATATGAGCACTCTTTGGAGTGTATTGTCAAAGTTGACTCTCAAGACCGAGTAGTTAGTTTTATCAGACTGGGACAGTCTAGGAGTCGTCCTCCTTTGACCTCTTTTCCATATATGAGCACTCTTTGGAGTGTATTGTCAAAGTTGACTCTCAAGACCGAGTAGTTAGTTTTATCAGACTGGGACAGTCTAGGAGTCGTCCTCCTTTGACCTCATTTAGTATGCCGGTGTGTCCTGAGTATTACTTTTTCACTTAGTCTGGATATACTCCTTGCCGCCACTGTCAACTCTATCTGGTACTAACGCCATCTCTTTCCTTCTAGTGGAAAGTTTTAGTTTAGCCTCCAACATCTGGCCTTAAAAGATATATAGAACAATACAGCTCTGCAGGATGCATTCTAAATAAAGACGTTTAAAAACTTATTTACGAACATTTTAAAATGAATTTTTTATTACTAAAAACAACTTGGTGGATTCCTTAAACGTGTTACATAATACGAATTTTTTTCGAATAGGAAACATGATTATCGAAAACCTTCGCTTTCGAATCCGGTTACATAATTAACCTTAAAAAGTACAGTACTTGCAATCTTTTAAAAATACAAATAGTTTTTATTATTAAAAACAGGTGATAACGATCTAAACTTTGTTTCAACTATTACTGTGGTTATGGATTTACGTTTAGAAAAATGTTTATATATTTTTTTTTTTAATTTTTTGGTGGCAGACAATCGAATTTAGGCTCTGTTTCACTTGAATATAAACTTTCGGATCAACCTACATTTGGCGAATGGACGATACGAGTTATTGCCCAGGGGCAACAGGAGGAGAGCCATTTCTCGGTTGAGGAATATTATCAGACACGTTTTGAAGTGAATGTCACTATGCCGGCATACTTTTTCAACACTGACCCCTTTATTTATGGACGTGTAATGGCAAACTTTACAAGTGGAGCTCCGGTTAAAGGAAATCTTACACTTAAAGCTACCATACGACCAATTGGCTACTTTAGTAATCAGGCACTAAATGAGAAATTCCGTTTAGGCAGATCTCCTTCAGAACTAGCGGCTATCTATGAACAGCAAAGACGTTATGGTGTCAACTACAATCCAAATTATAATACGCCACCAAATACAGATCAGTTGCAACCTCAATTGCCGCAAGATCAATTGTACAATATAAATCAGTTTGTGGTCGAGAGACACTATCAGTTCGATGAAGAATGGCCTTTTTGGGTAAAAAAACCAGATGTAGCCGAAACTTATGATCCCTGGTCTGGAGAATATAAAAAGACTTTGCCCTACTTAAGATATTTCAATGGTACTTTTGATTTTAAATGGCCAATAAGGGAAATGGAGCAATTAGTACAGAGTTTGGCGAATATGGAAGTTTTAATTACAGCCACCGTGGGTGAAAAATTTTACGACGAAGTAATTTCGGGTTATGCCATTGCCAGAATCTATAACTCTAGCATAAAGGTAAATTTCTTGGGTGATTCCCCTCAGGTGTTTAAGCCTACTATGCCTTTTACTACATATCTGGCAGTGGAATATCATGACGGTTCTCCTATTGATGAACAATTGCTTACACAAGGTCTTATGGAGGTCAACGGTATTGTAGAGAGTAAGTCTGGAGGCAGACGTGATTGGCCTTTAAAGCGCCTTATAATGATGCCCTTATCGCCCGGTATTTGGGAGGTTAAAATCAATTTAAGACATGATTTAAAACTTGATGATAGTGCCCAAGCTAGAGATTTTCTCTATGGGGTATCGCAAATGCGTTTATCGGCCCAATTTATTGGCTCACGGGGTGAACGGGCCCAAACGGAACTTGTTTTAGTGCCTCATTATTCACCAAGGAATCAGCACATCAAAGTAACAACCAGTACGGAGAAGCCAGTGGTCGGCGAATATATTATATTCCATATTCGTACCAATTTCTTTTTGGAAGAATTTCACTATTTAATCATGTCCAAGGGTGTTATTTTAATGAATGATCGTGAAACTATTACAGAGGGTATAAAAACCATAGCTGTGGTATTGAGTGCTGAAATGGCTCCTGTAGCGACAATTGTCGTATGGAAAATTACCCAACAAGGACAAATTGTGGCCGACTCTTTGACATTCCCCGTAAATGGCATATCACGCAACAATTTTACAGTTTACATTAATAATCGCAAAGCCAGAACTGGCGAAAAGGTAGAGGTGGCTATATTTGGTGAGCCAGGCTCTTATGTAGGTCTATCCGGCATAGATTCGGCTTTCTATACCATGCAGGCGGGCAATGAATTGACCTATGCTAAAATTATAACCAAAATGTCCTCATTCGATGAACAAACTAATGGCACCTACAAACACATTTGGTATTCACACGCTGGCAATCCAGATGAATTGGTTTATTTCCCTGCGTCTTCATTTGGGGTCGATGCTAATCGCACATTTGAGTACAGTGGTCTGGTAGTATTTACTGATGGTTATGTACCCAGACGTGCAGGTAATTGCAATGCTTCGATGGGCTATGGCGAATGCTTGTCGGGTCGCTGCTTCCGTTTAGACAAAAAATGTGATGGTTTGTTTGACTGTGAGGATGGCACCGATGAGATTGGCTGCCGTGTACACAACGATACCGAATTGGAGAACTATCGCAAATATCGTTTTAATCGTGTGCTTAGACACTATGAACATGTCTGGCTGTGGCGTGATGTTAACATTGGACCCCATGGTCGTTATATGTTTAATGTTGAGGTTCCAGATAGACCCGCATACTGGATGGTTAGCGCCTTTAGTGTTAGTCCCTCAAAAGGTTTCGGCATGCTTAGCAAAGCTATTGAATATGTGGGTGTTCAGCCATTCTTTATAAACGTTGAAATGCCTACGGACTGCCGGCAGGGCGAACAGGTGGGCATAAGAGTAACTGTTTTTAATTATATGACAACACCAATTGAAGCTACTGTGGTCTTGCATACCAGTCCCGACTATAAGTTTGTGCATGTAGAAGAAAATGGCATAGTAAGATCATATAATCCCCGTACCTCTTTTGGAGAGCAACAATTCTTTATATATCTGGAAGCTCAAGGTACAACGGTTGTATATGTACCGGTAGTGCCACAACGTTTGGGAGATGTTGATGTTACATTACATGTGGCAACACTATTGGGAACCGATCAAATAACTCGCCGCTTGCATGTGGTATCCGATGGCCTGCCGCAATATCGTCATCAATCAATACTTTTGGATCTCTCCAATCGTGCTTATGTTTTCGAATATATGCATGTCAATATAACCCAGACGCCTGAAATTCCCTATCAAGTGGATCGTTACTTTGTTTATGGCTCTAATAAGGCTCGAATTTCTGTAGTTGGTGACGTGGTGGGACCCATTTTTCCAACAATGCCCGTAAATGCCACCTCTTTGCTTTATTTACCCATGGAATCGGCGGAACAAAATGCCTTTTCCTTTGCAGCCAACATGTATACTCTGCTTTATATGCGCCTGATTAATCAGCGCAAAAAGACTTTGGAGAAACAAGCCTTCTATCACATGAACATTGGATATCAACGTCAGCTCAGCTTTATGAAACAGGATGGTTCATTTTCCCTATTCCGTTCGGATTGGAACAATTCAGCTTCATCGGTATGGTTAACGGCCTATTGTGTGCGCATTTTTCAGGAGGCCTCCTTCTATGAATGGGAAAATTTTATTTATATTGACTCCAAGATAATCGAAAAGAACATACGATGGTTATTGCAACATCAAACGCCAGAGGGTGGTTTTTATGAAGTAACCTGGTTGCCAGATCGTAAAATGAATAGAACCAATTTTGCCAATCACACCCTACAAAATCGTAATATTACTTTGACTTCTCATGTACTCATTTCACTGGCAACCGTCAAAGATTTGTCTGGTTCCTTAGGGGCGCGAGTAGCTTTGGCACAGCAGAGAGCCATAACATGGATTGAACGCAATATGCAATTCCTACAAGATACCTCAGAACCTTATGATGTTGCCATTACGGCATATGCCCTACTGCTGTGTAAATCTCCCATGGCCGAACATGTTTTTAGCATTTTACGCACCCATGCTCGGGTAGTGGGCGACTACATGTATTGGGGCAATAAAGAACTACCGCCACCGCCCAAAAAATTGGAAAATCAAAAATGGTTCTCTTTGCCACGTCTACCCTACGAATATGATTCTATGAATATTGAAACGACAGCCTATGCTTTATTGGTTTATGTATCACGTCGGGAATTTTCAGTTGATCCCATTGCACGTTGGCTTAATGCTCAGCGTTTGAATGATGGTGGTTGGGCGTCTACACAGGATACAAGTGCCGCTTTGCGTGCTCTAGTCGAATACACAGTACACTCACGTATTCGTGAAGTCTCTTCGTTGACAGTGGAAATTGAAGCATCCTCACAGGGTGGTCGACCACGTACGCTACATATTGATGATACGAATTTGGCGCAATTGCAATACATTGATGTATGTTTAAAGACTTTAATTTATTTTACAACCTTTTTCTCCAAATTAATTGTTTATCATTTAGATCCCTGATGCCTGGGGTACAGTTAAGGTACAGGCCAAAGGTGCTGGTTATGCAATTTTACAAATGCATGTTCAATACAATGTTGACATTGAAAAATTCCAAACGAAACCTCCAGTGCCAGCATTTAACTTAATGACTAGAGGCATTTTTCATGGCAGAAATCAATCTCATATATCTTATATAGCGTGTCAACAGTAAGTTTTTAAAGTGAAGGTTCAAATCTTGACATTTATTTTATTTTAATTAAATAAAACCCTTTTAGTTGGACAAATTATCGGGAATCGGAACGTTCTGGTATGGCCATTTTAGATGTTACCATACCTACAGGTTATTGGATACAACAACAAAAACTCGATTCATATGTTTTAAGTAATCGCGTTAGAAATCTACGAAGAGCTAAATATATGACTAATAAAGTTGTATTCTATTTTGATTATGTAAGTAAATATGTCTGCACATATGTATATATTAACATATGTATAAATAGATATCATTAAAAAAACTAATTGTTTATGTTTCAAAGTGCTTTTTTAAAAACCAAATGTTTATTTTATTTTTATTATGTTTTCAGTTGGATCAAGAAGATATTTGTGTTAATTTCACCATAGAACGTTGGTATCCCGTCGCTAATATGTCTAGATATTTGCCTATACGTGTTTATGATTATTATGCTCCAGGTAAGTCAAACACTTAAATATTTCAATGAAAGCCAAAACACAAATAATATTATTGAATTTCTAAAAAATAATGTACTAAAACTTACGAAAGAAGGCAAATAATTATTTTCGCTTGAAATGTAAAGAACCCGTCGCTCGTGTAACAAACGGTTTAGTAAAAACGATTACACAACAATACTTTTTAAAATTTTTCCAACCCGAAAAAGGCGGATTCGGAGATCTTTAGGGAGGATTTTAAGTCAAAGTTGGAAGATATTCAGCTTTGCGAGGTTTTGCATACGGTGGTAGAGGGTGGTAGAGGGAAAGGTGACGTTTTTCACGTTGTCGATGAGGAAAAGCTTTGAACTAGCATACCCGGAGATTTTTCCGGGTAAAATGAAACAGTCGGATAGGTGAACCACCGAACTCGGAGAGCAGCTGACAAAAAAGCAGTTTAAAAGCTTACAAGCAACAAAATGGGCTTGAAAAGGTAAAGAAAATGATTCGATAGATATGAGGGGGATCTTGAAAGGACAAAGTACTGTGAATTCATTGGCTCTGTAAACGAGATTTCTCATGGAAAAGTAGAGATAATTGTGGACTTGTTTACGTTAGCGATGAGAGAGAGCTTTGAACGGGAATGCCTGTAAATTTTTTCTTGTTGCAATAAAACAGCCGGGTTGGTAAACCAGGAAGCGATGGACCATGGTAAAAAAGTTTTTTAATGGGGGCAAAGCATACCGGACACAAAATGTACTCGGAAAGGTACAGAGCATGCTTCAGTAGTATAAGGGGGATTTCAAAAGGGCAGAAACGGCCTCATAGTCAAACTACTGTCAATTCATTGACTGCGGACTGGGATAGGTAAAGGATATGATATGACAGATATGAGGAGGATCTTGAAAGGACAAAAAGGGTCTCATGGTCAAATTTCTGTGAATTCAATGGCTCCGTAAGCGAGATTTCGCAAAGGGAAGTAGAAAAAATTGTGGACTTGTTTACGTTATCGATAAGCGAGAGCTTTGAACGAGAATGGACCAAAGTTTTTCCGGATGAAATGAAATAACCGGGCTGGTAAACCAGAGAGCTCGAGGAGCAACGCACCATGGTAAGAAAGTTTTTTGATAGTGCAAAGCTTACAGGACACAAAATGTACTCGGAAAGGTACAGAACATGCTTCATAGTCAAAGTACTGTAAATTCATTGACTTCGGTTAGGGTTTAGTTGGATTAATTCAAAGAACAGATAGGTCGTGAACGGAGACTAGCTTGGAGACCCACAAGTTATTAAAATGATGCAGGGAACTATCTGCTAGGAAGCTTACTAGAGATTTATTTACGAGCCCTGGAAAGCTTTTTAATTAGGACAGGGGTAGAAAAAAACCTGGTAACGTTTGATAGGCTATAATTGGCGGTTAATACCATTTAACCCTACAAGTTAACAGGGCGGAACGCTATTTACCCATTAATGTTACAGAATATCTCAAATCAGGAACCACTTGTCTTGCTTAGACATGGCTGAAGTAAAAATGTTATCTTGACCGATTAAACAAACTGAACTACTGAACTAAAACAGCGATCTAGTTCAGTTGGTGAGTTAAATCATAAAGAGCGGCCAATTAAAAGAGCTGTTTAAATCAACTCTAGCTAGAACTGTTCTTGCCACGTCTGGTCGATAACTCTATTTGTTAAACTTTTTAACTTAAAGGAATTAAAAAATTTTAAAACTTTCTAGGATCGAAAGAAGTATTAATAATTTTTGAATTTATATTTTAACATTTCTTTAATTTCAGAACGTTTTAATGAAACCATATTTGATGCTTTGCCAACATATCTGCTGAATATATGCGAAGTATGTGGTAGTTCACAGTGTCCATATTGTTCCATTTACAATATGGGCTGGCGTACTTCAATGTCAGTAACTTTAATACTATTTAGTGTGTACATATATTTAATGCGTAGTCGCACACATACGGTTCTCAATCTGCTGCAGCTAATGACACTTTAAACTTTTATTTAAAACAAAATTAAATTGTTTTATTCAGGCTCAAGATCAATAATAAATTAACAAGATGTATCATTAAAACACACAGCCAGCCAGTTATATATAAAGTGTATGTATTGTTATTTTAAGTAAGAAAGTCATGATTTAGTAAAACAAAAAAAAAACTAAACACCTTAACTTAAATCTATGCGAAAAATTTAAAAAAAAATTTCTTCAACAAATTTAAATCCGTCCATATTAAAAAAATATTTAATAAAATATATTTTTTTAGTTTATTTTATAAGTTTTTATAGCCTTAACCATCCCAAAAGTGTACAAAACAAAATACCAACCGCAACATAAGAATTAAATTAAAAACTAATTAAAGTTAAAAACAAAGAAAGAACGAAGCTTTACAATAATGAAAATTATATAAAAAAATATTGTATTAAACGTAATAACAGAAATTATCAATTAACTTTCTCCATTTAAAATAGTTAACACACTAAGTGTGTTATTTATTTAAAAAAAAAAATTCGTTTATTTTTAGTACTGTTTGTCTCAAATTTTATTTGAATTACCTTAAGTGTCTTACTATCAATATAAAATATCAAAATTAATGAAACAAAAATGCCTTAAATTATAAAAAAAAATTTCGAAAAAAAATATTAATTCCAATTGTTATAAAAAAAATATCTTAAAAGCATTTTAGTTTTCTCCTTTTTTTTTAATAGAAACTTAGATTTTAAGTAAATATTATTCTAGTAGGTCTTTACGATTTTTATTGCCCTTTTAAAGAAAAAAAAACAAAATAAGAATAAAGTAGTAAAAAGCCCGATTCGCAAAATGTTTTTTACATTTTTTTTTATGTGTTTCAAATGTAGATTTTAGGTCATAACTTAATTTTTTTTCTTTTCATTTAAAGCTTGATAATAAATCATAAACTGTCGTAATTTTTACAACCTACCAAATACAACAGGTTGTTAGTCAGGCAATACTTTTGTAATCTAAATACATAAAGGTATAAACTACCTTTTTACATTTACATAAATAGAGACATTGAATAAATTATAAAAATTATTTTACATAAACAACTGAATTGTAATCCGTCCTTTTATAAATATTTATATCTTGTATTTACCTTCAAAATAAAAAAAAATAAACAAATTTTTAATAAACTTTGAATAAAAAAATTTTGTTCATAACCTCTTTTATTAAAAATATTTACATGAGACTTAAGGTGGCTGCAAACGTACCTTAACCAACAAAAAGTGTCCACATAAATAATTCAATTCTCCCGATGAAAATGATTTTATTAACAACAAACAAGAAACCTCGATTTGACTGCTAAATTTGAAATGCCCCGGTAAGTGCACGAGTCTATCAGTCTAGGAGTTGTGGTTTCGATTCCCACCAGAGACCTTGGTAAGTCTGCTTTATCTTTTCTTTCTTATCTTTCTTAATTAATTTTTCCTAAATTTATTCTTTACTTCCATCTCCACCCATTCTACAGGGTGTCTGGTGGCAGATTAATGTTTTTAAACTTAAATAGACAACTTAATAACTGACACAAAGTTTTATTAAGAGCATTAAAACAGAAAATTAAAATGCGGATTTTATTTTTTAAAGAATGTCCAGATGTCTGCCGTCGAGTTGAACACACTGTTCAAAACGGAATCTTGTGTTCTGCGCCACACGCTGCAGTAGACTTGGTTCAATTGAGCTGATTTCTCGAAGAATATTTTCCTTTAAAGCCACAAGAGATTGGGGACTGTCTTTTTAAACCCTCTCTTTGTGGAAGTTAGATCGGGTGAGCTCGGTGGCCATGGGATTTCTCCAAAGCAACTGATTAGTTTTTGGGGGAAATTTTCCCGAAACAAATTCATCGAAGCTCTGGCTGTGTGAGCAGTCGCCTTTTCCTATTGAAACCACGTGTTTCAAGAGTACTATGGATGAGCTCGTAGGCTTTGCAAAAAATAATTTCGTAATCATGCGTCGATAATTTTTACCGTTGACATTCGTTGTCTGGCCTCGAGAGTTTGTGAAAAAAAAGTTGTTAAATTATTTCATGCGTGGATTAGGCACACCAAACTGTTACCCTGGGGTTCTTGGAGACCAGTAACGGCAGCTTTGCTTGTTAATGTGGCCGTTTAAGTGAAAATACGCCTTGCAGCTCCAAAAAATTAGATTCCCAGTGCGGAAACGCTCCAACATCGTTTCACAAAATCTTTTGCGTAAATCAAAGTCACTTCCAGTTCCTAAACGATTTGAATTTTGACAGATTTTTTTTAAAACTTCATGAATAATCGCTCTTGGAAGTCCTAGTGAGGCTGCTCTTTTACGTATTGAAAGTTAAGGATTTTCACGTAAACTGCTTTCAACCAGTTCAATGTTTTCGGTAGTCCTTGAAGATCGACTGGGTAATGGCCGTGCGACATATATAGCCGAAGCAATTGCGCGAAATCTCTGCACCCGCAAACGAATTAAATTTACACTCGGTCCATCACGCATTCGCTGAATAACGAATTTTAAACAAAATTGTCGATGAGCAGTTACGTAAGAATCATAAATGTCTACAGCGACTGACAAATCCGCACATTCGATAATTCCAACGACGCCACCCTTCCTCCGCACCGTTTACTACTTTTTAAAATAATCGTATTTAAAAATATAAATTTGCCACCAGACATCCTGTATCTGCCTCTCTAGGTAACAAAAAGGGACCGAATTAAGCGGACCCAAGTGAGCTATATCCTTTCTGTTCTGCATGGAAGGGATTCGAGGGGCTGTATGAGGGGTGTGCAGTCTTCACTGATGGATCGAAGATGGAGGCGGGAACCGGGCCTGGTGTGTGTATAAAAAACACGGAAGTAGGGTTGTCATACAGATTTCCGCACGATTGCATTGTTTTCCAGGATAAATTTCTGGCGGTGACGAGGGCCGTCGAATTGATAGGGGAGGAAGTTGATGAAAGAGGGGATGTGACAATCTACGTTGACAATTGTAGACGTGCTCTCATGGCGATCATGGCTTCACGCTGGGTTAGGCTTTGTCGGGTTCCGGGTCATTGTGACGTTGCCAGCAATAAGACTACCGGGATATTGGGCTTTGTTGTAAGCCAATAAGGCCACCAATGGGTTTCTAGTATAATTTGGTAGGGACTTGGGTCATGGACAAAGTGGGCCAAACCTGGAGGAATAGGGCTGATTGCGGGATCTCCAGGCTGGACAGCACCTACCTGATATACAAAGAGAGCAGGAAGGCTCTTAGGTGTATAATTTGGACTCACAGGGCACTGCGATGTGAGATATATGACTTGTAAATTGGATAGGAACTCTTCGGAGTTCTGCAGGTTATGCGGGTTGAGGAGATAGAAACTTTGGAGCAAGTTGTCTGTCACTGCCTTAGGCTGCAGATCCGCCGACAGAGGTGGCTGGGAGGACGTTTTTTAGATGGACTTGGTGAGATCTCTGGCTGTGGGCTGGGGAACATCATAGAATTTATCAAAGGAGTTGGGTGGCTGGGTAAATAGGTGGTTTTAACGCCTGCGCTTGATTGATAAACACTGGGGTCAAATCGTTGCATTCGATTTGAATCGAAATTTATTCCATCGATCGAGTTGTCAATGCTTTTAATATAGAAATTCTAAAAGATTTAAAAATTTTGATTTGGCTTCTGACTTCTTTTGGCTTTTTGCTGACCGTGTTCTTGCTTTCTTTTCTTATTCTTGTATTGTTCTGGCTACAATTTTCTTTGTCATTCTTACTTCCCTTTTACTCTTCTGAAGGGATTTTAAGTTCTTATGCAGCTTAAAAACAATAAAAGAGGAAATCTTTACCCTTTTTCTGGGTAGTTTAATTACCTTGATTTTTTTAAAAATCCATAGAATCTAAACACGCTTAAAAAAAAACAAAAAAAACTTAAGAAAAATTTTCTTTTACATATATGTGAACAAGTAATTTATTGATTAATGGTGCTGGTTAGTGAATAAACTACAATATTATGTTTTTGATATAAAGCATGGGGATATATTAATAAGAAAAGCATTATTAAGTGTTTAAATGTTTATTTAAAAATGCTTTAGCTTTTTATTTAAATTTTATTTAAATTTATCGTATTTCATGTGTTTTCAATGCTTCTTAATTCGTTGACGAAGACGATGCGGGAATCGAAGTTGGCAGGGCTTGCAACACTTCTTCAATGAAAGACTGTGGATTTTCCAAGTCACCAAATAAACCTGCGCGATAAAAGAAAATATATAAAAATTTATTAAAAAAAAAAGAGATTTTTTTTAAATTTCAAACTTACCAGCCACATCACAAAACTCTTCAAATGATGTGCAGGGCAAAAAGTCATCGGTAAATGTCTGCAATATTGAATCGGTGTGTTTTAGCATTGTTTCATCATTCTTTCTGATATAATTAAACAGGGATATAGACCATTCTTCCTCTTTGGTTGTGGCCACGCTTTTAAATAGTGTATTGTAGATAAGATCCAAAAGGCCCCACATCATTAGGAAAGGCTTATAGACATTATATTCCTTTTCATTTCGATCGGCTGGAGCTAACAGAGCCTTACAAACTACTGAAGGTGAAACGTGACGGGCATGGGCTATAGCAATCAGTCGTTTTAAATGGGCTAAACGATGCTTTTGCCAAGTCTCAGGAGAGTGCAAGGCCAAAGATACGGTTAGCATGTAAAGGGGTCCATCAACTTCATAGGCACACTCTAGCCACTTCTCCGAGGCTGCTGCCGTAAGATAGGTCAGCAAAGTCTTACTATCGCGAGCTGCTGAGCGCGAAGAGAGCAATAGATAGACAGCATAGAAGAGTAGATAGGGTACAAAATGCATATTTGATTGCGGTCCACCGCCGCCAGCATCTTCATGGAAACTACGCTCCCAGGCAAAGCGCATCAGCAGCAGTTTAAGATCATGTATGCTGTTTGTGTATGAAATGTCGCAACGTTGAGTACTCTCTTGCATGTAACTGGCATGACGTGTCATGCAACCAGAAAAGGCAGCCTCAGATACATCGGGTCCCCAAAGAGGCAGCAAGCCATTGCAGCGTGTATTTGCATTTTGTAAACTAGCCCGTTCCCATTCATCTCGACCGCGTGCCGATCTAATAGCTGATGTATGACAGTCGACATGAACCACATTGAAATGTGTAACGGTTGTATAGCCAAAGGTTTTTCGTGTTTTTAGCTCAAACTCCTCTACGTTGCAGCGCTTGGTAAAGGTGTAAATACCCAAGACTTTAGCTGGCTGACAGGCATAGCCTTCGCGGCAAATAAAACAGGTCAATCCGGTTTCATCACGCAATTTTTCAATTTTTTGCAAAATAGAACCTTTAGCTGTCACCTGGCCCTTTTCGTTGGTTCTCATGCCTAAAGCATCCAGCTGTTTTTCTCTAGTTGCCATGGCCAGACGTTTCTTTTCGGCACGAGTAAAGTCCCTTACCTCCTGAACTCGAGCAGCAGTAGCGGCATCGGTGCACAAAGCTTCCAATAGATTTTCAGCCAAACTGCCAACATGCTCATCCGAAGACACCTGCTCCAAACGATGTATAATCGGTATTATATCCTTACTAATGGCCAGCTGAGTGGCTTCGTGTTTTGTGGCTAGGCCGGTAAGGAATCTAAGGATGTACTTAAGCGAGGGCCTTGAAATAAACTCTTTCAACTCATCGGAATCGGTGCGTAATAGAGTGGGTTTAACACAGGGTGCATAGCGTGTTATATAATCAATAGCCTTCTCTACTATACCCAAGCTAACAATGTAATCTTTTAGAGTGCCGCCAATACAATTATGTTCAATTTGATTGGTTAGAACACAGAATAATTCAAGTTTAAATTCCTCCTCAGTCGAACGATCCGCATCAAACTTATCAAAATCTAAAATTTCCTTAAAATAGAAGCACAACAAAGCCATTTTGACTTCATTGCCATAGACTAGGGCAGCCAAAACGCGTATAAGATGTCTGAGAACTGAAGGATTATTACGCACATTAGAGCATTCCGTGCAGGATATAAGGGCTGTCACATACTCAGGACCCCCAAATGTAAGCGAAAATTGCAGGAAAGAGTCCAAAGTGTCACTGGCTGCTTTTGATAAAATTGTTTCCATTATCTCCAGCAGCTGTTCCGTAACTGAAGACTGCAAAGAATCGGCTTCGGATTGTAAACATATTTGCAAAACTTTTAGCAGGGTGTTAATGGCTCCTAATTCTGGTTGACACAAAACTTCTTGACATCGTCGCACCTTTACACATATAAGGAAAAGTTTCAGCAGCACTTGTATCAATTCTCTTGAACGCGTTATATTCTGTAGACTGGAAATACGATCTAGCATGACTTTGAGACCATTGCAATCGGCCAAGACATTGGCCAAACGATAGAGTTGCTCAGTGTCCACTTCCTCTTGCGATTTGTTGTTAAGAGTCTCAACAAATTCTTCGGTGGCATCACCCAGCAAACCACGCATACGATATACAATACGCATGGCATCACGTTCGCCGCCTTCTGCAAGCCAGACTTTTTTGTAAACATCCTTGACAGGCAAATCCAAACTAATTATTTTATTGTTGACCAGCAATTCCATGCCATTATCATCTTCCAATAAAGCAATCAACTCACAGTCAGTGCAAATTTTATTTTTTATATCACGCATTAGAGGACCCAACCCTTGTTCAGTGGATGGATAAGGATTGCCCAACATACGACCCTGCAAAAAGTCCTCCTGTTGAGGATCCTTTTCCAAAGTCATAAAGAATTCTGATTCATCATTCTCTTCCGGATGTATGATGGAATATAACCGTTCAAATATAAACACCGGAGTTTTAATGTCCTTCATAGGCGTCTTCTCCACAGTGTCTATTAAGATCTCCATAAAGGCCCGTGTCTCCTCCTCGGTGCCACTTGTCATTTCTTCCAGCATTTCTAAGAGCTTTTCTTGGGCATCATCTATGAGGCGGGTTCTTTGTACAACCAATTTACGCAAAGACAAATAGCCTTCCAGTACAGGGCCCAATAGACGCGTCTTATAAACCTGTCGTATTTGAGGATTCTCCAAGAAAACGGCTAAAAGTTCCACAAATTGTCTTAAAGCATAACCTTGTGAAAGATCTGAAGAGAGAGTAGTCTCTTCCAGGCGATGAATTTTCTTAATTTCTTCGGTCAACAACTGAGAAATTTCTATGAGGACACCTTTTAAGGCCAAATATTGCCGCCAAGGTGTATCAAATGCCAACAGTCGGTAGAGAGAAAGGAAATCCGTGCTAGCTTCGCCTGCATCACCAACATACTTTAAAAATGAAGTAAGTAGATTTAAAATCTCCCTCTTTCTATCATGTGTCCTACTTAATACAGTGATTAGGGTGCATACTAGTGGCCGGCGGAATCTTGAATTGTTATTGAATAGTATGGGCTGTAACCAAGTTGCTTGCAGTTTTAGTGGTTTAAATGGCTGGCCATTATTTAATACTTTAAGGCGCCATCTCAAACCATATTTCTCTCGCAAATACCTTTTCCTAGATTGTTTCTTACGCGTTTCCCTACTTTCTAGCGTTTGGGTGGTAACAGGCGGTGTATTGGTTGGTTCTTGTGAAGATTGTCGATCTGGCGGTTTGGTGCTCATCAGCTGCTGTTCTGAAGATTGTACCGTCTGCAAGACTGCAGCTAATATGTTTTCATCTTGCAAAGTGTTTTGGGCAGCGGCAGCCACAAATGCCTTGTAGTTTTTGGTTTGATCTTTAAGGTTATTTGCGGGCATTCGGGCTTTCCAAGCCTCAAATGAATGCTGGGGATCGTTTTGAAGCCATTTTTGGAAATCCACAGTTAAACCTTCAATACAATTGATGGAAGACAAGGCAGAAGGACTTAAGTCACGATTCAGTTTCGAAGGTATGGTAGGCGATATAAGCTTAAGCATAATGTGCAAGCAAGGCTGTATAACTGAATATGCTGGTCCTCTGGGACAGTTGCAGGTGTTAAGGAATAATTCAAAAACAATCTTTAGTTTTTGTTCCCAACAAAAGTCATCTTGATATATCAATACCCTTAGCAACTCCATTTCATGATAAATTGCAGAATCTATATTGGACATGGGTATAGAACCCAGAAGAGCCGATTTTACCCTCTCACTTATAAGCTCCAGCAGATTCATACAAGCATCTTGATTATTTTTGGTTAACAAAACCAATAGATTACGAACCTCATCTTGTATTTGAACTGTGCCCCGACGAAGATTATGTTGGGCCAGCTCTTCTACTAGACCCTGGCTATACAAGACAAGTCGACAATCATAATTGGAAGCCATGGCTCTCAGCAGTGTAAGACACTGTTCTGTTGAAGCCAAAGCACAGCCAAAGCATTTGTTTATATTAAAATTGTCTCTTTTGTCTGGGGTATGGGGCATATTTGCCTGATCCATTTGACTGCGATCATAAGCCACCAATTCACTGCGACAAGCTTTGACCTTTTGAACAATCTTTGATAATTCTTCGAACGAAGAACGCGATTCCACACAATATTTTTGGGCCAAGAATTGTATGATTTTATTCACTTGAGAAGTGCTATGTATGGTGCCCATACTCTCTTCCATTAAACGATCCGAGGTACCGTGTTCGGCATATTTCTGCAGTAATAATTCCAACATTTGTTTATTGGCCGACAGTTGGCGATAAATTCGATCGGCTCTTTCTAAAGAAGAATGTATGATCTGCACTGTCTTTGCTCTATCTTCAGCTGATTCTATGGGATCCACTGCGCAGCATACACGACCATAAATACAAAAATCAAATTTAGCATATTTGCAAAAACCACATGAATGACAGAGGAAAGGATCCTTTTCGTCATAATTAATAGCCCGACATTTGTGGCATTGGAAAACATTTTCACCACAATTACCACAAACTCCTGGATAGGAGGGAACAGCGGCACTGCAACGAGGACATTGTAGATTTTCCGAGGAGCCTGTCAGTGTCTCATAAAAGTCAGCATATTCGATCATTAAGTTGCAGGCAGTTATAGGTAGGGGGAAATCAACCTTCACCTCCATCTGACCCGTTTGCAAAGTTACAGTGCGTGCCTTGTGCCACATGGCTGGTTTGTTTTTAAGTTCCACCACTGCTTGCACCGTACGATTATTATAGTATATATTGATCGTCCTAACCATTTTGGTGCGCTTCAAGTCTGCAATGCGCACTATCAATTTGGAAATAGTGTGGCATTGAACTAGTTTAACGATCATTGTGCATGTGGTAAACTTCGAATCTGATTTAATTGATGGTAGTTTAATATTTGTCATGGGCACTTCGGGATTATTGCACACCAAACATGGTTCCGATTCCAAATAGTATCCGTTCATTTGTAAAATCTGTTCGAGCGCTGTATAAATTGAAGCATTTGGATGCTTGCTTAGCAAGTCATTTTGTTGTCTTAAGACTTCTACAGCTTTTTCAGTAAATTCGGGCAAACGTTCCGTTATGGTCTTTGTACTCAACGTTAGATAACCTAAAATGTCCACAAATTGTGCGGTACGACGTCCAAATTGTGGAACCAACGGCCACATATTCCACAACATGGTTATTAACTTTTCCTTTTGACGATCATTTGCATAATCATAAATGGCATAAATTAATGAATGTGCTTGCCATCTTATTGAAGTGATATTGGTTTCCAGCAAAAAGATACGTACGAATTTATTTAATAAAGCATCTGAGACAAAACGAAATATCTGATGGACAAAGGTTGTACAATGTATAGCATCGAATTTTGAATCAAAAGACATTTCAATTTCTTCAGATTTATCACGATCTGAACGCATTTTGGCTCCCATTGATGTTGAAGCAGCACTATTTGCCGATTCCGATTGTTGTTGCTGTTTAACAGCCTGTGTGTTGTTGCACAGGGCAGCCTGCAACAGTTGTAGGATGATTGGGGAAACACCATCATCCAGTTGATAGCAGGCAATTTCAATTAGTACTGGTATTACGTCTTCGTGAATAAGACAAAACTTTTGCCAATTGCCAGTGCGCATTTGACTTATTTCCTGGCATGTCCTTAAATGTTCCGTAAGTTCGACTAGCGAATCATAACTTAGTATGGGTATTGACTGATTAGATAAAACCATATTCTGAAATAAGAAAATTTTCAAATAAAAAAAAAATTTATTTTCAATTTAAAAAAAACCCAGATGGAGCATTTTTGGAACATAATAGTTGCTTTTAAATTCTAAAAGGCAATGTTGAGTAGATAATTTTTGTAGGAATACAATTTTCTAATTCATTTTAGAAACTTCCAATTCAATTTCGGAATTTTCGAATTAAATTTAAGAATGTTTAAATTGTATTTCAAAATTTTCTAATTATATTTTAGAGCTTGTCATATTCAAAGGAAACATTATGCTAAATACAAGCAAGTAAAAGCGCCATATACGGCTGTGCCGAATCTTATATACCCTTCACATTGGTCTTTTTGTATACTTAGTCATCTGATTCAGATAAGTTCTTTCCAAATTGTAAATATTAACCCGTTTCGAAAAAAAGAGCATTTTTATTAAGAACTTTTTATTTTGATATTCAGATTCGATATTTGAGTGTCCCTACAAAGAAATATTTTCTTAACTTGACGATTTCTTTAAAACATGTATGTTTTGAAGTCATGTTGCAAGAGAGAGGGAGAGTGAGAGAGAGAGAGAGAGAGAGATGTCGGACAATTTTACGCTATTGTTTGTTATTCTAAAGCAGTGTTGCCACCGACGAAATGTTAAATTACACATGGATCAACCCAAAATTACACATGAAATTACAAATTACACATGCACTTTTTTAAAAAACGCGTTTTTTGTTCTAAATTAAATAACCCAGCAAAAACTTGCTTTAAAATTAGTAAAAATCCAAAAAACACTTACTCAGTAGCATATTAACGCATTATTTAACATGGCGATGACATTGGAGGCTTACAAAGGAAGTTAAATAAGTACTTACCATGCTCGATTGCAAAGAGAAACCTAAATAAGCTATTGCTTTATTGGCATTATAATAATCTTTTTCTGTTGCCCCCAGTTACTTATTGTTGCATTTGAAATGCTTTTCTGTGATTGTCAAACTGAAACTAATTGCCTTTTTTTTGGATTAGAGCGAACTCATTATCTAAAAACTGCTTAGTTATACAGATGGTATGTAAAAGTAACTTAAAAGTAAGAATTTCGTAATGACTAATAACTTCAAAATTTTTGTTGGGAACATATATGTACTTTTTGTTAAAAAAAAACGATTTTTTTTTTAAATTTTATACCGTTCACATAGTGATAAGGATATATTTTAGTTTGTGATTCCATTTCTAGTTTTTAAAATATTTATTTTAGACCCCGTTAATAGATAGACAAGTCGATAAAGCCATGTCTGTCTATCTGTTTGTCTTTTGAAATCAAGTTTCCAGACGTAAAATAAAAAAGTCGCTCAGAAAATGATCAGAAATATACCTGATTTAATCGCTATTTAAAATCGGCATAATCAGTTTACCATTGACCGAAATGCAAGCAAAACTCTAAAATAACCCAATTTTTTAGGACCCAATCCACATTCCTTTATATCTTAGTAAATACAGCCACTTTAGCCACAAGGCTTAGCACGGATACTTTGAAGATAGGGACCTAAATTAAGGGGAAAATTATTCATGTAGAAGCCCAAATTTTGGAAAGTATTTTAACCAATCACAGCTATAAAAGTCAAATGTTCTACAACAAGTAATTTTACAATAATACCTACATTTTGGAAAACAAATTTTTTTGGATAAGAGCAGGGAGAGGAGCAACCCCCATTAAAATTAACAGTTATTGTAAAATTTTTGATACGCTATATTTCGGAAACTATAACATCTATCGACTTCAAATGTTCCAGAATAAGTAATTGGACAATAATGCATACATTTTGGAAAATACGTGGTATTTCTATTATACATACAAAAGTTTTCTATTTTTAAAATTAGAATAGCTATCGACTTTAAACCCAGTACGAAGCATTTTTATTATAATATTGCCATTACGAAATAACTCGGTCAGATCAGATGGCTATAAAAAGATCAACGTAAAGGGTATATTAGTTTCGACAAAGCCGAATATAGCGGTCTTACTTGTTTTTAAATACTAATATATATAAAAAAACAATAATTATCAAAAACGATAAAATTTTAAATTACACATGAATTACACATGCAACCAATTACACATGGGCTACACATGAAACGAAAAATTACACATGAAATGTGTAATTACACCTAAGGTGGCAACACTGTTCTAAAGTGAAATTGGAAACAGGTGTGATTATTAAAAAAATACTTTGTGGCGATAGCTATTAAAATTTTTTAAATTGAGAAATTCGCACAATAACCTTAAAGAAGTTTTGAGGTCAATGGCTTCCACAGTTTTTGAGAAATATCGTATTAAAAATTGTCCCCTTGTTGAGGTTATTGATAAGGTTAGTTTAGGTAGAACAGGCAGCTGTTGAAAGGAAAGAATCCAGCTCACTTGGGTATGTTTATTTAGTATCTTTCTGATATCCAAAGAGAAAGATAGAAAGAGTAGAAATAGAAGTAAAACTGAAGTGTAAAGAAAAGATGACACATTTTACATAACAGGTGGACCAAAAGAAATCACACAATTGGAAGATCGATTCCCCGGTCATCCGGCACCGAGTGCCCAAACACTGGCTCTTGGCCAGCCCCGGAGCGCCCGTTATGCCGAGAATAACGTTGCTGTTGGCGAAAATTTTGAGCTGTCCCAAGAAACATCGATCAGACGCCGTGCCTCGCAATTAACCATCAGCTGGTCGTCCCTAAGGCGAATTTCGGTCATGTTCCCGTACAAAGTCCAGTCCGTGCATCAGCTGTTGCCGGTCGACCGCCAAACGCGTGTAACCTACGCCCAAGCTATCCTCAATCTCGAGGCCGAAGTGAACGACTTTTTGACCAAAATCATAATAAGCGATGAGGCTCATTTCCACCTCAGCAGGTACTTGAAAAAGCAAAACTATCGCTTCTGGAGCACCGAAAATCCACGAGAGATGTATGGTGCGTTGTTCACGCTGGAGGAGTCATCGGGCCTTTTTCAAGGACACCGCAGGACAAACGACAACAGTGGGCGGTGCGCTCTATAAGGCCATATTAGCTTAGTTTTTTCTGTCGCAATTGAACAAATTAGGACATGGAGGACAACCGATTTTATGAAGGCGGCGTTCCCGGGTCGCCTCATCTCTCGTTTTAGCAATTTACATTGGCCCGCAAGATCGCCCGATTTAACCGTTTCAGACTTTTTTGTGGGGTTTTTGAAGTCTTGTGTTTACGTGAAGAAGGCCAAGACCCTGGAAGTCCTCAGGGATAACATTCGACACGAGTGCGAGAACCCCTACCCAAAGTTTTCGTCGAAGTGATGAAAAATGCCATAAAACGAGCCCGTATATCAATAAATTGTGACGACGCCCATTTAGCCGATATCATCTTCTCGACTTGACCAATAAAATTCTAAAGGTTCAAATAAACAAATCGAAGTTTTTCATTTAGCCCACCTTGTAGATTGTTCAGTGAAAAAGACATTTAAATATGTTCCAGTGAAAAGACGCAAAAGGGGACGACCAAAACTCCGTTAGAAAGACCAAATCAAAGAAACCCATTCCAAGCTCAATACGAGAAACTTGCCCCACATGGGTTGTTATAAATGGCCAAGTAAGTAAGATTAAAACAATATCATTACGTTATAGTCAATTTTTCAAGCTTTCGAGACATAGCGTACCGAAAGTTTCATAAAAATGATTCATTTGAATGGTTTGTTTGGGGACTACTACTCCCCGTGTTTCTAAGTAAATAGCTTTTCAAAACATAGCGTTTTAAAAATTAAAAAAAACAGTGCGTTGGTATTGCGGCTACCATTTCCCCAGAGCCTATTTCGAAAATTACCGGGGTGCCCCGGTAGGTCAGTGGTAAGTGCACGAGTCTACCAGTCTGGGGGTTGTGGGTTCGATTCCCACCAGAGACCCTGGTAAGTTTGCTTCATTTTCTGTTCTTTCTTTCTTTCTCATCCTTCTCTTAATTTATTCTTTCCTTCTATCTCAACCTCTCCAGGTAACACAAAGGGACCGAATTAAACGGACCCAAGTGAGCTGTATCCTTTCCTTCAACGGCTGCCTGTTCTACCTAACCTAACCTAAACCTATCTTGTTGATTTTAAACAGCGTTTTGACTAGGAGCATTTCTGGAGCATTTTTGACTTGGCTCAGGAAATCAACAGAGTGACGGACGGACAAAGCTTAATCGATTTCCCTATCTATAAGGATCCAAAATTTTTACACTTTAAAGAGTCTCAAATGAATATTGTAAAAATTACAAATGGAATGACAAACTGATTTACTTATACCCTTGTCAATATGTGAATGGTATCATGAGGTCTTATTCTGTACTTACCTTTGTATTGTAAAGACTGCATAAATCTTTGACATAATTAAAGTGCACATCCAACGAGTGACCATCACGGAACATGCGGAATTTTTCCTTATTGCCACATATATACATAAGTAGCTTACGTACTTGCCTTCTCAGCAAAGCATTTAAATTAAGCATCATATATTCACACAAATTATAAGTCATATTTTCACAATAGTGGTGATACCAATCATAGGTCCCAGGATGAGTGGCAGATAGACGTAATATTTGATAGGGTAAACGCACAGATATTTCAGTTAATAGAGCATCATACGATTCAAATATATCGGGATAGTTTTTCAAATAATTATGTGGTATAAGAGTGGACAAATCTGGTTTAGGACCATGGCGTACTGGTTTTAAGAGACTATTTTGAGAGGATGGCACAGCAGAGCCAGTAACAATGGGTGTGCTAACACTATTTCCTGGACCGCTGGCAATTGCACTAACAGCCCCACTAGGGATGTTATTTGAATTTTCAGTAGACACACGTTTCCAATGATGCAGCATTGATTCCATTACCACCAAACAAAATGTAAAGGCACGATTATTACTTAAAATATTAGCCGTGGTACTGGCAACAAAAGAGGCATTATCTTTGAATTGATGGGGCGGTGATGTGGTACCGGCCTGCTTTGATTTTGTTTTACCCATTAGAACGCCAAACAATGAAAGTAACGCCAAACGAACTTCATTTTTGAGATTTTTATATATCATCTGTAGTTAAAGAAATTCATAAAATCATTAATAAAATCTTTAATATAAGCAAAAAAGTGTTTTGTTTGTTTACTTTTCCGGCATTCAGAACGCAGTCCATTTCAACATAATTAACTAGAGCTGTAAGAAGATCATTAAGAATCTTTTGATCGCGCTCGTTATTGCCATTTAAGTCTGTGGTCAACATAAGAATAACTTGTATTAAAGGTATGGCTTGCAAACCATTACACTCGTCTAGTGTTGTTATATTTGAGATTATACTTTCCAAAATAGCAATTCTGGAATAAATATAAGTATTAATGTTTATGTTACATTTTGGAGTTTTAAGTATGTCTTTAAAATTAAAAAAAAATTATCAAAACAAAAGATTTTGATAATTTAGCAAACACCTTACCTTAAATCATGTAATTTTGCTAATTTTTCATCTTCAGTAGCATCATTCTCTTCAGTGTCGTTGCTTTGACCGGCTTCCAAAGCGGCGCGACTTGTTGTCGGCATTTCAGTAATAACAGCATTAGAAAGTGAACCACCAGCTGCGCCTTTACTACTGCCGCTGGCTAAGCTTACACCGCTGGCACGAGGTGGTGAGGCTGTAGCATTTCCATCACCATATGTACTGCTCCGTCCTGAAGTTCCTCCAATCGATTCAACGCCACTTCCTCCACTCTCCGAACCACCACTACCCACCGGTTCGGCGGGAGAGGTGCGCAGAGTTGAACCATCTGTAGCAACATTAGAACCTTCATCGTCAGAACCCGCAGTAGAAGAAGCAGCAGCAACAGCACCACCTACGCCACTAGCAACGCCGCCACTACTTCCCCCAGCAACAGCTTGCAGTTGTTGTTGAGCATGTTGTAGCTGTGCTGCAGCATTATGCATACCCTGCAAATTTGAAAGACCTTGCTGCAAATGCTGTAAGACTGGCTCGCCACCCGGATCCTCATGTTGCTGCAAACTTAGGGCTATGGCAATATCCATTATTGCTTCATCATCTGCATCCTGTTGAAGGCTTAGTAATTGTGGAAAACCACCACCCATAAATGCCTCTAGAGGATCTACCATAACATTGGGATCATTAACAGCTGCTACTGCGCCAGCCACATAGTCTGAGCTACTGCTGCGTTGCACAGATGATTGTGGAGATGATGGCCCACCAGCAGCTACAACCGGATTAACAATAACCGCTGACTCCTCCAAAGCATCATCCTCATTGTTGGGCGCAGAACCATCTATAGCACGAGCCACTGAAGTGGCAGTTGATAAGACTGGTGGTGTGGGTGTCGAGCATACTGGTGGTGTTATAATCGCTACTTTACGTCTTTTGGCTCTTGGGCTTAAAAGTAATATTATAGCTTCTTTAGCACTGTGCGATATAACACTAGACTCATTCTTTAGCAAAGCTATAAGCATTAAAGTTACACGCTCCACTTGACTAATGTCCGCCAAAGCAAAAGCATGCATTATTTCCACTAAACAATGTACAATAGTTTCGGTATGTGATAGGCCTTGTTTCACCATCGATGTTGGCTCGTCGATTTTAGGTGTTATTTCATAAAGTTTCTCCACAAATTCCATTAAATCTGAGATGATTTCGAATTTATTGTCTAAACTTATTTTAGTTAAACTTTGTGGTCTGGCGGTGGCAATTCCGCGAACCAGAAGTACCAAACGATAAAAGGCCTCGGGATCAATGTCTTTTAAACTTTCACGACTGCCAAGTTTTTCTTTCATAGCCTTAAAAAACAGAAGTAAATGAATGTAAAAATAAAACGATCATCTGTGATTATTTATTTCCCAATTATAGCGAGATAAAGTCTTCAATTGGTTATAGCCAAAATTAAAGGGGTTCGTTTATTCTTGCTGTGTTATAAACAAAACTTTTATTGTAATGTTTTAAAGAACGAACAGACGGATTAGCAAGAAAGTGTTATACAACCTAATATATGATTGAAAGAAAGATAAAACAGGCAGATATAATCTCACTTGGGTCCTCTAGTTCCGTACCTTTGTCTTACCCAAAAAGGAACATGGAATAAAAACAGAAAGAAAGCTGAAGTGAGAAGAAGGATTAAAAAGAAAGAAAAATAGGACGAAGCAGACTAACAGAGTCGTACAGACTATCTTACCTGAAAAGGCATATAAAAAGGGTGGAGAAAGAAGGAAAGAATAAACTTAGAGAAGGATAAGAAAGAAAAGAGCAATGAAGCAGAGTTACCAGGGTCTCTGGTGGGAATCGAACCCACAACCCCCAGACTAGTAGACTCGAGCACTTACAAGTGATCTACCGGGACACCCATGTTCTAACGGATAGGTTAGGTAGAACAGGCAGCCGTTGAAGGAAAGGATACAGCTCACTTGGGTCCGCTTAATTCGGTCCTTTTGTGTTACCTGGAGAGAAGGATAGATAAGAAAGAACAGAAGAATGAAGCAGACTTACCAGGGTCTCTGGTGGGAATCGAACCCACAACCCCCTGACTGGTAGACTCGTGCACTTACCACTGACCTACCGGTGCACCCATGTTCTAACGGATAGTGATGTCGACAATCAGACTGGCTTGCAGGGGACTATTTGAAGGCTCTTGATGGGATTGTGGTCACCTTCAACTATGTTGGGTTTTGGGATACTGCGACGTAATTGGCAATGAAGTTGTCGGTGTGCTTGCGGTGGTGGCTCGTCCCTTTAGTTGAAATGGAAGGAGCAAGCTGTGAGACCACAACTATTGTGGGAAGATTAATAAGTTGATTATGTACAACAACCCAACTTCATTTACGTTGCCCAACGACAACCTTAACTACCATATTTTTAACCATTTTTTAACTAAAATTGGCAACTTTTAGCCGTCAGTCGCCATCTGTAATACAATTTTGGCAACTGAAAAACGAACTAAAGTTGGGTTGCCATACGAAATCGTCGCAAAAGAAGACCTGAATGCTTAGCATGACAAATTTTCAATGGGGGAACGAGAGTGGCTGCAGGGTGACCAGGGCTGAGCTAAGCAATAGGCAATAGGGTCCTCATGGACTTTGGGAGGATAGATCTTAAAAACACAATTGAGTTCATCATGAAATTTAGCTGGCTATTGAGAATAGGCAATGGAGAGGGAGTATTAAAGGGAACACCTGAATTGTTTTTTTACTTTCTTCTTTCGCCGCATAAACTGGAAACATCATTGGGTTCACCTGGGAATCAGGTGGCTGGGGTGGAAAATATAGAAGGGGTAATTATTTGGGTACCTAAATTGATTTCTTCTTTCTTTATTAGTCTTACTTCTTATTTTCATCTTTACTTAACGTCTTATTTTTCTTAGTTTTTTCCTTGAAGAGATGTACAATGAACGCAGGAGTTCTCCGAGTGTTGATGCATGAGAATGTGTTCCTATTTCCATTACCCTTGGCAATCTAACCTAACTTAACCGAACCAAAGTCTCTGATGGGAATCGAGCTCGCGACCCCCAGACTGGTAGGAACGCCTAAAATAACTGAAAGCTAGATTGGGGTTCGAAGGGTAGTGACAAGAAATTTTCGTCACTTCTAACTAAAGGTCCGTAGGTTCTTGGTAAATACAAAAATTTTGTATTATTACATATTAATCATATATGGCCCAATGGGCTCGATTAATAATATTTGAAATAAAATGAAATAAAATGAAATAAATAAATTAAATGAAAGAATAGTAGAGGAAATAAAGAACGGAAAAGCTAGTATTTTAACAATGAGCCAGGACTACCTTGATAAACCCAATAATATATTTCACCCTTTAACCAGAGACCCACCAATCCAATCGTAGATGCTCTCCACTTATCACCTTTCTTGGGGTATTTATCTGATATTGCGTTAAGTCTCCATTATTCCTGTTCAATTCCTTTTGCTCCCTTCCCTCTAGGAAGTGGGTAAGCGCCCACTCTGTCCACCGGAATCACAGAAGTCTATAGACCTCGCAATAAGCCCTGCTCGACAGTTGAGCTTTATCTTAAGCTATATTTACACTACCTAAGTTCTAATCTGAGTTGAGTGTCAAAAAAATAAGTTAAAATTTTTATGAGTCTCAAAAAACAATTTGAAATTTTTATTTTTAGTATTACATTATATCTGAGAAATTAAATTAAGTCCGCTAATTATAAAAGTTGTTAAACTAGTACAAAGTGTATGACAATACAACCGCAAGCATTTGATTCGGTAACTTTTAAAAACTTAAATTCAAAACTCAGACGTTAAATATTTTGAAAATAGAAAACGTTCTATTTTCAACTGAGGTTAGACAACAATATTAACAAGTGAAAATAGACATGTTATTACACTATAAAAATAAGTCTCAGTTGTGAAACTCAGATGACAACTCAGGTAGTGTAAATATAGCTTTACTAAGCCCCATGTCTCAAACCCTATCATAATTTCCTGGGGAGGTCCCCTAATTGTAAGCTCGGAAAATTAAATGCCGGTGATCCGGTACCCAATGGAGGCTAAAGCTTAAGTGATAAAAATTTTGAACTCGAACTAGAGCGATTTCGGGTGGCAAAATTAAGAAAAACAATTTTTATATTTAGGTTTTAACAACACTTACCTGTAATTCATTGTGGACATAAGCCAACATTTCATAGTCCTTGTAGTTGTGGTAGGCCTGACGATTGCCTAATAATGTAGCTAAAACATAACGAGATTGAACTTGCACTTGGTTAACCGTAGGCAACAATAGTAATGACGTAACAGTTGTGGTAGCTTTCTGTTTAATGGTAGAATATAGTTCCGTGTTGTTTCCTTGACACAGAAGGCTTAGGGAGCAATCGAGAACTTCTAGAAGTAACGTCACCATTTTATCAAGTTGTGTTATGACATTGAAGCCTTCATAGGTGGTGGTCGATGAGCTAACTGTACCATGGGCTGTTGTTGTGCTGACAATGCCATTGGTGGCAGTATTTGATGAGCTCGGACCGCCTAACGCTACATCTTCCGTGTCATCTGGCCAACCAACAAGATCTTTAGATTTTCCATATACTTCAATAGAGTCAAGCATGCTAACATTTTCAGGATCACGAGATTTTCCAAAGACAACTTTTAAGCATTTATCTGATTGCAGGATTTCCTCACGCGTCAAAGGTATGTCAAACCAGCGTGCTCTGCGTACAGGAGTTTGTATGATTCTTCCCAAAACGGTTACAGTCTGAGGGGTGCGATGTGAATCTTGGGTGCCTAACAAAACCCGTATGCCTACTATTACCATGTTTGGATCGTTATTGTAGACCTCCAGGGTGAAACCAGTTGCTTTGGTCGAGGCAACAAACATATTATTTGAGAATAAACGTGTTTTTAATTTTTGCTTGTTATATATCTGCAACAGATCATTGCCACCAAAGTCAACATCGGGTAGCATCGTACAGTGTTCAAAGAAATCAATAGGGAATATGGGATTGCCGTTAGGTCCAACAGTCTTTTGCTGATTATTTGATTTTCGTTTGGACTTTTTGCAACTGTTACCCGAACATGACGCACGATTGCTTAAGCTTGAGGAGTACAATTGATTACTTAACGGTTGCACTTGAGATGACAGCCAGAACGATGTGGATTCTTGATTTGCAGTGAAAATTCTTAAACTACCATCTTCACATAACAAAATTAGCGTAGTTTTCTCTACACCGGCGACAGTGTGGCGTATGGCCACCATGTCCATTATACGCGACTTTGAAGATTGGGCCTTTATTTCTTGCATAATAATACGATCGGGAGTAAACATGAATATAACTGGGTTGTTGGAACAATGCATCATAGCACAGATCAGGCCTGGGTGACCGGGAATTTCGGTCCATTGGCATAAAGGCGGTGGTGGTCCTTTAGAAGCACTCTTTGAGGCTGGCGTTGTTTGCAGGTGTGTTATTGTTTTTACGCCCTTGTTGACATCCGTTAATGGCGCTACAAAACTTCTGCCCACGGAATAACTAAAGAACAGCATTTGCAAAATGTGCGAATAGTAAATAGAAACGCCACCACCTCCTACTTGACCATTGACATCTCGTATTTGTGTGTGGTTTAATTCCAGCGTATTGGTAACATAGAAATCGCCATGTTTTGCCAATGATTGATCATCTAATTTTTGATAGTAAATGTAACCGGAAGAGGCTATTATAAGCATATAGTAGACACCATCCTGATAGACAAAGCAACAATCACGTATTTTACCTACAGCCACTAAGAAGTAATATTTAGGACTATAAGTATCTTCGGACAATTCGTAGATTTTGACATTGTCCGCCGTTACTAAGGCTAACATGGTTTGTGAACCCGGCAGCCAGAGAGCTTTTTTAATGAAATTACCATTTTCCAGTTGGGGGGTCAAAACAATGTGATCACTGGTAGCAGCAGTAGAGGTAAAGGTCAAAATGTGGCATTCCTTGAGACCACAAACGGCTAAGTAATCTTCATTTGCTAGATTTGCAGTAAGCGATAGCACTGTACAGGGTATGGGTGCCGATGACAGCTGAGTTAAAGTCAATTTTCGTTTGGCAGCATCTGCCTGTTTAAGTAAAGCCGATAATTGTAAAATGGTTACTTTGCCTTTTTCATGTGATACCGCCAAATGTTGACGCTTGCCGTGTGGAGACGAGAGGCAACATAAAGCTACTCTTCTTACTAGACCTGAAGATAGCAGCTGTTTAATAGTTTGACCTTGATCTCCAGAATAATTCATGCGAACATTTTCAAAGGCTCCCTCCTGAGAGCCAAGCGTTGGCTGCATTAGCTGATCGGTGTGCTGGAAGGTCTGCTCTCCCATATGTAAACGCATTAAAGCAGCCTTTGCTCGCTTATGGCAGCCAACTATAGAGAATAAATCGCAATTTTCCTTAATGGCCGGCATTAGTACATCAAAAAACTCGAGTATACATTTTACTATAACTGTCCATTGTTCTGGGTTTTGTAGATTTTCCTTAGAGTTTTCCAAAAGTTTGGAAAGTAATGAAATACGTTCATTTGTCAAAGGAGACGATGAAAGAAAATTGTTTGCATCTCCAGTCACGCTTAAATTTGCAGCGCCAATGATGCCTTGTGTCGCTGTTAGACAACCTTGGGTAGGAGGAGTTTGGGAACGTTTCGCTTGTGTTAAACTTGATGTATAATGTGCTGTAGAGGAGTTGTATTCGTTGGATTGCCGGCCCTCCAAACTTGAAAGACCAGTAGCTGGACGTCGTCGCAAAGCCTGGCACGAATTATCCTCTTTAGCTCCACAATCACAAAAGAAATTACCATATTTGGCATAACTAACATCATGACCCTTATGACAAACTCTGGCACACACTGAGCATACGCCCACTGTGTTAACCATGTTACAGGTGTGACAGTGATACCAGTGTTGGTTCATAAACTCTTTTTGCGTTAACGAAAATGTACATAATTTATTGTTAAGACTGTCCTCATCGGAATCCTCCACAAATGAATCATCATCACCTTGTTGGTCATTAGCCAACTCATCCATTAAATCTTCTAAATCTGTTTGTATGTCATCATCCCATGGCGGTTGCTGTTGATGATTACTGCCGCGATAGCCTAAACTTTGTAGCAGTTCATGCATATACCTTAGGATGGCATTAATATTTTCCAATAGATTTGTGGGCATTATCAGCGAATTGTTAAGAGTTTGTGCCTTTTCCAAAACCTGGAGTTTTGTAACTTCCAACCACATAATGGTGGCATTAAACAATGTTGCATGCCCCTTGGCCTGTGCACTGTCGGCCAAACAAATCATGATTTGTAAAATATCGGAAAAATCTGTGGTTTCTTGGGGTGTGGGTGTTATTAAAGATTGACCCAGTTGTAGAAGTGATTGAAAGAGTAGCATTGCTACACCACTGGGACCACCTTTACCATCCTGAACTATGTACTTTATAATATTAAGCAACAAAGAGCCATTTCGTTCTATCTGATGTGTTTGTTGGACCAGTTGGTCATCTTGAGTCGACATGGGCTCAGATTGGTTAGTTGCCATAAAACTATTGCCCGGAGTGGGAGGCTGAGGCCATAAACTAAGAGATTGCACTGCTTGAAGGCTGCTTTGTTGGGCTGCAGGCTGTGTGGCATTGGCCGTGGCGTTATCATCATCTATGTCCATGGCTTCAGCATTATCTAAGCCAGAGGACTGATTACCCAATTGTTCGGATAAACTAGGTATTGCTGAGTTGGTAGCCATATTTGTGGGAGTCTGGGCATTGCTTGAGGGGGTACTGGATGCAGTAACTGGAACTCCTGCACCAATAATATTGGGTTGTTTCTCGATTTGTGTATCCAATTGCTGCGAAGAATTTTGTACGCTCTGTGGGCCATAAATTATATGTGTCAGCCAGGATTTTATGTGCAGCTGTTCTACATTAGACAATTCGGCAAAACATTGTATTACCTCCTCCAAGGGGAACAGAGAATCCGTTTGTTGTGCCGTCTGAAACAGTTTTTCAATAAATTGTAATAATTTACGAGCGTATAGCATTGATAAATTGGTGCCTGTAAAAGACAGCAATAAATCTACTAAACTTGGTGCTTTGCCATCTTCGCTCGGTTTTTGTGTAAAGAATTGTCTAATAGCCTTGATACCCATGGGTTTGTCCAGCATTTGCATCATAGATTTGACAACAGCAAATAATAGGGATTCATTGAAAATAACGCTTTGGCTAACAGAACCCGAAGAGTTTCTCATCTCTTCAGTATATTCCATAAGAAAACGATAGTTATATTTTAAAATGTATTTAAAGGACAACAATTGCTGTTGATCTTGAGCTTGATCCACGCCCTTCATTAATGTCTGCCAACAGCTTTCGCTTATGTCATATACATATTCCATGCGAGCATCCATTAAAGTTTCAATTATAATTGGTTTTAATTTATTTTCAATAAATGTTTTACCAGCTGCATCAAGCTGAGTGCCCTGCAGTTGGCTGTTCGCCAACAGTAGATTCATTAAATTGAATAAACTTTTCAAGCAATGTTTAAAAGAACTTAAAGTTGAATAATAATTGCTACGAGCCAGTTCCTTAATGTGGGCCTCTATGACCGATAGAGTGTATTCCTCTACCGGATATTGTGGAGTAGTTGAGGATGTTATTGTTAAAGACTCTGGCACTGGCAGAAATTCAGTCCAATCACCCGTTATAATTTCTTTATTTTTATTGTCCAATAATTTCAAAAACTGTTCACTCACTTCCGAGCAGTAGGAATTTTTCGAGTTGGCAATGCATAAAATAGATTCTAGTATATTATCCGGTGTTGTGTTAGCCAGTGGTAATACTTGTACCATTTTATGGCGAATAATGTCACGTAAAATTTTAAATGTGTTTACTAACATTTGCAACAATTCCTTACTAGATTGTTGTCTTTCTTTTAGCGCTTCAGAATTATTAGAATTTTCACCTTTTTGTTCACTGCTGTCAAATGCTGTGACAGCATAAGATTCTTCATTGCTAGAACCTCCTGCAGGAGAATTGGCTGTTGATGAAGGACTTGCAGAAGCATTACTGCTTGTTCCCGTAGCTCGTTGGGGCTTAATACCCTCTTTTTCAGCCCAGAGTATAGCATCCATGCGCGATAATAGAGCATCCAACAGAATGATGTACGATAAAGGAGGATTAGCTTAAATAAATAATTAAAATAAAAGAAAGAAGAGAACAATTGAAAGTTTTATTTTTTGGCAAGAAGTAACTAATTAGTCACTACTTTTGCTCTACTAGAAAATAGTACCCATTATACAACAAAAAAATAATATTTGCAGAATTCACAAGATATGTATGTTATCGTCTCGTATTTTCATATAAATTTTTTTTATTTCTCTAAAAATGTTTAAAAGAAACATTTTTAGTTTAACAAAAAATTCAAACAATATTTTTTTTAATATGGCAATACCACAGATATCATACCTTGTGAACACGCAATTATTTTTAAATTTAAAAAAAAAATTCTAGTAAATTTTAATATTGACATAGTTTCAAAATAGTCAATTATTAAATATGTTTTATAAAAGTATAAAAATATAATACTTTTACGATAAAAAAGAAGATAGATTTGGGTGTTTCATTGCAAAATAAAAAATAAATAATTTGAAAAATTAATGGAGTTTCTGCCTTTAAGATGTGACTACGTAGAAGAGTATATATTTAACAGGGGTTTGATTTTGTTAATTGTTTTTCTAAAATTTTTTAAATTAATTTGGTGTATAGCTTAAACATGCGACATTTTGTAAAATTTTTCGATTTAACTTTTAAACATTTGTACAATATAAAATTATTGAAGGTATTGACTACTATTTACTGTGCGCTATTCCTATATATTTGGCTATATACGTATTCCGCACTTAAAGAACTTCTCATCTCTCATCTTTTAAGGTCAAGAAGGAATTAAACCAATTTCGAATACCCTGTTTTGAAGCGAAATGTATCCCAGAAAGAGAATTCTGCATTTAATAGAACAACTAGTAGAGCATATTAAAGATTCTCAAAAACTTTATTCTAAATAGTTCTGCGATTTGTGGCCAAGCGTTGCCACGATAAAATACAACGATTTTATATTTTGCCGAAAGTTCTGGGCGTTTTTCAGTCAATGCTAGCATCAAAAAATTAGTTGAATTTAGTACAGGCACATGGAAGAGCGAGGAGGCAATTTACGTTAATAGTCAGGGCGCCCTCAATGCTCTAGAGGGACATTATGTCAGGTC
Source organism: Melanophora roralis (assembly GCA_963583895.1). Taxonomy (NCBI): domain Eukaryota; kingdom Metazoa; phylum Arthropoda; class Insecta; order Diptera; family Rhinophoridae; genus Melanophora; species Melanophora roralis. Next base: position 77,623,099 of record OY757188.1, read on the forward strand.
TAGACTTGTAGATGTGCTCTTAGGGCGATCATGGCGACACGCAGGGTTAGGTTCTGCTATGTTCTGGGTCATTGTAAAGTTTCCGGCAATGAGACTGCCGATGAACTGGGAAGAAGGGGATCGACCCGGGATATTTGACTTGATTATGAGCCGGTGAGGCCACTATTGGGTTTCTATTATCGGCTGATAGGGACTTGAGTAATGGACAAGGTGGGCCGAACCTGAAAGGAAAGGGCTGCAGACTTCTGTAGCCCAGCCTGGACAAAATGGGCACTGACCTGGAACTCTCACAGGGAACTGCGATGTAAGATATATAACGAGCAAATGGGGCAGGAACTCTCTAGATTTCTGCAGATTGTGCGGAGGTGAGGAGGAGATGAAGACGGTAGAGATGGTTTCGAGGGCGCTTTTCAGATGGATTTAATGAGGTTTCTGGCTGTGGGCTGGCGAGCATCATAGAATTTATCAAAAAGGTTGGGTGGCTGGGTAGATAGGTGGTTCAGCGCCTACGATAGCTAACTTCTTTTGACTTCCTGCGGACAGTATTCTGCTCTCTTTCCTCATTTCTACCTATGAAATTCTTGTATTTTCTATTTTTCTTCTTGACTCTTCTAAACAGATTCACAATGGGCCTCTGGGTGGAGGTGGCGAGTTGCACTCGCTACTAACCTTTGTTACGTAACCTAACCTAGTACAGGCACTCTGTGATGCTCTAGCCAGATTTCGGTAGCTCATACTTAATTAGACACTTAAGTCGAGCACAATTTAGATCGTTACATTAGGTACATGGGTTTTGGACTTTGGTGTTGATTCAGCTAGTTGGTCGAGCTTTGCGTATGGTCGCTTATGATTTGGGTGATTGATTGTGGGCATAAAAAACTATCAAGATTTCCTGGGTATTCCTCGTACTGAACGCAATTTTTCAGATTTATGATGTTTTCTGCTTAATGGTTACAAGATATTATCCATCGTATTGTGTGAAAGATTAAAATTAAAGTCGACGAGATAATTGAGCCATATTAATTCAGATTTAGTCTTGGCAAATCCACCATCGATCAGATACATATGTATGTGCACTGCGCCAAATCCTAAAAAAGGCCAAAGAAAGGCAGATCGACACGTACCATCTATTTGTCGACTATAGAGCCGCTTTCAAAAGCTCTATACATTCCAAATTGCTTCAAGCTATCTCTGAATTTAATATCCCTGCGAAACTAATAGGACTCTGCTGGATGACCTCAACTGATATGTAATCGTCAGTTAAGATAGGGGCTGGAATATCTCTCAACCTTTTAGTACCAAAAAAGGTTTTAGAAAAGGAGACGGCCTTTCGAGTGATAGTTTTAACATCCTCTAAGAAAAGGTTATACGTGACGCAAATGTGAAAAGAACGAGCACACTATTCACAAAACTGCACGTTACTCGCTTACGCCGACAATATCGAAATCATGGGGCGAACATTGCGTGCAGTAACTTCCACCTTTAAAAAGTCTAGAGAGAATTAGCCAAAGTAGTGAATGCAAATAAAACCAAGTTAATGGTATCAACCCACAAGACTTCCAGTAGGCTTGGGCAGACAGTGGAAGTTGAAAACTACAATTTCGAAATAGTCAACGATTTTATCTACTTTGGCACAGCCATTAACAAAACAAATAACATCAGTTTTGAGATTGGGCCAATCTGCGTTGATGGAGAATACCGCTGTCGTATAAACCGTGATGTGTATGAATGAAGATGCTCCAGCTACGAAGTCATTTAAATGCGAAGCTGGTGACGGATCACACAAAAAGGAAGGACAGAAACTCAGATGGAAGGAAGCAACTTTGTGTAAGAAATTGGAGAAAAAGTGCAAAAGATCGAATCGTCTGATCGGCTAATGGAACAAAGTTTTTATAACAGTCATCTAAATACATAGATTAATTCTGCTACTCGCAACAGTTTTGTAATTGTTGCCTGAGAGTTTTCAATTAATTTGCAGTCTTTTATCATCGTTTTTTTATATTAGTAATATTTCTGATTGATGGGCGTGTTTGCATTAAAAAAGGATTCGTAGAACGTTTTAAAAAAGTAGATTTTAACAGGCAGAATTATCAAAATGGTTTAGTTCACTTTCCTATTAAAAGCAATCAAAATATAACATAACAGCTATTTCGGTCCACTTCGCTTTCCCCGTTCGATCGGTAAATAAAAAAAAATTAATTTAAACTGAAAATTTAAAAAAGGAAACAACAAAAATCGTTTGTCCTTTTTTGATTACATTTATCGGTTTGATTTTGTTATATTATTTCTCTTATTAAAATTTTTATTTTTTTGGTTTTTTTGCTTGCCCAAAACCGACGACAGACTTGCAAAAATTTTAAAGAATTTTTGTATTATCTTTAGACGGTCTTTTCATGCAGTTAATGAATACTTTCTAGTACCAATTATTAACATTTTGTGGGTTAACCACAAAAGTTTATAATAATCACAAAAAGAAATATTTTCTTGCAAAAAAATCCACAATTTTATTAATATGTAGCGTAGGTACTAGGTTATTAACTTTGCGTAATTAAAACATGTTGTAGATCAGCGATGTTCTTAACAACAGCTTTAGCTTACAGATTTATTATGGTACAAATGTTATTAAAATGAACATACCTTTTAATAACATTAAGCAAATTAAGTTTGTGTGTATTAGTGACTATAATATATATTGAAGCTTTTAGTAACGGAACATAAGTATACATAAGTAAAAGAATTAAAATAAGAAAAAGAAATTTCTTGAATAAAGAGAAGTACAGTCGTTCTGAAGAAGTTAAATAGTAAAGTGTTTTATTGCTTCGGTCTGTTTGTTAAACGTGGTAATTTTTGCCTTAAATAAATTTTAACAAAACAAAACATCAATACTTACTTTTATTAATATTTTCATTGCAGGTCTCTAAGCCCATTATGGTCTGCTTTAAACTAAAACGTATATCACTAACGCGATCGGATATATTATTCCACAGTGTTTCAGCAAATTGTGTATACATGCCCTGTTTAATTAAACTGTTCACGATTAAATAGTGTGATGTGGGACATCTTATGGACCAAATAAGAGAATGTAAATTTGGTACTTTGTCTAGTTGTAACTGTTCCACGTGTGAAGTTGAAGGCGGTAAGCCAAGCAATAGTTTCCAACATAAACCAAAACAATATCGAATAGCACAAAGCGTATGAGTACTGTCACGTGAGTGCCAAGATAAGGTCATGTCCGTTATGCTCAGTATATCGATTAAAGCATCAACCAAGAGCGGATATTTCAGTTTGTCTGGTGTACACAAAATAAAATTCCAAGCTAGGCCATCTAATTTAAAATCTTGTACAGCTGTTGAAGAATCACTAACAGTTGTAAGTGAATAAAAGGTTGGTCGTATATCTACAATAACAAAGAAGAAGTTTGTTATCTTTAAAAACGAAATATAATTAAAAAAAGAGTAAATAACTTACTTGACATGCAATTTTTGCGAAACTCGTCTTCGATATCTTTACGACAGAAGGATGTAAGTTTAGTTTTGTTATTGAGCAAGTCAAATATTTTTTGATTCTCGTGCATGGTACTTATGCTGAAAAGATTCCAACGCACTTGATCCAATAGTTCTGGCGGAGCATTGTACAAATGTTTCATTAAATACTCCAAAAACAAAAGAAGCCGTGATAATAACAATATTTGACTGTTACGTAAAGGTGATATATCAGCCGATAAAGCAGTTATATCACGGCAAACTTCGGCACAGCGTATTACGCCACCAGCAGTTAGCAAAAGTATAGATTTCTTTTGCATTAAATTCAATGAATGATAAAGGAATAGCAACAATTGGGCATGTTCCATATTAAGGTCTTCATAATCCACATTTGTGGGAGGGTTTGTAGACGAGGTGCCACAAACACCTTCGACCAGTGTGTTAATTAAACGATGCCAAACCGAGAGGCAGGCAGCTTCTTTTTCTTGTGTGGGTTTGAGTAATAAGATTTGTACTAACACTGACAGTGTACTGGGATAAACCTGTAACGGCCAGGTGTTTGTATCTGAAGACCACGGTGAAACCCCTAAGTGTTGCAGAAGATTTGACTGCAATGATTCACTTAGTAGAGAGGCTGAAATTAAATTATGTAAATAGCGTCCAACTGCCCCAGCGAATTTAATCATAGCTGTTTGCCATTTATTGCAAGTAGCTGCTTCAATTTCGCCACGAGCAGAGTCACGATCTAAATCTTTTAGAATATTGGCCATTAAAAGCATTTGCTGATCAGACAAGCCGGCTTTGACATAACGCTGCAAGTATGCATGCTTTTGTGAGAAAAATTGATCCATAAAACAAAATATTTGAGCAGCCAAGTCTAAATATTCATGGGGTTCATCTAAAGCAGGCACTAAATTTGATTTCTGTGCTTCATTATTTCGCTCTGAAGTTTCAGTCGAATTGTTTTCCTCATTTGATTCAGGCTGTAGAGTTTCTTTAAACCAATGACCCAAATAACTTTCACTATCATCTTCCTCCGAATTATCTGAACAGGAAAGAGTGTCATTAAAGTAGGTTGTGGAATCTGAGTAGCTAATAGGTTCACATTCAGTGCGATCTTTGGCATTAGATCTTTTTAAATTGCACGCCTTGCGATAAGTCACCGTTGCTAAGAAGGTAAAGAGCTGGTGCAAAGTGGCTGTATTCAAAACACGCATTACTCTTTGCAAAGTGGTGTAATTTTCTAAAACATCAAAATTTGCGGGCTCTGGCAGAAGGGGAGCAGAATGTGTTTGCATTGGTGTTGCTGTTGCAACCGCATCAATTGAAGACGTAGTTTCAATTTTTAAGTCTTCTATAAGTTCGGTTAAAAGTTTAATGCAATGACTGGCTATGGCGGCATTTAAAACCCCAAAGCCCTGCTGCACTTTAAAGAGGTTAACCCTAGCAGAGGGTGTAGGGGCTGTGGCTTGTAGAGAATCAGAACCTTTTGTTTTTCCTTGTTTTATATCTTCCTTATTAAGGCCGGCATTTGAACTGCCTGAGGCACCCAAAGCTCCTTGTATACCACTTACCAACAGCCAAGCGCCAAAGCACAAATGATTTTGATAGATATGAGAACGGGCGTAGTTTTTAAACATTAAACCAATAGTTGTGTAAATATCCAAAGCTTTATCCACTATAAAACGAGCATTTTCCTCGTTATCATCTGCATCTTTGGTTGAAGATTGTGTGGACGCCGATGTAGAAGAGCCAACTGCTGCTGAAGATTGCTGTGTGCTTTTACTGCTGGCGGTCGAAGACGACATATTTAAAACACTGCTAGCTATTGAAGTTAACACGGCACAGTACAAAGCCGAAATAGCACATTTTGATAATTTCGCTATACGGCTGGCTGATAAGGGTTGTAGAATTGGTAGAGTTAAGGCTTGAGATAGAATCGAAATATCTGTGACCATGTGAGTTAAGGTATTTCTAATTTGTGTCGCTTCGACTTGTGTTAAAGGTAAATATAAAGGTTTTCCGGTTAAATTTGCAATGGTCTCTTGGTATTTGAGACGATAACGTGTTAATATAGGTAGAGAGGAGCACACATCTAATATTAAATCTGCACCATTAAGGGATTGCAAATATGAAATATTTGAAGCAGAGAAGATTTCCTAAAATAGATAGTTGAAATAAGAATTTTAATTATCTATTTTTTCTAGTTTTTTGACCTTTTTAATGTTAATAAATAAGACTATTTTTTTAAGCTTTAGGTCTATTTATATGTTTATTTTTTTGCAAAATTTTTTCAATATTTCGCCACTCCGTTGTGTGGCATCATCAGGAAGTTATTTCAGTTAAATATTAAAGTTGTTATTTTGGTTTTAAAATTAGCTTTTGGCTTTTCGAATAACGATTATAATATTAACAAATTTTTATTATGCCACACAACGGAGTGGCGAAATATTGAAAAAATTTTGCAAAAAAATAAACATATAAATAGACCTAAAGCTTAATAAAATAGTCTTATTTATTAATAAGAATTTTATTTAATAAAAGTTTATTGTTAAAATATTGCCAATTAATAATGAGTCAAAAGTGATCAAAACATAATTTAAAATCGAATACAAGTCTTTTCGCCTCATTATTGGAGACTAAGTTCACACACTTTAACCGACCGTTATAAGATTCTACAGAATCAAATCAAACAAAATATATTTACAAAAGTGAAAGAAAATAAAAATGCGAATTAAATTTCTTTAAAAGAATTGATATATTTTTTGCTGTATTTTAAATTAAACATTTTGTTAAATGTTGAAATTAAGATGTTATCAGGCATGTTCTGAAAACCACGTTATTTCAAAAATCGGCAGGCATTTAGCTGGCCGATTTAAAATCCCAAAAATTAAAAAAATTTTGTATGTTTCTTGTGATTTCAAATAAATAACACAAAATATGAACTAGAGCAAGTTATTAGTTTATTAATATACAAAAATGTTTATTTTGTTTATATAAATTTAAAAAATTAAAAATAATAATTATATTATACCAAAGTGCCATTTCTTATTTTACGTTATGGGAACTGTATTTGTACCGCATTTCGATTTCAAATCGTTCCACTCTTTCTTGTTTTTCCAATTCCAAAATCCGTAAACGCTCGTTTTGTTCTATTTCCATTTTTTTCAGTTCAAATTGTTTATCTCTTTCTTTTATTTGTTGTTCCATTTCTATTTTATCTCGCGCAAGTTTTTCTCTTCTTTCAATAATCTCCTCTTCAAATTTTCTTTCTTTAAGTTTAAATTCTTTGTTAAACTTTTCTTTTTCAAAATCCATTTTTAGTTTTAAAAATTGAATTCTTTCACATTGATTTAAAGTCAATTGTTCTGAAAATTGTTTAGGTGCACTCTTTTTAAAACTATCTACACAATTTTGCACATTTTTATTTTCATGCTGATTACTAGTTACAATTACATCTGAAGTTTTTGGAGACAGAGTTGGAGGCGAAAGACATGAAGATGAAAATTGAGTTTCGACACATATATCATTTGAAACAACAGATCCTGAACGTCGAATAACTGGCGCAGCACAGTAACTATCGATATCCTCAAAGCCACAAAACCTTTGCTGGTCTAAAGGATCCTCTTTAATTGTTGTGCTATTATGACAAGTATTATTTGCTGCGGCTGAATTAAATACTGCAAATGGAAACTCTGCACTTTTCTGCCCAAAAATAAAATGAAGTTCGTTGTAAAATCGGCATATTTTTCTTAATTTGTCTGAAAAATTAAAATTAATAAATGCACTCACTGCATTACTAAACATTATGCACAAAAGTAAATTTTATTCACTTCACAAAATGGATACCTTGCACGTCTTGATCGGTTTTAAGCAAGTCAGCTTCGGTGGATTTTCTCCAAGTCTCTGCTTTGTTATAAGTGGTGCGTAAATTTTTTACCTTCCATCGAACTACATCCCATGAGGCATTAATATTTGTTTCATCTACCAACTTTTTGTAGAAAAGTCGTGCAGTTGGTTGCTAAAATGTTTGTAAATAGGTACTTAATAAAAAAAAATATTTAAACATATTTAGGCAATTTACTTCAAATTCTTTTTGGTTCTGCAAATATTGCAGCAACTGTAGAGTTTCAGCGTCAGACCATCTTTTATTATATATTTTTTCACGTTTTCTTTTCATAATTGGTTTCGTATTTTGATCCATTTTTATTTTTGTTTGGACACAATTTGCTAAAATTTAAAGAAATACTTTGAACAGAAAAACAAGTCGACCCATGTACGGTCGGCGGCGTCAGCAAGAAAACCTGTTGGCGGCGTCTCGAATTAGACTAAAGCCGACTGAAAAACAATAATTTTGTTTATTCAAGCACCGCTTTGCACTTTAAATTTAAAATAACTTCTGTTTGAATATTGGTTATTGCAATCTACTTTTTATGTTTAAATAAAAAATCACTTCTTTTGCATAACAAAAAAGCAAAAATAAAAATTTTAATTTTTAACTGAAATTTCAAAGCGGAATAGAAAACATGAATGTTAAGATATTCGAATGTCAAAATTATGGGTACGATTGGCAACATCTTTCACCATTGAGTTTTTAAGGTATCGTCGCGTGAGTTCTTTTATGCTGCACGGTATAACAAAGTGATTTCGCTAAAAACGACATAAAATGTTTGTATTATTTTGGGAACAAAAAAGCAAGATTTCTTTTTAAATCAAAAACATCGATAAAGACATTCGCTTGAATAAAACCATTAAATCTTATTAAAATTTTAAAAATACATTAAAAATTTTTAATATTGAACCAGACAGACAAAAAGTATTTTTGCAGCAATTGCTTATTTTATATGTATGTATATATGTATATATTTTACTTCTTTAAAACACGACAAAAAAGCATGTTTGTTTTGTGCAAGTAATTTTTTTCATTTATGTTGTACCCCATGTATCTTAGTTCTAGAAATTTAAAATATTAAAAATGTTAAGACCTTGATGTATTTTGCTAAAAACGAGATATCAAAAAACGAACTACGAATTTAAAAGAAAAGCACTTTAATCATATATGATCAATTTCTACTAACTTTTTTGTTTAAAAATGTGCCGTGCGCTAAGTAAGAACTCTTAATAAGAGCTACTTGTTATTTGTGTTGTACGACTCGATACGTCAAAAGTAGAGAAACAAGCCGTCACATAAAGTAGAGAATACGACTACGAAGATAGCAATGCAATTACATATGCTACCGCTTTTATAAATCTTTTGGTCAGGTATAATCATGTATTCTAATAGGGAAATTGAAATTTACGTTGCCTAGAGATTTATTAAATTTGGTTTAAAATATCGTTCACACTGAATAAGGATGCTTCAGTTAGGAAATTATATATATGGAAACCTGGTGACGCATTACGTAGAAGGGGAAGAAGGAAAGTCTGATGGAATGATCAAGTGGAGGAAGGCATCTCAAAACTTTGTGTTAGAAATTGAAGAAGCGCAGAAAAACGAAGCACCTGGAAATCGATTCTTTTTTCGACTAATGGAACAAACGTTTTGTAAAAGTCACCCAAAGGTGGTTTTATACGGGATGTATTTTACATGAATTGTTAAATTTACGGCTGCAAAATTGATACATGCCCTGTGAACGCGTTGAAACATTGATTATGTGAAAAACATATGTATGTAAAAGTCAGTTGGCAAAATTTAAATTAAAGTACGCTCTATTTTCATCTGACAAAGCATCTGACATCAAAAAAACAATAAGAAAATATCGTCGTTTATTTTGGTTTCGAGGTTATGTCAGACGTAATTACATATGTGCGTGTGAAAGCAAATTTCATTAACCAACTGTAAAATGACAGCTTTGACAGACAAATGCAATTACATATGGGATTGCAAAACAGACAAGTCATGTGCAATATACGTCGCATGTAAAATTAACCACCTTAAGTAAGTAAACAAGTATGTACAGAACATTGTAAAGGGTATTATTTTTTCTTGTTACAGAGAATTACAAATTGATTTATGTTTTTAACTTAAAATATTCAATTTTCTAGGTTTATTTTTCTTCTATAGCTAGTTTCTTTAACATCGCATAGAGAAATATTTCAGATTATCAGGCATGTTCCAAAAATCACCTTTTGTGAGTGATTTGAAATCACAAAAAAACACAAAACGTTTTACATATTTTTGATTTTAAACTGGTCAGCTAAACGCCTTCCTATTTAGAATCACTTGGTAATATTTTCAATAACCTTAATCGACTCGTTTTACAGAACAAAGAAAAAGATAAGTTAAAAAATTATTTACTTACCTAAAACAAGTTGCCTAAAATATTTCATGATATTAATTTTAAATTAAATGTACTACAAAAATAACTGCACGTTATTTAACGATTAACTACAAATTAATATTACTTGTAATAGATGTTTCTTATGATTTTTTTTTGTATTTGGTTGTAAAAATGACAATATACTATTATCATCCTCTATCTGGTTTAAAAAGCAGAGCTGCGTATATTCAAATTACTTCTAAAATCAAAATTGTTTAGCAGAGATTACACAGCTTTTGAAAGTATTGCCTTAAAGGGCCACAAAATATATTTATATAAAAAAACAAATACTTTTTATACACTAATTGGCGGCGATTTTATCACAAAAGGACGACCGCTCTTCAACGGCTTTAAACATAGCGACTTGTTTCTAAGGGTAGCAGTGATGCTAACTTTTTTGAAGCAAAAAGCGCATCACACTACAAAAAGCGTAATTTTCAGAAAAAAAAGCATAATAAAGGACAGCATACTCCCTATAGTAGATACAAGCTTTGCAACATGTTTATGCAACCAGGCATGTTTCATTGTTGGTTGCATAGTTTGTAATGTTTATGGTTTCATTTCATGTTGCATTCGAGGTTAAAAAAATATCAATTGGCGAATTCACAAGGTACGATACGATAGCATATTGTATTATTGTCATATAATTTCACAATAACATAAAAATTTTGTTGTTGCTTTTCATACGAAACTTGTTGTGAAACAATACAACTTTGTTTGATATGTTTTTTGTGATGTCATATTATATACAAAGTCATGCGCCAAGCGCCTAAAACGAAACGGCGAGTTTTTTAATTTAATTTTAAGAGCCGCTAGCACTCGTATCCGTTAAAAATGTCTATACTAAAAACTTAGGCAAAACCGCCAAAGAAGATTCCTTAAGCCGCCTCCGCCGGCAAAAATAGCCGGCACTGCTCTCTGACACATCAGCTGTTTTTTGTTTACGTAAAAAATAACAAAATTCTTGTGATTTTTATTAAAACTTTGCTTATTTTAATGGATTTTAGAGATTCTAACCAGGTATATCTAGACCATTTTGTGTTTTCATGGGTCTAATTTCTACAAATTATTAAGTTAAGCCAAGAGCAGCACCAGATTTATGTACATACATATGTGTTTGTTATACCCTTCACATAGTGATAGGGTATATATCACTGTCATTCCGTTTGTAATTTCTTTATTATTCATTTGCGACCCCATAAAGTATATATATTCTGGATCCTTATAGATAGGGAAGTTGAAATAGCCATGTCCGACTGTCCGTCTGTCTGTCTGTTGAAATCAAGTTTCCGGAGTCAGATAAAAAGATACAGATCAGTAAATGGTGTCAAACGATTAAAAATATCCCGCTAACAATCGCTATTTAAAATCAGCAAAATCGGTTCACTATTGACCGAGATATAAGCGAAAACCCAGAGTAACCCATTTTTTTTAGGACAAAATCCGTGCATATATCCCTATATATCTCAGTAAGTATAATCACTCTTGCCACAAAACTTGGCACGGATACTCCTAAAGAAGGGACCTAAATAATGGAAAAAGTTTTTTCAGATAGGACCAGGGGAAGGGGTATTTTTCCTACAATTGCACAAATTTGGTGAAATATTTTATGCGCTATATCTCGGAAACTATCACAGCTATCGACATAAAATGTTCTACAAAAAGTAATTGTACGCAAAGATCTACACTTTAAAGAAAAATTTTTTTGAGTGGGGGCAAAAAAAAGGGTAGCTCCCATACAAATCGACAATTACTATAATATATTCGGTACGCTATATCTCGGAAACTATAACAGATATCGACTTAAAATTTTCTACAAAAAGTGATTGTACGCAAAGATCTACACTTTAAAGAAAAAATTTTTTGAGTGGGGGCAAAAAATGGGGTAGCTCCCATACAAATCGACAATTGTTATAAAATATTCGATACGCTATATCTCGGAAACTGTAACAGATATCGACTTAAAATTTTCTACAAAAAGTGATTGTACGCAAAGATCTACACTTTAAAGAAAAAATTTTTTGAGTGGGGGCAAAAAAAGGGGTAGCTCCCATACAAATCGACAATTATTATAAAATATTCGATACGCTATATCTCGGAAACTATAACAGATATCGACTTAAAATGTTGTACAAAAAGTGATTGTACGCAAAGATCTACACTTTAAAGAAAAATTTTTTTGAGTGGGGGCAAAAAAAGGGGTAGCTCCCATACAAATCGACAATTATTATAAAATATTCGATACGCTATATCTCGGAAACTATAACAGATATCGACTTAAAATGTTCTACAAAAAGTGATTGTACGCAAAGATCTACACTTTAAAGAAAAATTTTTTTGAGTGGGGGCAAAAAAAGGGGTAGCTCCCATACAAATCGACAGTTGTTATAAAATATTCGATACGCTACATTTTGGAAACTGTAACAGATATCGACTTAAAATGTTCTACAAAAAGTGATTGTACGCAAAGATCTACACTTTAAAGAAAAATTTTTTTGAGTGGGGGCAACAAAAGGGGTAGCTCCCATACAAATCGACAGTTGTTATAAAATATTCGATACGCTATATCTCGGAAACTTTAACAGATATCGAAATGGAATGTTCTACAAAAAGTAATTGCGCAAGAATGCCTACGCTTTAAAAAAAAATTTTTTGAGTGGGGGCAAAAAAAGGGGTAGCTCCCATACAAATCGACAATTATTATAAAATATTCGATACGCTATATCTCGGAAACTATAACAGATATCGACTTAAAATGTTCTACAAAAAGTGATTGTACGCAAAGATCTACACTTTAAAGAAAAAATTTTTTGAGTGGGGGCAAAAAAAATGGTAGCTCCCATACAAATCGACAATTATTATAAAATATTCGATACGCTATATCTCGGAAACTATAAAAGATATCGAAATGAAATGTTCTACAAAAAGTAATTAGGCAAGAATGCCTACGCTTTGAAGAAAAATTTTATTGAGTGGGGGCAAAAAAAGGGGTAGCTCCCATACAAATCGACAATTATTATAAAATATTCGATCCGCTATATCTCGGAAACTATAACAGATATCCACATCAAATGTTCTACAAAAAGTAATTGGAACACAAGGCCTACGCTTTAAAGAAAAAAATTTTCGGGTGGGGGATGAAGAAGGGGTAGCTCCCATACAAATTAACAGTTTTTATAAAATTTTCGTTACGCTTTTTCTGGAAAACTTTTACAGCTATCGACTTCGAATATTCTACAAAAAGTAATAATCAAATAATTTATACATTTTGGAAAAAAAATTGGAGAAGAGCAGCGGGACTAGAACATTTAATAAGTTTTATTAACCTTTAAATATGGATAATGTCGAAAACTTTTAAGACTTTCGACCTCAAATCTTCTTCATCTATTTCTATTATTCATATGAACGTTAAAATTTTGTTATTTTTTCTATGGGCTTTAAAACTCGCACAAGGTTTTTTATTATATTATTTGCAGTACAAAATTACTCGGCTGGGTATATTTAAAGACCAATGTGAAGGGTATATAAGATTCGGCACAGCCGAATATAGCGCTCTTACTTGTTTTTTTATCGTTTGGTCGTATCAGCTGATTTAGATTTTAAATACGACACCAACAAATATACGAAGAGTTGTTCACAACGGTCATATTTTTTGGTTCTATTATTTTACAATATATGATTTCACAAGACCTTGTGAATTCACCAAATATTTTTTGATATTTAATGGTTACATTGATGTTGGTTGCAAAGGGTGAATCGTTGTTTATCGTTGGCATGAAACATTAATAATAAATATGTTGCATAAAAGTGGTTTTATACGAGATGTATTTTACACATGACATCACTTTTGCAATCCACATGTAATTGCGTATGTGTCTGTCAAAATTGTCATTTTACAAATGGTTTATAATTTTTGCTTTCACAACTACGTATGTATGTAATTTTATTTAACGTAACCTCCAAACCAAAAGAGTTGTTTCTACTTTTCTACTTTTCCTTGTTGTTTTCTAAGATCATCTGATGACACATGCTTTGTCAGATGAAAATAGAACGTGCTCTAATTGAAAATTTGTCATATGGCTTTGAAATACATATGTGTTTCACACAAGCAATGTTTCCACGCGTTAACACGACATGTATCAGGTCATATGTAAAATACATCTCTTACAAAACCACCTTAAACACGTTGCAAAGTTTGTACCTACCATAATATTCATTCGAATGTACAGCTGTGACGTAGTCTACAAGCTACTTAATAATAAATTTTATTTCTTAACTTGGGGTCTACACGTAGCAATATTTATTGCGACAATTGTCAATTTTGATTACTTTCATACAATTCTGTCGACGTTACCTGAAATCAGAAATAAAAATTGCTACGTGGAAACGCTGCGTAAAACGGCGTCTTCAAGGGGGAAACCTAAAAATCATTTATTTTTTTATGTTTATTAAATTTATGGGTTTATAATTTGTTTATATGTATTATAGTTGAACTATTTGTTTTAGAACAATTTCATTATTATTTATTTAGGATCAAGTTCAATACTTACTAAATGTAATATGAAAAAATTAATACTTTTTAGTTATCACTTTATTCGCGTTTGTTAAGAAAGAAAAAACTTCATTAAAAAACCAAATTTTTACCGATACTAGCCGAATAGAATACATTTTTGAAAACAGTTATTTGTTCGGTTGTTAGTTATTATTTGGTTGTAAACATCAACAAAGCTTTTTTCTTTTATATACTGGCGTCATCTAGTGTAGCGCCTAAACCATTTATTAGATTGACATTGAAAGGCTACTATATTTTATGTACCGCGCCAATTGTGTCTTTATGCGTTTTTTATTTATTTTTAAATTTAATTATTTTTTATTTGAGACTAAACTTTGGTACGACGAGAGGACAACCTACTTACATTAATTTATTCATATTTGTAAATATACAAAAAATACGCGAAAATTTGGTTACAAATGTTTGCGGCAGTATATTTGTACAAGCTAACACGTTAAGAAACGAAAATTTATGAAAAATTTGTAATCAAGACGGTTTCAAGTTTAAAAAGTGTGAGTGTGTAATTTGAAAGGAAAAAAACACCTAGTAAAAATTTGCATATCCAAAAGTTTTAACGCATTTTTAATTAAAAAAAAGAGGCAACAATTTTATTTTCGAATAAGAAAAAACAATTTTTGATAAATTTGGCATTTATTCACTAGTATAAACAAAAAAAACGCAATTTTGAAAAAAAAAACTGAGATAGGTACGCACTTTCTATTTGAAGGCAACGATACAGTTGTTGGTGTTGTATTAGTAGTAGTTATACCACTATCTTGTTGAATATATGGATGTACCTTGTTTGAAAGTAAAATGGAAACGATTTCATGAAAAATATCATCATATAAATCACTTAGATTAAGTAGATAAGCCTATCACACATTTGCATTCGGATACCTCTCGTGTGCATTGTGCGTTATGCAAACGTTTACAATTGTGATGCAAAACATTTTATTCTGCAGTTTATAACAAAGGTAACAACTGAGTTTTAGAAACACCTTACCTATACTTTATTTAAAATTTGCTCTTTTTCTAACTTTTTATTTTTTTTTTATCATTAAGATTATAAAGATGGGCACTTTTAAGCGTACTTAGTTTTGAGAAACGGTTTCCAAATTAAGTATCAGTATTTGTTTCCTCTTTTTTCTTTTTCTTAAAGAAAGAAAACATTATACCTAAGTAATAGATGGCAACAACACTTACCGAACAATCTGTTTGCTCTTCATTTAGTGGAGCCCAAGTTGTTTTACCCGCCTCCAGAGGTGCTGTTAATTGTTGTATAATAATCGATGATAGATCTGAACGTGATCGTTTTATTTCCGATTTTGGTGAATCTTTATCAACGGTATTGTTACCACCCGTAGTCAAGCTACTGGTTGATGCGATGCTCTTAGTATTTTCGGGGTATTTGCTGGATTTTAAAACGGCTGCTACAACATTGTAGTCAAATTGTAAAATGCTGCTACCTGCACCGCTTGTGCTGCATATTGAAGCATTTGCACTTCCTGTATTTGAGGCAGCATTACTTCCATTTGCAGATGTTTGTGTATTGGGTTTGACTTCACATAGGCTCTTTAGAGCCGGCAATAACCATTTTATTTCATACACACTAACCTTACTCAAACGTAAAAGAATGAAACGTATAAGTATGGCGCATGCTTCGTGGATTTGTGGTACTTGTGTCTGCGATACTGTAATGCAAAAAAAAAACAAATTTTTGAATAAATTGAAAATGTTATTTTGAAACGAAAGCTTTTTTGAATACCATATTAGTAAAGTGATTTAAAAAAAGAAGACAGTGTTTGGCTTTGATTTTTTTGATATACACACAAAATTTTTTATACTTATAAGTTTACGTTTTTTGAAATACGGCAAAACAGAATATTTATTTTCTGCGAGCAAATTCCTTAATTTTTCGCAATTGTACGCGGTATATCTAAGTTTAATTGTATTTTTGTATTGACTCACATTCTTCACATCATGTAAGCCTAGTATGTATAAGTAAAATTTTATCTATTACAAAAAAGTGCATATGGCTTGGCAACCTAAGAACTGTTAATAATAGCAGTTTCAACTCTTGGTAGTAGGGCCTAGTAAGTTGTGTATTTATGATAAATATTGTAAATTACTACAGCAATTAAAAGTGATTATTATGATTTATCATAAATACACAACTTACTAGTTTAAATCACTAAGAGTGAAAACACCTGTTATCGCCAACAATAAATACGAATTTCAATAAAATCGACATAAAGTTAATTAAATTGCAAACAATGGACGTACGCGGTTATGTAAAACATATGAAAAATATCTGGGTATGTTTTTATTTTCATCTACATATAAGGAACAATATATGTACCTATATAGAAAAAAATGAACACGTACATATGTACATACAAATATGTTAACGGATTATGAATACATACATACGTATGATGTACTTACCAAGTTTGCACTGACTTAATTTTTCAGCAGCTAATGCAGAAAAAGCAGTATAAAATTGTAAATAGTTATTGTCATCATCAAATAGTTCATTTTCACTGCAAAGAAAATTTTAAAATTATTACCATTTTACGACTTTTGCAAGAAAAAATATTTTTCTTTGTACGGTCGCCATCTTTGATTAGGATGAGACAACAAATTTGCAAAATTTTCACGTTAAAAAGGAAAGGGTTACAAAAACTTTTAAATACCTACCACCGGGTTATGGCTTTAACAATATTAAGGATTTCATTTTTATTCAAAACTCCATAACGATTATTTAAAAGTGGTTTAACCACAGAAGACCATTCCGTAGCACCACCACTATGAGCCGACATTTTTTCACTTTTGACAGAAAATTATATTACCAGCTTTGATAAATTCCGTAGCAATAGTTGATTTTTTAAGTATTCAGCAAAGCCTATAAAAAAAATTTCATTTTATCTAGGGATTATTACAATATATAAAATAATTGGTGAATTCACAAGGTCTTGTGAAATCATATATTGTAAAATAATACAACCAAAAAATATGACCGTTGTGAACAACTCTTCGTATATTTGTAGGTGTCGTATTTAAAATCTAAATCAGCTGATACGACCAAACGATAGAAAAACAAACACATATTTATGTACATAAATCTGGTGCTGCTCTTGGCTTAACTTAATAATTTGTAGAAATTAGACCCATGAAAACACAAAATAGTCTATATATAACCTGGTTAGAATCTCTAAAATCCATTAAAATAAGCAAAGTTTTAGTAAAAAATCACAAGAGTTTTGTTATTTTTTACGTAAACAAAAAACAGCTGATGTGTCAGAGAGCAGTGCCGGCTATTTTTGCCGGCGGAGGCGGCTTAAGGAATCTTCTTTGGCGGTTTTGCCTAAGTTTTTAGTATAGACGTTTTTAACGGATGCGAGTGCTAGCGGCTCTAAAAATAAATTAAAAAACTCGCCGTTTCGTTTTAGGCGTTTGGCGCATGACTTTGTATATAATACGACATCACAATAAACATATCAAACAAAGTTGTATTGTTTCACAACAAGTTTCGTATGAAAAGCAACAACAAAATTTTTATGCTATTGTGAAATTATATGACAATAATACAATATGCTATCGTATCGTACCTTGTGAATTCGCCAAATATTAAAAATTATATGAAGTATTTATAAAATTGCATTAAAACAAGACAAATAAAAACCTCAAAATGATTATAAATGTCGGGCTGATCCCAAGAGTTGATGTTACTATTCATCTGTTAGTGCAATCACTTGTTTATTTTAAACAATATGTATTTGGTAAGCTTACAACTAAAATAATTTTGAACTTCTGATGCAATGGTTCGTATGCTTCAAAAAATATGCACCACTGTCTTTGTATTTATTTTAAAGTGGTAATATCTTTATATATTTTTAATTACGTTATTTAATATCCGCAAATAGTTAGAATAAATTTCTTAATAATCATCATTCCGGACATCTGTGATAACGCTTGATGTGAAAGGCTTGACAGTCATGTATGTATATAGTACGTTTGCGTACAGACATTGCAGAGTACGATACTTTTTTAAGCAACTAAGTGAAGAGAAGAATTTGCGTCAGCTGATTTCGAGTTTGTTTTGATTACAGTGCTTAGTATGGTCTTTTGTTTTGCTATCAACTTTCTTTGTTTTTTTGTTTTGCTAACAGTTTACAGTCCCTTTGTCATTTTTATTTTTCCTTGTTTTCACTATATTTCAATATTTTTGTGTTATCAAATTAGCGTTTTTATTTAAGTTAGAATGTAAAAATTAATTGAATATTTTATATTGGTTTACCTTATTCTCTTGGTTTGGTGATTGTTTGGTTGCGTGTAAAAAGCCAAGGTGTTCAAAGTGGGGTAAATCACCAGTTACCTTTGTAAAGGAAGTTGGAAGTCCCTAAACAATAAATTTTAATGGCCTTATTCATAAACGTAAGATTTTATTTTTCAAATTATGAATTTGTTCAAGTTGATCCAGTTGATCTAAATATATTGTCATATAGGAAACGTGGAATTTAATAGTACTGTAAAATAACAAATTAACGGCTCGCATTCCACAGCTATTTTACCGTTCCGTGAGTATTGTAACCTAAAGTATCAGCATATGGTCAGGTAATTACTTACGTAGCTAATAAGAAACCACACAACGATATGTTAAAAAAATGTACTTTCTGTTCGTTAATTTTTTATCCTTTTTTAATTAATGTAGCCTCATAAGGTATCAAAAAAATTGGAAGAGCAAATATTAACGCTTTATTTGAAAATTGTTTTTAATGTTTTTTTAGACACTTACACTATTGCAACAAATTATGATATCATATTTTATATATGTATACCATGCATGTGTAACTATATTTAAAGAAATATCATAATTTGTTTTTATGTGGGACACATAGTAAATTATGGATTATTCCTTATAGGATAGTACTAAAAATTTGGCGATGAAAGATTGTAAGACTGTTACATCCTAAATGCTTATTCCGGGAAGATAATAATATAAGAGCTATGTCAAAAATAGGCCGATCAAATTTACATTCTGCATAATAGGTGAAAGTAATATTTAGGGCCGTTATAGATCGAAATGCTCTTCATTACCCCATTAATAAGTTTGGTTCCTAAGTAAAAAAACTAATCTGTGCCTATTAGCAAAACATCTTTGAAAATCTGTATTCTTGATTTCAAGAATACATGAACACCCATCTTGACGGGCATGCTTTAATCGATTTAGGGAATAATTTTGAGTCGGTTGGTCTACTTAGATGTGAGTCTTAGACTATTATCTCTGTGCGTTACAAACATCTGCAAAAACGCCAAAACTACACATGTTTTTTCTGACTCGTACATGGTGTAGATATACAAATTGTAATTAAAAAATATGTGTACATATATATTTTTGCTTAGATAACCGAATTCGGGGATAACTATTTTAAAGGTCTATAATTCAGAAATAACACATGTTTTTCTGATACTTTCTACACACATAATATGCATATTTTTCAATTTCCAATCACGCTACGTAGTTTTTTAGCTAGTTTAGTTAAGTGAGTACGAACTCTTTTTTTATAATCCAAAACCCGAAATAATACCTTCCAGTGACCTCTACCAATTTGTATTTTCATCTTATTTCTTAATATTAAATCGATTACTTTGTTTTTTTATTTGCAGAAGCATTTACCATTTCAAGAGTTTAATGTTATACACACACACACTTTAGTTTTAATTGACCACACTGTTTTAACACATGTGTTAAAAAACATAAAAAAAAATATAAGGAAACTTTTCTTAAATGTTGTAATTTTTTGTTAATATATTGAAAAAGTCTAAACAAATATGATTATATGTAAAATATACAATTGATTAAAAATTAAATATTGATGATGTTTTTTTGAATATTTTTTGTGATTAAAAAAATACAATTTAATTGTACTGAATATAAAATAAGTTAAAACTAGATCAATCTGCAACTATGGAGACGATCATAACGGCAAACAATAGTCAACACAATGCAGCAGTTAAGGTAAACTTTATAAATGTTTATAATGAAACATTTATTAAACACTTAAAACTAGGTTAACCCACACGCTAGCATACATCCTCTACAACCGGCGGCACAGTTTTTGGAAACAAATGAACCTCAACATGACGTTAAATTGCAGTAAGAATAATAAAAATCATTAAGACTTCAAACCGCAAAAGTGTATTTGTTTTCTTTTCGAAATTTCAGAAATGTTGTTGCAACTGTGTCGTTAGCTTGTGAATTAAATCTGCAAGACATTAACAATCGCACACGTAATTCTGAATATACTCCTTCACGATTTCATGGTGTTGTGATGCGTATGCGAGAACCACGCTGCACAGCTTTAATTTTTAGAACTGGGAAAATAATTTGCACCGGAGCTCGTAATGAGGCTGATGCTTCTTTGGGGACGCGAAAGTTTGCTCGTATTATACAGAAACTTGGATATTCAATAAAATTTACCGATTTTCGTCTACAAAATATAGTTGCTACAGTCGATTTACGTTTTCCTATTCGACTGGAAAATCTTAATCAAGTTCATGGGCAATTTAGTTCTTACGAGCCAGAATTATTTCCTGGTCTTATCTATCGTATGGTTAAACCTCGAATGGTTCTGCTAATTTTTGTTAATGGAAAAATTGTGTTCACAGGAGCTAAAGCACGAAAAGATATTTTAGAATGTTTGGATTTAATATATCCTATACTACTTAGTTTTCGTAAGAACTAATCATTTTTTTAACACGTACCTACATTATTATGTTTTTTTCACGTCCATACATACATACGCATGTAAATTACAAATAAAAGTTAAATAAAAAAAAAAATAACTTCACAAGACGCTTTGCATGTACTACTAATAAGTTAAATGGGAAGTAAATTTATTTGGTTAACAAAGTTTTAAAGCATTTGCCCATATTTGGTCATTTTGGTTTGACACAAACGAAAACTCAATAACTTCTTTTTTATATTGTTTTCTAAACCAAAAAATTTAATATTCTTAATCGTTAACGAAAATGCAAAAAAAGGCGTAGCTAATAAAAAAATCAAAATTTGAGTTTTTGATCGATTATTAAGAATACGATTAAAATAAATACCTTGACAAAATTTAATACTTCTACGATTTAAAAATGTTAATGTCCATCCATTTATATTTGTATGTTTAACAGCGTTGCCAGTTTTCATTTGTTTCATACTTTGTATGGAGTTTTTGATTTTGTTCTAAAAAAACTGAGGCAATCGCAGTATTTTGTCTATATCTAGGTCCGTGATGAACCGATCTTGGTATTTTTAAATAGCGATCATCACAGGAATATATCCGATAGTTTCTATATCGACTTCCCTATCTATAAGAATGCAGAATATATGTACTTTATGAGGTCGCAAATGGATAATAAAAAAATTACAAACGGAATGACAAACTGATATATACCCTTATCACATATGTGAAGGGCATAAAAAAGAAAAAGTAAGCGACGTAGCATTGTAAAAGTGGAAATTTTACAAAGCTTAACACTAAAATAATTTGTTTTTCAAAAACTGTGTTCAGTCTCGATAATTAAGGGTAAGTATCGAAATGCGTATGCCCTAGTATAGATCAACAGTAGCGGATTCGATCCGCCGGTTTCGCAGTAGCCTTCGGTCAAAAATAATGGAAAAAACGAGGTTATTTCATATATATGTTGAGAGTTATTTCCTGTAATATTGGCAGCACTGATAATATATTCATATCTGAAACGTCCTATCACTGTTAGTTCTTTTTGTTTACATCTGCTACAACTCTGTTATTACAGTGCAATTCTAATGTGTTGTATTCTCAGTTTCGTGTTTTAATTTTTAAGCGCTTTTTATAGATTTTTTTAAAAGAAACTATAGTTTCTATAGAAGTTTTACTAAGCCTTAGTGATAGTTTGTTAAATTTACTAAAGCCGTCAATATGATACCAAAAAAGATGCCAGTTAAGGATGCTCACATAGTAAAAATCGCAGTGGAGTATGAGAATCATTTAGCACAATTGATTAATTTGGATCAGCGTCAACCATTAACTGGTAAATACTTTTTTATGTAAACCTCTTAATTTAAAAGAAGTACTATTTCTTTTATTTGGTTGGCAGAAGTTATTAAATAACTAAATACAATTTTGAAGTTAAAAAATTCCAAACTTTTTGCTAAGCTAAAATAAAACAACGCCCTTTTATTTATAACAATTAAAAGTGCAGGCATAATATATATACATTTACATATGTACATGCAAACAACAACATTAATACTATGATGTGTATACACACTGCACACCAAATGTGCATAAGATACAACGTAAAAATCTTAAAACAGTTCCTGTTGAGGCTTAAAATTTGAACACTTAAAAAGAAACTTTTATGACAAGAGTTATTACAAGCCTGCTAAAAAATTACGGTGAATGGTAGCATTCAAAACTTGCTCGGGTATGAATATTTTTCTATGCTTTTGCTCTAGGTTTTCGAAAAAGATTTTTAAAATTTTCCATTGGTACCGAATGCCTTAATTCGCCCCCTGGGGGCTATATTAAAAATCTATTATAATTTCTAAAGGAAAAGCATAAAAAAACTTATAACATCGAGCAAATTTAAATTGCTCTAATGTGCCGTTTTTTTGCCCCCTGGACTTTAATAAGGAATTTTTCAGATATTACCCTAAAGCCCTGTGTCCACAAGTAAAATGGCAATTCTCGTAATATAAAATCCTTAAAAGGCATTTTTTCCATGTCTTTAAAGAACAACATTAAAAAATTAAATATGTAAAGGGATATTGACATATTTTCAAAATGATGGCGTAGCCATGGTCGATAACTCTCCAGGTGGTAGCAATGAAAGAATCAAGGCATATCGATACAAGGTAGCCGCAATAAAAAAATTAAGAGAGTCGTTCTCTTACTCTTAATTTTTTTTACATGGAGTTTGACACTAAACTCGAAAAATTTTTCAATTTTGGTGTCAAAATTCATATAAAAAAAATAAAGAGTAAGAGAACGACTCTCTTAATTTTTTTAATAAGACCACCTTATATGAATATGCCTTGGAAAGAATTTAGTTTTAGCTTCTCTTACTTTTTTCTTTTATATGTACCAGGTGATTGCAAGACGAAGTAAAGAGAGTCACTTCTTACTCTTTTTCTTTTTTATATATGGAGTTTGGCACTAAAATAGAATTTCTTTTTCAATAGATTCAAGGCGTATCTATAAGTTCATTCGTTTACTTTCCCAGTAAAGTCCAGTAACTTAGCAAATACTGAGTAATTTTACCAAATTTCTCTCACTTACAATTTTTTAAGTAAAAAGTACGCGAACGGAAAATTTTATCAAAAAGTTTACCTACTTAAAACAGCTGATAGATTAAAATATATTGCAATTACTTGATTACTCGAAAAATGCATTAAATTTTTTTAAGCAAAAACAAGCTGACTTTTGTGAGTGTGGTTAACTTGGTTTTGGGGTTAAAGTCTATTACGATCACCACCACCACAAACAATGGGCTTGCTCCCTATGGCAAATTTTTTTTTTTCAGATATGCTAGCTTTACTTTGAGCACACGAATATATGGACACCCAGCCAGACAGATATGCTTAAATTGGCTAAGGAAGTGATTCTGAGTCTGTCGGTATAATTTAAGTTGAGCCTCAGACTATTCTTTTGTACGTTACCTGGAGCAATACATACTGCTAGGGAAAGACTTAGCGTTAGTAAAAAAAACACGAATATTTAATTTTGGGTAATAAGTGACTGCACCGAGTACCCAAGTATTCAGCACTTTTTCAACTTAAAAAAGTAAATATTAAGAAAAAGCCGCAACAAAATTGATTTGGATATTCTAAAATGTGTTCGAAACTAAACATTCGTATAGGTCGGGAACGTGTCATGGAAGTAGCTTTTAACAGAATTGCGTAATACTCTTTCTTTTCTCAAACACAAGTTAGGGTGAAAAAATCCTGGCTTTTTTTTAACATTTAAAACAAACTTATATCTTCTTCATCTTCGCTTTCAGATGACGATTCTATAAGATACAATACTGCATTTTGCAAAACAAAGCCCTGTCTGGTTACATTTACTCTTTCCCCTAAACTTAAAGTACTAACTATATCTCTTAGCTGTTCCATTGTTTCGCCTGTGAACATTAAATTACTTTTTATACCATTTTAATTTTTCTCGTTATTCAATTTGTTAGCTGTTTGTTAATGCACTTTTTTTGTTTACATCAGAAAACATATGTTTTATTTTACTAGTAATTTTTACTAGTAAAATTTTGTCTAGTAAAAATTTTTAAATACTCAGTAAGACAACTGTCACTTTGCGCTCTCAATTTGTGTTCTCATTTACTGGATTTTGTGTAAACGAACGCAATCCAGTAAAAATATTCAAAAATTTTTAAAAACTTTGAGTAAACGAATGAACTTTATACAAGGTGGCCGCAATAGCGAACGGACATTTTGACTCTCTTAATTTTTTTCCTTTTTTTATATGAAGTTTGACACATCATTTAAAAATAATTTCAGTTGTAGTGTCAAACTCCATATATTATTTTCTTGCAATCACCTGTATCGATACGCCTTGAATAGATGTGTCAGACTTCAAAAAAGCCACCTGGTACGTGATTTCACCAAGGTCGTAGCAATAAGGGAAACACTAACGGCTGGGATTTTTTTATGACCGGGAAAGTGTCAAACTGATGACAGCGTTTCTGCTACAAGCGATAAAATATAAAAAAAGAAAAAATAATTGTGGATTCATAAACAATTTCAAAATATAAGGTGGGTATTTATTTTATATATAAAAATTCTTTATGAATACTTTCCATAGTGTTTAAAGACAGATCTATATAAAAAAATCCGATGTTTATTGTTAAAATCGGTCTATATTTGCAAAAGCTGTTAAATTTTTAATAAAGTAAAAAAAAATGCGAGTTACATTCCCATTTCCCAAACCAATAATATTGGCTGGTAAAGTGTAGGGAATCAAAGAGCTTCAGATTACATTTTGGTTTCCCACACTTTTACAGACAGGTAATATGATGCATTGCATTTGCTTACCTTAGCAAAATAAGTTTAATGTAGAAATATTGTTTTCTCACATTCTTACTTTGTATGAATGGGAGAATTTTTTAGATTTCAGTCTTAAGACCATCATAGAATAATAAAGACGTCAAGTAAAACAATCTTGTGTTTTTATTAAACTTAACTGGCGCAGTCGGTGAAGAAAAAAATTAAATAAAAACTTAACGGCTGTATTCGTAATAAACACATATTTTGAGTTTTAAGTGAACAATAGTTATAACGGGATTTTAGTATTATAAATCTCTTTTAAAATTTCGTATGCATAAGCTGGCAATAACGGCATTTTAACTATTGTAACAAACTTTGGTGAAAAAAAAAATTAAATAAAATTTAAGAAATTTAAATTACTGTAAGAACATGAGCAGATTCGACGAAAATCGAGATTTGCATCAAGCCGACGGGGCAATGCAGGAGAAGATCGCAGAATTAGAGGCGGTCCTGCGAATGCAGGAGAAAAAAATCCTCCAACAACAACAGCAATTACAACAAGAGCAGCAACAACGTGAACAGCTGCAACAACAGCAATTACATCAGGAACATCGAGTACAACAGCAGCATTTGCAACAACAACAACAGCAATTACATCAAGAACATCAAATACAACAGCAGCAGCAAGTACACCAACAGCATATTCATCAGCAGAATTATATTATAATGGAACCGAAAGACGTGATTCAACAGTTTCGGCAAATTAGACCGCTTGGTACCAACCATAGCATCAATGGATTCATAAAATCCATAGAGATGTTAATAGATCTCTGTGGAGCTAACACAGCATTGATAAGGTTTGGGATACAGATTATAGTAAATGAAAAAATTACCGCAGACTTCGCAACATATATAAGACAACTTGGAGACATCTCATGGGATGAATTGAAAGCAAAGTTGAGGGCCCAAGCCAGACCGAAGACATCATATGCTGAGATTTTCAACAGGTGCCGATACATTAAAGTAAGTAATTTAAGAGAACTTTTTCACTGTTTCGAATTAGCAAAAAATGAAATAAGCGAAATTTACGAACTGGATGACAATAAATCTATGTTGTATAGGTCAGAAAATGTAGACAGGGACTTGGCGAATATATTAATTGAGAAAATAGATGGACCACTCAGAGTGCATCTAGATGAAAGTTTGACATTAAACGACATAGTAAACAAATATACTAAACTTAGATTGCTGGACGACAGTAGGGCTATTGACAGTAGGCATAAGGCAGATAAGAAATTCGGAAATAACTACTATAGGGACAAGGCGGACAGACAACAAAATTTTAATCGAAACTACAACCGGCAAAAGTCCGAGCCAAACCCTAATAACAATTGGGAAAATTCTGTGACAAACAGCTCTCGATTTGAGCCAAGTAGTAGTTCTAAAGGAAATTATTTTCGGGAACAAGGCAGTGGAAACTTTAGAGGAAATAAGCAGGAGCGATACCGTCAGAATAATAATGTGGGGAATTGGCAGAATAAGGCAAATAGGTATAATGAGAGGGATCACCTTCAGAACAACCAAATAGACGAAAGAGGTTCGAATAGGACAAGAAATTCTCACATGAGTGTAGATCGGCAAACTACACATATGGACATAGGAAATGGAGAGGAAAAAGAGGTAAATTTTTTAATACAGCCTCCCCAAACCAATTACCGATAGTGATACTCACTATTGGAAAACGGAAAATACGATTTTTAATTGATACTGGCTCTTCGACTAGCATTATTAAGCCTCACGTTTTGAAGGAAATTTTCCAGATAGAAGAATTAAAAAAACCCGTTCAATACAGAACAATTAATGGTACGAACATAATTAGATATAAAGTTGTAACTCCCTTCCCAAGGGAATTTTCTGCTCAGGGAACTTTAAGTTGGAAAATAATTGATTTCTGCAATGATAAATATGATGGGATAATCGGACAAAATTTTTTGATACCCCTTAAGACGAGAATAGATAACGAACATGGTTATATGGAAATTTTTGGCAACAAATTGTTTTTCGAGGAAATGTACTGCTCTTTCTTTGATGAAAATATATGTGTATTGGAACCAGTTGCAAAGACAAATATCGTAGACAAACTTGACCTCTGTCACTTAAATGAAGAGGAAAGTAGAACAATCAACAGTCTTCTTGTTGAGTTTAAAGATTTATTTTATGTAGAAGGCGATAATCTTTCAGCCACATCCCAAATAGAACATCAAATCGTTACTACGATTGACAAACCCCTCTATTCTAAAATATACAGATACCCCCAAATTCACGAAAACGAAATAAACAAACAAATAAAAGATATGTTAAAGCAAAACATTATTCGTGAGAGCAATTCTGCTTACAATAGTCCTTTATGGATTGTGCCAAAAAAAACCGATAATTCCGGAGAGAAAAAATGGCGATTGGTAATAGACTATCGCAAACTAAATGAATTTACAGTAGAAGATAGGTACCCCATGCCCAACCTTAACAGTATTTTGGACAAATTGGGCAGAGCTCAATACTTCTCGACTGTGGACCTGGCGAAAGGTTTCCATCAAATACTCCTTAGGGAGGAAGATCGAAAGAAGACGGCATTCTCTACACCCTCTGGGCACTACGAATTTATTCGAATGCCTTTTGGTCTTCGTAACGCACCATCAACCTTTCAGAGATTGATGAATGTTGTACTAAAAAATTTCATAAACAGGACATGTGTAGTGTATATGGATGACATTTTGATATTCAGCTCATCCTTGGTGGAACATATCAATAATATAAAAGATATATTTAAGACCTTAAGGAAGGCTAAGTTAAAGATACAAATTAACAAATGTGACTTTCTCAAGAAAGAAACACAGTTTTTGGGTCACGTTTTGACAACTAATGGTATTAAACCAGATCCTAACAAAATCTCGATTATACAGAATTTAAAACTCCCAAGTACCGGGAAACAGATTAAGTCGTTTTTAGGAATGACGGGTTTCTATAGAAAATTTATTAACAACTACGCCAAAATTGCATACCCAATGACAAAGTATTTGCAGAAGAACGCGAAAATTAATACGAATGACCCTAGCTATATAGTGGCTTTTGAAAAACTTAAAGAACTTATAACGAGTTCACCCATACTGAGATATCCAAATTTTTCGAAACGTTTCAGAATCGTCACTGACGCAAGCAATAACGCAATTGGAGCTGTCTTAACTCAAGATGGTCACCCAGTGGCATATGCTTCGCGAACGTTGAACAAACACGAAACAAACTATGCAACAATTGATAAAGAATTGTTGGCAATAGTTTGGGGTGTTAAATATTTTAGGCCATACATTTATGGGAAAGAATTCGACCTAGAAAGTGACCACCAACCACTGAAGTGGCTTATAAGTAAATATGCAGGCAAAGACATAAGCCCTAGGCTACAGAGATACCTTATTGATTTAGGTGAATATAATTTTAAGATAGAATATATAAAAGGGAAATGCAACTATATTGCAGATTTCCTAAGTAGAATCAATGTCGAGGGAAACGAGATAAATGCATCAGAGGAATTGATGGACTGCGGCGAAACAGGCAATATTGAGGGCTCTTTAGATGTTGAGACTTCACACTCTCAAGAGGAGGATCTCAATGATGGTATTCCAATATTGGATACGGTAGTAAATCGGTTTAGAACTCAAATTATTGTAGTGGATATTAAGGAGAAAGACATCGAAACGATTTTTGGCAATAAAAGAATTTATATAGACAGACATGACATTGAAAATAATAAGATATCCAATATTTTGAGAAGGGAGGTTACTAAAGGAAAAATAGGAATATTTTCCAAATTAAATGATCACGAATATTACAAGGTTCAACTGAAGTTGATAGATCATTTTCCCGACAGAAATAATTTTAAATTAGTCAAGTGTTCTTATTTTGCTAGAGATATTGAGGACGATATTGAACTCAATCGACAGATATCTTTGTTTCATAAATACGAAAGTGGACACTCAGGTATAATCGCTACTTACGAGAGCATCAAGCATAGCATATATAATCCACATCTGAAATTGTCGATACATAAAATAATAAATAACTGTCACATTTGTTCGTCAGCTAAATATGACAGAAACCCAATAAAGAATAAGTTCAAAACGACTGAAACCCCTTCCACCACAAACGAAATAATCCACGTCGATACTTATGTAAACAGTAAACACTCGTTTATAATTTTTATCGACAAATTCTCAAAACACGTAATTTCATTCCATTTGATCGACAGAAATAGTCAAACATTAGTAAGAAAAATTAGGGCATTTTTAGCCATTAAGGGCAATGTTACCAAATTTGTGCTAGACAATGAATTCAATAATGTCAACGTAAGGAGTTACCTTGACCAAGAGGGAATTCAATATCATTTTACGAAACCGAATAGCCATACCGGTAATTCGGATATTGAAAGGTTCAATAATACTGTCACGGAAAGAATCAGAGCGCTTAATTTGGAAGAAAAACTTCCAATAAATACTCAGATTCTTAAGGCAATAAAATTCTACAATGGCACTTATCATAGCGCAATAAAATGTAGTCCTTTAGAGGTGCAAAATAGGTTGGTCGATCATACCATTATAAGGAAAAGATTAAAAGATGCGAAAGCTAGGATAATCCAGAAGAGAAACAAATCTCGTGAAAACTACACAGAAAACAGGGAAGAAGGCTTTGTAAAAAATTATAGAAGTCTAAGGCACAAAGAACAACCTAAGTTTGTTAGAAAATCATTGCAGAATGTACATGAATATAACATTAAAAGACCTTTAAAATATGAAGCTGACAGTATAGAAAAGACGACTTTTAATAACGATGACGAGGATATTGACTTTGAGTACTTGATGAGACGCTTTAAAAATCTCAGAGAGAAATTTTTAAGCAACGAAACCTAATTGGTTTCGTGTCCTCTGGGAAGAGAAAATATATATAATGACTGAATAATGAAAAGAGAAAAAAATCCTAAATTTTCAGACTCTAGTAACAATTCTACTACTACTCCTATTAACCTTTCATGCTGAGGGATTTTTGCAAATTAGCCAACTACCAGACAATAATGGATTTATCGACATCAAGATTGGTGATGTAGAAATAGTCAATACTACTAACACAGTGGTTCATATTGTAAATGTTATAGAAATATTGGAAACTCTTAAAATGTTAGAGGAAAATATTGAAAAAATAGATATAAGTAATCGGCAAATTCTTTTAGAAAAAATACGGATTATACATGAAAAAATTTTGACAATAAAACCAAAACAACAGAGGGAAAAGAGAGGCTTGATAAATATCCTTGGTACTGCACAAAAATGGCTCTTTGGAACAATGGACGACGACGACAGGACAGAAATTATGGAACATATTTCCACAATCGAAGGAAATAATAGGAACATAATAAAGACAATAAACAACCAGATAATCATAAATGACTCATTTAATAAATCACTTATTAATTTAAAAAACTCAATAGAGGAAGATAGGAATAATATAAACTCCGCTCTCGAACAAGTCAGGAAGAATAATAATGAAATAGTGAAACGGTACTTGTACCTAGACCAATTTTCAAAATTAAATGTATTAGAAGACAAAATAGAAAAAATTCAAGACAATATTGCATCTGCAAAAAACAATTTTATTCACCCTAGTATATTTACAAAGAAAGAAATCGAAACCTTTAATATTGATTTTTATAAACTAAAATTACTTAAAATCGGAGTGATGACTTTCAGGGACAGTTCCTTAATAATAGCTATACAAATTCCTGATAAATTCATAACTACACAATTAAGACTACTTACCGCAGTACCAAACTCAAATAATATGGAAATTGATGAACCTAATGAAAATATTATCGAAATTAATAATGTTATTTTACACTATAAGGAAAATTGTATATTTAAACATCTCCAAAAAAGCAACCATTGTTCAATTAAAGCTAATTGTAAGTATATATTCAATAACAAAACGGAAACAATAGAATTAGATGAAGAAACTATTCTGTTGAAAAATGCTAGAAAAATTAATCTAAAACAAAATTGTGACAGTAGAAATCTAAGCTTATCAGGAAACTACCTATTAAGTATAAATAATTGTAGTATTACAATTGATAACCAAACTTTTAAAAATAAAAAGCAGATAATAAACGAAAAATTCTTTTTCCCACCAACACAAATTATTAATGTAACAAAACCTAATGTAGAATTTGAAAACATTGTGTTGGAACATAAAAATAATATTAATCAAATAAATGAATTAAAAGTCCATAGTAAGGTCTCATATGGATTAAACACAACACTAATTATCACTATTGTACTCATATTAATGTATATTGTAATAAAAAATAGAAAGTCTGGTACAAATAGAACACAAGTCGTAACTATATCTCAGAATCCTGACATAAAAGATATCATAGATAAATACAAACCAAGTATGTAAAAAAAAAAAAAAAAGAAATAAAAAATAAAAAAAAAAAAAAAAAAAAAAGAAAGAACGAAAAATGTATGTAACTTTAAAAATGTTAAATACATACTTAATCATGTAAATGCTATTAGTTATATTACACTAAAACCCAGGAGTGTTTTAGACAAGGGATGGAGGAGTTACATTCCCATTTCCCAAACCAATAATATTGGCTGGTAAAGTGTAGGGAATCAAAGAGCTTCAGATTACATTTTGGTTTCCCACACTTTTACAGACAGGTAATATGATGCATTGCATTTGCTTACCTTAGCAAAATAAGTTTAATGTAGAAATATTGTTTTCTCACATTCTTACTTTGTATGAATGGGAGAATTTTTTAGATTTCAGTCTTAAGACCATCATAGAATAATAAAGACGTCAAGTAAAACAATCTTGTGTTTTTATTAAACTTAACTTGCGCGATTGCAAATTTTGATTTTTCCAAACATTTGATTTACTTTTAACTTGTGTCTTTTTTTAAATTTGAAAATCTTAAGGCCTTTTTAAATCTAAGCAAGGGATGCGATATACAAAAAAACTTTCTCCGTTTTTTAAATTTTTTAGGTAAAATCCAGGAAATTTGCAGCTGTTGGGGTATTGTTGATCCTGAAAACTATGCGCTACAGTTTTGCGAGGCCAATTATCTTAAATATGTTACGGAAAAGAATCGCAATGAAATCAAAAATGGCTCCGTGCTACGACTTCAATATTCTCCTTCAAAAACAGCCAATGACACATTGGAAACTTTGCGTGCGGCATCACCGTGTGTCAAGGGTGAATGTTTGGAAAAACTGTCATCACTTTCGGTAGACGTAACATTTGCTTTGGAATTTATAAAAGAACAAGGTTTGGGCATTATAATTAATATGATTGAGGAACCCTCAGAAAATGAAGATAAAATACTCATACATAGTTTAAAGAGTTTCGTTGAACTAATGGAGCACGGTACAGTATCGTGGGAGATATTACAGAGTAGTTTTGTGCAACGCAACATTGATATTGTGAGAAACTTTCAAAATTTTCCTAAATGCACAGAAAGTGCTCTATCGAATTTAGAAAATATTGTACAAAATAGTACAAAGTATACATTAGTGGAACAAGAGGTAACGTTGCAAGACTTATTACGATTACTGCAAGATGCTAATTCATCAGTCATCATACAAAATGCTATAGCCCTAATAAATGCTTTATTCATGAAAGCAGATGAGGCCAGAAGACGTCAAATTGCACACACTATAAGTGCGAAACCATATCGCCTAGCATTGATTGGCAATGTAACAAGTACAGAGATGACCCACCAACTGTATGTCTTGCAAACATTAACTTTGGGGTTATTGGAACAACGTATGCGCATGAAAATAAATGCCCAAGATCAAGATGCTCATGAAAAAATTAAAGAACTACGTAAAATTGCATTCGATGAGCATTCCGATATGACAGGGGGTACAGGTGGGATTGGCGGTAATTGCTCTAGTACAGGAAATATAAATTTTGCCCAATACTACAAGAAATTGGGTTTTAAATGTGACATAAACCCTGCCCAAGATTTTATCGAAACACCACCTGGGATTTTAGCGCTCGATTGTATGATTTACTTTGCACGCAACTACGCTCAACACTATAGAAAAATTGTACACGATAATTCGTGTCGGGGTGATGAACACGAGTGTCCTTTTGGTCGTACTTCCATCGAATTGGTTAAGTTGTTGTGTGATATTTTGCGCATTGGTGAATCACCCTCCGATCAGTCTGTCGATTTTCAACCTATGTTCTTTACACATGATCATCCATTTGAAGAATTCTTTTGCATTTGTATAATGACCTTAAATCGTACTTGGAAAGATATGCGTGCCACAGGCGAAGATTTTCTCAAGGTTTTCAGCGTTGTTCGCGAACAAATTACACGTACACTACGACAACGACCTGATAATTTAGAAGATTTTCGTGGTAAAATTACTCATTTTACGTATCAGACAATAACGAATTTACGCCAACAGGAGCGAACTTCAAAGGAAGAATGCGATTCCACTGCCTCGGCTATAGTTAAGTTAAAGGAGAAAATATCACCACACATTTTAGACTTGATAAAACAACAAAGACTGGCATTTCTAGTAGAAGGTGAGAGTTGATACATTTATTACCAAGTAAAACAGAAATTTTCAAATAAATTGGCCTTTTTAGGTTTAATTTTTGTATTATATGTGTTAAAAAATATTTTATTTAGTCTAAAAACGACAAACTGTATATTTTTTATACAAATTTTTAAGTATTTTATAACAAAAATTTGCCAATATTTATCTCTTAACTTTCTGCAGGCACTCGATTTTCAAAATATTCACGCGGTGCACGCTCTAAAGACAAATTTTGGTACGCTCGTCTTTCGCCAAATCATAAAGTCATTCATTACGGTGACTGTGATGAAAAAACTATACCAACTCTAGAAGAACTTTCAAATAAGGTTTCCGTGGTGGATATAAAACAATTATTGGAGGGCAAAGAATGTCCACATATGAAAGAAATTCGTACTCGTAAATCGGCCGTTAATTTGGCCTTTTCCATAACATTCGACAGCATGGATCATTCCACTTTGGATTTTGTAGCCCCCGATGAAACAACATTTTATTATTGGACCGATGGTATTAATGCCTTATTAGGACAAGAAATGGTTAGTAAACAGAAAAAAGAAGACTTCGATACATTGCTTTCGATGGAAATAAAACTTCGCTTATTAGATACGGAGGGTGTTGACATTAGTAAGGATCCACCGCCAGTACCAGATGATCCTGAAAACTATGATTTTTGCTTTGAAAATTAAGAATGTATGTGTGTTTTTAGGCTCTGCCTATTACCTGTTTATTTTCAAAGAGATAAAACCCATTTATATTATGAGTTTCTGGAAGCGAGGAAAATACAGTCAAAGTTAAAAAAATACACAAAGTATTTAAATATAAGTACATTTTTAATTGAATTAATTATGTTAAACGAAAATCAGAATTTTAATTGCATTTTTATATTCAGCTTTTGTAAAAGGCTCGTTGTCATACCGATTGTGGCAGTAAATCAACGGAGTTACCATTGGTTCTACATTGTAACAATTGCATGGTTCCACGGTAAATGTAATTTTTGTTTACATATATATTTATTGACAGTTTTGTATTATTTATTAAAAAGCCAAAAAAAACAAAATTTTGAGTTTTAAATGAGAAAAAGAGAAGCGTTAATATTTCTCTTCTTGTTTTCATACATAGAACTCCGAGTTGCCATACAAAATTGCATAATGTTAATCCAGTTTTACATAAGAATATTTCCAGAGATTAAATTTAAATACAATTTGCATAAATAACGCACAAATTCATACATTTAAACATTCTACAGCCAATCAATTTTTTTTGTTGTATGGATTTTTATCCTTAATTTAAATAAAAACAATAGCGGGTTTAACTCTTGGTTATAAAGTTTGTAGCAAGTCGCGTATTTAGGGTAAATGATGTAAAAAACAAAACAAAAAGAGTAGAAAGTGTAAATTTACCTCATTTACCATAAATACAGATTATTAAGTCATTTATAACCAAAATGAAATCTGCTAATATAAATTTCTTCATAAAAGAAATGAAATTTATTTCATATATTTAAGCCAAAAATAATAAAGCAAAATTTGGTCTTAAAATTAATTACACTTAAGAAACCGTTATATGTACATACATATGTATAATCAAATGTATTTTTTAACTAAATCAAATCGATTTCAAATAAACATATTACAAATAATTAAAAATCCATAGTATAATTTTATAGCGAGAATCATTAGGTCTGTCTGCGTACACATATTTTGCATCATTTTGTGCAAAATGTTACAAAATCTTTCAAAATGTTGTCTGCGTACTCCAAATCTCTTGCAGCGAGAGAGCCAAAAAGAAAATTTTTTGACAAATGTTACTGGAGAAATTTCTTCTTGCAAGATTTTGCAACTAGTTTGAACAGATGTTTTTATTTACCAATTGAATGAAACAATTTTTGTGAAACGAAAATAAAAAGTGAAATTTAACAATAGTTAGAATTGTGTTGATTTTTAACGTTTAAAAAAAATCTTATAATTATGTCTATTTATTCGGCTTTTAAGTTCATTATTAAAAATGTGATAGCTAAGAATGGAAATTTTTATTAAAAATTAAGTAATTCCGATACTAGCCGAGTGTAATGCATTTTCGAAATCAGCTACGATTTCTCGTCAGCACTCTTTCTATTCGGTACTACTGTAAGTTGAATGTTGATTTGTTCTATTTAAACAAACTTTAATTAGAATTTGAATACTGGAATTCTATTCATATTCCTTATTGCTTAGACCGAACTCAATCACATACAACTCTATGTTTTCTTATTCTCATTCTATTTGCATTTATCACTAGTTACTTCTATTATTTATTTTTATTTTCATTTTGCTTTTTGGCCATCCATTGGATGACACTAAATTTATTTAATTTTTATATATTTTTATTTATCATTCTGTTATTCGATTGCTTTCGATATTTTTCTATTCATAATTTTACATTGAGCCATGTGTTTGTAATACATTTATGGTTATTTTATTTGAACTTTTTCTATATATCTTATAATTATGTCTATTTATTCGGCTTTTAAGTTCATTATTAAAAATGTGATAGCTAAGAATGGAAATTTTTATTAAAAATTAAGTAATTCCGATACTAGCCGAGTGTAATGCATTTTCGAAATCAGCTACGATTTCTCGTCAGCACTCTTTCTATTCGGTACTACTGTAAGTTGAATGTTGATTTGTTCTATTTAAACAAACTTTAATTAGAATTTGAATACTGGAATTCTATTCATATTCCTTATTGCTTAGACCGAACTAAATCACATACAACTCTATGTTTTCTTATTCTCATTCTATTTGCATTTATCACTAGTTACTTCTATTATTTATTTTTATTTTCATTTTGCTTTTTGGCCATCCATTGGATGACACTAAATTTATTTAATTTTTATATATTTTTATTTATCATTCTGTTATTCGATTGCTTTCGATATTTTTCTATTCATAATTTTACATTGAGCCATGTGTTTGTAATACATTTATGGTTATTTTATTTGAACTTTTTCTATATATCTTATAATTATGTCTATTTATTCGGCTTTTAAGTTCATTATTAAAAATGTGATAGCTAAGAATGGAAATTTTTATTAAAAATTAAGTAATTCCGATACTAGCCGAGTGTAATGCTGACGAGAAATCGTAGCTGATTTCGAAAATGCATTACACTCGGCTAGTATCGGAATTACTTAATTTTTAATAAAAATTTCCATTCTTAGCTATCACATTTTTAATAATGAACTTAAAAGCCGAATAAATAGACATAATTATAAGATATATAGAAAAAGTTCAAATAAAATAACCATAAATGTATTACAAACACATGGCTCAATGTAAAATTATGAATAGAAAAATATCGAAAGCAATCGAATAACAGAATGATAAATAAAAATATATAAAAATTAAATAAATTTAGTGTCATCCAATGGATGGCCAAAAAGCAAAATGAAAATAAAAATAAATAATAGAAGTAACTAGTGATAAATGCAAATAGAATGAGAATAAGAAAACATAGAGTTGTATGTGATTTAGTTCGGTCTAAGCAATAAGGAATATGAATAGAATTCCAGTATTCAAATTCTAATTAAAGTTTGTTTAAATAGAACAAATCAACATTCAACTTACAGTAGTACCGAATAGAAAGAGTGCTGACGAGAAATCGTAGCTGATTTCGAAAATGCATTACACTCGGCTAGTATCGGAATTACTTAATTTTTAATAAAAATTTCCATTCTTAGCTATCACATTTTTAATAATGAACTTAAAAGCCGAATAAATAGACATAATTATAAGATATATAGAAAAAGTTCAAATAAAATAACCATAAATGTATTACAAACACATGGCTCAATGTAAAATTATGATGAATAGAAAAATATCGAAAGCAATCGAATAACAGAATGATAAATAAAAATATATAAAAATTAAATAAATTTAGTGTCATCCAATGGATGGCCAAAAAGCAAAATGAAAATAAAAATAAATAATAGAAGTAACTAGTGATAAATGCAAATAGAATGAGAATAAGAAAACATAGAGTTGTATGTGATTTAGTTCGGTCTAAGCAATAAGGAATATGAATAGAATTCCAGTATTCAAATTCTAATTAAAGTTTGTTTAAATAGAACAAATCAACATTCAACTTACAGTAGTACCGAATAGAAAGAGTGCTGACGAGAAATCGTAGCTGATTTCGAAAATGCATTACACTCGGCTAGTATCGGAATTACTTAATTTTTAATAAAAATTTCCATTCTTAGCTATCACATTTTTAATAATGAACTTAAAAGCCGAATAAATAGACATAATTATAAGATATATAGAAAAAGTTCAAATAAAATAACCATAAATGTATTACAAACACATGGCTCAATGTAAAATTATGAATAGAAAAATATCGAAAGCAATCGAATAACAGAATGATAAATAAAAATATATAAAAATTAAATAAATTTAGTGTCATCCAATGGATGGCCAAAAAGCAAAATGAAAATAAAAATAAATAATAGAAGTAACTAGTGATAAATGCAAATAGAATGAGAATAAGAAAACATAGAGTTGTATGTGATTTAGTTCGGTCTAAGCAATAAGGAATATGAATAGAATTCCAGTATTCAAATTCTAATTAAAGTTTGTTTAATAGAACAAATCAACATTCAACTTACAGTAGTACCGAATAGAAAGAGTGCTGACGAGAAATCGTAGCTGATTTCGAAAATGCATTACACTCGGCTAGTATCGGAATTACTTAATTTTTAATAAAAATTTCCATTCTTAGCTATCACATTTTTAATAATGAACTTAAAAGCCGAATAAATAGACATAATTATAAGATATATAGAAAAAGTTCAAATAAAATAACCATAAGTTTATAAAAAATTATAATAAACATAACATTTTACTTGATGCTAGAAACGTCCAAATATACAAATAATTTACCGCGTACACACATGCTAAAATTCGTTTGCTTTGTTATTTGAATTGTTTACACACCGTTCAGCTGTTTTCTTGCAAGATTTTACTGGATACTGTCTGCGTACTTTTTGATATATTTTTAGCCGACGGAGTAAAATTGGTCTTACTCTCCCAAAAAAATTCACTGAGTATTTGCTACTGGAAAAGTACGCAGACAGACCTATTATATGATAGGAAAATAGAAATACTAGGATATTGTTTCTGTAAGCGTAAATGACATTTTAAAAAGAGAAAGCAGCCAAGCTACGGATCATAAGGTCTGTCTGCGTACACATATTTTGCATCATTTTATGCAAAATGTTACAAAATCTTGCAAAATGTTGTCTGCGTACTCCAAATCTCTTGCAGTGAGAGAGCCAAAAAGAAAATTTTTTGACAGTTGCAAGTTAGAGAACTTGCAAAATGTTACTGGAAAAATTTCTGCTTGCAAGATTTTGCAACTAGTTTGAACAGCTGTTTTTATTTACTAATTGAATGAAATAATTTTGTGTAAAAATTGAAATTTAACAATAGTTAGAATTGTGTTGATTTTTAACGTTTTTAACGTTTATAACATAAAATTTTACTAATGCCAGAAATGTCCAAATATACAAATAATTTACCGCGTACACATATGCTAAAATTCTTTTGCTTTGTTATTTGAATTGTTAACATACCGATCATCTGTTTCCTTGCAAGATTTTACTGGATACTGTCTGCGTACTTTTTGATATATTTTTAGCCGACAGAGTAAAATTGGTCTTACTCTCCCAAAAAAATTTACTGAGTATTTGCTACTGAAAAAGAACGCAGACAGACCTATAATAAATTCCTAAAAAAGAAATATGTTTACAAAAGCAATCATCTCTCTTCGAAAGGTTTTCCACAACCTGGTAAAATCTCAAGCCGAGATAAGATTGATCTCTAGGTGCCTCGATCTTCTGCGTTTTTCCTTCAATTCCGAATATTAAAATCAGGCAGATGTTATTGGGCCTGATCTATCCAACATAACTTTGGACGCTTCTCTTTTTTGCATGATTTTGAGATCGCATTCAAAAACTTTTCTTGCTGAATTATCTTCTTTCATTCATACAATATGACCAAGCCAACACAATCTTTCTTTTGTATGCGCTTAAGTATGTCAATGTTGTTATACAGCTAATTAATAATGCGATGGCGGTAATATCCGTTGATACAAATCGGTTAATATATTTTACGAATAATCTTTCTTTTGAATACGCCAAGTACAGCTTTATTTGATTGCACAATTTCCCATGCCTCAGCATCATATAATAACATAGGTTATATGAGTGTCTCGTGCTTATACTCGTAGTGGTATTTTCGTACGACGAGAAGGTCTTCACTTCTAATTTTCTTATTAAACCCATATATATATATACATATATATATATATATATATATATATATATATATATATATATATATATATATATATATATATATATATATATATATATATATATAATATACCATTTCATCTAATCTAATAGACTTTCTGTTCATTGAAACCACCAGACAAATTTTTCTTGATTCATTCTGAATGTATGCATAGCAATCTAGAGAAAGTTTGTCTTTGGGGACCGAACACTAATCGGGTTTTACATGTACACAACACGATATACAACAAAAACCATAACAAAAAGAGGTTAAAGCAGTAACAACTTACTTACTTAGATGGTTATTACAGAACGTTTGTTCCATTAGCCGAACTTAGAATTTATCTCCAAGCGCTTCGATCTTTTGCGCTTTTTCTCCAATTTCTAACACCAAGTTTTGAGATGTCTTTCTCCGCTTGATACTTCCATCGGAGTTTCGGTCTTCCTCTTCTGCAGGATCCATCACCAGGTTCGCATGCAAATGGCTTCCTAGTTGGAACATCTTCATTCATTCTTACAACTACGTAAACGTTGAATTTTGATACAGTTGAGATGAAGGAGGAGCTTTGCTTGGTTAAAACCAATCAGAGCCGTTACTTGGTATCCAACTTCTCCTACGTCACCCAAAACAGTAACAACAACAACATGTTATATCAATATCATCGGCAAGTAAAATGTGACTTTTTAAAAATGATGCTATTTCTGTACTGCAGCATCACATATGACCTTTTCCAGAAGAATACCAAGGAGGTCACACTATAAACAGCCTGAATCCTTGTTTGGTGTGAACGGTTTGAAATATTATTTATAATTTTTACTGAATGAAGGAATGCTAAATTCAGACAAGGCCTGATATACCTTTATAAAAACCCGACTGTCAAAAGCGGCTCTATAACCACAGAAAACATAGGTATTAGGTGTCAATTTGTCTCTCATGTTTTTTTTCAGGATTTGACAAAGTGTGAACATCTGGTGAACGGTTGATCTGTACGGTCTAAGTCCTTATTGGTAGGGGCCAATGATTTTGTTATTTGATTTTAGTAGTTCACACAATATTAAAGTTACAATTTTGTTTTCTGCAGCTTTGTTTTTCTTCTAATGGAATATTGCTGTTTTACCGTTACTTTTGTTGGGTGGCATTCATTTAACACTGACATCGCTGATTAGATCTAGGGTATCTTCATTGCCGTTTTACCTTATTACGGATTGTTGATACCGGTTTATCTACTGGTGTAATGTTTTTGCGAACCAAAAATCAGCATCCATATGGGTCAGACGCTTATAGCTTACTAAATGCATCTTTGTAATTTCTTAAATTAGTTGCCATATAAGCAAAAAAAATGTTTTTTTTAACTATCTATATATAGATTCACACATTCAAAAATTATACTAGGGTAATATTAACTCGCATATTTTTCCTTTTTATATAAAATAACCTTGTTTGCCACAGATTTTACATACAAAATTACTGCAATACCAATGCTGCATTAAGTTGGTGTTTTAATCTAAGCAAAGTTTTTAGCATTTAACAACATGTCACGTAACAAAATAACTGTCATTCTACGTATTCTCTTGGTTATACATATTTTCAATTTTTCCTTTTAATTTCTTGGTGTACAAAAAAAATTAAATTTTTACTTTAATTAAATAGTTATTTCTTTTTATTTAATTAATTTATTAAAAAAAAACATTCATATTTCATATGTTTATTTAAGTAAAATAATTTTTGAGTTTTTTTCCATCAAAAACAATTCATTTTTATTATGGCGAAATTTTTGGCGATTTTTTTTGTTTTTAAACTCAAAAAAAAAATTTGTTGGCGATTTTTGGCGATTTTTGATATCCGTTTTGGCGATAGACGTTGAAAAAAAACTGACAACCCTGGTAAAAGCCACACTTTGTAACATCGACCAGAAGAAAACAAACCCTGGCAACCTTTTTTTTTCTTCTTAGCAACATTTTTTTTGTGAAAATGTAAACAAATCATGAAAAAAAATGCGAGTTTTTATATTATTATAAATATTTCAATTTTGAATAAAAAAAATATTAAAAAATAACAAACGATACCTCAAAGCCCCTAGTATCTAATTTTTTGGTTGTCACTTACGACATTTTTACCTAATGTAGTGTATGACGAGGTAAATTTGAGTGTATAAATTTTCAAGTTTTCCCTTGTAAAAAGTTAACTATTTAGAGAATATTTAACATTTATATACCGATCAACAGAGGAGTTTAATACGAATCTTTTGCAGTATCACGCACTCACTCACAGATATAATATCGGGTGTTATAGTGCGAAAGAGTTAGCAAAAGCATACAAAAAAAAGCATTGGTTTAGTTTTTCAATTGTTATTCAAAAACGGTTCCGGGTGCGCATATGGCACCTATATCAGTTGATAGGGGACATTAATGCGCATCTTTTGGTATATAGTCATAGACCCAAAAGACTTGCGATCAAAAGTTATCGATTAGCAAACTTTTGAAAATCGGTAAAAATTGCTTGAAAAAGTTGTTTCACTTTTCCAGTTATAACTCCAAAACGGTTCCGGGTGCGCATATGCCACCTATATCAGTTGATAGGGGACCTTAATGCGCATCTGTTGATATATAGTCATAGACCCAAAAGACTTGCGATCAAAAGTTATCGATTAGCAAACTTTTGAAAATTGGTAAAAATCGCTTGAAAAAGTTGTTTCACTTTTTCACTTATAGCTCAAAAACGGTTCTGGGTGCGCATATGGCACCTATATCAGCTGATAGAAGATTTTAGTGCGCATCTTTTGATATATAGCCCTAGACCCGAAAGACTTTCGATCAAAAGTTATCGTTTAGCAAACTTTTGAAAATTGGTAAAAATCGCTTGAAAAAATTGTTTCACTTTTTCACTTATAGCTCAAAAATGGTTCCGGGTGCGCATATGCCACCTATATCAGTTGATAGGGGACCTTAATGCGCATCTTTTGATATATAGTCATAGACCCAAAAGACTTGCGATCAAAAGTTATCGATTAGCAAACTTTTGAAAATTGGTAAAAATCGCTTGAAAAAATTGTTTCACTTTTTCACTTATAGCTCAAAAATGGTTCCGGGTGCGCATATGCCACCTATATCAGTTGATAGGGGACCTTAATGCGCATCTTTTGATATATAGTCATAGACCCAAAAGACTTGCGATCAAAAGTTATCGATTAGCAAACTTTTGAAAATTGGTAAAAATCGCTTGAAAAAATTGTTTCACTTTTTCACTTATAGCTCAAAAATGGTTCCGGGTGCGCATATGCCACCTATATCAGTTGATAGGGGACCTTAATGCGCATCTTTTGATATATAGTCATAGACCCAAAAGACTTGCGATCAAAAGTTATCGATTAGCAAACTTTTGAAAATTGGTAAAAATCGCTTGAAAAAGTTGTTTCACTTTTTCACTTATAGCTCAAAAATGGTTCCGGGTGCGCATATGCCACCTATATCAGTTGATAGGGGACCTTAATGCGCATCTTTTGATATATAGTCATAGACCCAAAAGACTTGCGATCAAAAGTTATCGATTAGCAAACTTTTGAAAATTGGTAAAAATCGCTTGAAAAAGTTGTTTCACTTTTTCACTTATAGCTCAAAAACGGTTCTGGGTGCGCATATGCCACCTATATCAGTTGATAGGGGACCTTAATGCGCATCTTTTGATATATGGTCATAGACCCAAAAGACTTGCGATCAAAAGTTATCGATTAGCAAACTTTTGAAAATTGGTAAAAATCGCTTGAAAAAATTGTTTCACTTTTTCACTTATAGCTCAAAAATGGTTCCGGGTGCGCATATGCCACCTATATCAGTTGATAGGGGACCTTAATGCGCATCTTTTGATATATAGTCATAGACCCAAAAGACTTGCGATCAAAAGTTATCGTTTAGCAAACTTTTGAAAATTGGTAAAAATCGCTTGAAAAAATTGTTTCACTTTTTCACTTATAGCTCAAAAATGGTTCCGGGTGCGCATATGCCACCTATATCAGTTGATAGGGGACCTTAATGCGCATCTTTTGATATATAGTCATAGACCCAAAAGACTTGCGATCAAAAGT
Organism: Melanophora roralis; assembly: GCA_963583895.1. Lineage (NCBI taxonomy): Eukaryota > Metazoa > Arthropoda > Insecta > Diptera > Rhinophoridae > Melanophora > Melanophora roralis. The sequence continues at coordinate 77,667,546 of OY757188.1, forward strand.
TATCGATTAGCAAACTTTTGAAAATTGGTAAAAATCGCTTGAAAAAATTGTTTCACTTTTTCACTTATAGCTCAAAAATGGTTCCGGGTGCGCATATGCCACCTATATCAGTTGATAGGGGACCTTAATGCGCATCTTTTGATATATAGTCATAGACCCAAAAGACTTGCGATCAAAAGTTATCGATTAGCAAACTTTTGAAAATTGGTAAAAATCGCTTGAAAAAGTTGTTTCACTTTTTCACTTATAGCTCAAAAATGGTTCCGGGTGCGCATATGCCACCTATATCAGTTGATAGGGGACCTTAATGCGCATCTTTTGATATATAGTCATAGACCCAAAAGACTTGCGATCAAAAGTTATCGATTAGCAAACTTTTGAAAATTGGTAAAAATCGCTTGAAAAAGTTGTTTCACTTTTTCACTTATAGCTCAAAAACGGTTCTGGGTGCGCATATGCCACCTATATCAGTTGATAGGGGACCTTAATGCGCATCTTTTGATATATGGTCATAGACCCAAAAGACTTGCGATCAAAAGTTATCGATTAGCAAACTTTTGAAAATTGGTAAAAATCGCTTGAAAAAATTGTTTCACTTTTTCACTTATAGCTCAAAAATGGTTCCGGGTGCGCATATGCCACCTATATCAGTTGATAGGGGACCTTAATGCGCATCTTTTGATATATAGTCATAGACCCAAAAGACTTGCGATCAAAAGTTATCGATTAGCAAACTTTTGAAAATTGGTAAAAATCGCTTGAAAAAGTTGTTTCACTTTTTCACTTATAGCTCAAAAATGGTTCCGGGTGCGCATATGCCACCTATATCAGTTGATAGGGGACCTTAATGCGCATCTTTTGATATATAGTCATAGACCCAAAAGACTTGCGATCAAAAGTTATCGATTAGCAAACTTTTGAAAATTGGTAAAAATCGCTTGAAAAAGTTGTTTCATTTTTTCACTTATAGCTCAAAAGTTTGCTAATCGATAACTTTTGATCGCAAGTCTTTTGGGTCTAGGGCTATATATCAAAAGATGCGCACTAAAATCTTCTATCAGCTGATATAGGTGCCATATGCGCACCCAGAACCGTTTTTGAGCTATAAGTGAAAAAGTGAAACAACTTTTTCAAGCGATTTTTACCAATTTTCAAAAGTTTGCTAATCGATAACTTTTGATCGCAAGTCTTTTGGGTCTAGGACTATATATCAACAGATGCGCATTAAGGTCCCCTATCAACTGATATAGGTGGCATATGCGCACCCGGAACCGTTTTGGAGTTATAACTGGAAAAGTGAAACAACTTTTTCAAGCAATTTTTACCGATTTTCAAAAGTTTGCTAATCGATAACTTTTGATCGCAAGTCTTTTGGGTCTATGACTATATACCAAAAGATGCGCATTAATGTCCCCTATCAACTGATATAGGTGCCATATGCGCACCCGGAACCGTTTTTGAATAACAATTGAAAAACTAAACCAATGCTTTTTTTTGTATGCTTTTGCTAACTCTTTCGCACTATAACACCCGATATTAAGTCTGTCAGGGAGTGCGTGATATTGCAAAAGATTCGTATTAAGCTCCTCTGTTGATCGGTATATAAATATTAAGTATACTCTAAATAGTTAACTTTTTACAAGGAAAAAGTTGAAAATTTATACAGTCAAATTTACCTCGTCATACACTACATAAGGTAAAAATGACGTAAGTGACAACCGAAAAATTAGATTCTTGGGACTTCAAGCTATGTTTTGTCATTTTTTAATGTTTGTTTTAATTAAAATTGAAATAATTATAGTCGTGCAAAAACACGCAATTATTTTCATGGTTTGTTTACATTTTCCTATGAAAAAGTTTGCTGCGGAAAAAAAGTTTGCCAAAAACGCGTTTTTAAAAAAGTTGTTTTCTTCAGCGAGGTCTTTGTAACAGTATCAACAAAATCTACAATGATGATCGCTGCCGTTAATGTTTACAACATAGGTTGTCAAAACTCTCATTTAATGAAATGCGTCTGTATTGGATAAGAGAAAATTGCCCAGCAAACAAAAAACTTAGCATTGCAAATGTGATGAATTTTACTTTTTAAAGCAAAATGGAAATGAACTTAAAAAAAGTTATTAAAATTAAATACAAAATCTGACTCAGTTATGACAGAATTAGACAATTTTTTTTCAAACATATTCCATTGGGCGAGTTTAATTTACAGTTAAAACTTAAAAAATTAAGTGTATTTAGGTATTATAAATTAAGTTTTTCTTGTTTTCTTTGTTTTAAATGTTTGGTAACATAAAATGCATTGCATGTTACCAAAAGCATTTTTAATGACAAAACAAAAGTTTTTATCTTCCATTATACTATTTTGTTTGCTGGTTTATTTTGAAATTAAATCAAAGCTGAAAAAACAAGAAATCTGAAAAAAAGCAGTAAGCATCCGCACATGTGCACTCGTTAACACTCAATTAACGACTGAAATCAAACTGAAATAAAAGAGAACAAGCGTCGGTGTGAATTTTTTTTATTGTTTTTGTAGCACAATTGTGCACTAAAAATGAATTTTTGACAACCTATGGTTTACAAGCAAAGCATACGAAAGTGTTGTTGCTTTGCACTTGCATGTATACAGTGAAGAACGACAAAAAGACAATCGCATTTCACAAAATATTGTCGATGCGATTTGATATCGCATGACATGTGTTCTGAAGTTCAAAATCGCAAGAAAGTTTGCGATTCAAATCGCAAGAGGTAAATGAGGTGAACCGATGTTTTTTCTAAATGCTTTTACAAAAACAAATGAGCAGAAGGCGCATAGGGCTTGGGCATGTCTGCTTTAGTGTCACCATGATTTTTTACATTTTCAAATTAGGCATCACTTGATATTTTCTTTAAATTATTTCAAAAACCATGGATTTTTAAAACGTATTAGATAATAAAATTGCTTTCCTAATCGGAAGTTCTTCTCGAAAACCTTTTCGATTTAAATCGAATTACATAATAACCCCCCTGGTACATACTTATGTTCACACCTATCCATATTTACTTAAGACAAATTTAAGGCTAGCGTAACAAATATTTGAAATTATTAATATTTTTAAATTAATTATATTTATTAATTTGTAAAAAAAACGTTGTTGCTAAGCTATAATATTAAAAGTTGGTTAAAATAAATATTTATGTTACATTACTAGTAAAATTGCATACATACAAACATATGTATGTAAGAACATATGTATTTCTTAACAAACTTGTTAGTTGAAAAAACATGGAAAGCATTTGGTTTTCTTCAAGTTCTTTTAGTTTTTTTTTTATCTTTGTGCAATAAATCTTTTTAAATGCGTAAGATCGAATTAAAAGCATAAGTATATATGAAGTTTAATAAAACAAACAATTTTTGAATTGGAAAATTTTTGTTGCTTAATATCATTCTCTGGCAGATGGTATTTTTCGGCGACGTGCCTGAAGAGCTCTTTCCTAGGATCTCAATCAAATGTTATCCTCTAAAAGAAGATCGTTGTCATCGCCACGGTCTGGTAGGCAAACAAAGAATTCCAACAGATTTAATACTGGGCCCCTAGAAAAGGGATTTTGATAACGGCCACGCTTGTCACGTAAATAGGGATAACGTTTGTAGTTAAACATTTCGTTAGTAGTAAGATTCATGCAGGCATGTAGAATCTATAAAAAGAATTATTTTAAATTATTTCAACAAAGGACAAGCAATAACATACCGAGGTGCAAGTCAATATCCAGCCTAAACCACAAAAAACTACAGCCTCGATAAGCCCCAAAACGTAGAGTAGCGTAAAGCCTTCAATCATAACACAATAGCAAGCAAAATATATGGTAAAAGAACAGTTAACAGCTACGGAGAGAACAAATAGAAAGAACCACATGCGATTACGCAGACCAACGCAGTTATAAATAAACGGGCAATGATGATCAAAATAAGCCACACAACGGTTGCATATACGACAGTGTTTAGCTCGTAATGGTCTTAAGCAACGGCAACTGTGACAGAGGCGTGTCAGTATAACGTTACGTTTTTTAAGCTTATCAAAATATGGTATTTGTTTGATAGCCCGATAGTAGGCATCCGAACTAAGAGCTATATAGCCAGGATCACGACGATTGGCAATAATCCAACTTATCCACATAACAGCATTCCAATAAATAAAGCAATAATGCGAACGCCTTAGGATATTCCAAGTTATGGGAATGGCCTAGAAAGAATAGAGAGGAAAACTTTTGTAAAAAAAAAATCTTAAAATATAAAACCATAGATTTACTCTACCCTTATCATATACATAGGATAACCCCATAAAAGAACGGAAAATAAGAATAACAGTAAAGGCCCTTTTGAATCTCCAGCACCACCAAACAACCAACCCCAAATTTCCGAAACTGAGGGCATCCAACGCGATTTTTTCTTTACTTCTGTGTACAATAACCGCACTATATCTTGATGTTGATGAGCCTGAGCTAACATTATGGGAGTTTTACCATTCTTGTCTCTTGGCTCTAAATCTAAATTCGATTTCTCACACAGCAAGCGCACGCAAGACATATTGCCCGATAAACAAGCTAAGTGCAAGGGAGTCGAACCAAAATTATCAGTTTTTTGCAACTCTACACCAGAGTACATAAGCAAACGCATTAAATCGGCATGACCTTTGTATGCTGCCCAGTGAAGAGCAGTGTCACCGTTTATGTCGGTCAAGTGATTTAGAGCTCCCATACCCAACAAATAAGCGGCCGTGGCAGTGCGACCATACATACAGGCCACATGCAAAGGAGTTAAGCCCTTAAAATCGGCAGCATTAACATTAACTCCGGCTTGCAGCATTACTTGCACAACAGCAGCATGACCCTTGCGGCAAGCCCAGTGTATGGGTCGTGGCCCTTGGGTACCCAAACATGGCAGGTCTATGGGAGCCGATTTTTCTATGAGATAACGCATCATTTCCACATTACCATTTAGTGTTACCCAATGGGCTGGTGTATAGCCATGACGATCACGGGCAGATAAACACTCTATGCCAAATTTATCCGTCAAATTTTCTACATCGCTAACTTCACCATTTTTAATAATATCGAAAATATCATCCAAATGAACTACTGTGCCATCGGCTCCCTCAAAAATTAAAATATTTTCACTTCCTGAACCATCTCTGTTGCCAGCTACTGTACTTCCATTACCAGACGCCCCTGAAGAATCATTTGGGACGACCAAAGTAGTATTTACTCTGCCACTAACTACATGTGGTGAATGAGGTCTTCGAGGATCCACCTCCTGATCAGTCTGCAAGGCACTATCCTCTTCAGCCACCATATTACAACTGTCATAGTTCAGGGGCAGGGCCCAAACGCTACGGGCTGTTCCTGCCCCCGGACTTGGATAAACCTTGCTGTGCTGCGTCCTGATGCCGTCAGTAGAAGCCACGTTAAAAAAATCAATACGCTCCACAACGGCACTTGACGTTAGTAACGTCGTCGATGATGTGGAACCCGCGGTAATTAATGGTGTTGGAAGTAATGTTGCTTCTCCAGTGTTGAGATGTTCGCTGTGGAGTAGCAGCAACGGATTTTCAAGTAAGTGTGAAATTTTGTTGGTTATTATATTAACCCTGTGAATTTGGGGAAATACCTATTGTATTTCAAGTATTTTTTGTTTATACTTGGGTATGCGCTTTAATTTAAAGTTGCTTTATAAAACTTTTAGCTCGAAAAATAGCTAGTGAAAAATTATGTCAACTTGTTTAAAAATCAATAACTTGATTTCAAGGGCGAGTAAAAACAATGTATTTTTATGTACTCAATAACGGTTTGTTTACATCTCACTAACAAAAGGAAACGGATCATATGTTTGCCATACTATTTAATTTGTTTTTATAAATATAAAGAAAATTATAAATCCATACGGCAACGCTTAAAAGTACTCATAAAAAAGGTTAAGCTCGATGTAAACAACAAGAAGTGGACTTGAATGAACCGAAATAAAACCTTTATTATTCACAAAAGTATTTTTATTTATAGACGATTTTTATTGCAGCCCAGTGATATTAACCATAGCTGTTAGCTGTGAATATTTGTACTTAAAATATTTACAAAAAATTATTTTTTCAAAATTAATGTTGTTTTTGAAATGAAGTAATAACATTATCTATTTAATAAAAAAATTTACATGGTAATTTTTATTTGTTTATTTAGAATAAAAAGTTTAAAATATTACGTTATTTCATTCTGTCTAGTAGAGGTCTGCTTGACTACACCCAAATGCCGTTTAAATACATTCGTTTGTTTTTCAACAACATAGTGTTTTTCATTCAATGTTAAACAAATTAAATGAATGAACCCACAAGCGAAAGCAAATAAAAAACAACTTCAACCGAAAACAAAATATTACCCATACATTCATATAAATAAATACTGAATAGAATGTGTGAATATTGCTGTATGATTGGTGTAAAAAATTAATATTCATTTGTGTTTGCAAATTTGTCGTTATTGTTGTTGTTAAACATTCATTAACTCGAAAAAACACCTGAATGTTTTTATAAAAACTCTAACTGTAATGAGACTTTGCTATGTTTTTGTATTTTCAAGTGTGTTTTATACACATTCAAAACGAAAACTGTAAAATGAATGTGTTCTTCTTGTATCATTGAGTGTAACACACAATACATTCTTTCTTGTGTTGTTACTGGCTTAACTTTATTTATCTCCCATAGAATGAAAAATGTTTGAATGAATATTGTTTTTGTTGTGTGTAGGCAATTAAAAGAATATAGTCATGCAGATGTCCACTGTCTAGGACATATATATTTAACTTCAAAACTTTTGAATAAAGTACTATTAGATTTTATTCGGAATATTTAAAATAAATTTTTAAATATTTTAACCAATTTGAAACCAAAATAATTTGAAGAGACCTACGGATAAAAAAAACTAGTATGAAGTAATAAATATACTATACATGTTAAAATTCAATTTGGATGAAAGGTTCCTTGGGGAGGGAAGATAGAAAATAGTTTTTTTCTAAAAAAATTTAAGAGTAAGAAATTAATAGTGATCGGCCATAAATTCACTCTGGAAGCGGTAGTAAAAATATTTGATTTCATAGGAAATTTAATTTTGAATGGCAGCTGCCATGGAAAATAAAGATAGGAGTTAGGTTTGTTTGGAAGAAATGTTGGGAATATAAACTAATGGTAGTTGGTAATACATTTCAACTCAAGAAGCGGTGGTAAAGTCATTTGCTTCTATAAAAAATGTTGTTTTATATGGAAGCCCCCATTGGGAGTACAGATATTGGATAGGTTTGTCCCGAAAAAAAGTTAGGAATAAAAAATTAATGGTACATTTCAACTTAATTGGACCAATCTGAAATGTGTGGTGAAGATTTTTTACTATGGATATCTAAAATAATTTGAACATTATTGTCAAACTCCAAAGAAAAAAGTAATAGTCAAAAATCTCTCTCTGATCCGTTCACCTGAAAATTGATTTTACTATGATTCATTCATAATTTAAAATATTCATTCATAAATTAAAATATGTTGCCCTGATTTTTTTTTTTTATATAAAGTTCAGCTACATCTGGCAGCTCTATCTACTAGAACGGAAACACCTCTGTTTTTATTTTATTTTCTTGTATATTTCTTAGGGTTTTCAGTCTTTCAATTTTATACACTACATAATGGTGGGTACGTCTTAACGAGACCAATTCATGCCTAGACAAACATCAATTTGATTATATAAAAACCCCACTATGAAAATACCAGAATTTTTTAATCAGGATTTTGACATTTGTCTAGGCATTAATTCGTCTCGTCAAGACATACAATAATCAATTATATGTGCCGGATAACACAACACTCACATAAATATTCCAAAAAAGAAAAACTTTGGACTGTGATCTCAATCCCAGATTGGGAATAATATTTTATTTATGAACACTAATTTTGTCAATTATTGGTTTTAACAACACAATAAAAAAAAATGACTGACAACGTGGTTAAAGAACTAAAAAATTTGGATTTAAATAAAGAAAAGGCATGTTAAACAATAAAAATTACCAAAATATTTAAGGCAACTATTTCAAGTTATGTATAAATTGGTGCAAGTGTTTAATATAAATCGAAAATACCAAATAAACAAAAGCAAAAGTTTATGTTCTTTAGTGTCGAAACAGTGCAGTAAAATCACCAACAGCAATTTCATAAATTTGAAAATACAACAAGAACGAATATTGCTTCACCGGGTTTTATTACCAATTTTTAATACAATTTGCTACTTTAATCCAGGAGAGTTTAAAAAGCAATACTCTACTTTGGTTGGTGTCAAATAAAAATACTAATCTTTGTGTTAAAATAAGATATTCTAAACGTTTTTGTGTTGTTGGAAAAGTGCATGTGCCTGAGTTTGAGGCAATTTGACCAGGCAGTCACGAATCTGCACCAAAAATTTCTGAATACTACTTTTTTATTATACACATAAAAGAACAATGGTTGTATTTGTTTGTTTTTTATTTTGATATTAGTTAGAGGTAAACAAAGAGGACAAATAATAAGCCGGGCCCTTCAGACCATGGCCATAGTCATGGTAGTTACTCTTACCTTGTTGAATATACCTTGGCCATAGTGATAGAAAACTATCTAGGAGCAAATAAGTTTTTAAAAATTCCATGTGTAAGCTGCGCAAATTGAAGAGGCGGTAAATTTTTTTAAAACATTTCATTATGAAATAACTTATAAAGTATTTAAAGAATTTTGTCGAACATTGGTGAGGAAGCATGGACACCCTTGGTTCTGTTGAACAAAAGTTCTGTAGGTAGCCGCAGTTAGGGTGGGCATACATATATATCTATAACAAACTCCAGTGAACTTAAACCGCCGGTTAGAATGTAAGTCGCATTTGTATCTCGTATGTTTATGTGAAGTTGAACTGTCTGAATAAATTTATGACCTGAGTGCTTGTATTCATTAAATAGGCCAGAAATACCTTTTTTCGTTGGGCAAAGTTTCACTAACTGATTTAAAAATAATTTTTAAAATTATATTCTATTTTTAATATAGCATTAAAATAAAAACCCACTATAAGGTATATTTGATCTTGAGCTTCGATTAAGCGACTTTAAAAATCAAGATTAAAATAGTCGATCGTATTATTAAAAAAAGATTTTTGGCTTTGTTTACCATTCCCTAATAAATGCCGGGATAGAACAGAGATACGTAATATCTTATATCTTATGCACAAGGCAGAAAAATGTATGGACGATTTGTGGACGTCTTTAAAGTCTTAACTCCGCCATTTATCTATTGGGGCAAAGTTACTGAGATATATTGTATTTCCTGCAAAGCTTTGCTTACATGTTGGAAAACATTTATTTTGCATTGGAGTATAATATTTTATTTAAATAAAAAGTATAATATGATATTAAATTTTCAGTTTTAAAAAGTTTTTGCAATGTAATACATATCTTTAAACTATAGCAAAGTCTATAATAGGTTTTAGATTTTACGGTCAATTTTTAATTTAAATTTTCTTAGTTGATTAATTAAATCTCTTGTCGGTTTTAATTTTTTATCGTTTTTTTTTATATAATAATAAAAAAGATGAGTTGCTTTTACAGTACTTTACATATAAAGTACTGAACTCTTTTTCCTTTTCTAAATGTTAGAAAATGTTGCCAAGCTTGGCAAGTGTTCTTAATTTGATTGGTAGGTATATAAGATTCAGCCGAATATAGAACTCTTACTTTTTTCTCTGTTATTATTTAGTAGGTCCTAGCAATGAGGGAATACAATTTTTAGCCTCTCTAACATTTCTCTTTTTTTATATGGGGTTTGATAAACGGGGTTAGCTGTCGGAATTTGATTTAAAATCGGTCAATAAAAACTTTTGTCTAAAGCATTTTAAAATTATAAGTTTTGAGCTCGAATTAAAATCAGTAATTTAATGAGAAACCCAAAACACAATTCGAAAATTTATAACACTGAAATATCTATTAGGCAATTTTAAATCCGATTCCGCTATTTATCGGTTTCCATGACAACCCCGATAAACTCTAGATTCCTGTAAAATAAAAACATCGTAAGAGTATTATTTTTCTTTTTTTGGTTAATTGAAGGCTAATTTGACAATTAAACTATGATTTAAAATTGTGTTAAGATTATACCACAAATCATCCCATCTGTCTATCCTTTTCAGATCCTATAGTATAAACACATTTTGATTGATACATACATAAAATCTATTGGAAAAAATGATTTCGATCTTTAATTTTATGAAGTTTTTCATAAAGTGCTTAGTATCAATTGCATCAAGATAAATATTTTTTTTGCTCTAAATTTGAATGGCAGAGGTACATAACCAAAATGTCAGGGTGTCCCATGTCTTTGAATAGGAAGCTGTGACGGCCAGGATCCTTTGTTATTGATCGAGGTATTTGTTGAATGTATTGTACGCCTTATGACACATGATATTTACGTGTATATATATTTAAATCGTTAATGACAAACGACGTGCAAGCTTTTTACCTCACTAGAGCCTTTTTACCACTTCAATTCTTACTCTAAGCGAACAAGAACAGCTGTTTAAAAAGTGTATTTGTTTTGTAAAAATTCCTTTGTTGTAAATCACGTTCTTATGGTTCTAATAAAGTTATAGCGTCCAACTTTATTAAACATTGTTTTGTCTTCCAATATATGTTTAGTATTCGGTTTAGGAAAAATTACAGATTTATCATATTTATATTTATATATTAACATTTTACGGCAAAACATGAAACATACTTCGCTTTAGAGCTTTCTTTCTTCTTCCTATTAAACATACATATATACAAACTTATGTATGTAGATATGTAGATATATGAATGAGTTTATTAATTGTGTTATTAGCACAGTTATTTTGTTGTATCATTTTATATTTCTTGGCAAGTACTTGCGCTTATTTCGTTACACAAATATCCTATTTTGGCGAAAACAGAAAAAAAATCTGGGTACAAATGCTTTAGTCATCAATATTGTCTGAACTGAAGAACTCATTACAATAAAACTGCAAAAAGTTTTATTTAAAGAAACAAGTTATATAGATAATTTTGTTTTAAAAATAAAAAAATTATAATAATTAATGTATGATTAAGATACAAGTGTATGTATACAAACTAATGTAAAAAACTGTTATTGTCACACAAATAATTCTAAACCGCCACGTTTATAATTTATTAATTTTTTTTATGCAATGCTTGAGGAAAATTTGTTATAAAGTTGTTTAGATATGACAAATGCCTAATTGTTTGATTTTTTTGATATTAACAAACTGAATCTTTTATTTTCAGGCCAGTAAAATGAAAAAAGAGAAACAAAAAGGTGCTTCTGTTGATGCCGGTAAAAAAGGTAAGTGTGTTTGAGATATATTATTATTCAATTACTTGTAGGGGACTTAAAGTCGATTTCTAAAAATTTTTCCGTTTGTATGGGGGATGCTACTCCCGTGCGCCTATGCAACAATTTTCTATCACAATATAGAAATCATGACAGACCTAACTTGTTGCAGGTTTGAGGCCAAAAGCTGTAGAAGTTTCTGAGGCATGCCGTATCAAAAAAGCATTCCATAAAAATGGGTGGTTAGCTTTTGCTCTTTTCCAGCTAATTATTCTTTAAAATAATACCAGAAGGACCCATGATAGGTTTTAGGGAATGGTAAGCAAATTTAAAATATCGATTAATCGAAGCTCATAATCGATAATAATTCATAGTCGACTTTTATTTTGATGCTATAATAAATCGAGTAGATATCCTCAAAAATGATTTTTAAGTAAGTAAATTAAACTTTTCCCAAAGAAAGGTATTACTGGAAAAAGTACGTACCTATTTAATGATTACAAAGAACGCAGATCATAAATAAATTCAGATAGTTTAACTTCATACATAAGTATATACTTAAGTGCAAATATCCATTATGATTTCAATGTATAAAATTAAATAGGTCTGAAAATTTAAATACGCACACACAAAACAGATATACATATTTCATTTTCAAAGACGATAAGTTATTTTTAGTGTACTGTGTACTGAACTATTTTTTTCTTTTTTTTTTCTTTTAATTGTTTAACATTTTTTCCAAATCTGACTGCTTTTTTAATTAGCTTTCGCCGTCAAATATTACAAATTTTGAAAGTTTGAAATAAATTCTTTTAAAAGAATAATTCTTAAAATTTATAGCATTTAAAAATTTTTTAGGTTAAAATCAATTTTTTTGGCTCAGTATTCGATTTCAGTATGAAATCGTTAACAAAAAGCCGATTACAAAAAATCGATTATTTTTTTGGTCAAGTCTATTTTCGACTATAATCGAAGTCGATTAGCCGGTCCCTATTAGGTTTGTATTCGATATATCCAGATGATCCCCAAATAAAGCGTACACGAAATTTCTTAAAATTTATTTTTCTGCTTCTATCTAAAAAAATCCTTAGTTTAGTCAGTCATCTTCAGAGCATCCATGTTAAATTTTGTGGCAACAGTATGTATGCATATAGGGATTGGTATTATTATTTTAGGCTTCAAAGTTCAATCTCTACTAAATTCTTATTTTTTTTGCAATTGAAGAAATTAGTACCTTTTTTATTAGCCCGGGCCACCGAAGCCTGAAAATCTCGCAATCAGCTATGTCCCCCATGAAGACCCATTTTGTCCGAGACTCATTTTATTTTGGTTTGAAAATATTTTTAAAATCAACTAGATTTAGCTTAAAATCTCGTACCAGATTTTAGGGCAATGTAAACGCACTTTAAGATTAACAATTATTTTTAAAAACTATAACAAAGTTTGTCACTTTACGCTTCATTTTTCTTTTTGCCAGTTAAAGAACTTAATCCTTGGCCAGCATACATTGAAGAGCGTAATGCTCTGTGGGAGAAATGCAAGGCTGAGTATGAGGCTGAATTAGCGGCCAAACCACGCCAACCCATAAAGGTTACTCTGCCCGATGGTAAAGTTGTGGAAGGTACTTCGTGGGAGACTACACCTTACGACATTGCCAAAGGTATAAGCCAAGGCTTAGCAGATAATACGGTTATATCGAAGGTAAATGGACAAGTATGGGATTTGGATCGTGTATTAGAAGGAGATTGTACTTTGAATTTGCTCAAATTTGAAGATCCAGAGGCTCAAGCCGTCTTCTGGCACAGTTCGGCCCACATTATGGGAGAAGCTATGGAACGCATTTATGGTGGAAATTTATGCTATGGTCCCCCCATAGCTGATGGTTTCTATTATGATATGTACTTGGAAGGAGATGGCGTAAGTTTAGAACAATTTATATAAATTTATATTTAACATATACTTAAACCAATAGTTTATCTCATTTGTATCTTAGATTTCTACTAATGATTATCCCGTTATGGAGGGTTTGGTTAAGCAGATTGTTAAGGAAAAACAGCCCTTTGAACGTTTAGAAATGAAAAAGTCCGATTTATTAGAAATGTTCAAGTACAATGAATTTAAACGTAGAATTCTTAATGAAAAAGTTACCACAGACACCACTACCGTTTACAAATGCGGACCTCTTATTGATTTGTGTCGTGGTCCTCATGTTCGCCATACTGGCAAAATTAAAGCTATGAAAATAACAAAAAACTCCTCCACTTACTGGGAGGGTAAGTCCGATGCCGAAACTCTGCAAAGAGTCTATGGCATTTCCTTTCCCGACTCTAAGCAACTTAAGGAATGGGAAAGAATTCAAGAAGAGGCTGCTAAACGTGATCATCGTAAAATCGGCAAAGAACAGGAGCTGTTCTTTTTTCATGAGCTTTCGCCAGGATCTTGCTTTTTCCAACCCAAGGGAGCTCATATATACAATACTTTAATGAATTTTATTAAGTCCGAATACAGGAAAAGAGGTTTCCAAGAAGTTGTAACACCTAATGTTTACAACTCTAAACTTTGGATGACTTCAGGTCATTGGCAGCATTATGCAGAAAATATGTTTTCATTTGAGGTGGAAAAGGAGATCTATGCCCTAAAACCTATGAACTGTCCAGGTCACTGGTAAGTTTTTTTTTTTTGGTTTAAAAATAAAAAAAAATATTTTTTAACTTCTTTTTTTGAAAAGTGTCATGTTTGATGTGCGCAACCGTTCTTGGCGCGAATTACCTTTGCGTATGGCAGATTTTGGTGTGTTACATCGTAACGAGTTGTCTGGCGCTTTAACTGGCCTCACGCGAGTTCGCCGTTTTCAACAAGATGACGCTCATATTTTTTGTACTCCCGAACAAATCAAGAGCGAAATGAAGGGTTGTTTGGACTTTTTGCGTCATGTCTATACTATTTTCGGCTTCTCATTTAATTTGGTTTTGTCGACTCGTCCCGAAAAATACTTGGGCGAACTAGATCAGTGGAATGCTGCTGAGAAGGCTTTGGCTGAATCTTTGGACGAATTCGGCTTACCCTGGAAAGAGAATTCTGGTGATGGTGCATTTTATGGTCCCAAAATTGATATTACCATAATGGATGCCCTGAAACGTGCCCATCAATGTGCTACCATTCAACTGGACTTTCAGCTGCCAATACGTTTTAATCTTAACTATGTCGCCGATGATGGTGAAAAGAAACGTCCCGTCATAATCCATCGTGCTATTTTGGGTTCTGTTGAGCGCATGATTGCCATCCTTACAGAAAATTACGCTGGGAAATGGCCGTTTTGGATTTCACCGCGTCAAGTTATGGTTGTACCGGTTGGCCCACAATTCGACGAATATGCTAAATCGGTTAGTGACAGATTGCATGCCGCAGGTTTTATGGCCGAAGCAGACACTGATGCTGGCGACACAATGAATAAGAAAATCAGAAACGCCCAACTAGCGCAATTCAACTTTATTCTCGTTGTAGGTGAAAAAGAACGTTCTTCGAATACGGTTAATGTGCGTACACGTGATAACAAAGTACATGGTGAGGTGACAATTAATGATTTAATTACTAAACTAGAAAAAATACGCGATGAATTTATCACTAATGAAGACAGTTTCTAAATAGACACAATATCTAAATGACTTTTTTCAAGTTTGCGCTTTTATTTTATTTTATTTAATTTGTATGAGTTTAACTTAAATATTTATTTCTTATATTGCATTTTTTTCTGTTTAATAATACTTTGCTATAAGAAAATGATTAAAAATCAAACTAAAAATTGTTTGTATGCTAAATGGCATTTATACTTCATAAACGGTATTAACGTGAAATAAAGAATAATTAAATTACAAAAATATAAAAAAATTGCATTTGGCTTACTTTTTTATAAGAGTAAATGTATTTTATTTTATAAGTGGGAAGTTCCACTATGACAGGTGTGACAATTTTACTCACATTTTTGTTTAAACCTCAAAAAAATCCAATGGCTAATGATTCCCAAGAGTAGTATGTTTTTTAACGTTTATTCACAGGAAGACACATATGTGTCCAAACTATGTTGCAGATGGCAACTGACTGCCAATTTCCATTTAGAAATGATTAATATTTTGGCACCGGGTTTTTTTGGTTGCCGTTTGGCAACGAACCTAATATTTTAATTTATTTGATGGTTTCAAGTAATTTTGACTATATGTATGTTACTTTTAAAAGAAGCTCCTATTGAAAAATGTGACAGGCGTGACATTTTTAAGAAAACTTAAAAAAGAAGATGAAATTGTTCAGTTATTTAATTACAATAAAATGTGTTACAATTTATTTATATTTTAATCATTTTTGAGCACTTTTAGGTTAGTTTTTAGTTTTCCCCAATTTTGGGTTATTTAACGTGGAATTGGCCATATGCAGTACGAATTACTAAAGTTTAACCTTCTAAAAAGTCAGTATGGCTGTATTTCAAAACGCAGTTTGCTTTGCATTACAAATTTTCAACTTCTTCCCTTATACACTCCTTACAATTTTGACAACGTTTTTGGCTTCCAGGACATTAATACATCTGTAAACACTCATTTGGAAGCAAAAGATATTATCAAAAGCCTCATCTTTGCTTTCAGTAAAAACTTGAAATTTCGTGATACAAAGCAAATTGCGTTTTGGAACACAGCCTTTATTTCACTTTTGGTGTTTTTCGAATTGGGTGGGCTAACCCCGTCAAGAAACATATTAGCCCACCCTATCATTTCAAATCCTAATACCTGCCTGAATAAAATAAATTGTACAGCTATGCCGGTGTATGTATTTGTAAATTAACATACAAAAAACTAAGAAGGTCCATATCCATAATAATAATTTTAGATTAAAAAATGATTTATTTAACAATTATTACAAAGAAACTTGTTTAACAAGCCCTTATTGTTCGTCTTGACGAGACAAATTAATACTGAGTTTGACGTTTGTCTTAGCATGAATTTGTCTGTCAAGACGTACAATTAATTAACTGTAAATTAAAACACAAATTAAACAAATTTTTCTACAAAAAAGTCGAATGTTACTGTCGTCTTGACGAGACAAATTCATGCCAAGACAAACATCAAACCCAGTATATAAAAAACCCAGTATAAAAATACCGGATTTTTTATTTGGATTTTGTTATTTGTCTAGGCATGAATTTGTCTCAAGACGTACAAGGCTACCTGCAGAGAACGATAGAAAGAATAAAAACGAAAGGCAAAAATAAATGTTGAAGAAGATAAAAAAAAAGAAAAACAAAATGAAGCAGTCTTACTTAAGCCTCTGGCGGAAATCGAACCTGCGACACCCTACCTGATATACTAGCGCACTTACTGACTGGACCTACATTGGCACTCTAAATAGTGGGCTAAATATATATTAAACCTTGAACATTTCAGTTTTTAAGTTTGAACACAAAAATTTGCGCTGTATGAATACTTATCTTCTTATTAATTTTAAGTTTTTCTCCATTTTTATAATACATCGTTTCCACCTTAATATAGAAAAGCCCAACACTTATTTCTTTAAGAGTTTAGATTTTCGTTTATTTTGATAAATGGTCTGCTGATATATGTATGTATCTCATTTGGTCAAATATATCGTTAGAACCTTTCTTTATTAAGGTAACGATATTTACAAAATATATAATTTTTTTTGTTTTTGTACATAAACAAATATGCAATTAAATCATTTTGTTACTAATTAAATTGTGTTTTTTATATCTAGCGGATTTTTTAACGTTTTCAAGGTGTATGAAGACATATGAAGGTCCATGACTTCCTTTGGAAATGCGGACTTTACTTTGGTGTCAATTTTTTTTAAATGCAGAAATTCTACATTTTTAAAATGGTATTTTAAATAGAAATAAATAATAATCCTATAATTCAAAAAATTATCGTAAACGAAAAAATTGTTCGGCAAGCAGAAGTCAACCAACTGATTTTTTTCTACTGTATTATAAAAAAGAAATTCTAAGCTATACTAGGGACTGGTAAATCGACTTCTATTATAGTCGAAAATCGATTTTGAACCCCCAACAATTCGATTTTTTCTAATCGGCTTCTTAACGATTTTATACTGAAATCGATTATTTTGCCCAAAAAATCGATTTTATTTAAAATGTTTTAAAAAGCTTGGAATTTTAAGAATTATTTTTATACCCTTCACATGAGTGTAAGGGTATATATATGTAAGTTTGTCATTCCGTTTGTAATTTCTTTAATATCTATCTGCGACCCCATCAAGTTTATATTTCCTTTGTCCTTATAGATAGGATATTCGATTTACCAATGTCCGTTTATCGGTCTGTCCGTGTTATGGTTGAAATCAACTTTTTGAAGCCCCATGATGTCGCATAGAGCCGAAAGTGGTTCCAAACTATGAGAAATATCTGCGAGCAAATTGATATTGAAATCCAGCAAAAACTGACTGGGATATATATAATATAAGCCCCTATAATGGTTTAAAACTCAACTCTATTTCAGCTGTAATGTAAAACTTCTTATGATCATTTCAACCAAACCTAACAACTGCTATTGACGAATTGTAATTTTTTAATGTTTTTGTGAACCAAACTAATAAAGTTGTACAAGAAAATTATATTGTTCGCAGGCTTGGTTGTAATCGTAATATTAAATTTCACAATTGCAGTTCAACTGAGTTTAGTTGTAAACCATAATTGTTTCTACATATTTCAATACATATTTCTCTTTTTTTTAATTTTTTTTCACTGAATATAGAGCTATGTAATTTTTTCTAAACCGTAGATATACAAACTTTTTTCAAATCTGACTTTTTAAAAATTTTTTTTTAATATTTTGTCGTGCAAAAGTAACATAACGCCAAAATGGAATGCACCATATTCTATGTCAACAGTATTAACAAGAAAAATAAAACAATTACATACATGTATGTAGATATAAAAAGTTTTTAAGAATTCTATTTTTATTTGTTTAAATTTTTTATTTTAATACTTTATAAATAAACTTAATCATTAATAAAAGTTTTGTTTTTTTATAGATAAATGTTACGAATCTGTTTTTAAGGGCATTTAGGTTTGTTGTTTGTGATGTTAGACATATTAGAAATTTTTATTATATTCAAGTACATTTTTTGAAGTATATTTTTTGAATTTTTTAAACGATTGTTAGCTTTTAACAATTTAAACACGCACACAAAAGAAGATAGATGTACGTAATGTTTTAGAACAATTTAAGTGCTTTCTTTTGTATTTTTAATGTGTTATAATTTGTTGTTGTTTAACTACTTATATAACTAAGCTGTCACATACATATGTATGTACATACCTAAATATGTATTTATTTTTCGTTTCAAACATAATAAAAATTTCAAATTGGTAAAAACTGCAGTAAATAATAAAAAAAATAATTCAACTAAGGGTATTTTAAAAAAAGTTGATTTACTACCTTATCCATTGCAATTTTTTGGTTTACTAAAGATTTAAAAAACAGATTTTGTACCTATGAAATTTCGTTTTATAAACCTTATAATAATTTTACCCATAAATGTTTATCCTACTCAGATTTAGGGCCGATTTTTATGAAAATATTTTTAATGAAATTACTTCCTTTTATTTTTGTTTGTAGACAAAAGGGACAATGAAAGCCAATTTTTCTACACCCCTCGTCTAAAAACATAAAATTTCATGGAAGGGATTTCATTAAAAATATCATCTGTAAATCGGCCCTTAGATTTTGGGGTGTTTTGAAAATTTTTGTTACTGTGTCCAAAGTATGCAAGTACTATCTATATACACACATACGTACATGTGTACCTACTATGTACATATGTAATACAATTATATCAACTTTTTTAAGGTGTAAAACTCATTCCAGATTTTTTTAAAAAGACTTAACTTTTGTGTTGTTAAAGTTTAGTTGATTTTTTATGATGAATAATTATTATGATTCGGAGTTTTGTTTTTTAAGTTGGACAGAAAACTAATAAAATAATTGGTCAAAAATATTAAGTTTTTTTAGTTTGTTGTGGGAATAGAAATGATTTTAAGTTCAGCAGGCGCAGCCTCCTTCGGGATCTTTTGTTTCTTTTTGTGTATCTAATGTTATTTCCTGCATGTCCTCAGAAGGTTTGTTTTCTGTCGTCGAGTCCATACCGGGAAGTGCGGCGGCCACACGTCTAAATAATTGCTTAACATTATACCCAGCCTTGGCACTTGTTTCGATAAACATTACATTTAATTCTTTTGCCTTCCGTTCGCCCTCTTCCGTAGACACTTGCCGTTTGTCAGAGAGATCAGTTTTGTTACCAACCAACATGATAATAACATCACTACCTCGTTCAGTACGAACGTCATCAATCCACTTAGACGTCTGATGGAATGAATTTGTATTGGTGATGTCATACACAACCACAGCTACTGTCGAGTCCCTTATGTAGGAGGGTATTAGCGAACGGAAACGTTCTTGACCGGCCGTATCCCACAGCTGGAGGCGAACCGTGCGGTCTTCTAAGTACATGGTTTTTGATAAGAAATCAATGCCAATTGTGGCTTGATACGTATTATCAAAACTGTCATACATGAAACGTGTAATAAGAGATGTCTTGCCGACACTCTGTTCGCCCAGAAAAACCAATTTGAATTTCCGCAAAGGATTTCCAAAATCACCGGATGACATGGTTTTACCAAAAATTTATGTTTCCCTTTGTAAATAAAAATAATATATCTTTGTTTGTATTTATGTAGGATAATGTCAGTGTGCTCCACTACTGACAGAATATAATTATAACTATTCCAGTAATTACATAGGCAAGTTTGCTGACACTTTCATGAACTCTTTTTTGTTATTACTATTTTTTTTTATTTATGTGTGATTTTAAAAAAAATTGACTGCTCAAGTTTTTTAGTAGCTGGGCTGGGCTAGTATAACTATTCGTTCGATATTTTTTTCGCCTGCGTATGCTTTTTGGTATTTCACTGTGGTTATGTTGTTATTTTTTTCTTCTCAGTGTCACTTGCAATTACAATTAAAAGGTTTTGCGGTTTCAATAAGTGTATTTTAGTGAAAATTTATCTTTTTTTAGCGAACTTCAGTTGCTAATTTTTGTTTGTTTCAAATTGTTACTTAATTTTTTTATTTTTAATAATAAGATTTAGAATTGACAAGGCAAGTTACAGTTTCTCACAAATTATTTCACTTATCTTTTACTTTGATTTCTAACTGAGTCATCATAGTTGTCGCTTTTATGGAGTTTTACAATTAATTTTTGTTAGTGTGCACAGCAATGCCGACAATGCAAGCCATTTGCTACGTGTGAAGTTGCCATTTGCTCGGTGTCAACAAGTAATACCTGTGATATTAGGAGTTTTTATTTGAAAACTGTTATGACCAGGGGCCAAATCATGGCATTCGATTTGAATCAAAATTTCACTCGATGGATTGAGTTTTCATTCCAGAAATTCTAATACGAACTTTTTGAATTCGATTCAAAACGAGTGCGACGATTTGGCCCCAGTTTAAGGTGAAAAAAATCATCACAAAGATATATTTAAACACAAATTGAATTATCTCATTTAATACTTATTATCGGTTTTCACCTTTGGTAATAAAGGGCCTAGAAACTTTAGTATTAATAGTAAACATGGCAAACAACAGTAAAAATTATAAATTACCTTATTACCCAGGGTGCACGTATGTATATCAGGTGCGTATGTCTGTCAAAATTGTTATTTTACAGGCGGTTTATAATATTTGCTTTCACACGTACATATGTAATTACATCTGACATAACCTCAAAACTAAAATAAACAACTACTTTTCCTTGTTTTTATTCTAAAAACAGCTGATGAGACATGCTTTGCCAGATGAAAATAGAGCACGCTCTAATTACAAATTTGTCATATGACATTTACATATGTGTTTAACACATGCAATGTTTAAACGCGTTCAGACGGCAGATATCAATTTCGCACTGCAAAATTTGACAAGTCATGTGTAAAATACATATCGTGCGAAAGCACCTTTAGCTGTTTTTGTAAAACCGCTCCCACTTGATGCATGCGCCTTTTCATTACTCAACTTGCTAGGAACTTTATAACTAAGAATGAAAACCGCTAACAATAACTTAAGTGACCAATCTTGTGTGTTTACATAAAAACTAATTCTTATTCCACAAATCAATCTCAATATAAAAACATAGTTCTTATTGGACGACCAAAGTGGAAGTTCTGCAAACAACCTGGTTTAGGGAACAAGATTCTGATGAATTTAGAGTTGTGAATTTTTTTTGCTTTATATATGTTCTTAGAGCAAAAAAAAACATGTGCTTTTTACGATTTTTATACCCTTCACATAGTGATAGGGTATATATCACTTTGTCATTCCGTTTGTAATTTCTTTATTATTCATTTGCGACCCCATAAAGTATATATATTCTGGATCCTTATAGATAGGGAAGCCGATTTAGCGATGTCCGTCTGTCCGTCTGTCCGTCTATCCGTCTGTCCGTCTGTCCGTCTGTTGAAATCAAGTTTCCGGAGTCAAATAAAAAGATACAGACCAGTTAATGGTGTCAAACGATCACAAATATCCCGCTAACAATCGCTATTTAAAATCAGCAAAATCGGTTCACTATTGACCGAGATATAAGCGAAAACCCAGAGTAACCCATTTTTTTTAGGACAAAATCCGTGCATATATCCCTATATATCTCAGTAAGTGTAGTCACTCTTGCCACAAAACTTGGCACGGATACTCCTAAAAAAGGGACCTAAATAATGGAAAAAGTTTTTACAGATAGGACCAGGGGAAGGGGTATTTTTCCTACAATTGCACAAATATGGTGAAATATTTTATGCGCTATATCTCGGAAACTATAACAGCTATCGACTTAAAATGTTGCACAAAAAGTAATTGTGCGCAAAGATCTACACTTTACAGAAAAAATTTTTTGAGTGGGGGCAAAAAAAGGGGTAGCTCCCATACAAATCGACAATTGTTATAAAATATTCGATACCCTATATCTCGGAAACTATAACAGCTATTGACATAAAATGTTCTACAAAAAGTTATTGTACGCAAACATCCACACTTTAAAGAAAAAAATTTTGGAGTGGGGGCAAAAAAAGGGGTAGTTCCCATACAAATCGACAATTGTTATAAAATATTCGATACCCTATATCTCGGAAACTATAACAGCTATCGACATAAAATGTTCTACAAAAAGTTATTGTACGCAAACATCCACACTTTAAAGAAAAAAATTTTTGAGTGGGGGCAAAAAAAGGGGTAGTTCCCATACAAATCGACAATTGTTATAAAATATTCGATACGCTATATCTCGGAAACTATAACAGCTATCGACTTAAAATGTTCTACAAAAAGTGATTGTACGCAAAGATCTACACTTTAAAGAAACAATTTTTTGAGTGGGGGCAAAAAAAGGGGTAGGCCCCATACAAATCGAGAATTGTTATAAAATATTCGATACGCTATATCTCGTAAACTATAACAGCTATCGACATAAAATGTTCTACAAAAAGTAATTGTACGCAAAGATCCACACTTTAAAGAAAAAATTTTTTGAGTGGGGGCTAAAAAAGGGGTAGCTCCCATACAAATCGAGAATTGTTATAAAATATTCGATACGCTATATCTCGTAAACTGTAACAGATATCGAAATCAAATGTTCTACAAAAAGTGATTGGACATCAAGGGCTACGCTCTGAAGAAAAAAATTTTCGGATGGGGGGTGAAGAAGGGGTAGTTCCCATACAAATTAACAATTTTTATAAAATTTTCGATACGCTACTTCTGGAAAATTATTACAGCTATCGACTTCGAATATTCTACAAAAAGTAATAATCAAATAATTCATACATTTTGGAGAAAAAGTTGGAGAAGAGCAGGGGGACTAGAACATTTAACAAGTTTTATTAACCTTTAAATATGAATAATGTCGAAAACTTTTAAAACTCTCGACCTCAAATCTTCTTCATCTATTTTTATAATTCATACGAACGTTAAAATTTTGTTATTTTTTCTATGGGCCTTAAAACTCGCACAAGGTTTTTTATTATATTATTTGCAGTACAAAATTACTCGGCTGGGTATATTTAAAGACCAATGTGAAGGGTATATAAGATTCGGCACAGCCGAATATAGCGCTCTAACTTGTTATAGTTGGTTTTGATTTACAGCTGGGAAATTTCCAATTCTATATAACCCGTTTTTTAAAGAAACCATAATGGGTCGAATAAAGTTTTTTCCTTCTCTTGGTGTATACATCACTGTGGAGCACTGCTATATCGACATCTAAAAATATTTATTTGCCCATATAAAAATCTGGCAATGCTATTTCTACAATTAAATGTTAAAAACAAAACAAATGCTAAAAGTTTAAACGAGGATTAAGTAAAATTTAGACAAATTTTCCAAAAATTAATTTCAGTTAATTTGGTTACTTGGTTTATAGTTTTAAAATTTTCGCGGCCAAATGCCTTCACAAAGCTTTTTTGGAAACTTAAGTGCAGAGAGGCATAAACGAAGCAGTAATTTTTCAACTAAGGAAATCAAGTTTTTAATTCAACTGGTGGACAATAGAAAAGATATAATCGAATCCAAGAGAACGGACCGGGCAGCAGGGGAGGAAAAAATGAAGGCATGGATAGAAATTGAGGAAGAATTTAATGCAGTTTTTGAAGATTATCGGTCGTTTAAAGTTTTAAAGACAAAATATGAAAATCTTAAAAATACTGTTAAACGCAAGTTGCCAAAGCATGTGTCGAATTTGAGTTTGTTAAAGATAATGCGATCAAATGAGAAAGCAGTAACTAACGAGCCATCAATATCTGATTTTGAATATGGTTAATTCTAACTATTAAAAATTCAGTTTCGTGAATATTGAATTTTATGCATTTTATTTCTACAGAATTATCAAACGACGAAAACACTTTACAGACCAGTAATGCCTCCGATGTTGACATTAAACTCCACGCATCTAATAACAAACGAGAGCTAAATACCACAGGTAAGACTTCTCACATGTATATAAAAGTTAAAGTTAATACCACTAGCTACACGTAGAAATATATTTTTTTATTCTTTTTAGCAGAGGAGTATGTATTTGAAACCCTTCTATTTGGGGATACCCAAAATTCTTCGCACTCGGTGCAAAAGTCGCAACCAATGCAGACTTCTCAAGAACAACCAAAAGCCCAATCACAATATAGGGAAGAAAAGAAAAATTCTACTGTGGATGTCTGGGATCAAGTTGCTCATAAAAAAATGGAAAAACTTGATTTAGAAATTAAAGTTATTGACGAAGAATGGAAATTAAAAAAGTTAAAATTAGAATTAGAAGTTGAAAATGTAAGAATAGATAATAGGTTTAAGGAGGAGAAACATAAGCTAGAATTAGAACTACTAAGGCAAAAAGTACAACAAAATAATAGTCCTTAAAATAATTTATTTAATTGTTAGTTTTAAATTTGCAAATATACAAAGCTTTTTTAATAAGTTACTGAAAATGTATAAAAAAACTCAACTAAAACACAAAAAATCCTAAAATTAAAGTTAAGTATAAGAATGTTTAAATAGGTTGTGTGTGTTTATTTACAGAAAATGTTTTACAAATTTCGATAAGTACCTATTAGTAGATTTTCAAGTACAAAAAAATTTAGCAATGAGAGACAAAAACAGCGTAAAATGTTTAAAACCAAAATGTTCCTAATAGTTTTTGCTAGTTAAACTGTTGCTACCAAACAGTGTTCATTCTTTTTTTAATATTTTTGAAAGTAACAAAGAAAACCCTCTGCTAGTTTTTACTTGGAAGTTATTCAACACAACTAAAGTCTTAGGTTATGTTGGTTAGATAGAACAGGCAGCCGCTAAAGGAAAGGGTACAGCTCACTTGGTTCCGCTTAATTGGATCCCTTTGTTCTACCTGGAGGAAGGCAGGGTAGGAATTGAAGGAAGGAAGAAATTTAGAGAAGGGCAAGAGAGTAAGAAAAATTAAATGAAGCAGAGCCTTTAGTGTGAATCGAACCCACAACTCCCAGACTGGTAGATTCGTCCACTTAGCACTGATATACTGGGGTACCCAACTAATGTCTTAAAGCTATGTATAACTATCGGTTTTAATGCGAAATTTTTACAACCAGAAAACTAAAGGCTAAAATGAAGTTGTCGCACCCTAATTTATTAAAAACTTTAAGTTTTTTTTTGTTGTAAGATTTTTTTCAATTTATGGCAGGTACATATAAGGGTATACATCAGTTCGTCATTCCCTTTTTAATTTTTGGTACCCTCATAAACACGGATTAATTTAAACTAATGCAATGTCAATACCATAGATGTATTGTGGTCAATACATTTATACTGTCATTACAATATAGAAGTTATCCATTTTAAATCTGGAATTGGCAGCGCCTCAAAACGACAAATTGCAAGCAAAAGATTTGAAAATTCACTATCCGATACAGAATTTTGTAAGCTGTCGAGCTGCGCACTTTCTTTAATTTCCATTTTGGCTAAATTCCCGGCTAGATAGATAGCCCTATGTGACACGGATCAATTTAAAGAAGCTAATGCAATGTCAATACATTTACACTGTCAATACATTTATACTGCCATTACAATATAGAAGTTATCCATCTTAAATCTGGAATTGGCTTGTTCGGAAATGCATCACTGCACTGCATCATGACATTTAGATTTGACTAGCCGAATAAAGCACTCTTGTAGTTAAAAATGATAACAAAAATAATAGACATTGTTTTTCGTCACAAGAAAACTATATTCACCTTGTAATAGTCTGGCATCACTATTTCTGTAGTCATGTGTTTTAACCGCATACATTATTAACCAATAAAATAATTACTTAAGGTTTAAACGAGGATTAAAACTATTTTCTTCATAATTATTAATATAATAAACTACAGTTATTTTCTTAAGATTTAAAAATTCCCGCGCAAGATGCTTTCACAGAACTTGCTTGCGAACTTAAGTGCAGAGAGAAATAAGCGAAGCGGTAATTTTTCTACTAAAGAAGTCAATGTCTTAATACAACTTGTAGACAATAAAAAAGATATCATTGAATGTAAAAAATCCGATCGCACAACTTCGGAGGAAAAAGTGAAAGCATGGATAGAAATTGAGGAAGAATTTAATGCAGTTTTTGAGGACTTTCGATCCCATAAAGTCTTGAAAACAAAATATGAGAATCTTAAAAAATGCGTTAAACGCAAGTTGTCAACGAATGTATCAAACTTAGGTTTGTTGAAGATAATGAAATCAAACCAGAATGCAGTAGTAACAAACGAGCCATTATCAGATTTAGAATATGGTAAAATTTGTTTATAAAATATCTCAATATTAATCTAAATAAATTTTTTTTTTGTTTTTACAGATTTATCAAACGATGAATTTACCTTGCAGACAAGTTATGCTTCAGATGCTGATATGAAACCTCATCCGCCAAGTAACGAACAAGAATTAGATGCTGCAGGTAATACTTTACAAACACATTTGAACGTATTTATCTTAGTACAAAAAGGCTGTAATTCATTTTTTGAAAAGATTAATATATGAAAAAGGGCAGTTTTATCTTAAAAAGATAGCGATGAGCATACATATAACATTAAACTTCAATTTATTACATTTTAGCTGAGGAGTATGTATTCGAAACCCTTCTTCTTGGTGACACCCAAACCTCTTCCAATTCGGTTCAAAAGACTCCAAAACAACCTTCTAAAGAACAACAAAAATCACAAACTCAGTCAGAGGTGGAAAAGAAAAAACCTGTTTTGGATGTCTGGGAGCAGGTTGCTAATAAAAAACTGCAAAAGCTTGATTTAGAAATGAAAATAATTGACGAGGAGTGGAAAATAAAAAAGCCTAAATTGGAATTAGAATTCGAAAATGTAAGAATAGAAAATAGATTTAAGAAAGAGAAACTTAGGTTAGAATTAGAGTTACTTAAGAGAAAATTACAAAATAATAGTCCTTAAAAACTTTTTTATCACCAGTTTGACTAAAGTAAAACCTTGATAATCTGGATAATTGATTACAAACCCTAATACAGATTATCAAATTTTTCGAATAAAAATTTAAAAATATTGTTTTTACATTAAAAGTATATTTAAAACACATACCGAATGATATAAATATTAATCCTTTAAATATATATTGAAAAAGACGCAACAAAATGTGTCGTGTTTGCATATACATAAATGAAACGGTACTTTTTTATGTTTTAGAAATAATATTTGGTACTTACTTGTTCTGTGAGATACTCAACTCTTTTGTTTAATTGAAAGAGAATCAAAGTAAAAAATGTTTATGTTTTATACAAAAACTAACAAATAAATGCATATGTTTTGCTACACAACAGTACAATTCGGAATATAAAGTTGCAATCAATTCGGATTTTAAAGTACACAATTTAATGAAAAACGATGTCCGGATTGCCGAATAACCCGGATAGCGAGGTTTTGACTGTTTTGCAATTTGGCCTTTTATGTAAGCAAGAATAAACATTAAATTATAATGAATAAAAAACGATTGTGGACCCTTAAATGGCCTACATTTTCTTCCATGAAGTGTGATATTTTGAAAGACGTGAATAATATAACAAAATAAAAACAAAAACAGGATACATACGTACATACATACATACATTATCACAAAGGGACCGAGGAAACGGACCCAAGTGGGCTGCACAACTATCACTTCCGTAGCCGCCTGTTCTACCTACATACATACATTCTCACACACATTGACAAAAAAAAAACTTGATTGATGGAATTCAGTCCTTATAAATGTTTAAGAAAACTTAGGAGTTACTTAAAAATATAAATATTGATACTATTTATATTGCCACATATTCTCTACCATCGAGTGTTACTTGAAAATTTTTGTTAAGTGCCCGGCTTTTATAAGATTCTATTCCTGCTGTACCTGTGTTCTGTAACTTTAGTGAGAACTTCTCGCATCGAAAAATTTATAGTCGCCTTGTAAAAGACAGGATGAAAACGATAAACCTAATTATTTTAACTTTTGACGTTAAATGAGAGCTTATGTATTATCTAAGTCACACATTTTGGGAAGGGTCGCGGATGGTCAACTCCTGAGGCAGTCATGTGTGACGGACTACATGGTAGCGGAACTTGGGATCCTGCCCAAAGTAGTGTTTCCGGATAGGGAGGCATGGAAGGGAACGGAGAGGCTGTATGAGAGGAGTGCAGTCTTTACGGACGGGTCGAAGATGGAGGTAGGCACCGGGGCTGGTGTCTTTATAATGGACACTGGGGAAGGAAGGTCTTATAGACTTCCGGACGAGTGCAGCATCTTCCAGGCTGAAATTCTGGCAGTGATGAAGGCCGCGGAATTGATAGGGGAGGACGCGAGTGGGAGAGGTGACGTAACAATATACGTGGATATTTAGGGCGCGCTTAAGGCTCTAGAGGGACATTTTGTCAGGTCTAGACTAGTGGGCGACTGCAGACGTGCTCTTAGAGCGATTATGGGTACATGCAGGGTCAGGCTCTGCTGGGTTCCGGGTCATTTTGACATTTCCGGGAACGAGATTGCCGATGAGTTGGCGAGGAGGCGATCGCCCGGAATATTGAACTTAGTTGTGAGCCGGTGTGGCCACCACTGAGTTTCTGTTATGGACTGATAGGGACTTGGATAACGGACAAGATGGGCCAAACCTGGAGGGACAGGGCCGATTGCAGGATCTCCAGGCTTTTATGGCCTAGGCTGGACAGGATGGGCACTGACCTGCTGCTCAAGGAGAGCAGGGGGTTTCTGAGGCACATTATTGGGATTCTCACAGGGCACTGCGATGTGAGATACAGGACGAACAAATGGGACAGGAACTCTCCAGATTTCTGCAGGGTATGCGGGGACGAGGAGGAGTTAGAGACGGTGGAACATCTTCTCTGCCACTGCCCTGGGCTGCAGATTCGCCGACAGAGGTGGTTTGGAGGACGCTTCTTAGATGGACTTGGTGAGGTCCCTGGCAGTGGGCTGGGGAGCATCAGAGGCTTCATTAAGGAGGTTGGGTGGCTGGGCAGCTAGGTGATTCAGAGCCTAGGACTACTGACTTTCTTAGACATCTTGCGGACGGTACTCTTGCTTCTTTATCCTTTTTTTTTCTTATCTATGAATCGCTTGACTTACTGTTTTTCTTTTCTTCTCGACTCTTCTAAAGGGATTCACAATGGGCCTAAGGACCTCCGAGTGGAGGTGGCGGACTCGCCACTACCCTTCGTAACCTAACCTAACTTAACCTAAGTCACACTGTTAATAATCGGAAGACTATGACAATAAAAAAATTTTTTTGCTGCGAAAACTTTTCACAAGTTACAAAACAGGGGGGCTGTCTTTTGTATATAAATTATTTAGAATACTAAATGCTTTTTCACAAAGGGTAAAATGTCGTAAACTTCTCGAAGAACAAAGAAATCGGCTACGGTTTATCATTGTCAATGTTATGCAGTTTATTACAAGTCCGAAAGGACTTTTTATATTTAAACAGGAAGTTTAAAACTTGTAAAAAAAACTTGACATACCACTTTTCACTTGACACGCATTAAAAACCTTGACAATCAGGCCAAATCAGTCGACCTCTGGAACTAATTAGGCGGTAGACCCAGTACGTGTGCTTAGCGTTATAGTCTCCAGCTGCTATAAAACGGGGACCTAAAGATTTGTAGAAACTGTTGTAGTGATCCTTAGTTATGGAGAATCTAGGTGGAGAATAAACCAACAAAATAACAAGATTATGGAAAAATTCCTCAATGCAGACATTTGCTGCTTGTATGTATATAACATTCGGAGAGACCACCCATCCATTGATGTTTGATTCTTGATTTAATTAGTATAGCTAAGCCACCACATGAACTATTCCTGGGATCCTTTGAATCGTAAAAAGAATAGCCACTTATTTTAAAAGTGCTTCTAGATGTCATATGAGTCTCATAAATCAACATTACATCAATTTTTTGGTTTATTAAAAAATACAGCGAGCTCGTTTTTGTGTTGGCGGATGCCGTTTGCGTTCCAGAACTGCCTCAGGGTTTGTTTCTGGAACGCTGCTGTGAAATAATTTTATTTAATATAACATATTATTTTTTTTCTTTCATTTTATTTTGTAAAAAAATCTTGAAGTACAAATTAAATAATATATATATCATAGATTTAAAACGGAAAAATCTTCAATTTTCTAATATAGCTCTTTTTGACTACTCGGTTTACTCTTTTTGCCTCTGAATTGTTGGCATCACTGTATACGTGTGCCCTGGATTTGACTATGTCAGGGTACACGTATATCAGATAGGAGTGATTCTACAAAAACAACTAAACCGTCATAAGAATGTCAAAGACAAAATAACAAAAACTCACAAAACCTTTCTTCTTCTTTTTGAGCTTTTCTTACAATACTACAGTTGTTGTTTGTAGAAAAGGAAGAAAATACATAAACAAAATTTGACATTAATATTACGAAATACCGTTACTCAGCTGTTTATCTGAGGCTACCTGATATACGTGTACCCTGATACACATAAACAGTTGACATTTGACATTAATAGAACGAAATACCCAAGGCTCATTCAACCAGGTTATATTAAGAACCCAGCTGATTAAAATCAATTTGACATTTATACGAAATAAAAATTAATTTTATATGGAATTTTTAATTTTTCTGACATTCTACCGTTCAAACACAAAAAGGAAATGCAGAGGGCGAATTTCTTCAATTCGCCTTGAGTTTACCTTGTTGAATGTGCCTTGGAAATACCGTTACTCAGCTGCTTATCTGAGGCTAACTGATATACGTGTACCCTGGACTGTGTGTTGTATTTTGCATAGATTATTTTGTTTGCTTATTTAAAGTTTATAAGAATTTGTTTTATTATATATATATTAAAAAAATAAAATTAAACATTAGTTTGGTATTAACATGTCAGTGGGAGCTATAGATGATATGCAGCGAGATTTTGCTGATGTAGATATAAATAACGAGCAAAATTCGATTATTGTTGAGCAGCATGATGAGGAGAAAATATTACCGCCGGTGGACAATGGCAATGGATTAAATCAAAATATTATACATGTAAGCAGACTAGAACAAAAATACATCAAGGTTTATCAAGAAGTTTTGTTTGCGTGTAATTTCTAAATCAATGCATTTTGAAGAAATATATTACAATTTCTTTTATTAAATAATGGGCGGTGTCTTCGTAGTATTTAAGTGTTAAAATTTGGCTTTATCTTAATTTTTTTTAAGTTTTAGCCCTTGCCTTTGTTTTAAAACAAAGAATTAAATTTTATGTGATTTATAAAAATAAAATTTGTTAATATGTATGTACCTACATATGCATCCCCAGTAAAAAAAGTGAGGAAAAAGAAGTAGAAAAAACCCAGAACTAGCTTACTTGAATCACTTCAAATTCTGAGGAAAAACCAATGAATTTTACATAGGGTTGTCATTGGAGGGATGCTATTTATTTTTGCCAAATTTAAACCGCATATAATCAACATTTTTGATGCTACAAAATTTCCATACTAAGGTGTTATCTTGAAGTAGATGTAAAACTTGAACTTTTTAGCATTTAATATGTGGGGAAAAAACACTCCTACTAAGGAAGGAATTTTCTGATCTAAAATGCGATTTTAATGTTCTTTTTAAATCTAGCTTTTTATGTGATATAAACCTAAAATTTATAACAACGCTTCAACCAAGTGTAAATCGTTGCTCAATACAAACAAAACAATGACATCGGCGATTCATTTATAATGCCAGTTTTTATTTCTGCATTTAATTAAATGCAACAAAACCAGAAAATATGCAATAGCATCTTTAGATGTGATTTAAATGTGGTCTGTAAAAAATCGCATCAATTTTTTTTTGCTGGGTCTATGCATGATAATACCCTGTCGGATATTAGGTTAACTTTAAATTAACTCTAAGTTAACTAATTAGCAACAAGTGATGACTGACACTTTGATTACTTTTAATATTATCAACTAACTATTTTAACATTATGATATCCTAGGGGGTAGTCCTACTACTCTTTTAACTAAAACGTTAGCTGCCCTAGTTCGAGCTTTTTCTTATAAAATTATTGTTGTATTGTTATTATTTTATAATTTTTTAAACTTTTTTTAATAAGAATGGCTACAAAAAGCACAACTTTGATACAAAGGGGGACACAGATGATCACTGGGGCAAGTACAATTGCTCCATCTTTTTAAATTTTATCTATGGAAGAGAGGAGAGAAACAGTGGAAATTAAGTAGTATTAAGTCCTGCACTTTTACTACTCGCCCACAACAATGCATATAAAAAGTGTTCAAAATAAACC
This sequence comes from Melanophora roralis, assembly GCA_963583895.1. Taxonomy (NCBI): domain Eukaryota; kingdom Metazoa; phylum Arthropoda; class Insecta; order Diptera; family Rhinophoridae; genus Melanophora; species Melanophora roralis. The sequence continues at coordinate 77,700,312 of OY757188.1, forward strand.
CACCTAAAGTACACCACAAAAGAAAAAAATATAATATGTAAGAAACACACCACCTAAGAGAATATGTGACCATGTTTTTGCTTTGGGGTTCTCGATTACTTAACAAGCAGTCAGCTTTGTATATATTAAGTTTGAGTTATTTTTGTAGTCGACTACCGACAGGGTAAATAGAAACATGAGCACATACATATGTACGTATGTATACATGTACCTATGTAGCTGCTTATCAGGCAAGTTTTGGCTGGTTAATTATAATTTGCCTTATACCAGTAGGTATGTGAATTTGTTATACCCTTCACATAGTAATAAGGGTATACGTATATCAGTTTTTCATTCCGTTTGTAATTTCTTTAATACTCATTTGCGACCGCATAAAGTATATATGTACATATATTCTGAATCATTGTAAAAAGGGAAGTCAATTTAGCCGTGGCAGTATGTTAAAATCAAGTTTTCAGAGTCAATTTAAGTACTACGGACCAGGATTTGGTGTCAAACCATTAGAAATATCGTTGAGATGATCGAGATTTAAAATCAGCAAGATCGGTTAAATATGGATGGAGTAGGATAGGTCCAGTTTTTTAGCACAAAATCCATACATGGGGAGTCGCAAAACAAAACGTGCTCTTTTCCATTTTTTTAAGATGTTGCGGGCTGAGGTAGCAGTAGGCTGTTGATATGGATGGTTCTGCTGATACGTAGGGTTTGACCAATATAATACCGAAAAGTTGATTGTAGACCTGGAGTAAAGTTGCCTTGGTTTAGTTGGTAGAAATGTGTGTGGGCATATACTTTTGCCGCACTGTATAAACATCAGGCATCTGTATGTTTGTATGCCGCTTTCCTTTTCTTTACCCTTTTTATATTATTTTTGGATCCTCGGTAATTTCTGTGTTTTTGGGTATAACTACCAAATTAGGCAGTTATTTTTTGTTTATTTATTTGATTTGTAAATGTTTTTAAGGTTTTTATTTTATTTATTTAAATTTTGGCGTCCAATATGTTTTTGATTTTATTATGATGTGTGCAGACTGGAAGATGTCAATGCAAAGCTTTTATATGAATGGTTGGATAAAATAGTAGTATGGGTATTACCAGGTGAGATACGTAAGCCAGGGATGCGTAAAGAGAAAATATGTATTCTCTGTACCTGGATTAAAGTTAAGTTCAGCTTGAACTTAAATAAAGAGAAAGAAATTTTTTTAATATGGGTTGCTGTTTTTGTTTTGGACAAACTGTTTAACAACTAAAGTTATTGACCGGTGGTTGTTTTTTCTACCTATAGTTTTTGTTGTTAACGTTAGTTTGAAAAAATATGAAGGTTTAGTTTTAATTTTATAGAATTTTCTGGTCATTTTGAAAATAGCGGGCTGTGAAATTAGTGGAAAAGTCTTGTCAGTAATTTTAAAATAAGCAATAAAGGCTGTGGAAGAAAAAAGTTAAGTTTTAGAAAAAGAAAATAAGGAACATAAATTTTTTTAAAGAAAAAAAAACTAAAAAAGGTTTCCTGTAAATTTTTTAAAAAAAATTCAAGAGTGAAAAAAAAAGAGAAACTTTAAAAATTTTTAAAAATCAAAGAAGTGTTTGCTACATTTTGGGAGGATCTCAAATAAATCTGGAGAAAAGAAATTTAAGCGTAAGGCTGTAAAACAATTAATAAGTAAATGGGTAGAATAAAGAAATATGTTATAATTTTATGTGAAACAGATTTTCCATAAAAGAGGAAGAATCCCGTTGGGTAGTGACTTGGTGAAATCCTGGTTGTGATAACAAAAGCGGAAGCGGAAAAGGTAACAAATGGGTCAGCAATTTTGAAGTGAAATAAAAGGTAACGTCATTTTTATTTTATATTTTTTTGGCTATGGCAGTTCCTCGGGATAAGGGCCAGCCAAGTATATGATAAAAATCGAGCTGGCAACAGTGAGGGAGCGAGCTTCTGGTCACACCAGGAAAGCTTTTTTTTTTAGTACCTACCTAATTTCCCAACCGCAGTCCGAAAACTTTTTGATAAAATGAGCAGAACACCCAGTAGAAAATTCGAGAGGAGGCCCTAATAGAAAAATACGTTCAAAAAATATATATTAATGATTGTCCGTTATAGTTGTGTGTAATCGTTTTTTTTTAATTAAGTAAGATTCTATTTGTATAAGTTTATGTGTTTTTTTTGTAAAAGGTCAGACTAGGCGAATTTATATTGTTATTTCGGGGAAAAAATAACTATTTTAAGAATATATTTTGGTACCTTAGCGAGCTCATTAAGGGAAAGTTTTATGTCGATTTTTGAATTCTAAAGACTGAAGATTGAAGTCTGTCAGTTCTATCTAGTCCTTCCTTATTAGGTTTATGTCTTGTATGTTATATGTTTTGTCGTTTTTATTTATGGTAATTCAAAAATAGTATATGTATGTTTTTTTTTTAATTTTATGTACCTTTATTATTTTAAATTGTGTTTTTATTATGTATAAATAAATATTTTAGTGCTTTATAACGTTTAATATGAAAAAGGTTGAGTAAATTTTTTTGAAAGGGGATTGTTGGCGCAGATAGGGTGATGCAGGACGGGATACGGGGCCCGTAAGGAACATTGATGTGGAGTCATTACGGCCATGGAAGGGTTAAGGGCGATTGGAGCCAAACATCTGCCTCCCTATAAAGCAGGTATCCAGTGGTAGATGGTAGAAAAGTAAGTTTTTGTGTTGTTGTTTGATGATTGTTTTTGTTATATGCCGAACCTCGGTCAAGGGTTGAGAATCACTCCCCGAGAGGAACCGCGAGGGTTAGCTGGGTGGAACAAAATAGACCGACACAGGACAGCAGGTCCGCGCCGTGTTCGCGCGTTAATTGGTGATATAACAAAGAAAATGTTTGTAATGTACATATTTGCAATAATTTGATTTATTTCTATTAAAAAAAATCTTATTTGCATAATATACCTTCCTTTCTCATAGAAAAATTGAGTAAAAAATTAGTGCAAAACAAAACGTGATTTTTTTCAGAACAATTTATTTTTTGTTTGTTTTTATTTCAGTAAAAGAAAGTTCTCTTGAAGCTCAATCTACATAAACAGACCAATGTGAAACGTATTTAAGATTCGGCAAAGCTTCTTTTATCTTCTTTTATTTTAACTTTTTTTGTTTTTTTTTTTTTTGCATTTGCTACACGTTTACGGCTTTTGTTTGATTATGCAAATGCATTGTCAAGCAAGAATTCAACATTAATTTTTTACCTCAATATTGCTTTGATTACATAGCAAATAGATCTGTGTTGAATGGCTTAAGAAGGTTGAGAGTATTCAATACTTTTGAAATAATTGAGGAATTTCATCAGCATCTTGATACCTTTGATATGTCTGATTCAAGTAGTATTGCTGAAGCGAAATCATCTAGGGATCGCGCTTATGGTACTTAATTTGGGATCGCTCTCAGGCTAATTGGAGAGTTTATTGCAGACTAAGAAACAAAACTAAATCTATTAAAAGAAAGGCTCGTAGAGAATATACCATGAACATGTCATGTAATGTGGGGTAGGATTCGCAGACTTCCAGAGTTAAAGCTATAGCTACTAGTTTTTTTTTATAATATGCACCCGAATCTTCTAGGGGATTTAAACATTGGTTATTTTTCTGAAAACTAATTCTTTTTTTCTTTTCACCCTGTAACAGAATATGACCTGGTGCTTGCCATTAACTCCATTAAATCGAATGCTACGGGCTATGATAGTATTCCAATCAAATTCATTAAGCTAGTCTCCCCATTTGTCAGTAGACTGCTTCTTCATTTTATAAAACTATAACCATGTCCACATTTCCTTCTGCTTGGAAGCTAGGTCGGATTGTACCTATATTGGAAAATAGTAGTATGAATGACTTGAGAACTGCTATGTCTAAAATGGGTGAGGTGATAATCAAAATGCAGGTTTTAGCTAGATGTGGTTCTTTTATTCATCCTAACCAGTTTGCGTTCAGGCAATATCACAATACGATATTGTTGCTTTCGCTTACAGATAACAAAAAGGGGAGACTAGATAATTATAAACATTGCACCTTGGGTTCTCTTGATCTGACCAAAGCATTTGACCGGATCAATCATAATATTCTTGTTAAAAAACTTAATGCTAATTTTAAATTTTTCGAGATCTGCATGTAGGCTTATTTATACTTACATATCAGAACGTTTACAGTTTTTTTCATGTGGAGAATCCAACTCGGTCATTGGACGTCGGGTTGCCTCAAGAGTCTGTGTTAAGTCATACTTTGTTTATTGCGTATTTAAATGAATTTATTCCCCTTATGAACAGCAGTTTTTGTCAGCCGTTTGTTTCTGTTGACGATATTTTGCTTTTGTGCACTTCTAGTAATTATAATTTAAGCAACTTCGAGATCTTCTTGAACAACCATTGGAATTTAGTATCTAATTGGATCTATCTAATTTATAACTTTCCTTGATATTAATTCTACTAAGATTAAGGCGATGAGTTTTAGTTCGCACAACCAAAACATTTTTTATCCTAGGCTATATATAAATGGTCAAGTTATTGCCTATGTATGTTGAGTGTTTGAAATGCCTCGGCATCATTTTGGATCCTTGTCTAGCCACAATAATTCTCTTGCCAATAAAATTTGTATTACCTTAAGAGGAGTGTACTCTCTACACCTAGACATGGTTATGTCAGGTTACGAAGGGCAGTGGCGAGTCCAAATATCTCACATCGCAGTGCCCTGTGAGAGTCACAATAATTCACCTCAGAACCCTGCTCTCCTTGAGCAGCAGGTCAGTGCCCATCCTGTCCAGCCTGGACCATAAAAGTCTAGAGATTCTGCCTGTCTCTTCAGGTTTGGCCCACTTTGTCCATTAATTAAGTCCCTATCAGCCCATAATAGAAACGTACCTAGACATGTCGGGTATCACTTAGCTCATTCCCTGATTAGTTATGTATCAGTTCAATTATGGCCTGGAGGTTTTCTCGGGTTTCTGTGGGTATAATATGGATATTCTTAGTATAATCCTACGGAAGGCGGTTCGTTGTGTTTTCAATGTGAAAATTTATGAACATGAGGGTGGATTTTATTTCAGAATTTTTAAAATGAAAATTTCACAATAAAATTACCACAATAAAATTGCAGACGCAATAGATTTCGGCGTAGCAAAAGGTATATCCCGGAACTTTTTGATGTTCAAGCCTTGTTGGATTTATCTTCTGACCATTCGCCCACTATTTGCAGTCCTCACCAAACCGCATTTAGTGATTTTTTCTTATCCAAAAGAATAAATTAGTTAAAATATAAAAAAATATATCAGCACTAACTGCTCGGAAAACCAAAAACTTCTAAAGATATCTATGATTGCCTGAGTAGCCTTAATGAAAACATTAAAAAAGCGGTGAACATGCTATCTACTACCTACCGTCAGGCTAAATAAAACAAAATTTTATCTGTCGATGTTGAAGAGTTTTTATCTGAAACAAGAAGAGCCTGAAGAGAATGGCAAAAGCATGATAGTCCCAACTTTAAACTAAGCTGAAAGAATGTACAAACCGATTAAAAAACTTGCTGTAGGTATACAGAATAATATCAATTAGGGAACACTTGAAAGGTCTAGCCTCGACTCCTCAGATGGATTATTCTTTATGGCGATCAGCCAGATGTATTAAGAGATCCGTTATCTCAAAACCACCACTGCGCAACCTGATAGGCAATAACAAAGAAAAATTCGATTTGCTCGCAAGTCAATTAATGAACGTGCTAACATCCAATACGAGCACTGACGTAAGGAAATTACCGCATGTTGTTGCTAGACGTTCTATAGAAATACGTTTCCGACTCCCAGATGTGGTAGAGGCTATCGCTAAGCTTAGCAGTGAAAAAGCTCCTGGCGTCGATAAAATAAGCAACAAAATACTTTTAGAGCTACCGTTTACAGGTGAAAGAATAATTCTTTTTATTTTTAACGCCATAATACGGTTTGAACATTTCCCGCCAATATGGAAAGTCGCCTTAGTAAAGATGATTCCTAAGCCTGGTAAAAATCCTTCAAAGGTCAATAAGTTTGTTACTAACTATGTCGAAATTGTTTGAAAACTGCTGACTCCGATCCTAAATGACAAAAACTGCATTCCACATCACCAACCCAGTACCATCAAACAAACCCACAGATTGGTACATGTTATAAGAAAAGCCTTTGAGGAAAAGAAGTACTGTTCTGCGCTCTTTATTGATGTCTCTTTAGCCTTTGATGATAAAGTTTGGGGTGTTGAAGAAGCCAAAACTGAACTTACCGGTAAATTTATTTAACTTTTTGGAAAGTTACATGACAATTTATGATCAAAGAGGGAAACCACTTAAGTTGTTCTCACACAATAAGGGCTAGTGTACCTCAAGGGAGTATATTAGGCCCAATTCTGTACTTGATTTACACAGCAGTTATGCCTGCCAATAATTTTACACACACGTCGATATTTGCTGATGATACCGCCTTTCTCAGTATTGATAAAGACCCTAAAGAGTCTTCGAAACAACTGCAATTATGGGGTGTTAAAATTAATGAACAAATATGCACCCACGTTACTTTTACTTTACGCAAGGAAACGTAAGAAAGAATTGGGGGGCATTCTTATTAACAACCAAACAGTGCTTCAACAAATTGAGACGAAATATGGAAAATATGAAAAAAGTTGTAAAATTGAATTGTAACACTTAATATCCGTTATAGACATAGCCATCGCCTCATCTTCCATAACTAGGGCCTTATGTGATGTAGGGCTTGAACTGCAGTTACTTGTTATCAAGCGATCTACCTATAATTGAAAATGTCATAATTACGATGTCGCTTAAAAAAATTAAAATCATTTATATGCTTTTTTCGCCAAAACGCTTAAATAAGCAACACTTTGGGGCTTATTTCATAAAAATTAAAATATTCTTATTTAAATAGATACATATATGTATGTATAATCAAAAATATAATGTAAAATTAAAAAAAAAATTCATGGTAAAATCAATCATCAGTTAAACGCACCGAAGAAAGATTTTTTGACTCTCTTACCCGTTTTTCTTTTTTATAAATGGAGTTTGACAATACGGTTCAAATTATTTCTCACTACCGTGTTGTCAAACTCTATATATAAAAAAGAAAAAAAGTAAGAAAGTCAAGAACTTTCTCTGCGATGCATTCACCTAATAATTAATTTCACCATTGAAAAGTTTTTACTTTTTAAAACTTTTCTTTGTTTTTAACTATTTATTTTTAAGATTAACTTTTAAAATTCTTTTTAGCGTCGAATATCATCTACTAACATGCATGATGTTCTATCCGACAGTGAAGATTATTATATAGAAATAACTATATCAGAACCACAAAAAGTCGGTGAGGGCATGGGTTCTTATTTAACCTACAAGTTAGTGTCTAAATAAAATCTAAAGTGTTAAAATGTTAATTTATTAATTTATTTATTTAAGAGTTTCAACTAAAACCAACATTCCAAAATTTAAACGGACAGAGTTTAGTACAATCAGAAGATTTAGTGATTTCTTAGGTATCCACTCTCTGTTGGCGAGCAAATATATAAAATTGGGAAAAATTGTACCACCAGCACCTTCGAAAAATATATTTGGTATGTTAATCAATATACATACAGAAAAATTTAATTTTTTTTTGAATAATTAAAAAAAAAGTATTTAAACCAGACTTACATGATGAAATTTTTCATGAAATTACTTCCATGAAATTTTATGTTTTTAGGCGAAAGGTCTAGAATGGAACTAATTTTATGAAAAATTTAATCGTGTAAGTCTGGTATTAAATAAAAAATATATTTTTGAAAAAGGTTCGACAAAAGTAAAAATGAGCCCTCAACAAAATGAACCTGGAAATGGCACAAATTTAGAGTGGGTGGAACAACGTCGAGCGGCTTTGGAACGTTTTATTAATCGTACCGCACAGCATCCAGTCTTAAGAGTTGATTTAGATTTTATAAATTTCTTAGAAAGTGACCAGGTAAGGATTGTTTAATTTTATTTTTTTTTAAATATTTTATTAAAAATGTTTTTCTTGAAAAAAGGAACTACCTCGGGCAGTAAACACAGCTGCACTTAGTGGTGCCGCTGTTGTACGTTTATTTAATAAAGTTGGCGAGACTGTTAATAAAATTACCTACAAAATGGATGAAAATGATCCCGTAAGTGTGAAATGTGTCTTTTTTTTTTTGTTATATTGTTTTTTTTATTTAAATTATTTAAAGTGGTTTGATGAAAAAATTACCGAAGTTGAAAATTTGGATAGTCATTTACAAAAACTACATTCCGCTTTAAAATCTTTGGTAACGACTAGAAAAGAATTGGCAAATCTGACTGGACTGGTAGCAAAATCTGCCGCCATGCTAAGTACTTGTGAAGAGCACACTGGACTATCGAGAGCTCTTTCAAACCTGGCCGATGTTGAGGAAAAAATTGAAATCCTACGCTCGGAACAATCAAATTCGGATTATTATATTCTTTCGGAATTTATTAAGGATTATTTAGGCTTATTTACAGCTATCAAATCAGTGTTTCATGAACGAGTAAAAGTCTTTCAAAATTGGCAACACGCCCAAATGCAATTATCGAAAAGACGCGAAAATCGTGGCCGTTTTGAGTTAAATAATCGTACTGATAAATTGGAACAAGCACAAATTGAGGTGGAAGAGGTAAGTTAAAATGTATTTTTTTCTAAAATGATTTTGAACTTTATATCGAAATTTAAATATGAAGTACTTCAAATATTAAAAAAAATTGTCGTTTCTTTTCTGTAAAAATATATGTGTCCTATTTGTGAGATACCTTTCTAAAATTGCTGCTTTATTAAGTAATTAGTAGCTAACCTGGTACTTTGAAGGCGCAGTTAAAAAATCAACTAAAACTTATTAAATAGAATAAAGATGAAGGTGAGCATCGGGGCTGGTGTTTGTATAATGGATACGCGAGTAGGGATGTCGTACAGATTGCTGGCTGAGATTCTGGCAGTGCTAAGGGCCGCGGAATTGATAGTGGAAAACGTGGTGGGAAGAGGGGACAGTCGGGGCGCTTAAAGCTTTAGAGTGGCATTATGTCAGGTATAAACTTGTGAACGACTGTAGACGTGCTCTGAGGGCGATCTTGGCGACACGCAAAATAAGGTTCTGTTGGGTTTTGGGTCATTGTGACGTTGGTCTAAGATGTGAGCCGGTAAGCCGGGTTCTATTATGAATTGATAGGGACTTGGGTAATAGACAATATAAGACAGGCTTCCGTGGCTCAGGCTGGACAGGAAGGGCACTGACCTGCTGCTCAAGGAGAGCTTAGTTATTGGGACTCTCAAAGTTACTATGACTTCAGATGTATGAAGAGTAAATGGAATAGGAACACTCCGGACTTCTGTGGCTATGCGGGGATAAGGAGATAAATATTGTGAAACACTTTGTCTGCCACACTGTCCTAGGCTGCAGATCCGTCGACTGGGGTGGGTGGATGGGTTTTTTAGATGAACTTGGTCAAGTCTCTGGCTGTGGGCTAGGGGAAATCATAGGATTCATGAGAGGGGCTAGGAAACTAGGTTATTAGGTGGTTTCAGCGCCTACGCGCGACTGACGAGCACTGACTTCTTTTGAGTTTTTGCTGAAGACGTTGCTTTATTTTTTTCTTATTCTTGTATCTTTCTATCTTCAATTTCCTCTTTCTTCTTTCTCTTTTCAACTTTTCTGAAGTATAATATACAAAAGAAGTACAATTTGCACGATTTTCTCAATCCAGGATCTTTAAACTTTTTATTTTTTGTGTCAAATAAACAGAAATATAAAAAAAAATACTTTTCACATTTCAAGAACCATAATCTCAAAAAGTTCTTTAAAAGCACATAAAGGCGAAAATAGAAGCAAAAGCATATTTATATTTTTTTGAAACCTCTCGAACGCAACTTGAATAAATGATTTTTTTTTAACCTTTTCTACCCTTTGGAGTTTTATTTATTCATCAATAACGTGTTTATATTTTTTAGGCCTGTCAAGCGCATTTTGAGCTATGTTTCTATCTTTATTGGCTTAGGAGTTACAAAATGTTTCTTAAAAGGACAAAAATAAAGTTTTTCCCTGTTTTACCCTTTAGGGTCAAGAATATCGAATAAGTATCAAATATGGATGCGATGGTTTTTTGAGTATAGTTTCGAAAATAGGAAGGGTACATTTTGCAAAGCTTCTAATCCCTAATAGAAAAATATGTAATGGGGAGGGACTTGCGGACTTAAGGAGAATCTTCTTCCTGCCCGAGTCCCACTTGTTCATTTCATTAATTTTTAGTTTTTCTATTTTTATTCAGCTTAATTCGACACAAAAACGACAAGGGTGCTATTCATAAAACATAAGCGTATTTGTTAGACGGTACCAAAAAACTAAAAATTACTACGCCAACCACAAAAGAGTGTTATTTAATTTTTTTTATTTTGTTGTTTTTGGCTTTCCTCTTGCGGCAATGATTTTTATACCAGAAAAGATAGAATATTTATAATTCCTAAACGAAAACAGCCCACGCAGTTTCGTAACAGCCTTAACCTTTACGCGTTTGAGCTGTACCTTGATTAATAAGTCAGTCATGCAGATAGTCATTAACGCTTTTCCATTTCTACAGATAAAAAAACTAGTATGTATAATGTATGTATGTATGTATGTATGTATGTATGTATGTATGTATGTATGTATGTATGTATGTATGTATGTATGTATGTATGTATGTATGTATGTATGTATGTATGTATGTATGTATGTATGTATGTATGTATATTAGACCGAACTTAATTTTTTTTTTTTTGCAAAAAAAGTGTACCGCCCCCTCAAATTATTCCTTTTTACGCCAATAGTGAAATTCCAAAATCTTAGGCTGATTGCCTTAGGTTAAGGCGTGGCACATGACCACTAAAGTGGCTAAAACTGGTTTATATGGACTTTTCACAGGACAAGGCAAAAAATTAAAAGTAAAATGTTTCATATATGTTTTTAATATATTATTTTATTGAATTTAACTTGCGTTTAATGATTACTATTCTTAATAAACATTTAAACTTAATCGCAAAGGTCTGATTTATTAATGCTACCGTACTTTTTCCTATAATCAGTTACTGTTTGCAAGATATATTGTTTCTCTTCTTCGTTTTTTGTTAAAGCTGCATTATATTCTTCCATAAGTTTTACAAAACGCTCTGCAGTATCATTAACAACATGTAAGTTTTGTACAATATTCATTCCCTTTTGAAATTCGGATTCATTGGGCCACTTGGAAGGGTCAAGTTTTAGAAAGTTAGTTTCAATATTAAACCTTTCAAAAAAGCTCAATGTTTTTTTATTAACAAAGTCTGAAATATTTTTTTGGTTTAAATCATTTATGTTGGTAACTATTCTTTTATTCTCATTATTTTGTTCTTCTTTGAGATTTTCAACCATTTTCCTCTTTTCTCCAACGTCTACAGCATTATCAAAAAATGAAAGACCCGCTGCTTCTGGTGTCAAGTACCACAAGTGGTTCGAAAACTTGCTCGTTACTTCATTGCTTACTATTTCATTCACTTCGTTGAATTTAATAATATTTTTAATAAAATTTAAATCATTTAAAGGTGCTTTCGCGGCAATTGGCGCCTCAATCCACGGCCTCAAATAAACTTTCAAAATGAACACACTTATATCTTGTATAGCATTTGCCTCATCTGATGACATTGAGAATTGGTGGCGGAAAAGAAAAATCTTGAGCGTATATATCGCTTTAGCCATCCATCGGGCATGATGCATCGCTCCAGGTGATTTAAACCTTATAGGCTCTGTGTTTCGACCAAGAAATATAAGACTCAATTCCAATAACTCCTTGTAGTCTGCCCTGGGATGTTGTTTAGTGGCATAGTTTTGAGCAAATTGGGCTAATTGGTCTTGTTCAGTTATGTTAAGCGCAAGATTTATTTTTTTATCCACCATTCCACTTGCAAATTTTTGTTGATTGATTTTGGGCCAATATTTTTTGAAACGCTGGAAAATATCTAATGACGGTCCACTTAATTTTAAATCATATTTCACGAAAGCACTTTTCAGCAAGAGTTCATATATGTGATGACGGCAAGGGAGATATAACAATTCTCTATTGAGGTGTTGTTCTAATAAAATGCAAGTACCTTGTAATCTACCTGTATTTGTCGCTGTAGTATCAAAACATAAAGCTTGTACCTTGTTTGGAAAGAATGTTGTTTATATTAACTGTTATAAGAAATTGTTTTTTAAATACCTTTTCTGTTAGATTCCATTCATTTAATAGTTTGAGTATGGCGTCTGTCTGTTCTTTTCCAGTACCAGCTGACAGGGCAGGTACTCCAAGTAGATGTTCAATGCCATTTGTTGTTATCACAACTGGTAATCTGTCTACTTTTGCATTTCCTGTGATCGATGGTAAAATTTTTCCATCCCAATGTACAGTAATTTGATTTATATCTTTGTTTTTAAAATCCATCATCAGGTTTGCAGCAGTTTCCGAACGTAATTGTTTACGGCAAAGCCGAATCGATGTCTTACTGATTACTAGTGTACTGATATCATGTTCCAATGCTTCAGCCGCAGCTATCAGAATACGTACTGCATCCCTGTCACTTACCTTGGCCTTGTCTAAGGTCGCAACAAGCTTGGAAGTGATAAAATGTTTCATTCCTCGTTTTCTGTTTTTTTGTTGAGAGTTCGAGTTCGCAGTTTGGTCAGTATTATCATCACTATCGTATTCATCAATTAGTTCTTCTGTATTGTCACTCAAATCATTCGCTGTCAGGAATCCTTGGAATTGATCTTCGCCCTGCTTTTCTTTTCGCATTACCTCTTTTTCAATACGAATATTTCTTCGCTTTTCTTTTTCAAATAATGAACGATCGCATCCCACCATTGCACCAGGTCTACCTTCTTTACGTTGATTCTTCAAAAACTCTTTATCTTCTTCTATTTTAATTAAATCTAACGCATTCCCGTGCGCAATGTCAAATAAGTTTTCCATATTTTTAATAAACTCATCTTCTCGCCTTTTTTGAAGTGGTGTGCTGCGTTTGCACGTTTTTTGCAGATTTTTCCATTGGTGATATAAAGATTCAACTTTTTGAACACTTCTATCAATTTGACGAAATGGAATACGGGCTTTATTCCAAAAAATTTCGACCTCTTTGATAACCAGATATGCACTTGAACGAAGATCCAATTTCACTTTGCGCATGTTATAAAACAAAACTTTCAAAACTTGTCCATTGGAAGGCAGCTTAGATCCAACAATTTGGCTTTCGTCATATCCTAATAAATAAATTTTTTCACTAGCTCTTGTGTCCATTTTGCAAATACCATCAATATAAATTCTCTTTTTAGCAATAATGTTTCTATGATTAAAAGCTCAAAATACCTGCGCTTCACTCTTTACACACTTTTAATTGCCCCGTGGTTGACTTTACTCTGTTGTTGCCAACACTTTATTTAGCAAATCAAATATTTGTTTACATAGACGGTAAGAATGGGGGAACTGTGTTCGATGTACTGAGTTAGACACGCTTTGGTATTGTCAGTAATCAACGTAAACAACAACAAATCGTGAGCATACAAAAAAAAACAAATCGTGAGCATTTGCCGAAGAATAGTAATCATTAAACGTAAGTTAATTTCAAAAAAATAATATATTACAGACATATATGAAACATTTTACTTATAATTTTTTGCCTTGTCATGTGAAAAGTCCATATAAACCAGTTTTAGCCACTTCAGTGGGCATGTGCCACGCCTTAACCTAGGGCAATCAGTCTTAGATTTTGGAATTTCACTATTGGCATAAAAAGGAACAATTTGAGGGGGCGGTACACTTTTTTTGCAAAAAAAAAAATTTCCCATACAAAAAATGTTCGGTCTAATGTATATGTATGTATGTATGTATGTATGTATGTATGTATGTATGTATGTATGTATGTATGTATGTATGTATGTATGTATGCATGTATGTATGTATGTATGTATGTATGTATGTATGTATGTATGTGTATGTATGTATGCGTATGAACTTATATGCATATGTATGTATGTACATATGTTTGTTTGTTTTAATTAACATTTTTAAACGGTTTTTTATTTTAGTGGCAAATTAAAGTGCAACGTTGCCAACAGCAGTTTGAGGAGATTTCAGAGCAAATTAAAAAGGAAATGGAACGTTTTGATATGCATCGAATAAAAGATTTTAAAGCTAACATGATAAGATATATTGAAGATCAAATGGCTCATCAGCAGCAAGTAAGTAATATGAAAAATAAAAAATATGACAGAAATTATATAAATTGTAAATACTGTATGTATTTTCAGATTATAACTTATTGGGAAACATTTGCGCCTAGTGCCAGAGACATTATTTAAGGTTAAAAAGTCAAAACATATTTCACTTTTTAAAATTATGCATTTTCTATTTATTCTATTCATTATGAGTTTTTATTTACCATCTCTTAAAATAACCGATTCTGTTTATTCTGGGACCACGTGCGTTAACAAAAAATAACAATAAAAAAGACTTACGTTGCTTATATTTTGTATGCCCTTTATATGTTACAATATGTATAACGACTTCAGAAAAAACATGCATTTGCATTATTTGTTTTCTACTATTAAGTTAACCTCAAGCATTTTGTCAATGTATTCACTTTTAAACATTTACATATATTTAGCGTTCGGTTAATATATTTTCTTTATAAAAAAAATTATTTCCACATATTTATGTTTTATAAAGTTCATTTTCGCTTTAAAGTCAATAACCCTTCAGTTGAAATGCAAAACCACGTAACTACACTTTTAAAAATTTTACAGGAGAAGCAAAAACGTTTTCTATATTACAAAGGTGGTGCTTGTAATTTTTTTTTTATGGCTCTCTGCTTTAAGCTTTGTTTATAACAATAAAAAATGTTGTCATGTTCCTTTAATACCATATAATCAAATATGTCAAAAAATAGATTTGGGATTTTTTTTGTTAGTTTCGTAATTTAGCATTTCAACTAAGGAAATATTGTGTTTTCTACTATTATTATTTTTAGTAAAATACTTTTAAAGTTTATCATTATAAAAATAAAACTAATAAAAAAAATCTAGTTGTCAAAAATGAAGCAATATTGTTTGTTTGTTTAGTTTTTAGGTTTCCTAGTTTTAACAAAAACTAAAGTTAATTTGGCCGGTAAATTAGTACATAACGCCAACACCAATTTCGGCTAGAGTATACTAGCACTAGCATGTTGTTTGTTTTTTATATAACTATGTATATCAGTCGCTGGGTAGATTAGTATAGTAAATAAATTGATAAAATTTAATTCAGACGGTAAGTATGTAAATAAACAAAAACTAAAAAGCGAGAAAAAAAAACTAGATGTTCATCCAAAAACAACTCCCCGTTATTGCAAAAGCCGTTGTCGGCGTTGACTTTTTCAGCTGAAATTGACTTAGTTAGCCGACGTCAACTTCAACTGAAATCGGTATCATTTGGAGGTATGCGTTGATATCGACATCTTATCGATATTTAAAAAATAAATATCATTACTATATTAATTGAAGATAATTAAATTTAGAAGTCGACGTCAACTGTGTCGCCGTTGACATTCGCAATAAGAGGGGCTGTGAACATTTTTCAGTAATGGTATTTATTCCTAAAAATATTGATAGCATGTCGGCACCAACCCATATCGCCGAAATTGTACCGATTTCAGACCAAAATGAAGATGGCGAACTATATTGACTGCAGCTGAAATTGGAAAATATTTATTTATTTCTACTTCGATATACATATACGTATTTGCATGCGGAAACGTAATAGAATACGGTAAATGGCTTTTGGAATGTTGATTAGATAGTTTGTATATATGATATCGATAAACATACATACATATTTTACTTATATATGCTTAAACAAAATCAAAAATTCGCCATTTAATTTCCTTTTTATGTTTGAGAAAGTAAAGGCTAAACAATTTTCAATTTCAAACAAAATTAATAAATCTAACAATCGCTTTAACAAAATTTGTATATTGTCATATTTAGCTGGGTTTTTAGCACTACCTGTATAAGTGTTTAATTAGAATTTGATAGTAAAAGCGAACATATACGTTTATTTTATTTTCTTTTTTTTTTTTTTTTTTTGCAAAAAGTCTCAATTTGGCAGGCAGTTAGTTATAGTTTAGTTAAAAAGGAACTTCGTGACTTTTTCGAGCGCCTAAACACGTTCAGATTGTTTTGATGTGCATATAGTACAAGTTATTCAGCTGTATGATGGCTAAAATGTTTTTGAATATCTATTGCTGATTAAGATTTTGGATTTCCTAAAAAATACTATAAACGCTATAAGCTTATCAGAAATATCACCAAATAACTACTGTTTTTTAATCGAACTCATGGTGAAATTAGATTAAAGAAACCCTGAACTGCAATCAAAAAGTTTTAAGAGCTGAAGCTATAGAGTTTTTAAAATACGCGTCATTTTAAATAATATATTGCTAAATTTTTTACATGAGCCATAATAATACAAATAATTCAAACCTTACTTTCCGTTATTATATTAATTTATCCATTAGTTTGGACCATCTACTAAACGCCAGGTGTCGTTGGTGTTGAAAAAAACATATTTTTGATAACAAGCACCATATGATTTTGACACTTTATTAAAAAAAATACACAATAAAATTGAGTAATAAGATTTTTGTGTTGCTTTTGTGGATTTCTTAAAATGGCCTGCCGCAAAATTGTTAATGAATCTGTATTGTTATGTCGAAATGGTCAAAAAATTGTTGCCCCCATAGTCACAACTCCGGTTCGTTCACATTCATCGCGCAAGGATCTAGATACTACTACACACACTGGTCAAGTAAGTCAAATTGATTGAGCTCTAACAATTTGGCAGTTCGGTTGTTACGCAAACGTTTTTATATATGCATATAGTTTTTGTAATAGCCAAGTTTTATAAAAATATTTCCAGGTTTTTGCTGAAGATGATTATCGCAATGTTCGTTTTACAAATGCAAAACGTTACGTCAACGAAAACTGGGGCATTAAACTGATTGATGAAATTGCTCCTAAAGAGTGCACTGAGCGTGTTGTGTACTGTGATGGTGGTGATGGTCCCTTAGGACATCCTAAAGTCTATATTAATTTGGTAAGAAAGATATGTATATATGCCTGTATCGTCAGCTGAAATGCAAAACCATGTTACTACATTTTGCAGAATTTTACGGAAGAAACAAAAACATTTTTTAGTTACAAAGGCAGTGCTTGTATGTTGTTTTTTCCGGCATTCTGTTTCGAGTTTTGTTTGTGACATAACATTTTTTTGGATATGTGCCTTTAAAACAATACAGTTAAAAGATGGATTTGAATTTTTTGTTAGTAACGTGGTTTTGCATTTCAGTTAACGACATTCCTACATGCAAACTGCTGGAAACCATAAAACAACAGAATTAAAATCTTTTGCAAAATGTAATAAATACCTTAATTTGTAAGATGCGATATTTAAGATTACCAGCGCATAAGCAAGCTAATTACTCAATACGTTTTGCCCCTTAATCTTAAAATGTAAAAGTCGCTTAAACGGGGCTTTCTCCACGTTTTCCCCAAAACATGCAATAATAAGTAATACTAATACTTATGTAAATATTATCACTAACAAAAATGTTAAAGTAGAACAGAAAAATGATTTGCTAAACTCTTAAAACGTACTTGTCCTATATAATATATCGCACACGTTCAACAATACTGTATTAACTCAAAAACTCCAAAGTGTTCAGGAGAGACAAAAAACTGTCTGCTTAAGGAATTTTCCATTAACAAAAGTTAGACAATATTTAGAAGAATAAAGAATTTGCTATTATTTATCTTTTTAGGACAAACCTGGTGCACACATTTGTGGTTATTGCGGTTTGAGATTTGTTAAGAAGGATGGTCACCATTAAATTTAAGATAAAATAAAAATAAACTAGAACAACATCTATTTAAATTGTTAATGTAGTCACGAAATTAATAAAATAAAAACGCATCTAATCAAAATGTTTTACTTTTAGTGATTTGCTTTATACATTCATCGTCAAAAAGGATATACATACATATATACATATGTACTTACATACATACATATTTATTCCAATATGCTTTCATAATAACACTATGCAACAAAAAAAATTTTGTCGTGACGTTTAACGATCAACATATTATTTGACTACAAGAACAGTCGAATTTTAATTCGACAATTCTATGGATCGTGTTCTTTTAATTTTTTTTCTAAAACTTAAGATTTTTGAAGAGGCCGCTCCGATTCATCGATTGTAGTTATCTTTAAAGTGTGTATTTCTTAAAATTTTTTTTTAGTTTAGAATTATTTAGACCGCAATAATTAACCACTTTTTTTGCCAAAATTGGAACATTTTAAATATTTTATTTTCCGTGACAGAACGGACGTCTGAAAGCTGCAGACAAAACAAGCAACAACGTCTTACAACACTCCATTGACCAATTGCTTAAAGAAAGCACTTCTTGTCCCGAAGATGTTGCGGCGCAATGGCAAATCAATGCCAACACCATGAAGGAAGTCGCAATATCCATACTTAGGTTCCAAAAGCCTTCCCCAAGGATTCAATGGTACGATGAGGAGTATCGTAGTGCTAGTTAAGCGAAGAATGAGTCATATTGCATACATTGCTGTCAGTAGCAACACGATGGAGAGAGGGAAAACGTTTATTTCAGAGAAAGAAGAGGGAAATAGAAAGGCGTAAGTGTGAGCGATCAGAAGTCAAAATTAAGTCCGAAAATTTTACCAAAGAGTAAAATATTAAACTGAAACCTCTGGTAAGGGTACATTCTTTTTCAAAGATGAAGAAGGTAAACTGACGAACGTTCGGAAATTTACTTGAGTTGTTTAAGTTGACATTTTTAGAATTCTTTCTCGAAGCTCAAAGGTGCCACTATGTTTAACATGTTTATTTTAAGTATTAATTGATATTTTGCTTAAATTATTCAAAAAAACTATGAATTTTTTAAACGTATTAGATAATACAATTTGCCTTTCTAAACTAAATTAATTTCGAACGCCTTTTGATTCAAATGGAATTATGTACATAATAGCTCCCCAGCACATACTGCTCGATCAGTAACTTTCACCTTTGAAAAAAGCGCTAAAGAATCAACCAAAGTGGGTCTGGCAGTTAATGTAATAAAAACCAAATTGATGGTATCCAGACGTCTAGTACACTTGGGCAGACAGTGGAAGTTGAAAACTACAAATTTAAATTAGTCAACGATTTTATCTACTTTAGCACCGACATTAACAAAACAAACAACATTAGTTTTGAAATAAAAAGAAGAACAATATTGTCTAATAGATGCTTCTTTGGACTAAATAAGCAGTTTAAAAGCAAAGCAACGAACTAAAATCACTCTCTACAAGACACTGATACTACCCGTGCTTATATATGGTTATAAAGCATTGGTACTTGCAGGAGCAAATGAGGCAGTGATTTAAGTTTTCGAGAGGAAAATTCTTCGGAAAATCTATGAAACAATCTGCATTGATGAAGAATACCGCTGTCGTATGACCGTTAGCTGTTTGCCGACATTGACATAGTAACGCGTATCAAAATTCAACGTTTACGTTGGATAGGTCATGTTGTCAGAATGATTGAAGATGCTCCAGCTAGGAAGTCATTTGAATAGAAACTGGTTACGTATCACGCAGAATGGAAATAACGAAGCTCCGTTGAAAGTGTCAAGTGGAGGAAGACATATCGAAACTTTGTGTTAAAAGTTGGAGAAGAAGCGCCTAGAAATCTATTCTATATTCGGCTAGTGGAACAAACGCTCTGTAAAGCCATCGAGCTCAGCTACATAAATAAATTTACTAATGATTAGTATGCTCTCTTTTTGCTGAGTATTTTCAAAAACAAACACTCCATGCACAAACTTTGTGTTGCTGTTTTGTTTATGCGTTTCGTTGAATCCTTTTTTTCCAAAGCTTTATTACTAATAATACTAAAAAAATTAAACTAACAATTTAAATAGCAAAGCATAATAAAAATAATAAAATAAAACAAAAAAAAAACCAAATCAAAATTTTGAAATTGTACGCTTAAATATTTTTTTTATTTTTAAAATTATTTAAAAAAAATTTATTGCAAAAACTATAAACTAAAAAAGTATTTAATATGTAGTATGTCTTTGAATATATCAGATTTCTTTTTAATGAATAACTTTTTATATAAACTTAAATAAATTGAATAACTTAATAAATAAATAGTTAAACTAAAAAGAAAAAAATTACAGAGATTAAATCAAATTAAAAATAAAACATTTACACAGCATTGATACATTAAAATGTATATATGTATAAATATCTGTACGTATTTTCAGTTTTTTGCAATCTATCTAAATTTAAAGAAACATATTTTATTTCGCTGTAGTTTACATATATATTCTCACAGCGGAGATGTTTTATATTTGTTTTAATTAAAAAAAAGGAAAAAAAACTCCCACAATTTTTTTTAAAACCCCTGTTTCAAACTATGGATAAAGAGAGTGCAGTTGGTATAAAATATTAAGGAACCTTAAGTTAACGCTTATTTCAAACTAAGAAAAAAACACTTTTGCAAATAAACATACAATTTATAAACAAAAGTATTAAAATTTATATTAATTATGTTATATTTCACCAACTTTTATTTAAATACGCTTTTTTGAATTAGTATAAAATAAAATAAAACAACAATTATTAGAGCTAGTACATTCTTATTGACGGTTTAAAAGATATTTTTAATACATTACTTTAGGAAAAAAGAATATTTTTTTCTTTAAGTATTTTAGATGAATTAATTAAATTCTTTATTGAGACAGACACAAGGTTCTCTTTAAGCTTTTCTGTTCGATTATTATTTTTCTAATAATTTAAATAAAACTATTTATGCTTGGGATTTGTTATTATGTGTGTGTGAATGTGTGTATGTGTGCGTGCGTGCTTGTATTGCTAAACAGTAAAGATGAAAACGAAATAAAAATTATATAAAAAATATATAAAATATTTTTAAAATACACATACATATGCATACGAATGGTTCAAAGTTGTTTGAGTAGATTAAGGACCCTTAAAGGAAAAATAAAACCTTATGGATGCTTAGATTGCACTAATTTTATTAGTGATTTCAATAAATTAGGGGGTTCCATAAAAAATTGATAAAAATGGTTTAAAATTTGTTTTTAAATTCTTTATGTAAATTAATTTAAATTGTTTACAATTATTTATATTAGAAACACAACTGAGACAACGGATTTTTCGTATCGAATATAAGTAATCGATAACAAAACACTTAAAAATCAAGAATAGTTCATCGTTCGGTAGAAAAACTTAACTTATCAGAAAACTCGTTTGTTATAAAGAATTAAGAGTTCGAAATTGAAAAAACAGTTATAGACATTTTCCACACATTGTAGAGAATTAAATTAATTAACTAATTAATTATAATTATTATAATTATTATTTCTATTATTATTATTATTATTATTTTAATTATTATTTCTATTATTATTATTATTATTATTATTATTATTTCTATTATTTTTATTATTATTATTACTATTATTATATTATTATTATTATTATTATTATTATTATTATTATTATTATTATTATTATATTATTTTTATTATTTTAATTATTATTATTGTTAAAATTTTAATTTTTTGGTTTTTTTTTGATTTTCATTAAATTTAAAAATAATAATTTAAAAAAAATAACCAAAATAAAGATAAAAAAATAATGATTTTGCCAAAATATAAAAATTAAAAAACAAATGGTTTCCTGAAAAAATCAAAAAATAACTGTAATTTGTTATAATTATGATAGTCCCTGTTTCATATAAATAAAAAATTTTCATTTGTTTAATTTTTGTTTTAACTATTTTTAAATCTATGACAATTTTTTTTCTTTCAACCAAAATTTCAAACTTCGTTTAGTTGACAAAACATTAGCAGTCTTATTACAGGTTTGCAAATCGAATTTTTTAAACAAAATCTGTTTTTTAAAGCTTTTAAATAGACATTGCTCTAGTCCAGGAGCCTTATATCTTTAGAAATAAGGTTGCTGGGCTAATATAAAATATAAAAATTAAAAAACAAATGGTTTCCTGAAAAAATCAAAAAATAACTGTAATTTGTTATAATTATGATAGTCCCTGTTTCATATAAATAAAAAATTTTCATTTGTTTAATTTTTGTTTTAACTATTTTTAAATCTATGACAATTTTTTTTTTCTTTCAACCAAAATTTCAAACTTCGTTTAGTTGACAAAACATTAGCAGTCTTATTACAGGTTTGCAAATCGAATTTTTTAAACAAAATCTGTTTTTTAAAGCTTTTAAATAGACATTGCTCTAGTCCAGGAGCCTTATATCTTTAGAAATAAGGTTGCTGGGCTAAGCAATGTCAATTTCCGTCTATACGCATCCTCTAATGGGGACAAGGTTAGAACATGTGTAATTGGTAGAAAAGATTTGAACCTAATCCACCTCTCTAATTACAGTAGCGGAGACATGACGGCAGTATGCCTGGAAAATGTTGCTGGTCGACCACTAATCCTGACATCTGTCTATATGCCGTATGATGAGCCCGATCCTCCAAATATTAATGTCCGGAATCTGGTGAATAACGCCTTGCACGGTAGGGATATTATCCTTGGATGCGATGCCAATGCTCACCACTCGCAATGGGGTAGCAAGGACATTAATAAAAGAGGTGAGTTAACTTTTGATTTCATTTTACGCTCGGGTCTTCGTATTTGTAACAGGGGTAATACCCCCACCTTTCAAATTAGAGATAGGGCTGAGGTGATAGACATAACGTTAACTAACCTGGACGAATCGCGCGTCAGAAATTGGAGAGTGTCCAACGAGTGCACCTTTTCGGATCACAGAAAGATACTCTTTGAGTTAGACTTTAGGAAAAACCGGCAAAAACCCTTTAGGAACCCTAGAAGGGCGAATTGGTCGAAGTTTTCAGAACTAGTTACCTCTCGTCTTGAGTCGAATCCGGTCAACGCCTGCACGACGAGAACGGAGGTTGACTTAGCGGTTGATAGACTCTCTGGCTACCTTACAGAGAGCTTTGAAGAATCCTGTCCCTTGTCATACCCAGGTGGAAGATCACAGCCAGTATGGTGGAATCGAGAACTGGGCTTTTTAAGGAAGGATTCGAGGAGATTGTACAACAGGGCCAACAAGACCAAGCAGGGATCGGATTGGGACGACTATAAGGTCAGTTTCAATCGATACAAAAGCGAAGTCAGAAGGGCGAAACGAGCCTCCTGGCTAAGATTCTGTGAATCGATAGAAGGCGTGAATGAAACGGCGAGATTCCGCAGGCTGCTCTCAAGGGACCCGAAAACCCTGGATAGCATCCAACGCGAAGACGGCTCTTGGACCGAGACGAGCTCGGAGACATTGGATCTACTTGCTGCAACTCACTTTCCTGGATGCATGGAAATGGATGGGGCACAAACCATGACGGAGGACGTTTCTATGGTCGATCCGTGCATGGGGGTACCCCTAGTTGACTGTATAGTGGATGATAGAAAGATTGCGTGGGCGCTGGATTCTTTCCAACCCTTCAAATCACCTGGGCCGGATGGTATCATCCCAGCAATGCTGCAAAGGGCAGGGCCAATGCTGTTACCATCACTGTCGAAAATTTTTAGGGCCTGTCTGCAACTATCGTGCATTCCCTTAGCCTGGAGGGAGGTCAGCGTTGTCTTCATTCCGAAGGCAGGGAAGACGTCTCACTCCAAGCCGAAGGACTTTAGACCTATCAGCCTGTCTTCCTTTCTGTTGAAGACGGTGGAGAGACTGATAGATTTACATATCAGGAGTTCGATGGACATTACGTCACTAAGTGCCTGTCAACATGCTTACCGCAAGGGTAGGTCGGTGGAGAGTGCGCTTCACGATGTAGTTAGGACTATCGAGCACAATATGGCAAATTCCAACTTTACGATGGCGGCCTTTCTGGATATTGAGGGGGCTTTCAATAATGTGAAGCTGGAATCGATACATGAATCCCTCGTTTTAACTGGTGTTTCCCCTCTCCTCATAAGCTGGATTGATAGAATGCTGAAGGGCCGAATTATCAATGCGCAAATGGGCGAAGGCTCCATACGGAGAATTGTTACCAGGGGCACACCACAGGGTGGAGTCCTTTCACCCCTTTTGTGGCTTCTGGTAATAAATGGTATACTGGAGAAATTTGAGAGGGAAGGAACGAAAGTCGTGGCATACGCGGATGATGTGGTCATACTTATTGGTGGGAAGTTCTTGTCTACATTAACTGATTTGATGCAAGGGGCACTGAGATCACTGTCTGACTGGGCCAAGTCCAAGGGACTTGGAGTAAATCCCACGAAGACCGAATTAGTTCTCTTTACCCGCAAGCGGAAGGTCGGGGATTTCTGTGGACCGGTACTGGATGGAGTAGAGCTACAACTGTCTCCGGAAGCCAGATACCTTGGCGTCATCCTGGACCAGAAACTTAACTGGAAGAGGAACATCGAGGAAAGGGTTAAGAAGGGGCTGAATGCTCTATATGCGTGCAGGAACTCGATAGGAAAGAGTTGGGGACTGAGGCCTAGTACTGTCCATTGGTTGTCCACGGCAATTGTTCGACCCATTGTTACCTATGGATGCCTGGTTTGGCAAACGGCCACAACGAAAACCTCTCTCCTCAAAGCGCTGAACAAGGTGCAGAGGGCTGCTTCTATTTGTATCACGGGAGCGCTCGGGAGCACCCCACAGGCTGCACTGGATACAATGCTGAACCTTCTACCTCTGGCACTTTTTGTGAAGCGGTTTGCGGTTAAGGGAGCCTTGAGACTTCGAGAATCAGGAACTTGGCGCGACTCTCAATCGGGACATGCCAGCATTTTGATCGAAATGGGGAGGCTGGAGCAGCTAGGAGACCTAGTCGGGAAGACGGATTACTTATCATCTTACCTGGACTTCGACTCCGCCGCTGTGATAACCATTCCTGAAAGGTCGGTATGAGATGATGGCCACGTTCCGTACGGAGGAGTAATCGTTTATACTGATGGATCGAAGACTGATCGTGGTACTGGAGCTGGTATTTTCAGCGAAGCACTTGACATTGCGGAGTCTTTCAGGCTAAGCGATCACTGCAGTGTCTTCCAAGCGGAAATATTTGCAGTACAAGAGGCCGCAAGATTGATCGGACGCACAGATCAAGGCCATGATGAGTGGGTCACCATTTACGTGGATAGTCAAGCCGCCCTAAGGGCTTTGGGTTCAGACTCTGTAAGGTCGAAGGCGGTTAGAGACTGTAGGACGGCGCTTCGGGAGCTTGGTAGGGCCGTAAGGCTGTGCTGGGTTCCCGGTCACTCCGAGATACCCGGTAATGAATATGCCGACGAATTGGCACGGAAGGGAACCGAACTACCTACCACTGGGGCGGTCACATCGATCCTTCCCCCTTTGTGCGAACTCTACGGGATAATCGATGGGTACTTTAGAGTCCTGGCGAACCGGAAATGGGCGAATACTGCTGGATGTAGGGTCTCCAAATCCCTATGGAAAGCAGTTTCGGAAAACCGGACGAAGACCCTTCTATCTTTGGGTAAGAGCGACCTTAAGCTGATCACCGGCCTTTTGACCGGTCACTGCAGTATAAGATCATTGGAGGCAAACTGGAGGCCAAACTCGGTCGACTTCTGTCGACTATGCGAAGACGAAGAGGAGATCGAGACTGTGGAGCACCTGTTGTGTCGATGCCCGGCGCTCGCTGGGAGGAGGAACCGGTACTTTGGTGTACCCTACTATGACCACCTCTCTGCGCTCGCCGACTGTGACCCAAGGGTCTTACTAGGATTTGCGAGAGGGATGACATGGCTGGCGAGAGGTTGCAACTGATATCCGAAGCAGGACACGTGCCAAATGGACAATCGGCAACGACTCGTGATGGACATTGCCACACTCTCACTTACTTACTTTGACTCTACTACTACTACTCTAACCTTGTCATTTCTACTTTATTCTTTCATCTGAACATACCTTTCTATTTACTCTTTATTTTATTACTTCTTCTTATAGGACAGTCACAATGGGCAAACTGCCTCTGGGTGATGCGGTGAGTGTATCTCACTGCATGTCCTTTAACCTAACCTAACCTAAAGCTTTTAAAAATCAGAAGATTTTCTGAATAAGGGGTAAAAATATCTTGATTCGTAAAAAACGAATGATTCGATTAAAAATTTCTTTAAATTTCTGGTGTAAAACATGAAAGTTTTTTGACCACTTCGTTATTTCAAAAAACGTTTAAAAGATTTTTAAATTAATTTTTTCTTTAATAAAGCTCAAAAAATAATTTTATATTATAACCTTTGCTATTACTTGATTTGTGATTGGTGTAAGTGTGTGCGTGCGTGTTAATAGTGTTTTCAGAATTGAAACAAAGCATTAGGCTGTAGATGTTAAAACGAAAATTCTTTTAAAATATAATTCTTCTAACAATGTTACGTAGTTTTCCACAGTTTTGTTTTAAACTCTCATAAGGCCGTCATCAATTAGAGAGGCATGCAAGTCTTATAGAGGCTTTAGATAATCCTCTTCCTTTCTTATGGATTTTCTTCACAACGGGGAAAACAACTATACAATTTTTGTTGTTAAACAAAAAAACAATGACTGATTTTTCTCCATCTCTTAATCAATCAAATTAAGATTTTTTTCCTGTGTGGTAAAAAGAAAGTCATTATAATTTCTGCCATACATTTTAGCATTACAGAGTAAAGTTGTTAAAATGTCCAATTTGTCACTTAAGTCTCAATTAGGATATTTTTCATCTAAAACACCAAATACGAATAGATTTATAAATAAGGTTAGAAACAATATCTTCTTCACTGAAAACTTTTACCAAAGTTGGTGTTGATAATAATAATATTAAATAAACAACTCTAAAAGCTGTAACTAAAAAATAGGGTAGCATTGATAGAACTACAGTCGTAATTGTAATAATCATAATAATATAAACTTCATAAAGTTTTTCTACGAAAAATAAGGTGATCATAAATATTTTTGCAATTGTTGGATATTTTGTTTGTTTTTGCTGTTCATATAAGCTAATAATATTAATAATGTTTTGCAAATTATTATTTATCTGCAATTGGCCAACCACTCGTCACCAGAGGTTCCGTGGCAAGGCATAACCTTTTTTCGAGACATAGACATTACGATCCGCATATACTTGGACCTCCTGTTTGTCTTCGTTTTTTTGCAGCCCAACTCCATCCCCAGCTGCCCCATCATAAGTGGTAACAGTTTCGGTCTTACCATCTACCGTTCGAGTAATAGTAGTTGTCTTATTACCCTGTGAATCCTGAGCAATTTTAGTTGTTTCATATGTTCCATCAGGTTTTCGTATGGTTTTAGTCATAACACTTTGACTAAACATTTTGGGGCCCTAATTTAAAAAGAAAACTGAAAACATGTATTTTTATTTATTTACAAAAAAAAATTTTTACTTGATAGCTTCCATTGAAGGCCCCACCACCAAATGAACCCCTTGGCAACATTGGCGTCATGGGAGTCACAATGTCTGGACGACCACGCGGCATCATAGACGGCGGTGCTGAGCGTTTACGCTGCTCTTTATCTTCGTCTACCAAAGTTCCATGTATTTTGCCCATTATTATTTCCTCATCACTTAGTTTCGGTTTAGTCTTCCAATTACGAAAGAACTTATTATCGTTGCGTGGCAAAATATTGCCATGAGCCTCGTTATCAGGAATATGCTTAAGTACTTCTCCCTCACCATTGGCAAAACGTTGAATTAGTGAGTGCAGTTGATCAGGGTATATTCTGAAAATTTAATAAAACATTGAAAATCTTAAGTTATGAATGGAACTCTTAAATTAATTTTTAACACTATTTTTATACCTTTGACATAGTGATAAGGGTATTTATAAGTTTGTCATTCTTAATATAGAGGGAAGTCGACTTAGCAATAACTATTTGTCCATGTGGCCCTCTGTTGAAATTAAATTTCCGGAGCCAAGTCAAACCCTATGGACTATGTTTTAGTGTTAAAATATCAGAAATATCCCTAAGCAGATCGAGTCAAAACAACACTAAAAGGCGAAGCGCTGTATTATAAAGGTTCATGAAACAAGACATAAGTTTGGCCGTGGATTGTGGTAAGCCACAATGCGTGTTCATGCCCCGATCAAAGAATAGGACCAACAAACCAAAGGTATATTTTAGGAGTGCCTAGAGAGAGCATATGACCGCTTTCTTGACCATTACATTAAAATCGTCCTGGGAGATTTAACGCCAAAAAAGGAAGGGATAATATCTTTGGTATATCAGTTGAAAAAATTTAGCCTCCATGAGGAAACATCCAATAGTGGAGTTTTGCTCGTAGACTTCGCCGCGGAAAAAATATGGCAGTTAGTAGCACCAGATTTCGACATTTCGACATATGTACAAAGTGTCACGACGTGGCTGTCACCAGATCCAACAACGGGAAACCAGATTGGTACTTTAATGATTGACGGAGGGCATTCTTCCAGTGTGTTAGACGTATAATCAATCCATGGAGTAAACATCGATTAGGATCATTAACTTGTGGTAACAAAAGTTTTTACCCGTCTGAATGTGGCGAGAAACGAGCAATGTAACACAGCACGGAAACCTGGCTTTGGAAAGCTGCAAACACAACAAACAACAACGTGTTACTCCGCTCGACTGACATATTTTCTTTAAGAAAGCACTACTTGTCCCGAAAATATTGCAGCGCATTTGTAAAACACTGCCAACTCTATTAAGGAAGCCTCAATATCCGTACTTGGGACTAAAATACTTAAAGAGAAAGCGCAGAAGATTAAAGGGCTGAAATCGATTATAAGTTCGGCTAGTGGAACAAAAGTTCTGTAATAGCCACTTAAGTAATTAAGATCGCTATTTAAAATCAGCTAAATCGGTTAACTAGGAAGAGAGGAATAACCATAAACTTGAGATATTCTATTCTTTTTAGGATAAAATATCCAAAAATATCTCAGTTCTATTGCCAGTGCTACACAAAGCCTAATATCAGGAATATACTTGATCCCAGCCTGTTAAGAGCCCACCAACACGCCTCTATTAGGGTCTGATCTGAATCACTGGATTAATGTTATGCTAAAGAGCTTGATAATCCATGCGGTTCAAGGTGAGGTCTCTGTAAGCAGTGTTGTCACTATGGCACCCTACACCCTCTCGAAAGAGGGTAGCCTAAGCGAATGACGTGGGGATACTGATCAAAGGCAAATTTCTGTCTAACTTAACTAATCTTATGCAGGGTTTAGATGGATTTCAGAAGAGACTGAGTTGGAACTGTTTACCCAAAGGCATAACATTGGGAAATTTCGTGGCTCCACGATAAATGGCACAAAGCTGAAACGCTCTTTGGGAATGGAAAACCTTGGTGTTACGGTGCACCGGAGCCGTAACTGGAAAATAAACATCAAGGAGAGGGTCACGAAGGGGCTAATGCTCTCTACGCCTGCAGGAACTCAGTAGGAAAGAGTTGGGGAATAAAGTCTTGCGACCTATAACTACATACCTACCTGGTCACGCAAGGTGATGTCTCAAGAGACTGCTACCGTAGTATAGTGAATAAGGTTTAGAAAAATTTATCGGTGTGTATTACGGGAGCTTTTGGAAATACTCCACTAGCTTCCCTTGATACAATATTGATTTCACTACCTCTAAATCTTTTTGTTAAAAACTTTGCGACCAAGGGATTCTTGAGACTCAGGGAAACAGGTACATGGCGCGATTTTCGTTTGGGACATTCCAATATACAGGTTGGGAAAGGAAGGATCGAACAAGTTCGAATTGTAGTCAGTAAGTCTGATTACATCTCACCATATCTGGATTTTACACCGGGCATGGAGATAGTTATCCTGTACGATCGGCTTGGGTAAATTGCCACTTACTACCTAAGACAGGCATTGAGATTAGAGCGGGTAGCTTCACTGTTGTGTAATCCAAGCGAAGATATTTGCAATGATGCGAGCGGCGGACTTATATCGGCGGAATAACGGTTGAGTATAAAAAAATGCATTACCATCTAAGCTGCTTCTAGGGCATTAGGATCCAGCCTAATAAGGTCGAAGGCGGTCAGCGACTGCGGAGCAGCGCTTCCAAAAATCGAGGGCATTAGACTCTGGTGGGTTTTTGGGTGTATATTAGATATCCGGAATTAAGGCATGCTAATGAGTTTGCACGAGGGGGATCTGGAGCAGACACCAGTGTGGCAACTGCCTCATGTTTCCCCATTGTGCGAATTTTTTTTTTTTTTCATTAATCATTCTTTGCTGCATTTTCCTGTACTTTTTTTTCTTTTTCTATATTTCTCAGGGCAATACAATGATAAATTTATTAGCACCGAATGAACGATGCATTACCTCAAGCCCATTTACCTACCTACTACCTACCATTTGTAATTTTTAAATCAATAAAGAAAGAAACAGGATTCAAACTGCGTTCGGCAGGTCTCGAAATAAATGTGTTTAGGTTTTTGGTGTCTTTTTGAAATTTTGGACCCTTAGGGGTAGAAAAGCAATTTTACTACCTACTTTTCAGGTACTTTTTACTATTTTTCGAGATTTTAAGTCTAAAACAAGTAAGAGCGCTACATTCGGCTATGCCGAATCTTATATACCCTTCACAATGTGTAGGGGTTTTTACCCAAATTCTTTTTAAATTTTGTATAGCAATCCTCTAAGGGCGTTGAGATAGGGGGTAAGTATGTTTTAGGAAAAACTTTGAAAGAAAAGTTTTGATAGAAAAAATGAGTTGGGGTCAGTCCTGCATTTGACTTATCCACGGGCATCCTGAAATCTGTAGGGGTTGATTTATTAAAATATCCCAAACTTTGTATGGGAGCCCCTTAGGCGATAAAGACAGGGGGTACATAAGTTATAGGAATATGTTTGAGAGGGAACACTAATGGGGGTCGGTCGTACACTTTATTCCTATAAGGGCGACTCCAGGGAAGTTGTCGGGGGTTTACCATAATTTTTTTAAGCTTTGTATGGCAACCCTGGGGCTGGAGATAGGGGTAAGTATGTTCCACAGGAATGTTGGGAGGAAAAATTTATTGGGGTCGGTCGTACACTTTATTCCTTTAAGGGCGGAAGTTGTGGGGGTATTACCCTAATTTTTTTAAGCTTTGTATGGCAACCCTGGGGCTGGAGATAGGGGGTAAGTATGTTCCACAGGAATGTTTGGGAGAAAAAATGTATTGGGTTCGGTCTTACATTTGACCTTTGTAGGAGCACCCTAAAAGCTGTGAAAGCGATTTAAAAAAAATGTTAAAAAATTTAACTTTGTATGGCAACCATGTTAGGGGACACAGATAGGGTGTAAGTTTGTTTCAAAAAAAGGTTTGCAAGGAAAAATTAATGGGAGTCGGTCTTACATTGCACCCATGTAGGTTTAACGCCGGGGCAGTTGTAGAGGTTTTTATGTACAAATTTTAGAGAAAAAAACAGAGGTAGGAGTGGTTGCTGGCTTATATCTCGGTCAGTTATCGGGCGATTTTGCTGAATTTCAATAGCAAAAATTTCGCAAGTAAACTTTATGTTTTGATACAACAAACATGTCCAAAAAATATCAAGGGGCTTTAGAAACTTGATTTCAACAGATTAACGGAGAGACGTACAGGCGGACATCGTTAAATCAACTTTCCTTTCTATAAGGATTAAGAAAATATATACAATTGGATATTAAAGAAATTACAAACGGCATAAATATAAAAGAAATGACTGTGGATGCTGACTAAGTGAACTAATATCTTTTACAGTTTTGGTACCTTTTCCATTTTATTGAATTATGCGTCTGCCTATATATAACTAACGGCCCAGATTAAGGCCGAAAGTAAAATAAGTGACTAAAAACTTATTTTTTACATTTTCGCTTTTTTTTTATATGAGTCTTTAAATATGAAATTTAGGACTATTACTCCAGATTGACGTCGGAAGTTAACAAGGTAGATAAAAATACTTTTCCCCATTTCTGGTAGTTTTGAGATAAAGATTTCAAAAATATGACACCAAGATAATTAAAGGGTTAATTTTCACATTTTTAGCACATTTTCTCTTAATTTAAAAATATGAAATTAAGGATTCCGTGTTAAGACTGTATAATGATCATGCTAATTTTACATTTTTATGATCATAATACTCTTTTGCATTTAGTAATTTATTTAAGTTTATATTTTAAAGCTGCGCTTACGAAATAGCGGGTTAATTGCTAGTACATATAATATAGTTAGTTTGTCAAAATTACTTACTCTCCATCCAAATCGGTATCAAAATATTGTTTCCTTTGTTTAGCGAATTCCTTAAGGATCTCACTTTCAAAACCAGGCTTTAAATATTCCTCCTTAAGGCTCTTCTCGACAGGAATTTTATTACCTGAAATGTTTTAAGTAATTTAAAAGAAACCAAATTTAAATAAAAGTTCTTTTTTTATTGATATAAGTTTCAAAAACTTTTAATAAAAATTGGAAAGAAAAATAATCCTGAAAAAGCTTCTTATTGTTTGGAAGCGAAATATCGAAAAGTAATAGAAATAAAATCAAAAAAGGATTGACCAGATAAATAAATAAAATATTAAAACCCAATGTATTCAACAATTCCTACCTTCTTCCATTTCACTCACAGCCTCCAGTATTTGTTGCATTTGCCTTTCAAAGTGTTTTTGCAACTCCATGGGGTTAGTAAAAATTTGAAACACAAATTTACGATCATCATCAAAAAGTTCGTCGTCAGTTTCATCTTCTTCGAACCATTGCGGTTTACGGAACTCATCCTTAGACGAGGCAGGCGAACTAAAATATTTATTAAGTATGTACAAATGTTAGAAACCCCATATTTAGAACGAAAGATTTAAATGTTGATCATGCGATAATACAGGGAAGGAGGAAAACAAGCCAGTCTTAATGAAATAAAGGAAATTTTGATGAAAATTATGAATGAAAATTATGAAGGTTTAACAAAATAAGTAATATATGTATGTGTCTCGTTATCCGAAACTATTAAATCCTGGCCAATCAGAGCAACAGAACTAGCAACCTTGGAATATGTTTTTGTTTATAATACGAAAAAAATACAACGGGCTTTCAGCTATTGTCAGATTCAGCCTCGAATTAAGACGTCAAACCATAATAAATATCTTTTATATCACTTCTTTTATTGATTAAAAGAAAAAAATGCTTAAGATGAAATGTAAGTTAGCCACTGTCCAAGACTCGTACGACCATGAGCAAACTGTCTAAGATCTTACCAGAAATAACCCATTTTTTTTAAAAATATCCATGCATATATATATCGTTAAATATAGCCACCGTTGGCAGTAAACTTGGCACGGATACTTTGAAGATGCGAGAATTTTTTGATAAAAGCAGAAGTGGTAGCCCCCCCCTCTAAAATTTCCTAAATTTTGTGAATTATTATGTTTAAAGAACGATGTGTACATTTTGGACAAAATAGTTGGATAGGAACAGGGGAGCCATATAATAATTTTTATGAACATTTTGATATGTCATATCTCGGAAACTATAACTGCTAAGAACCTCAAATTTACTATAAAGTAGGATGGTAGAACCATGAAAAATGTGGAACAGAGTAGCCAAATTCTTTTCGCATTTTTATGTGTTTTATTTTTGCTGACAAATTTTTAGTACGAAAAATTTACCGTTCGTTTTAGTTGGGTACGTTACAGAAGTAAAAATTAGATTGCGGGCGGCAAGTTTGACATGACTGACCAAATTATGTCAAATTTGCTTTAAGATCGCAATCGCCGTATCTAACAGACCTGCATACAATTTTGTTTACAAAATACCAAAGGTCTTAATTTCGTAAAATGTTACATTTGAAAAAATTGGTGCCCCGGTAAATCAGTGGTAAGTGCACAATTCTATCAGTCTGGGGGTTGTGGGTTAGATAACCATCAGATACCCTGGTTAGTCTGCCTAATTCTTCTTCTTTCTTCTCCTTCTCTAGGTTTCTTCTTTCCTGCTATATCCACCTATTCTATCTTCCTCTCCAGGTAACACAAAGGGACCGAATTAAGCGGAACCAAGTGAGCTGAATCCTTTGCTTTAACGGCTGCCTGTTTTACCTAACCTTACCTTCAGTTAAAATGTTACGTTGAAAACCACTTACATTTAGTCAGCTTATTATTAGTTTGCTGATATCAATAAATTGGATACCTACAATAGTATATCCTTCAATGCGTTGCATTGTTTCAAAATTCTATTTATCTATACATCAGCAAAAAGGTATACCTATATATACGTGATTTTTTAAAAACCAAATTTTTAACACACGCAAATATGCCAGTCCATGCTTTTCAGATACCTATTAATAGTTATTCCAAATTGGATAATAAACCTAACTTAAAAACCATGTTGTAGATTTACTTTTCCCTAGATCCAAACATTTTTTCTTTAACTAAAGTACCCAGCAAAAACTTGGAAGTGATTAGGCATTACAAATTTCTTAATTTTTAACTGATGTTACATGCCGTCTGTATTACTTGTTAGATAATGAGTCAATCCTTATCTAAAATTTAGGCAGATAGTTTCAGTTTGACAATTTCTCAACTTATTCTAACTAAATATTTTAAGCCAGTTTTAACCAAAACATCAAAGACAAAAAAAAAATTCAATGTAACAATGAGTAACTGGGGTTCCCAGGAAAAGGTTATTTTAATGCCAATAAAGTAATAGCTTATGTAAGTCCCTCTTTGTAAGCAAGCATGGTAAGTACTTGCCTCCAATGTTATCGCCATGTTAAAATAATGGGTTAAAATGCTGATGAGCAAGAGTTTTTTTGGATTTTAACTCATTACAGAGCAATGTATATTTTTGCTGGGTAACTTTTTCTCACATCTTAAATGCAGAAAAGAGGTAAACAACATTTAGTATGGGCATTTTTTATCATCGAAAATGTTAATTATATGTGGTTTGAATTTTGCAAAAACGAATAGCATCCCTCCAATTACACCTCTGTAAAAAATATCATTGGTTTTCCCCCAAAATTTGATTCAAGTTAGCCAGTTCTGGGGATTTTCTACTTCTTTTTCCCTTACTTTTTTTACACAAATGTTTTTTTGCACCTCATTCAAATGAAAAGCAAAAAAAAGGAATTTTCTTTAGACTAAAGATATGTACTTACTCCATAGCCTCCTTTTCTTCCTCTTTTTTTTGTTGAAACATTTTCTTTAAAATATCCATCACTATTTCCAATTTATTAATTATGCTTCTAGGGTTCTAGAATTTTTCTTGTATAGGTATATAAATTCTATTGCAATAACACAAACGAAAAATTTTGTAAAGAAAAAAAATTTAACTTTTAAGCCGTTCTTATGTACTTTGGTATTATTAACTTCGATTTTTATTATATCTTTAATTCCTAAAAAGGGTTTTTTTATATTTTGTTTTGCAAAACTATAAAAATTAATTTAATACATCCGCTGATGGTATTTTTTACTCCCGTTCTGATCTATTCACTCAGCCACTGTATCTTCTGCTTTAATACCCTTTTGGTGGTATCTAAACTTTTTATGCAATCAATTCTATTCACTTCGTTTACAGGGCTTTTACTACTTTAAATTTTTGTATATTTGCGATTTTCAAGAGTATTTTCCAAAAATGCTAAAATATTTTATAATATGCGCATGGTATGTTTTCGCGAGTATTTACTATATTCAAATTTGTTTTGGGATTTTTTAAAAGAAAATGTCAAAAAATGCCAGATAATGAAGTGGTTCAGGGAAAAGTTTTATAAATATTTTTATGTTCACAGGGTGCTTCAGAAAATGTTTTTATGTTGAAGACACTATGCATCTATATACCCACGGTACAACTAATCTTTGTGTCATGTTTATACCCAGCTAGTCAAATCGTCATCGTCGATATTGTCCTAAGATAATTAAGGCTGATTTAAGCTCAGTATGATTGCTTGAGCGCAGTCTTCTATATTAGACTCTTATCAGCAGCTTTTAATATATCTATCTGATTTATCTCATGGTATTGAACGCTACCTTGGCTGTGGTTGCTTAAATAGGTTAAAATCGGAGATAAAAAGCTTGTCACTTCCCCCTACCAGAACAGGTTTTGATAAAGTATTAAGTTGGGAATAGAATTGTCGACCTAGTACTACGTAACGAGTAGTGATGCAAGCCGTTTAAAGTTAAAAACAGCAGTTCTAAAGTAGCATCAATAGAATAGGCAGTTGTAGTAGCCGTTGCAGTAGAAGCTGAAGAAGTACAAATTAGTTATCATCAGAGAAGAGAAAATGCTGTTTTTGCTGTTTTATATGTTTTCGTTATTTTGTAGTTTTTTTTTCCTATTGTATATATTTTTAACTTTTTTATACTTTTAACGTACATTTTACATAAGAAATTAAATAACATAGTTGTAAGATTTTTAAATTTTAATTAAATGGTATTAAGGTTTAATGACAACTTAGTACTTTGTTTTGCAAATATTCATTAGTTGTTTTTAAAGTTTTAAAAATAAAAATAACATTTGAAAATGTTAAAGCTTATTGTATATAAGTAAATTTTTATACATTAAAAAGTTGGAATAAAATGTACATACCCAAAAGCGTTTTACTTCTTTTTGCTTATTTTTTTGCTGTTTTTCAAGTTTCCTTTGCTATAAACAACAATTTTTTGTTTTTATCTGTCTTTACGAGTTATCAATTATAACGTTAGGCTAGATACGTATAGACTGTGAAAAAATGTTAAATACTGACAATAAAATCATTTTAAACAAAAGCCATAAATAACTTTTGCACCCTTTAAAGCAGTTGGACGGCTTAAGGTATCTGTATCTGAAAAAACTTTTTGTTTTTGTAGGTGCATGCATTTGTTTATTTGTATACTATAAAATTGTAAAAAAAGGACAAACAAATTTGCTAGTTACAAAATATAAATTACAATAGCGAATCTGTTTAACTTAAATGTAATAATTTTTATATATGTAAGAGGTACATTGTTGTTACAAAAATAAAAATAAATTTTATTTTGTTTTTGGTATAAAAGTTTTGAGAAGTTTTAATGTACAATTATATGTATGTGGGTATGCATTTGCTTTTTTTTTTAATAAGTGCGTTTGTCTGTTTTTAGTATGTTCGAGCTGTTGATTTAAAATTGCTTAAAATATTTTCAATATTTTTAAATTAAAATGGAATAGTTATGACTTTATTTTACATAATTTTTCGCTTTGTGTAAATACATATACATATGTATATGTATTGTGTACTAACGAAATTTGTCGACAGCGTTTACTTGCTGATGTTAGCCATGGTCATTTATATATAAGTTTTTTTAATTAAAAAAATCATAAATTTTTTTATTTAAAATAGGTTTGTAAAACAGATTTTGTATTAACAATTCCTTTTAAAAATCTGTTATAAACTTAGAGAAGTTTTAAGATACAATTTGTTGATAATATCAAGTCTATAATTCTTTTTTTTTTTGTTAAGACTAAAATTTAGTTCAGCAAAAAAATTGGTACATAAAAAATCACACTTCAATCAAGCTTTATCCTTCAATATTTTCCTTATTACTTTCTTTTATTTTATTTATTTGCAATTTCATCATTTTGTTTTCATCGGCACACTTCGTGGTAATGGCGTTACGAACTTCTTTCTCTGAGACATTACACTTTCGCGTCACAGCGAATATAACATCGGCTATAACGCAGGGATTTAACATTTGTTTAATAGGTTTTCCGTGACCCTTAAAGGCTGGTGAAGGTTTACCCGTCATAGAATGCGTAGCCAAGGTTTGGCGATCGAATATGGCCATTAAAAGTTTTCTTGTGGCGATTGAAGCAGATGCCCAATTCATGTTTTCATAAAGTTTTGCAGGTATCTGAGTATTGTTGGGTCCAATCGATACCATTACATTGTCCATATCAAAATTCGCATGCGGTGAATCGCTGGAAAAACTACGATGCGAGGAGTTGCTATTATTTCCTGTGGGCGATGGTGTTACATTTTGTAAGGGAGTACTTGGTTGAATTTTTGTGCAGTTATTATTTTGATTTTTTTGTGTTTTTAATAAACTATTGCCGCTGTTACGTCGCTTGGTTTTTGGTTGATTTTGCTGCGAATTATTGTAGGATACAAATGTTTCGTTATTGTTTGCATATGTATGATTAAATTGTTGCTCTGCTGCCAACTTTCGCCTTTTTATGAAATGATGCTCACTAGGTGTTCCATTGTGGTCAATTGCCATAGGGGTTGTCTGATCTTGCACATCAATTGCATTGTTGTTACTATTATATTCAGTTTTTATTTCTACATTTTCCTCTGTAGCTAAACAAATCTCTAGACGTCCTGAATCGGTTGAACTATTTAAGTTAAGAGCTCCATCATCTTCTGCCAATTGAATTTCTATGGGTTCGTCGTTATGACAGTTTGTTCCGTCAGCGATTATTGTGTATTTTACGCTTTCGGCAGGAGAACAATTGGCTTGTTGAATAGTATTCATAGCATTAACAATTTTGGGACTCAATTGTGATGACCTTATACTGGTAGTACCGTTACCATTTAAATGTGTATTATTTTGATTAGGGTTAATGTTATTTATATATTGTTGTGTTTGTGGATACGACTGTTGAGTTTGGTAATTTTGATGTTGTTGTTGTTGCGATAGTAATGCTGTTGTTTTTGCTGAGGTAGCATGTATTTGAGAAAGCAATTCCGCATGCGCCTTAAGATTCTCCTCAAGTAATTTTACTTTCTTTTCCAACTCCATTTCTCTTTGCGATTGCTTCTCAATGTTTTCCATTTCATTTAAATACGAAAAATCATTTCCGGTTGTCTGTGACCAGGCATTAATCATCAGGGGGCGATTAATACGATCGCCTGGCTCAGGTATTCCCCGAAAGTTATTTGCCGAGCCCACCACTACTGACATAGGAGGTAATTGTATCTATGAAAACATAAATACAATTTAACAAATTTACCTATCTACAGCTTTTTGTAAAAGATTGTTAAAGTACATATTCTTGTTTTTTTTACGACACATGTACATACATATGAATGTACATATATAAGCACATGCCTTTAATTTTTAAAAGTATGTACATATATATGTGCATATGAACCTACATTCATACATACATATGTAGGAAAATTCAAACTTGCCTCTTATAAGAAAATACATAATATTTAAACATTTTCTTAAACCACAAAGTTTATTTATACTTTTTTAACAAAAAAATCGTTAAAAAATAATTTTTTGAAAGTACATACATACATAGGTAACGAAGTGACACAATTTTATTTGAAAAAATAAGCAATTTTGCATAATTGAAGTGTTCAAAATGTTTGAGACAAAATTCATAAAAAAATAATTATTGAAAATTTAGTTACATACATATTTACATACATGTATCTATGTTTTTTTTT
The DNA here is from genome assembly GCA_963583895.1 of Melanophora roralis. NCBI lineage: Eukaryota > Metazoa > Arthropoda > Insecta > Diptera > Rhinophoridae > Melanophora > Melanophora roralis. The sequence continues at coordinate 77,739,833 of OY757188.1, forward strand.
AAATAATCTTATCTGAAATATGTTTAGCTTTTTAACTTACCATCTTTAGCTCCTTTCAGATTCCCTTAGAACGGAACTTTACAAATTTCTGTGAAGAATCCAGTAAATGCTTTTATAATAAAAAGAAAAATTCAAAGCAGAATTCAAATAAGTTTTAAAATACCGCTTTAAACTAACTTCACACTATGATGTTCTAGTAACAACTGGTTTGAAAATCCTGTGCCTTACGTTCTATAAAGTGCAGCTACAGTTGATACTAATGCCGCCACATAGTCCCGCTTTGCCTAATGGTATCCTTTATTCTACCTACTTTTTATTGTTGCCTGTTTGTGTGCTTTGACTTATTGTTATTGCACTAAAGATATACATAAGTATGTGTATAAACAATAATACATACATGAACATCCAAAGGACAAATACTAGTTCATACCTATGTACATACAAATAGTTTTAGTTAAGGGTAGTAAACATTGACGATCACCAGCTTGTTTTATATAGTACACAACTGCGGGAATACACATCCATACACACATATATACATATGTAAGTAATGCTTCCAAACAGCCTGCCTTTGTAAATTCCTAATTAATCCAGTTCGCTTGAATTTTTCTTGCTGTCAGTTACCTGTAATATGCTGTGCATGTACATACACACATATGTATGTACCTTAAAGTGTGTATGTTTATGGGTTTCCGATCTTAGTTTCTTTAATGTGCCTCTTTCCTCCCTTAAGAAAACCTTTAATTATTTTTGTATGTATTCAGTTTATATCAATCCTATATGTTATTTCTTTTATAATTCAAAACAACGACAATTTGCTCCCTTTCAAACAGTCATTCAACTGTATCAGCTGGTTTATTAGTTAGACTAAAAACAATAACAATTCACAAGTAAAAAAACAAAACAAAATTTTTGGCGCTATTTGTTTTTGTTTTAATATTATAATTCCACTTTATTTAGTATTGCCAAGCAAAAATAAAAACATATTCAATTTAATCAGAACCCCATTGGAATTGAAGGACGAGTTTAATTACATATATACAGATCTATATCCAGTTAAATATCACTTGTTTCCACATACTTACATATATGCATATAAGCTAGTATATATGTATGTACATATATCATAAAAAACATGCATAAATAACCATGCCTTTCATAACTTTGGGGTTTATTGATAACTACCATAACATAAATTGATCTTCGAAAAAAAATTTCTTGTTGGTAATATTGAAGTTATCGTTAAAAAAATGTAAGCAAAGCTAGTTAGACTAATATCAAAATACAAAGAAGTAAGCGTGTTATATTCAGCTGTAACAAATCTTTTACATTGTTTAAAAGTTACAATTCGAATAAAAAATATTAAAAAAGTTTAAAGAAAACATAATTAACAATTTAAGAAGTGTTTGAAAACGGAGTATTAAGTACAATGCCCTCTTTCACTCTGATTGTAATTTTATTCCAAAAATTGATAGCTAACAACTTATGTACAAATGTGTGAAAGTTTATCATTAGTTTTATTATTAAATTTATTATTATTATTTACTTATCTATTTAATCTGCAGAAATAAATTCTAAGACTAAATATACATAGGTATATTAATAAGCAATGGCTACATAGGTCATCAGCCTATTTACTTAACATTGACGTATTTGTTATACATATAACACAAAAATGCTGATTTGATTATTTTAAGCAAAATGAACTGAAATAATATGGTATTTAATATCGATATTTTAGAACCTTTTGCATTAAGTGTTTATTTATACAAAAATACATCATTCGTTATCGTTATTAACTGAAAATTTATTTTATTGAAAACTTATTCAAATATTTTTTTTCCCAAACAAAGTATCAAATACGATATTAAAGCAAAATTTTCTAAAATTCTTATTTGCAATGCCGCACCTTCCCACTATCTTCTTGTGGTCATAACGAGCAGAAATAACGTGCTTTCAGTGTCTTTTTTTTACTTTCAAACTCATGAAAACCTATCTTTTTTGGAAATTATTTTTTTAATTTAAACTTTGAATTGAGTAATAAACAGAAATGTGGATAAAATGGTCACACCCGTCACTATGTAATTGCGCATATTCAGCTTCTGATGTTGACATAGCTACTGTTGATTGCTTTTTACTTGACAAAGATATAGTGTTTCTATGGTCAAGTTGATCCGAAGTTATATCTGCATCCGTAAATCCCATAATGCAATTGAGATTGAAATTAAGCATTTTTAAGGGAATAACTTCCAAACTAAGTTATTAACTTGATTATATTTAAAATACAAAATTCTTAATATGTAATTGATTACTTTATACGTGTTTCTGATTAGTGATTTCACGAAAAATATCATCGTAAAAATCGGCCTTTAGTTTTTATTTTAATTAAGTAAAAAATCGCTAATTTAATTAAGTTTTTGATGTAATGTGTTTGGTGATCGAGAAATTAATTTAAGCAACCCCGAGAGTAAGTCATCATGAAGCAGTTATTCTTATTGCAATCTAAAATTTTTAGCTGGGTGGTTTTGTATAATAGCTTCGTCTAATTTGTTTTTGTTATTGTTTAGTTTTATTATGTATATATTTTATAAAAGAATACTATTTTAGCATTTTCCAATGAGCTTCAATAGGATTTTGTTGGAGGCGACACATACGTACATATGCATATCCAATTCGAAAGAATTTGTCAGGACAAACACAAAGCATTTAATACATTAAGCTTCGTTATAGCTCACGCTTTGGCTTATTTGTAATTCCTAATAGAAATATTTTAGAAATTCTCTTTTTTTTTCTTCTTGCTGGTTTAAGTTGTTCAATGCTGAATGTTTTTTAAATTCAGTCAATATTCCCTGAAATTTTGAAACTTAATTCCTTAAAAATATTTTAAATCTTCATAATCAGACATTTTGAACCTTTCTTCTAGCTCGTTCTTTAAAGTTGTAATATCACCAAAGGCTTCATCCGCAATTAGTAAATTATTTACATTTAGTAATAGGAAATATTATTTACATTTAGTAATAGAAATAGTACCTTAAAGGGCATATAAAAAAATTTGTTAAATTTAAAGTAGACTTCAAGTACTAATTTTGCATCAAAATTTCGTTTAAAAATTCTATGTTAAATTAAATTTTTTTTTGGGAAATCCCCTTATTCTTTATATGCAAACAACAATCGTGTTGTGTTCCTTCAAAAACCAGTTTAAGCAAACAAATGTTATTTATATGTTTTTATATATGTATGTTTATTTTATGGAAATAAAATTTCTCTCATGAACTCCAATAGGCAATACAGTTGTAAGTTTTGCAATAGAAGCAAGTGTTTCTTGATAATCAGTTCCATGTCTCTGAAAGAATCCCCTTACCACTAACATTGCTTTCTTCATTTTCGAAACATCCATCTTGACACTAACGACTTCAAGTTTTTTTTTTTTTTTTTTGATAAAGTTTCGTTTATTAAGATAGGTTCGGGTTGAATGCTACTTGTTCCTCTGTTACAGTATTAACCGCATCTACGCAAGAACTTTCTTTAAAAGCACTCGTCTCCTGCATTTTTTTTTGCCGTCGAGACATCGTTATTAACATACTCTTTCTCGCTAAAATTCTGATCACCGGAACGAAAAAATACACATCCATAATTTTATTTATTTTACGGTTTTTATGGCATGTGGCATGTCTTATTGAAATCACATATTGGCCAAATCAATTTTAAGTCGCGATGTCGAGCACCAGTGAAAGTCACTGCTTGGTCAGCCTTAGTCAAAAAAAATTACGGTCCAATTATGCCTCCGGTCACACACATGTGGGGTTTCACAAAGCCATCAAAATTACTTAGCATCCATATGTTTATGTTCAATAGTCCATTCAACGAACTCTCTTTGTTGTAAGACACACCCTTTAGGTAGTTTAAACTGTAGAGGACTTTTTGAAATTTGCAATTCCTGTTCACGACGCCACGTTCAGGTTCCTAAAATGTTATCGAAACTCTCGCGTACCGATGCGATTCGTGTATTTAAAAGGCTTGTTTTTTTTTGGCGATCATAAGTTTGGCACCTACAACGGGTCTAGTCTTCTAAAATTTTTTAATTAATCTCTTCACAGTTGAAGTTACATATTATTGCGGCTATAAAGGTATTGTATGACATATTCGAACCGCGGCCACTAAGCTTTTATTATTTTTGAAATATTGTTATATAATGAAGACACATTTTTTTATCATTTAAAGTTCCATTTTTACTAATCTTAAACTGCCAACTTCCGAGTTGTCTAGGACTGCCAACACTTAGTTGCACAACTGGCAACAAATTGAAATCTAACGTTAATTTTGGGACACTCTTCACTATACTGCACGATTATTTAGCCAAATTTTCGATTCTGTTCATAAATATATTAAAATAACTGTGCGCGTTCTATAAAAAATTCTACAGTACGATCTTAAAGTCAAAATTTCTAAAGCTAAAATTTGCAAAAGCACACCCGTCAGTCTTCTAGTGACCATTTTGAGCAGAAATCATGTTCTCTCAGTGTCTACCAATAAATAACTATTTAAATACGTATCTACCATCTTTGTAAGGTGAAGAGCAAGAACAGGTTACTGAGTCAACATAAAATTACCATATTGGGAAACTATATAATTTTTTAAGTTACAAGTTTGCATTGTTTGAATTATAATCAAAACTGAGTAGAATGATCACACTCGTCACAATTTTTATTGATGTTTCAATTGAAAGGGTGGCTGAAGCTTCTGACCTCATTCTTAATATTAATTTGTGGTCAATTGTACAAAAAGAATGAGTGCAGGACCGGGCATGTCTTAAGAACCCGAAGAAGATTTGGTTGCTGGTAAAGAAAAGATGTCAAGCAATTCAGAATTCGGTGGAAGAAAAAGGCTAAGGATTTACTTAAAAACCAAGCAACACACATATATGTATGTATTTATATCCTTAAAGCTCATAAAAAGTGAAAAATTTAGGAGGTATAAACAAATTGTTTTGTTTTATTTTCTGCCTTTACAAATTAATTGCTTTTTTTTGATTCTTTAAAATAAATTAGGCAAATTCCCAGATAGCATTTGGAAGATTGTTTTTCGAAAAATCACCTATCTGAGTCTTTTAAGAGTACTTTTGGTGATCAAAAACTGATTAATCACTTACACGATCAAAAAAGAACTAGAAAATGATTCGCGCTACTGAGTGAAATGAGTTTAATTTTAAATACAATAACAAATTGTATAGCAATCGCAAATTAACCATCCATACGTTTAAAATGTGACTACATTTTTCGTCATTTATTATCATTTTCCGCTCACCTTTACGATTGAAAAATGCTTAATCAAAAACAGATCATGCAGGCGCTTAAAAAGTGATTAAAATTATGTATTTTATGATCATATTTTGCGCAGATAGAGGATTGAACACTGCTTGTTAAGTAAATGTCAAACACTTAAATTTTTGTTCATTTAAAAAGTAACATCGTGGTATAAAATTCGTTTTGCTGTAAAAGTGAAATTAAAGGATTAATAATAAAAACGTGTAATTAAATTAAGTAATTATCCAAAAATCCTTAAAGTAAGATATTTTAATCAAACAGTGAAATGCAAAGTAAGAAAGGGGAAAAACGTTGCAGCTCAAATATGCAGAAGACAGGTAGAAAACTTGGAAGAGGAAGAAGAACTTAAGCAGCCATATGGGACAAAACAAGAACACGGAGCAATTTTAATTACCTTCTTTTTTTGTTTTTTTATGGTATATACATATGTATGTACATATTTTGAAAATGTCAATAATAATAAATAATAAAATAGAAATATGTGTGATAAATGACAATAAAGTGACTTACAAAAGACTCGAAAGTGACTATAGTTATGACTAAAAGACGATTTAAAAGAGAGTCACAAACGAACTAAAATTAGACTTATATATGATCAGAAACCACTTCAAATACTACTTAAAAATGAGTCGAAAATGACTTTGAACTGATATCAAAAAAGACTCATAAAAGACTTATCAAGATGAGTCACGGGAAGTTAACTTTTTCTACCGACAAAAGTAACTTTTATGCTCAGAAAATGCGCGCATATTTTGCCTTTTTAGTCGCGCAGTGGAGTCAAAAAAGACTCAAATTTGATTAAAAAATGAAAAAATTGCTGGATGGGTTATTGGAAATATGTGAATAGGTATGTATAGGTGAATACAGACATGCTTCAAATATAAAAATTATTTTAACTTTTACAAAACAAAAGTTTAGGATCACAAAAATATTTTTATTACATATTTTACTTATTATAATACAGGTAGCTAGTCAAGGCACACAAATTCTTAATATATTTTAAAAAATTTTAAAATAAATGACGCACATACACACACACACACTGAATAATGACATTATAATGTGTATTTCGCAGAATTATTTAGGAGCTTGTTGTAAAAGACCTGGTAGTTAAGAAGTATGTATGTATGTATGTTTAAAGTATATCCACCGGGGATTTCCTTATTTAATACACATTAGATAGGTTAGGTTAGGTAGAACAGGCGGTTGCGGAAATAATGGAAGTATAAGTTGCAGCACACTTCGGTCCGTTTTTTAACCCCTTTGTTTTGCCAAGGGAAGAGAAGGAGATAGACAAAGAGAAAGATATGACATGCTTAATACATCCGCCATGGCCTTTGGTAAATTATTGTGTTTTATAGGTATTGAATTTATGTGCTCTATAAAGCATCTTCTGGAAGACTATATGTACTTACCGTAAACTCTGTAACAGCACCCTTGGCTGCAAATGAATACATAAATACTTATATACCCTAAAAACAATTATAACAGGTCCATTTTAGCTGAAACGGACTTGTTACAACATCGTCCTATGTAATGCAGTCATGAACATGTTATTGTCAAACAAAAACTTTTGGTTTAAAGAAAGATAGACGTTCGTGTTCAAACGATCGCATATTACGTTGTTGTAGTTGTAAACTCAATCCTCTTTAGTGTACCATAGAGTAGTTTTGAAACTACTCTGAAGTAATGCAAAAATTGATCATGTTTTTTTACATACAATAAGGCTACTTTTAGAATAGTTCTACTCTTCTATGGACTAGTCCATACACGCGCTGTCTGCAGGGTACTCGACTTCAACAGGTCCGCCAGCTTGTTTCTTTACGCAAAAGTCTGTTTACTGCATTTTAGTGTAGAAAGCTAAACCTACGCATGCATTGGCAATATTATTTTGGATTAAGGTTTTCCTACAAATCAATTATTTTATAAAACCGTTTATACGCAACAGGTCAAAATTGTTATAAATGAGGGATATGACAGAGTGCCGCTTATGTACATAAAATACATACATATGCAGCTTCCATACAATTTATTATAACCATGCGTTTTTTTTACCTGATTATAACGTAGTTTTTTTACCCTTCACATTAGTGATAAGGATATATATAAGTTTGCCACTGACAGAGATATAAGCCAGCAACCACTACTACCTCTATTTATTTCTCTAAAATTTGTATATAAAATGTAAGATCGACTTCCCATTAATTTTTGTGGAACATACTTATAACCTATCTTCGCCCCCTAACAGGATTGCCATACAAAGTTTAATTGTTTTTAATCACTCCCACTTCTAGGGTGCTCCTACTACAAAGGTCGAATGTAAGTCCGCTCCCAATTAATTTTTCCTCCAAATCATTTTTGTAGAACTTACCCTCCCCTTAGTATACTTCCATGGTGTCGCCCTTAGAGTAATAAAATATATCACAGACCCCCATTAGATTTTCCTCCCAAACACATTCCTGGAACATATTTATCCCCTATGTCAGTCATCTAAGGAAGTTGCCATACAAATTTACAAAAATTATGTCGGACTTAGAAAAATAAAGTGTACGGCCGACTCCCATTGGTTTCCCCTCCCCAAGGGGCTTCCATCCAAAGTTTGGAAAATTGTAATAAATCCATACCTGCAGCTTCCAGGGTAACTGTGGATAGGTCAAATGCGGGACTGATCCAAACTCATTTTTCCTTGCAAGCATTTTCCTATAACATACTTACCCCCTATCTATCTCCACCCGCCAATGGGGTTTCCATACAAAATTTGAAAATAATAGGGTTAAGACCCCTGCACGCCTTAAAGGGTATATAAGATTCGACACAGCCGAACATAGCGCTCTTACTTGTTTATTATTATCATAAATGCTCCTAAAAATTACCTATAAAAGAATGTATATCGTCACAGAAAATGGAAAAAGGCCCTATCTAACAAACAATTTAAAATTGGCTTTCTATAAATTATAGCCTTCAAATATGTACGTCATCTCGCAAAACTTTTTTTTCAGCAGAAATAAATTTGTTGATCCTTTTTAACTAACATATAATGCAAAAACTTGTGTTAATTGTAAATATATTTTTCATATACACAAAAATGCTTGCCCCTTCTAAAAAATTTTTAAATGTTAGATAGGGCGTTTTGCATTTTATGTGACGATATACTAAGCGTTTAAATACGTATCTGGGTAAATTTATAGCTTGAAAACGGCACGAAATAAACGCTTTTTGTTGTTTTAAGAAAATTTTGTCATAAAATAAAAACTCCTAAAATGATTAAAGAGTTTTAAATTTAACAAGAGCGCTGTATTTGGCTGCACCCCAGCATACCATTATCGGAGCGCTCTTATATATGAGCTCATATATGTGGGATTTGGAACTTGCGCCTAGAATAAAACACAATCTTATTTGGTTATTAATTGTAATTCGTTTATTGACGCTTTTGGAAAACAACTGGTCTAACTGGCACTTGTTTCACAACTGTCTTACGTGACCTCTCAACACAGAATAATTCGCTTTGTACACTTACTAAGTCTCTTTTGCCGCGTCCGTTATTTTATGGTTGTCGGTATACCCGGCAAACGCATATACCCTACATTCGGCCCTCCTGACGGCAATTCGGCTCGGATTGCCATCGTTTCATAAACTCTGCCACAGTTGTAGTTTTATTAGGGCCCTCGTGATGGCCAACCTTCTCGACCACATATCTCCCACGGGGTAACTGACTCACAACTTTATAGGGGCCAAGGTATTTTCCTCTGAGCTTAAGGCCACTGCCAAACTGAACGCGTTTGATGGCCACCAAGTCATTGACTTCGTATTCCACTTCAGGCTTCCGGTTACTATTGTAAGTTTTACAGTTTTCCTTTTGCATTTTAATTATATTTTCTCTAGCCTCGGCTCTCACCTCACTTCTTTCGTCTTCGAACTCATTGATAACTTCGGCGTTCAACATTTCTCGGAGGTCTGGGTAGTCCGGCAAATTCATCTCCACGCCGGTTAACAGCTTGAACGGGGTCACGCGGGTGCTTCTTGGCGGGGTAGAATTAATCATCATCTGAACGCGTCGCACGTGTTTGTACCAATTTTGAGGTGCCTCGGTACACAATTTTGACAGCATGGGTAAGATTATTTTGTGGATCCGCTCCACTTGGCCATTCCCACGCGGAACGCCCGTAGCTATCAATAGATGTAGAATGTTTTCCTCGACGCAATAGTCCTCGAACGCTTTCGACGTGAACGCTGTCCCGCGGTCGGTAATGATTCTCTGAGGATTCCCAAACACCGCGGACTGCCTCTCCAAACACTCAATGACCGCTTTTGTGTCGGTCGACTTCGTTGGATGAAGCCAAACGAACTTCGTAAACCCATCAACGACTACAAGTAGGTGGTTATAAGCTTTCTTCGTAGCTTCCATTGGTCCTACATGATCAATGTGGTAGGTCAATAGAGGTCGATCATCCTTATCGACTGGATTAAGATAGCCTTCCTTTTTACCTGTCTTCGCCTCGGTGATAATGCACTCGATGCAGTTTTTTACTACGTTTGGCACTTTTGACGCCAACTTCGTTATGTAATAATGCCTTTCCACCAACTCACGAGTTTTAGCCACCCCAAAGTGACCCTGGTTGTGCGCCAACCGAATGATCTCTTCTTCTAACTGGACCGGTACGACTATAAGGTCCTTCGCTGGATTCTTATACAACACCCCATTTTGCACATAAAAATCTTCATATTGGCCGTGTTCCAGGACGGCCCTTATAGCCTTGGTGCACTCGTCGAGCTCCTGAGCACACCTTATTCTGTGGGTGAGGCTACTTTCCAATATAAGACAAGCCATTCTGCTTAACGCGTCGACATGCTTCATGCGACTGCCGGATCGGTGCTCCATTTCATAAGAAAATTCTTGCAAGAACATGGCCCATCTGGATATCCTGGCCGGTACGTCATCCTTGTTCATCGTCATTCTAAACGCGTTGCAATCAGTCACTATCTTAAACGGTATACCGAGTAAATAAACTCGCCATTTTTTCAGGGCCTCAACGATCGCGAGTACTTCTAATTCGTAAGAATGATAATTCTCCTCGTACGGTTTCGTACGACGACTCATGTATTGCACCGGACGTAGATCCTGCTCATCTAAACTCCTCTGGAGGAGTACTGCACCGTAACCAAACTTACTAGCGTCGGCATGAACTTCCGTGATCGCATCCGGGTCATACAGCTTTAAAACTGGGGCGCTAATTAGAGCTTCCTTCAACTGTTGACAGGCTACCAATACTTCGCCCGTAATGCGGAATTGAGCATTTTTCCTTAGAAGATCTGTCAATGGCTTTGCAGTCACTGCGTAATTCTCAATAAATTTTCTAAAATAAGAAGTCAGACCAAGAAACCTTTGCATCATTTTACGATCTGTTGGTACTGGAAAACCCTTAACTGCTCTCACTTTCTCCTCGGCCGGCTTTATGGACCCCTTCTGAATAATGTAGCCCAGGAAATTAACCTTTTCCTGTAAAATTTGGCACTTCTCCCATTTTACACACAAACCATACGAAGCAGCTTTTTGTAACACCTTCACGAATTTCTCCAGGCCCTCGATAATATCCTTAGAAGGAATAATTATGTCGTCCATATAAACTATGGCGGTACTATCTCGTATGAGATCCTTAAATACCGCCGATATAAACCTGGTAAATACTGCCGGCGAGTTACTTATACCAAATGGTACGAACAGAAATTCAAACTGGCCATTATGGGTCACAAAAGCAGTATATTTTCTTGACGATTCCTCTAAGGGTACATGGAAAAACCCATTTCTCAGGTCTAACGTCGTGTAAAAAGTTGCTGTCTGTAACTTGTCAATCACCTCATCCATTAATGGCATAGGGAAATGGTCTCGAATAATTTTTTGGTTCAGCTGTCGATAGTCGCAACAAAGTCTCTTCGTACCATCTTTTTTCGACACTAGGACAATGGGTGATGCGTACTCCGATGTACTAGGCTGCACTATTCCCTCCTCCAGCCACTCCACAATTTGTTTATCAACTATGGCCTGGTCGGGTGCCGGCAACCGTCGGGGACGCTGGCAAACGGGTATCTCGTCCTTCAAAACAATATTCATTTTCACCGGGCTTTCTACGTTTCCTTTAGGTAAATACTCAGTTATAGCCTGGATCACTTTACTCTTAACGGAGTCACCCAAGTGCTCAAGGTTCACTGGAACATCCGGTTTGCATACGACTTCGTCTATGTTCATACAAATGCCTGAAAATTCTTCCAACACGAGATTCTTGTCCACTGCTTTCTTAAAATTTACCTCACCATTAGTTATAGTCATTTCAGCCTTCGATATCAGACTATTGCCCAATAAAATTGAGTGGCTGATGTCACGTTCCCCAACGACGTAAAATGTAACGTCAAAGTCTAGATCGTCAATCCGAACTACCTCATTAAACCGGCCCATGGTGACAATTGCGCTGTCGCCAATTCCAAACAATTTAACTCTTTCCGGTACAAAATTTACCTCGCCTAATATAAACAGCATATCAAATCGAACTATGCAGATGTCACATCCCGTGTCCACCAACGCGGATAAAGGTTTTCCCCGCATCGTGATATCTTTGAATACTAATCCTGGGCCCTTCTGAACCATGTTGACCTGATTTCCCGCCGTTTCGATTTTTTTATCCTTCTTTTCCACTGGGCATTCAAACGAACGATGTCCAAACTTTTGACAGCGGAAACACTTAGGCTGTTTTTCGGGACAGTCCTTGGCGAGATGCAATTTCCCGTCACATTTGTAGCACCTTTTTTCAATTCCACCAGATTCCATCTTCGTTGAATTAGCAGTTTTTGCGGTAGTAGCCGGTCCTGCCCCCTTGTATGACGACTGAGGGACGGCACGTGACTTTTCATATACTCGTATTTGTCTCTTTAACTCGCTAATATTACCAGCCTGATACAGCACAGTCTTATTCGATTTAGAATCTGGGACGCCTTCTATAAAATACTCCAACACACTTTTTTCGTCCAAATTGATTTGGGCCCCAATTTCCATAATGCTGTACAGATACTCCATTAGCGTTTCATTTTTCAACAGGCGCCGGGCACGAATCTGACGTATAATTTCCGCCGTCGAAAACTGCGCACCAAACTCATCCTTGAGAGCTGCCTTTAGTGAGGGCCAATCTCGTATTCCTCGTTGACTTCTGATAAATAATTTTGCGGCGCCCACTAACAACTGCTTCCCGTAAACATAGAACTGAAGTGGTGACCACTTTAATATGTTGCCCATCTCTTCGAATTCCACCAGCCACTGAGTAATGTCAGGTGTGCCAGTACCGGAAAACCGTGACAAACTGTCCTCAACATCCTTGAGTGTGTATAGGCTTTTCCGAGTAGCAAAGTCGGCATTATCCTCGCCCACGGCCGCCAAAAGAGGACCGCCTGAAGGGACGCCCCCCACCACCACATCATCAGATTCGCTCACGGTATCGTCAACAACGTCCAGTCCATAGCCCTCCAAAAGTCTCCTCTGTAGTTCGTCCTTCAACCCCTGGGTACTCAAACCCAATTCCGTTAACTTGGCCCTAAGGGTGCTAACATGCATACCCAGAATTTCCTCCCGTTCCATGTCCGTACGTCAACAAAAAAATAGTCTAGCGACCCCACCCACTGGAAGTTGTAACCGCAAGTGCCTCACAAAAATATTGTTAGTTAATAAAATATTTTAAGATATAAAACCTTACGTTATAAAATTGTTTTCAAATATAAATTTCAGCGAGTGTGCTTACAAAGTACTTCAATTAACTTCAATTACTCTCTATATTTTATTTTAATTCTAACTAAATTTTCATTCAAATAAAGTTAATTTACTTGTACAAAAAGTTTCAAAATTCAAAATTATTTCTTATCTTTAAGTTCTCATTTAAATTCTAGTTAAATTTTTCATTTACATAAAGTTTATTTACTTGTACTCTAAGTTTTAAAAATTCAAAATTATTTCTGACTTATCAAATGTTTTCTTCTATTTAGTTTAATTTTCAACACATTTAATTTTCTATCCTCTTTAATTTCTATCGTCGTTAATTTTTGTCATCTTTAAACATCTTTAATTTTTAGCATCTTTAAACATCTTTAATTCTTTAGCATCTTTAAACATCTTTAATTTTCAACACTGTGAACATCTTTAATTTTTAGCATCTTTAAACATCTTTAATTTTTAAGCATCTTTAAACATCTTTAATTTTCAACACTGTAAACATCTTTAATTTTCAACATTTTTTAAGTATCTTTAGTATTTTCTCAACTTTATTTTTATTACTTAAATTCTTAGCGGAATTAAATACTTATCTTCTATGTCTGCTTTACCCCACTGTAATTTTCCACGAATTTCTCTTCCTTACGCACCACTGTACCTTTTTGCTTTTTAACAGACTCACGGCGCAGCTGCGGCATCAGCTACCATATCCACACAACGCAAACTTGACGCCAATCAATCACTCAACTCTCTAACGTTGCAACACATTTGCACATCACCATCGAACTCAAAATGTTATTTTGCAGCTTTTATTACTCTTCTGTTGTCGATATTTGCACTAGGGTGTGGCCTATTTAAATGTTCACTCAATGTTTACACTCACGATCAACACTTCTGTCTGCACTCAAATTCTGTAAGAATAAGAACTTGGTGGTAGTTTTCACGTAATGTTGTTGTTGCTGGAATTCTGTTTGTTTTTTTTTTCCGTACGCGTGAGAACATTAACGAATTCTACTGTTTTATAACACAAGCCTCTATTTTCAATAAACCCTTTTTTTCTGCTTTATATCGAGGTTGTTATTCTTTCGTTTTCTCTTGAGTTTTTGCTTTCTCAAAAAAAAACACTGTTTTAAAGTATACCGTTGACTGTTTTTTTTTTGTTGTGCTGTTCACGTCTCTTCCTTTTCTTCAAAAGTATTCTTTAAATGTTTGTAGAAATATTTTTTACCGTTATTTGGGTTTTTTTCTGCTTTCAATGTTAGCACGAGGTTTTTGATTTTATGTTTTATAAATCAACACAAATTTTGATTTTATGTTCTTTAAATCAGCACAAATTTAACACACAATGTTCGTTACTTCTTAATGTTTGATTATGTCTCAGTTCACAATTTTAATGAATTGTTTTTTCACTTTCTTATTTTTTACCACTTTTAAATTTAACTTCTTGAGACCAGTTTTTTGTTTTCTGTTCCGATCCCGGTTGAGCCCCCAAAATTTGTGGGATTTGGAACTTGCGCCTAGAATAAAACACAATCTTATTTGGTTATTAATTGTAATTCGTTTATTGACGCTTTTGGAAAACAACTGGTCTAACTGGCACTTGTTTCACAACTGTCTTACGTGACCTCTCAACACAGAATAATTCGCTTTGTACAAGTTAACACTGCATTTGTTTAATTTAACGTTGTAATTGTCAACAACAGCAATGCAAGAAATGCTGACACCATGTCTGCGGAATTGCAGCACATTGTGGGAACATCTGTCAGCTGCAATAATCAAGTTACAGTAGAATTCCAGGAATGAAGAAAATACGATGAAGTGCAATTAGAATATAAGAAACGAATTGTTAGTTTTAAGTTCAGTTCCTAATTCTCAATCAAGGAGGAAACTCCTCAATAAATAAATAAAAATATTTTTTTATAACAATATAACTTAAAGAGATTTAATTGGCGCCCGAGCAGGGACCCGAGGATTAAAAAAGTGCGTTATATTATAAATAAAAGTGATACCAAGACTACGTAGAGAGTCTTGAGTATCAAGTGTGCTAATAATCCTATTCGGTGTCCTTAAGTGTCCGCGCGGTCGGAACTCCCGCGAAAAATCGTGAAGAACGAGGCCCCCAAGTATCTCTTGTAGAAAAAGGGACGGTGTTGAACACCAGCCGCTTCACGGGACAGTAAATTTAAAGAACAAATTTTAAAACAAGTTAACAGTATATAAAAAAAAAATATATATATACTATATGAAAAACAATAACAAATAAATTAAAGTAAGAACAAATAAAAAAACAAGTGAACAGTATAAAAAGAATATATATATATACATACAAGATATTATATGAAAAATAATAACAAATAAATAATAGTAAGAACAAATTTTAAAACAAGTTAACAGTATATAAAAAAAAAATATATATATACTATATGAAAAACAATAACAAATAAATTAAAGTAAGAACAAATAAAAAAACAAGTGAACAGTATAAAAAGAATATATATATATACATACAAGATATTATATGAAAAATAATAACAAATAAATAATAGTAAGAACAAATTTTAAAACAAGTGAACAGTATATAAAAAATATATATATATTATATGAAAAACAATAACAAATAAATAAAAGTAAGAACGAATTTTAAAGTGAACAGTATAAAAAAAAAAAAAATATATACACAAGATATTATATGAGAAACAATAACAACGCTATTTTAAAGGCAAAACAACAACTGCAACCTAAAACAGCAAAAAAGAAGCAGCATCATCATTAGCATCAGTCCAGCATGTTACAAGCAACCACATTACTGTAAGAGCATTTATATTATTATTAAGCAAATTAAGTATTATTGTAATAAAATTTCCAAAATTTTTGAAAGTTATTAAAGTTATCATATAGGATCAAATCCATTTGAAGTAATAAAATTTTTACAGAAGAAAATATAAAATTTTTGCTTAAAAAAAAAAAAAAAAAAAAAAAAAAAAAAAAAAAAAAAAACCTTTTTCCTTTTAACATGTCAAATCCAAGTAACCTTATCCGACCTGCAATGATAAATCCCTCCAGCTCCAATACAGCCCCAAATCCTGCACCTTCCGTGCAACAGGGACAGAACGTAAATCCTGCTCTAATTGCGAGCATAGTACAGAACATATTAGAAACACAGGATCTACGAAAAATTATATACAGCCATCTCTTTCGAAAAAAATTATACAAAATCAAAGGAACTTTTATACAAGATCAGTAGCCGGCGACATCGAAATTAGTAGTCATACGTTTATTAATCTTTTCAATATTAGGGACAAAAAGTTTAAATTTTACATTCTTCCTAACCTGAAATCTTTTCACGGCATCTTAGGAAACGATAGCTTGAAACAATTAGGAGCAGTTATTTACACAAAAGATAGTTATATGTTGCTTGAGAACGGAACTAGAATAAAAATTCATCAAAGGAGGTCAGAATGTATCAATATGATTAAAATTAGGGATGAACATATGACAAATAAACAGAGCAAAATTATTACCGAATTGACAAACAAAGTGCCAAATTTATTCGCTGAACCAGATATGAAGTTAACATATACAACTAGGGTTATTGGGGAAATTCGAACAAGAAATGATACGCCAGTATACACTAGATACTACCCTTACCCCATGGCTTTGAAAGCTGAGGTAGAAAACCAGATTCAGGCAATGCTTAATGATGGCATCATAAGACCATCACGTTCGCCATACAATTCACCAGTATGGATTGTTCCGAAAAAACCGGATTCAGCCGGAAATAAGCAGTATAGAATAGTAACAGATTATAGGAAGCTGAACGCAGAGACTATAGCTGATAGATATCCAATTCCGGATATCAATGAAGTTCTTGCGCAATTAGGGAATAATAATTTTTTTTCGGTTCTCGATCTAAAAAGCGGATTTCATCAGATCCCGCTAAAAGAATCTGATATAGAGAAAACGGCTTTTTCCATTAATAATGGAAAATATGAGTATACGAGATTACCTTTTGGCTTAAAGAACGCCCCGTCCATTTTCCAGAGAGCGCTTGACGATATATTGCGTGAATGTATCGGAGTATGTTGTTTCATTTATATCGATGATATTATTGTTTTCAGTCAAAACGAGGACAAACATGCCCGTGATTTAGAAAAAGTTTTTAAAATTCTTGAAAACGCGAATATGAAAGTCCAGTTGGACAAGTGTCATTTTTTCAAGGAATCAGTTGAATTTCTAGGTTTCATTATTTCTTCTGAGGGGATTACAGCAAATCCGAACAGAATAGAAGCCATATCTAAGATTCCGCCGCCCAAAACACTGAAAGAGTTAAGATCATTTCTGGGTCTGTCAGGGTACTATCGCCGTTTTATCCAGGATTATGCGAAACTGGCTAAACCTCTGACATCCCTTTTAAGGGGGGAGGAAGGACATACGTCCAAAAATCTATCTTCAAAAATTAAAATAAGCCTTAATTCAGATGCTATTGCAGCTTTCAATAAGATAAAATCAACTCTCGTTTCTGGAGATGTAATGTTGGCATATCCAGACTTTAACAAAGAATTCACATTAACTACTGACGCATCAAATTTTGCCCTTGGTGCAGTTCTTTCCCAAGAAGATAAGCCGATCATCTTCATATCTAGAACGTTGAACAAGACCGAGGAAAATTATGCCGCTAACGAAAAAGAACTGTTAGCAATTATATGGGCCTTAGGGTGTTTAAGAAATTACCTATACGGTACGGCTAAAATAAATATTTATACTGACCATCAGCCCCTTACTTATGCGTTGAGTAATAAAAATAACAATACGAAGATGAAACGTTGGAAGTCAATTTTGGAGGAATATGACTATCAACTGCACTATAAACCAGGGAGAATTAATGTTGTGGCCGATGCCTTGTCAAGAATTTCACCTGAAATAAACACACTCACATCGAGTGAGCATAGCGAGGAAAGTTCCGCTCAAAATTTGATATACTCTGTAGAGGTACCCATTAATGTATTCAAAAATCAAATTTTTCTTAACCAAGGTCAGACTCAGTCATATCAATTTAAAATAGTCTTTCCAACTTACCATAGACATTTGGTTACGGAACAATGTTACGATGCAGAGAATCTGATAAGAATCTTGAAACGCTACTTAAATCCATCTGTCGTTAACTGCATTAAAACCGATGAGCGAGTTATGGGAAGAATTCAGGAAATATATCCTTTACATTTTAGGGCTTACAAGGTAAGGTTTACCCAATTACAAGTCGAAGACGTCATTGGTGAGCAGGAGCAGGAAGACTTAATTCTGCGAATACATAATCGTGCACACAGAGGTGCCCGCGAAAATAAAATTCAAATTATCGGGAAATACTATTTTCCGTCCATGAACCATAAGATCAGTAGGATGATAAAAAATTGTATAGTCTGTAAAGAGAACAAGTATGATCGTCATCCAGCCAAGCCAGAGATTCAACCAACCCCCATTCCACAATTTCCGGGACAAATTGTCCATTTTGATATCTTTATCACAGAAAAACATTTAGTTTTAACAGCCATAGATAAATTTTCTAAGTTTGCGATAGCAAAAGTTATTAAATCCAGAGCTGCCGAGGATATCAGGCAACCATTAAGGGACATACTTCATTTTCTCCTTCCGGAGACCGTAATCTTTGATAATGAAAAATCTTTTAACTCAATTACCATTAACCATATGATAGAAAATGAATTAGGCATTAAAACTTATCGCACACCGCCATACACCAGTTGTTCAAACGGGCAAGTGGAACGATTTCACTCGACCCTGCAAGAGATCATGCGATGTCTTAAGACAGAGAGAGCTCATAGTACATTTGAGGAACTGCTAGAGAGATCAGTAAAGGAGTATAATTTGTCAGTACATTCAACGACTAATAGGAAACCCGTTGAAGTTATATATGGTAGAAATGTTGGTAGTGACCCAGAGCAATTGGAAAATTCTCGTAGGGAAACAATGCGTAGGATACAGGAAAAACAAATACAGGATCTTAGCTATCACAATAGATCTAAAGACCCATTGAAGACGTACTCGGACGGAGACATAATATACGTTAAAATTAATAAGCGACACGGCAATAAACTTACTGCAAGGTACAGAAAAGAAATAGTGGCTAGTAACGGAAATTCTACGGTTAAAACAAGATCTGGGAGGACTGTTCATAAAAATCTTATAAAAACCTGAAATTTTGGTATCTTTTCTTTTTCAGAACAATTCTGACAATTTGCAGAGCGGAATTCCAAATAGTCGACTACACGTCCGCTCACATCGTAGTCATTAATGATGGACAAAGTAAGGTGCAAGACGGAATTTTCAGAATTATCCACCCGATAGACGTTAAGCAATACGACACTTTTGTTAAAGAGACCAAAACCTTTGTTGAACGGAATATCCTAAAAACCAATCCCTTTTATCCTATCCTAAACGAAGACGTAACACAAGCCTTGGACTTAATCCAAAGCATTGCTCCTTTAAATAGTGTTGATGATAATAAGAGTAAAAGTAACAATAATAGTACTAAAGATAATAATAAAAAAAATAGAAATGAAGAAAGTAGTTTTTTAAGAAGTAAAAGATCCTTTAATATAATTGGGACTGCATGGAAGTACATCGCTGGCACGCCAGACCATGATGACTTCGAAATGTTAGATTTCAATATAAATGAATTAAATGAAAATAATAATAAACAGATTGTTATTAATCAAATGATAGATGACAGATTAAATAATGTCACGAAAATAATTAATGAAATATCAAATGCCATAGGCAAAAATAATTATTTAAATAATGAAATAGCTTTAAGTTTGCAAAGTCGAATAAGACTCATAAAAGAGCAATTAATAAATATACACTATGCCATTCAATGGGCTAAAAGCGGAGTAATAAACTCCATTATTTTGAATAAATTGGAAATTAAATTAGCATTAGAAAAATTAAGCACTGAAAAGATGCCATTTGCATCACATGAAGAGGCAATGGAATACGCCAAAGTAAATGTAATATATAAAAATTCAATAATATTGTACGTTATAAAAATTCCATTGACAAATGAAAAAATTTATGAAAATGTTTTATTATATCCTGTAAGGAAAAATAAAAAAATTATAAAATTACCTTTCAATAAAATCGTAAAGAATTCAAAAGAAATCTTTGGTATAAAAAGTAATTGTCTAAAATATAATTCTGTTAGAATTTGTAAGAACGACCAATTAGTAAATTTAAGTAATGATACATGTTCCACAAACATCATAAAAGGTTTACCATCCTATTGCACTTACACCAACAGTCAACATATCCCATCGATCGAGAATATATTTCCTGGAGTTATTCTGCTCAACGACTTCAAAGGTACTATATTTATTGATGAAGTTAAACACCATCTGTTCGGCACCTTCTTGATAAGATTCACGAATACCACAATTGTGGCACAGGGTAAAATATATCGCAACTTGGAAGCTCCACAGATAGAACCTGTTCCCGCTGTATTACAACCTACACCCGCAGAAAAGAATTTGGAAAATATCCTGACTCTGGAAAGCCTAAATGATTTACACATCAATAATATTCGCAAAATTAAGACATTAGCCTTTGGGACTATAATAAATGGAGGGTCAACTATGATTTTCTTGCTAGCCTTCATAGCTTTTGGTTTCTTGATTCTTCATCTGTATAAAAATTCGCGAAGAGTAAATGTGGTCCATCTAAAAACAGAAAATCCAGCTTCTTCATCTGAAACAGGAATTACCCTAACCAATGTCCAACCTACTAACAACATACAAACTTCAAGTTATCGAATAAATAACATCCCATATTTCTAGTAAAACAATTGTGGGCAATTGTTCTTAAGAGGGGAGGAGTTAACACTGCATTTGTTTAATTTAACGTTGTAATTGTCAACAACAGCAATGCAAGAAATGCTGACACCATGTCTGCGGAATTGCAGCACATTGTGGGAACATCTGTCAGCTGCAATAATCAAGTTACAGTAGAATTCCAGGAATGAAGAAAATACGATGAAGTGCAATTAGAATATAAGAAACGAATTGTTAGTTTTAAGTTCAGTTCCTAATTCTCAATCAAGGAGGAAACTCCTCAATAAATAAATAAAAATATTTTTTTATAACAATATAACTTAAAGAGATTTAATTTACACTTACTAAGTCTCTTTTGCCGCGTCCGTTATTTTATGGTTGTCGGTATACCCGGCAAACGCATATACCCTACATATATGTGAGATTTTATGAGCTTCTGTGAGTGTTTCCTGCGTGCATATTTCTGAGCTCATAAACGATCGATTTTATGTGCTTTTTATGTGTAATTTCTGCACTCTGACAGATAACGGTAAATTCCAGCTAAGCAGAAGAAATAAGCTGCTCAAATTGATTCATTAGTGAATATTTTTGGAAGCGTAAAGACAAAATTGTGAGTTATCTTATAATAAATACAAAAATAATAAATAATTGAAATAAGGAAAAGAGCAAACTAAAAAAAAGGAAATTAATAATAGGTGCGTTCATTTACAGAAAATTATCACTTATTTTCGATAATTATTGCTAGTAAGTGTTCACGTACACAAAAAATTAGCAGCTAGAGAGCCAAAAAAGAGCGTAATATGTTTAGAAACAAAAATGTTTCTGATAATTTCTGCTAGTAAAAATTTTACTATCAGAAATTATTCAAACAGTCTTTCTGTCATTATGCTTTGAAAAAAATGTAAGTTTTAAATTTTTATAAGTTTACAATAACAAAATACACTTGCTTGCAAGTTTTGACTGTAAAAGTGTTCATTTACTTTTAAATATTTTTGAGAGTAATTTTGAAAATATTACTTTTTACTCTCTCGTTGCTAGTGATTACTGGAAAGTTATTGAACACAACTAATAAGTGAACTTCGTTCAAACAAATTAAGAAAAGAAAATCCAGCATGTAGTATTAAAAATAATAGTGTTGTTGAAGAAAATAGTGACAGTGAACGTATTTTAGAAAGAGAGAGTGTAAACGAAAACTGGAATAAAGAGTCATAAAATACTCTTTTATGCATAAAATTTAGAGCTCTTTCATGAGTGACCAGTTTAGTGGAAAAAGCCACTCAAAAATGAGCGTTTTATGACTGTTTATGATTATTTTATGAACTCTTTATGAGCGTCAGCGTTCCGACAAAAGAGTCTTTATGAGCTCATGTAGAGCGTATATGGTATGCTGGGACCCAATCTTATATACCTTTCACATTTATCTCTTTATATGAACTTAGTCATCTGATCCATTATCAGCAGAGAGAATTTTTGACTATTACTTTTTTTTCTTTTTTATATTTGGAGTTTGAAAACACAGTTTAAATTATTTCACCGTGTTGTCAAACTCCATTAAAGTATAAAAAAAAGTAAGAGTTAAAAATTCTCTCTGCGATGCGTTCACCTGATAATTAATTTTACTATGATCTGATCCAGCCAAGGTTTTCCAAACCGTAAATATTGAATAAAATTACTTTGTGGCAGGTTTGAAGTTAATAGCTACTCTTGTTTTTAAAAAATATAAAACTTTACAAAACTTGCCTATTAGTATTGATGGTACCTCCAGCGCCACAATCCAAAAAGTTTTTCTTTTAAAATAAAGAAATCTAATAGAGCTTTGTCGACATTCGACCTCAATCTTGGTTAATAGTCCTTATTTTTATATTTCTCAAAAAATAAAAATTCATAAACTCAAAAAGTACAAAAAAGGCGAAAGGAACACTTGTTATCTATCCACTTTTCTGACTTTTGGCCTTACGCTACAGGTCGCAATTTTGAAGATTTTTTGACAAGTTTTTTGCCCTGAAACAAAGCCTATTGTTGTTGGTAACTATCGGTCCATTTTTTGATATAGCCTCCATACAATTGTTCTCTCGGAATAAGCACTTTGGGCTATAAAAGATTTGAATAATACAAAATTTTGACATGTGCCCTACTTATGCCACCAACTACTATACTGAACAAAAATATGTTCGATTATTCATTAAATATCGACCCCTTATAAATGTCCTCCCGGAATAAGCGTTTTTGGCTATAACTGGTTCAAATATTACTCGATTTAAAAAAAATGTTTACATGTTTCTTACTTTATACCACCAACTACTACTATAATTAACAAAAATATGATCGGTTAATTTTTTATTATAGTCCCAATATAAATGCCCTCACGGAATAAGCGTTTTGGGGCTTAACTAACTGGAATATTACTTAATTGAGAAAAAATTTTGCACTTGTATCTATTTTTATGTTACCAACTACAGCACTGAGCAAAAATATGATCAATCCATTTTTGGACATAGCCCCATACAAATATCCACCCGGAATAAGCAAAATTTCTCTGATGTTTTTTATATTTATACCATCAACTATTGTACTAAACACAACTTTTTTTATACAGTCCCAATACAAATGTGGTGTAGGGCATAATATGGTCCGGCTTGACCGACTTTAACATTTTTACTTGTTTTACTTTAAGCAGGCGTAGTACCTCCCATAAAAATTACATGGATTTTATGGGGTGTCTAGTGAAATCTAACTGCTATCTACAAAAAATTTCGTAATTTTTTAAATAAACATTTTTCTAATTAAATTTGATATGCAAAGCAATAAAATATATTTGGGTGTTCCTGTTAAGTAGCTTTTAACTGTGTTTAGGTACAATATTCTTTAAAAATAACGGAATAATCATAAAAAAAGCTCTGGTGAGGTGAAAAGCTCGCGCGTCGTCCCTTTTTATCGCACTTCTAGAATTTTACGTCTCACTCTCGCATGTGGGGAATTGTTTGGCGTCACATAGCTGTACTGTGATACAGTTATCGGAGGCTTCTATGATCTGCATGCAAAAAAGATTTTGAATATATGGAGGAGAACCACTAAACTCAAATATAAATATACTGCGTACAATACATTTAACAAATGCCTTGATCAATAACAAACGATTCAGGCGTCACAGCTTTTTATTCAAAGGCATAGGTCGACTGCTTTCGCTTGTCTGAATCAACGTGAGACACTCTTTTATTATGTACCTCTGCCATTCGACTTAAAAGCATAGGTTGTCAAAACTCTCATTTAATGAAATGCGTCTGTATTGGATAAAAGAAAATTGCCCAGCAAACAAAAAACTAAGCATTGCAAATGTGATGAATTTTACTTTTTAAAGCAAAATGGAAATGAACTTAAAAAAAGTTCTTAAAATTAAATACAAAATATGCCTCAGTTATTACAGAATTAGACAATTTTTTTTCACACATATTCCATTGGGCGAGTTTAATTTACAGTTAAAACTTAAAAAATTAAGTGTATTTAGGTATTTTAAATAAAGTTTTTCTTGTTTTCTTTGTTTTAAATGTTTGGTAACATAAAATGCATTGCATGTTACCAAAAGCATTTTTAATGACAAAACAAAAATTTTTATCATCCATTATACTATTTTGTTTGCTGGTTTATTTTGAAATTAAATCAAAGCTGAAAAAACAACAAAGCTGAAAAAAAGCAGTAAGCATCCGCCCATGTGCACTCGTTAACACTCAATTAACGACTGAAATCAAACTGAAATAAAAGAGAACAAGCGTCGGTGTGAGTTTTTTTTATTGTTTTTGTAGCACAATTGTGCACTAAAAATGAATTTTTGACAACCTATGCTTTAAAGCCAAAAAATAAATAAAACAAGTAAGAGCGCTATATTCGGCTGTGCCGAATCTTATATACCCTTCACATTGGTCTTTAAATATACCCAGCCGAGTAATTTTGTACTGCAAATAATATAATAAAAAACCTTGTGCGAGTTTTAAAGCCCATAGAAAAAATAACAAAATTTTAATGTTCGTATGAATAATAGAAATAGATGAAGAAGATTTGAGGTCGAGAGTTTTCAAAGTTTTCGACATTATTCATATTTAAAGGTTAATAAAACTTATTAGACGTTCTAGTCCCCCTGCTCTTCACCAAGTTTTTCACCAAAATGTATGAATTATTTGATTATTACTTTTTGTAGAATATTCGAAGTCGATAGCTGTAATAGTTTTCCAGAAGTAGCGTATCGAAAATTGTTTAAAAATTGTTAATTTGTATGGGAGCTACCCCTTCTTCACCCCCCATCCGAAAATCTTTTTCTTCAGAGCGTAGCCCTTAATGTCCAATTACTTTTTGTAGAACATTTGATTTCGATATATGTTATAGTTTCTGAGATATAGCATATCGAAAATTTAACAAAAATTGTTAATATGTATGGGAGCTACCCCTTTTTTTGCCCCCACTCGAAAATTTTTTTCTTTAAAGCGTAGCCCTTAGCGTGCAATTACTTTTTGTAGAACATTTCATTTCGATATCTGTTATAGTTTCCCAGATATAGCTTATAGAATATTTTATTATAATTGTCGATTTGTATGGGAGCTACCCCTTTTTTTGCCCCCACTCGAAAATTTTTTTCTTAAAAGCGTAGCCCTTAGCGTGCAATTACTTTTTGTAGAACATTTCATTTCGATATCTGTTAAAGTTTCCGAGATATAGCGTATCGAATATTTGATAATAATTGTCGATTTGTATGGGAGCTACCCCTTTTTTTGCCCCCACCCAAAAAATTTGTTCTCTAAGGCGTAGCCCTTAGCGTGCAATTACTTTTTTTAGAACATTTCGTTTCGGTATCTGTTATAGTTTCCGAGATATAGCGTATCGAATATTTTATAATAATTGTCGATTTGTATGGGAGCTACCCCTTTTTTTGCCCCCACTCGAAAATTTTTTTCTTTAAAACGTAGCCCTTAGCGTGCAATTACTTTTTGTGGAACATTTCATTTCGGTATCTGTTATAGTTTCCGAGATATAGCGTATCGAATATTTGATAATAATTGTCGATTTGTATGGAAGCTACCCCTTTTTTTGCCCCCACCCAAAAAATTTTTTCTCTAAGGCGTAGCCCTTAGCGTGCAATTACTTTTTTTAGAACATTTCATTTCGATATCTGTTATAGTTTCCGAGATATAGCGTATCGAATATTTGAAAATAATTGTCGATTTGTATGGGAGCTACCCCTTTTTTTGCCCCCACCCAAAAAATTTTTTCTCTAAGGCGTAGGCCTTAGCGTGCAATTACTTTTTTTAGAACATTTCATTTCGATATCTGTTATAGTTTCCGAGATATAGCGTATCGAATATTTGAAAATAATTGTCGATTTGTATGGGAGCTACCCCTTTTTTTGCCCCCACCCAAAAAATTGTTTCTCTAAGGCGTAGCCCTTAGCGTGCAATTACTTTCTGTAGAACATTTCATTTCGATATCTGTTATAGTTTCCGAGATATAGCGTATCGAATATTTGATAATAATTGTCGATTTGTATGGGAGCTACCCCTTTCTTTGCCCCCACCCAAAAAATTTTTTCTTTAAGGCGTAGCCCTTAGCATGCAATTACTTTTTGTAGAACATTTTAAGTCGATAGCTGTTATAGTTTACGAGATATAGCGCATAAAATATTTCACCAAACTTGTGCAATTGTAGAAAAAATACCCCTTCCCCTGGTCCTATCTGAAAAAAATTTTTCCATTATTAAGGTCCCTTCTTTAGGAGTATCCGTGCCAAGTTTCGTGGCAAGAGTGACTATACTTACTGAGATATATAGGGATATATGCACGGATTTTGTCCTAAAAAAAATGGGTTACTCTGGGTTTTCGCTTATATCTCGGTCAATAGTGAACCGATTTTATTGATTTTAAATAGCGATTGTCTCCAGGATATTTGTGATAGTTTGACACCATTAACTGGTCTGTATCTTTTTATTTGACTCCGGAAACTTGATTTCAACAGACGGACAGACGGACAGACGGACATCGCTAAATCGACTTCCCTATCTATAAGGATCCAGAATATATATACTTTATGGGGTCGCAAATGAATAATAAAGAAATTACAAACGGAATGACAAAGTGATATATACCCTATCACTATGTGAAGGGTATAAAAATAAAAAGTAAATAACGGAATGACTCATCTCTACAACGAATGCAGTTTTATGTTTGTTTTACACGATCGGGCAAGTAACAACATAAAAAAGCGGTCGAAAATTATAAAAAATGAAATAAATAATTAAATGCACAATCAAAAAATAAACAGAAAAGAGATAAAAAATTTACAGTTACTTAAGCTATATTTACACCACCTAAGTTCTCATCCAAGGCATATCCATACAAGGTGGTCGCAAGAAAATTGAAATTATTTTTAAATTTTAGTGTCAAACTGCATATAAAAAAAAATAAAGAGCAAGAGAACGACTCTCAATTTTTTTCTTGCGGCCACCTTGTATGGATATGCCTTGTTCTCATCTGAGTTGAGCGTCAAAAAAATAATTTTAAATTTTTTTGAGTGTCAAAAAACAATTGAATTTTTTAATTTCTAGTATTACATTACGTCTAAGGAATTAGTTTTAGTCCGCTAATTATAAAAGTTGTTAAGCTGGGAAAAAGATTATGGCCATACAAGCATTTAATCCGGTAACTTGTAAAAACTTAAGCTATATTTACACTACCTGAGTTGTCATTTGAGTTTCACAACTGAGACTTATTTGTATAGTGTAATAACATGTATATTTTCATTTGTTAATATTTTTGTCTAACCTCAGTGAAAATAGAACGTTTTCTTTTTTCAAATTATTTAACGTCTGAGTTTTAAATGTAAAGCTATATTTACACTCATCTGAGTTGAGTGTCAAAAAAATAAGTTAAAATTTTTATGAGTGCCAAAAAACAATTTGAAATTTTTATTTTTAGTATTACATTACGTATATAAATATAGCTTTAGTTTAAATTTAAAATTTTTTTCCGATCTGGTGGGGGAGCGAAGCAGACCGGAATAGCTAGTAATGAAATATAATTGTTAACTGTTTTGACAACATTCTTAAAAATAAATTTAATACTACTAAAACTAATATTCTTGTTCAATAGATGTGTCAAACTTCATAAAAAAATAAAAAAAAGTAAGTCAAAAATGTCTGTCCGAATTGCGGCCACCTTGTATCAAAGCGCTTTGACATAACTGAATCGGCAGGTAGCAAAAAGTTAAGTAAGTAAATTTATATCTGTATAGGCAAAGTATGTACATATATTTAATTCATTGCACCATGTGTATAGGTATGTTTGTAGATTCAAAAACAAACGTTAATTAACTAAAAGGGCAAATTGTCAATTTCAGGTAATTATTATTGAATATAAACCACTTCTTATCAAAGAAAAGAGGGCAGTTCATTTTAAGGCATAAGAAGGACTAGTTAATTTTTTTTGTATAGGATATATAAAATTAAAATAAAAGATTTAAACAACATAATGGACTATTTTGGTATAACCGAGCGTTTAAATCGGATACGTAAACGTAAAGCTCAAACAAATTCAATTCTTTATCGTCTACACAAGCTTGTGCTTCAAATGGCAGATGATCCAAAAGATCTTACCACGACAGCAGAAACACCACCCAACGAGCCTGCTTTTAGATTAGATCACAACTATTCTCTTCCTTTTTATATGTCTTCAGGATCATCGCCTTGCTCTTCCCGTTCCTCTGCAGAAGAAAATTCAAGATATGGATACTCAGCTGAAAGCGAAATAATTGACAAAGACCAGAAACAGCAGCAAGAATTTTCAGTCCAAGATGAATGCTTGACTCAGGAGCAAGAAGAAAAATTTGCAAATTCTCCGAAAGAAAACAATGATTACGTTATTTTGGGACCGAATGGTACACAGGTGGATTTCGAATCTTACATCAGCATCACTTGGTCATCAGCTCCTGCGGTTACACGTCAGCTTTTGAGGCTTGTTTTTAATAACGATATCTTAGCCACCCATAGTTTGACTGGTAAACCATCACCCGCCTTTTATGGCCGTGAAAGGCCAGAGAAGACACAATTGGATCCCATTAAAGTTGCCGATATTATATACTGTGTTCGTTCAAAATTTAAATGTACCGAACGTGAGATTAGAGCTGTTATCACAACGAAATGTTCGGACACTTCAAAAAAATACAAGAGACGTTATCAAAAACAATTAATAGCTTCGAGGGCTAATACGCAGTGCAATTATTCAATATGATGTTTTTAAGTTAAACGTTTGAACTTAGGGCCTTTTCGAAAAGGCGTCACTGCACTGCGTCGCGAGCGCAAACTTTACCAAAAACAAAAAAAAAAGTTTTTAAAAGGGTTAAATATGCTACAGTTTTAGTTATTAAAAAAACATTTTCGAGGTAAATCAGTGAATTTCAATTGTGTTCTTACCAGCCTTAAAATCATGATGCAGCGCAGTAATGCATTTCGGAACAGGCCCTTAGTTATGCATGTTTATATTGTAGTTTACAGATTAAAAATATTTATGATCTCTGTATTTAAATAAATTATTTTTTTATATGTACGACAGACCAAGCAAATAAAGCCCAGTATATGTATAAAGCAAACGTTGCATCATTACGTTTTCAACTTATTCACTGATTGCATTGATGAATTTGTTTTTAATAAAAAAAAAATACTTACGGACTTTAGGCGTGTTCCAGATGATGCACAAACCCAAGGTTGCACAAAGTTACCCCAAAAGCGTTCCAGATAACAAATATTGTGCATGAGAGAGTATGTAATTTCTCTTCATGCACAAAGTTACACAAATTTTTTCTTTGGACTAGTTTGTGCAGCTCTTTTTTATTTACATGTATGTATAAAAATTTTGATTCAGACAAATGAAAAAACTGCTAAACATCAAAAAAAAAAAAAAAATAATAATGTAAAACTCTCTCAAAGTATTTGAAAGCAAAGGTATTTGTGTTGTGTTTCTTAAATTTGAAGTAAAAGAATCCCAGCATACCATATGCGCTCTAAATAAGCTCATAAAGACTCTTTTGTCGAAACGCTGACGCTCATAAAGAGTTCATAAAATAATCATAAACAGTCATAAAACGCTCATATTTGAGTGGCTTTTTCCACTAAACTGGTCACTCATGAAAGAGCTCTAAATTTAATGCATGAAAGAGTATTTTATGACTCTTTTTTTAAAACGCATTTTGAGCTCTTATTCCAGTGCACTGTCACTATTTTCTTCAACAACACTATTATTTTTAATATTACATGCTGGATTTTCTTTTCTTAATTTGTTTAAACAAAGTTCACTTATTATTAATTTGCTTTTTTTTAGTTTGCTCTTTTCATTATTTCAATTATTTATTATTTTTGTATTTATTATAAGATAACTCACAATTTTGTCTTAACGCTTCTAAAAATATTCACTAATGAATCAATTTGTGTAACTTCTCTCTTCTGCTTAGCTGGAATTTACCGTTATCTGTCAGCGTGCAGAAATTACTCATAAAAAGCACATAAAATCTATTGTTTATGAGCTCAGAAATATGCACGCAGTAAACACTCACAGAAGCTCATAAAATCGCTCATATATGAGCTCATATATAAGAGCGCTCCGATAATGGTATGCTGGGAAGTGTTTGTCTTTATATGTATATTAATAAAGAAATTGTGTGTTACCAGTGATATACATGTTTTGGCTATGACTTTTAACGACCAAAATCACCTATTTTAGTTAAAAATTAAAAAGTAAGCAACATAAATAACAATATTAAATTTTTTTGTTCCAGAAGATATGGGTATATTTAATAGTTGGCGAGAGTAAATTCTGTTTTTACTCTCATATGTAAAAACACGCCCAAAGTTACTTGGAACACACCTATTATTTATTGTTTTCTTTGTAAAAAAAAGTTTTTTAGTTTTTTTAACAATATTAAAGTTTAAATAATTTTACATACATAGCATTATCTCTTGGGAGGTAAACGTGTTTTACTTGTTAGATTTTTTGGGATCCCACGCTTCAATTTTTGGCCGAGTAGTGCTGTAAGGCATGTATTGCTCTGAAAATATAAAAGATACATGAATAAGTATGTACATATGATCACTTATATATAAGTAAGCATATTATCACTCAGGGTATATCAGGTAGGAGCGGTAAAAGTGTACCCCGTTATCACTGAAATTATTTTTTTCAAGGCCAATTAGGTGGGCTTAATTCTACAGCTGATAGCTTATTTATTTTGTCGTTTTATTTTTGAATTTTAAAAATTTAATTCTAAAACATCAAAATTAATTTAAAAAAATGCGTTAAATTGCGTTACTAAAAACATAAAGAAAGTAAATTATTGATCCAAGTTCTAAGATACGACGAAAAAAATTCAAGTTAAATATGTATACTTGAAATAAATTTTTTGCAAGAATGATAACAGATTACGCCAAGAGCAAACATTTAAAACTTTCTGCGCATGTTGGATCGGTGACGTCACGCAAAATGCTTTCCTATTTGCTTATAATTAAGTTTTTGTAAAAAATTGCGTTCGTGATATTGAACTTGGTTTTGAGCCAGTGAGGCTACCACTGGGTTTCAATAATGGGCTGATAGGGACTTGGATAATAGACAAGGTGGGCCAAACCTAAAGAGTCAGGGCTGAGTGTGGGATTTCTAGACTTTTATGGTCTAGGGTGGGAACTAAATTTCTGCTCAAGGAGAACAGGGGGTCTGAAGTGCATTATTGGAGCACTGCCATGTGAGATATATGACGAAAAAATTGGAGTGGAACTCTCCAGATTTCTGCAGTTATGTGCGGATGACGAGGAGATAGAGACGAAGAACACCTTGTCTGCCACTGCCCTGGGCTGCAGATCCTCCACAAAGGTTGTTGGAAAGGCGCTTCTTAGATGGACTTGGTGAAGTCCATGGCTGTGGGCTGGGGAACATCAAAGGTTTTCCCAAGAGGGTTGGGTGGCTGGGAAGACTTATGACTTTCTTAAACTTCTTGCGGGCGGCACTCTTGCTCTTTTCCTTTTACCTATAAGATGCTTCTTTTTCCTTTCCTTTCTTCTCTTCTTGATTCTTCACAATGGTCCTAAAGGCCTCCGGGGGGAAGTGGCGAGTCCAACTCGTAACCTAACCTAACCTTGCGTTCGTGATGTAGTGCAGTGATGCATTTACGAACAGGCCCAAAATTTGCGCAAGGTTTTCTTGCTGTTAAAACCAATTTGTTACAATCGTGGAACATTTGATTTTGAGTTGAGTCTGTTTCTGATTTACTGTGCGATATAATCATCTTATGAGTTATACACATACTTTCGTACTTTACAGCGTTTCCACTTACCAAAGCTCATTTGCAAGAACAACATCATAATTCAAAAAACCACTTGGAGAAAATCGCATTGGAAGTTTTTGATTTACCTACTTACATTTACTGCAAAAGACATACAATATACAAATATAAAATGGTGAAATATAATTAGAATGTCTTGAAACACAAAAATTTTGGTATACAAACATTAACTTCGGAAATGGAAATGCATATTATGATATGGAAATAAAAAATTCTAAAATCTAATTTAATAAAATTTGTGAAATTTAATTAGAATGTTTTTTAGATACTTAAAAAAAATTAAAAATTCTGATAATTAAATTTCTGAAATACAATTAGAAATTACTGAAATTGAATGTGAAATATCTTAAATACAACTAGAGATGCCGGAATTTGATTAAAAAATTATGAAATCGAATTATGCAATACAATTGGAAATTGTGCAGTTTAAGTCATGTTTGTAGTGTTATCCAATTTTCTATATTCAGGCAGGCATGTTCTGCATTCCACTTTGGATTTGAAATCACTTTAACTTGAATTTTAAAAGTTCTGCAATCTACTTACTTTATACGTTTTATTTGGTTTCAAAAATATACAAAATTAAAAAATAAATCGGTTTCTTTCCAAAACATCTCAAAAAGTTTATTTTTAAAACTGAAGTGAAATGAAGAACATGCCTGACTATGCAAATTTTTATGCTTTTAAATTACTCAAAATTTTTCTTGGTACAACAAATATATCAAAAATGCCTAGGGCCAGCTAGATCTACAACGAAAATTTTTAAACATTCATACTTTAAGAGCTTTGGTAAGTAGAAACGCTTCTAACGTACGTTTGTGTATTATGAGGAAGCAAAATAGCATATTTAATGACTGGCAAACTTTTGCTTTATGGATCGACTTTAAAATGCCGACAACTGTGGAGGTTTACAAACAGTTTTTCTTATTAAGAACGTTTTTACCTTCAGTTCCTGAAAGATTTTCGCTATGATCAGCCATCCATTTGTATTTAGGGCGACTGCCATCTCTTATTGGTGGAATATCGGTCTAAAATAATACTAAAACACTTCAGTGTTGTTTATAACAAACTTTTTAGCCAAACATTTTACCTTATAATGCATCCAACCGAACCATTCAGCAGGTATTTGAGAACCATCATAGTCCATTCCAACACCATCGGAAAATTCTACCCAACGATTTCTACCATAGAAATAATAGGGATTTTCGTAGTATTTATTGCCATATTTATCAGTACCAACAAGAGTTCCCAATTTTAAATCGTCAGTTCTAAAATATCAAAGACAAAAAACAAACGTAGTTCAACTTAACAATAATGTACATATACATATGTATAGGAATTATATAAGTTGAGACAGAGAAACTTGCCTATACAATTTAAGGTAGGTATTTTTGAGACCGCCATTTTGGCGTACAATCTGAAATAATTTACTCAAACGATCAAGGCCCAGATATTTTGCCATTTTCCTAAAATAAGTTAAAACAAATTTTCGATTGCAAACTTTAACAAACACCTTACCTATTTTTACTCCTATGCTGTGATTAAAACTGCTCACACAAACAGCTGTTTTTGATATATAATCACAGCAGGTACTTACGTATGTTTATAATAGGTGGCAGTACTAGTACTACAGTAGCTCACAACATTATTTTGGCATTTTCTCATTGAAAGTCCGGACACAAACATCTAGACGTCATAAAATAAAAAAAAAAGCAAACGTAAGGTATGCAGCGTTTGACGTCTAGATGTTTAAACACAGAAACGTGAACTATACTCAGCTGACGATATAATACTACCTTGCTAAATAGCCTTGGCAATAGCTACAACCAATGGTACAATTACCTCTCAAGATAGTATCGATTCGACAGCTGTCAATTTTTTGCTCGAGTTTTTTCACTCTCTAAATCTGTCGAACAGTACGTTTTTTGACATAAACGGGGATGCTCTTACAACAACTTCATAAATATGGTATTGAGTTTGCTGTAGTTGTTGCCGCAGCGATAGTAATTTTTATGGTAATTGTACCATGCTACAACCGCTACAGCTCATACATGGTGGAATGACCTCGTCCTTACAACATTAATTCTTGTAGAAATGAGTCATAATTTTGTTGCTGCTAAATTCTAGCCATGTTGTCAAAAATGTTTTTATCACACGTACACATAGTTTACACAACCATAATATAACAAAAATATGCCAAGATAATCTTGAAAACATATGGCGGAAATTAACGCCAGCTGATCATATGCTCCTACCTTGTCCAATAAACCTTGATCATATCGTTGCATTGGTAGATTTGCGTAAACCCCTTTTATACTTGGACAGACTGTAGCTAAACAGACGAAAACTGTTTGCAAGCGGTCAAAAGGTAGAGTTTGTCGCACACGACTATCGTTACTGGATAGAGATGAGCGATCCCGTGATTGTAATCCATGACGGTGATAGCTGTTTATTTTTTTCACAAAAAAATATTTTAATAGTTACTTTACAGGAAGACCCAAAAATGTTAGTTTTAATAATACCAAAATTAATGTATCAACACTGCAGTTACAGTTGCTACTCAGGAAAATTCCTTATTTTTTCCACGAACCACAATGTAATTTATGCATATGCGGTTTAAAGATTAAATGAACGAGGTTGTTGGCAAAAATTAATTGAGTCGGTAAAAACATCTCAGTAAATAGTTACTTCGCAGGAAATTCCAAAAATATTCGTTTTCATAACATATCAAAGTAACTACATCGCAGTAACAGTTATTTTGCAGTTTATGTCACTGTCGTTACCTGTGATTTTAAAGTCACAGGTACAGAAATATCGCTCATCTCTAATACTGAACACTTTTTCGTCACTTTTTCTTATTTTTCGTAGTTCTCATCTTGTTGCTTCATATTATCGATCATTATATTATATTGTTGGCTGTGTGTTACAAAGCACAAGCGAAATTTAAAATAAAATTAAAGTGATAAGGCTAATAAACTTTAAAAAAATTAGTATAGAACAAATTTTTAATATTTTTTCAATTTCTTTTTGCAATACTCTTGTTGAAAAATTTCTGTCTGTCTTGAATATCCCAAGTGTAAAGACTTAGGCAAGTTCAAAAGAAAATTGAAAAATTTCTGTCCAAGTGTAAATGGGGATTTTATACGAGATGTACTGTAGGGAATGGTAAGCAAAGCCGATAATCGATTTTCGATTTTGCGATCATCTATTTTAACCTCGATTTTGAAAGTCGATTAATCGAAGCTCATAATCGATTATAATTCAAAGTTGACTTTTATTTTAATGCTATTTTAAAATGAATAGATACCCTCAAAAGCGATTTTTAAATAAGTAATATGAACTTTTTTCAAAGAAAGGTATTATTGGAAAAGGTGTACGTACCTATTTAATGGTCCGTTAGTCAAGTGTTGCCAAAGAGACTTTTAATGGAATAAAGCATAGTGTATATGAAAAGTAAACTTCATCCTAACTTATAAAAATAAAACAGAAGGAAAACACTCATACCGTATCCATTTCTCTGTTACATGTAAGTTAAATAGGTGATGTTTACAACCAAAAGATACTACTACCGTTCGAAGAGTACTGATGATGAAATTGCGTAGCTGCTTTCGAAAATGCATTCTATTTGGCTAGTAGCGGT
Source organism: Melanophora roralis (assembly GCA_963583895.1). Lineage (NCBI taxonomy): Eukaryota > Metazoa > Arthropoda > Insecta > Diptera > Rhinophoridae > Melanophora > Melanophora roralis. The sequence goes on from OY757188.1 coordinate 77,775,740, forward strand.
AGACAAACCTGCCTTTTTTAAATAAAAGTTTCTTTCAAATAAACGGAAAATAATAATTTCTTCTAATAAATAGAAATTAAATGAACTTAAGTCAAATTAAAAAGCAAACATTTGTATTAAAAACAGTTCAACAATAAATAAAAATAGCATATTATTCTTAAAATTTTTAAAGTAAAATCAATTTTTTGTGCTAAATAATCGATTTCAGTATAAAATCTTCAACAAAAAGCCGATTACAAAAAATCGATTTTTTCGTGGTTAAAATCGATTTTCGTGTATAATCGAAGTCGATTTACCAGTCTCTAATGCACTGTACACATGACTTGTCACTTTTGCAATCCATATGTAATTGCGTATGTCTGTCAAAATTGTCATTTTACACATGGTTTTAAATTTTTTCTTTCATGTAATTACATCTTTCATAACCTCTTAACCAAAATAAACAACTTAATTTTCCTTGTTGTTGTTTTAAAAAACACCTGATGACACCAGTTGTAAATAGAACACGTTTATTGAAAATTTGTCATTAGACTTCTACATATGTTTGTCAAACAAGCAATGTTTTCACGCGTTTACACGACATGAATCATTTGTGCAGCGAAAAATTTGACAGTTCATATGCAAAATACATCTCGCATTAAGTTACCTTAAACAAAGCCACAAGGTAGAATCTGTTCAGCTGACTCCTATATCCGCCATTTGTTTTCTTGCTTAGCTTGCAAAGCTGTTTATGTTATATAATGGCTGCGTATACTGTGTGTATGTGTGATCGCATCATTTTTGACAACTTAGCTGGAATATAGCAGCGACAAAATGCATGCTAAGCTCTTGCTGGATATTGTCGTTGTACGGACGAGGTCACCTTTTATTCCGCCATGCAAAGTCACTTTTTTGTTTTGTTTTGTAATTTTTGTATTTTTTTTGACATTTTCTTTTTTGATCTTATTCCATTTTTTAAGTGATTCATATATTTAAAAACAAACATTTAAAATAATTTTTTAGCTTTAATTAACCTTAAACAGAGACTGTTTTGCTAAAATGGCCAAAAATACCTACAGTAGTGCATTCCGTAAAATTGATGTTGATCAGTATAATGAAGACAATTTTAGAGAAGATGAAGCTGATTCTGCTGTGGCCCAACTGGATGAAAATGAAATAACTTCTTTGCTTACACAAGGCAAGTTTATAGAGGCTTTAATTTTGCTTTTACAAAATGCCCCATTGAAATGCAAACAACAACATGTTAAGGTAAGTAGAAACTATGCCGAAAAATGCTTTAATATTTTGCCGAATTTATGCTTCCAATTTTGTTACAGGACCACGCCCTGAACTTAACCCTGCGTGTTTTGCTCTCTATCAAATCTTCTCAAATGGATCAAGCAGTAGATACCCTAAATGAAAACGATTTATTAGATGTTTTAATGAAATACATTTATCGAGGATTTGAAATTCCATCGGAAGGGTCTAGTGGCCATTTGTTGCAATGGCATGAAAGGGCTTTTGCCAAGGGCGGTGTTGGTTGCATTGTTCGTGTGCTTTCTGACACAAATCGAGCATAAGTCATGTCGGCAAAGATCAGACTAGTTAATATGGAATTGTTAATTTAATTGTAATCAAAACATTTGATTTTTTACTGTCATATTTGATAAACAAAATCACAAGAATATATAATTGTACGTATTGACGAGACAAATTATTGCCTAGACAAACGTCCAACTCAGTATATAAAAAACCCAGTATAAAAATACTGTATTTTGCGATTGTCTGGGCATAAATTTTCCTCGTCAAGACGTACAATGTAAATGTTTTAAAAATACACTAAAGTTAGCTTCGGAGAGTAAAGGGAAGGCATATATTTAAGTTAACAAATTGGAAAGGAAGATATCGGAATTCGACTTAAAAATTACACGTTTCAATTAAATTGACAACTGAGTATGTTGTCCGAACTAAGTCATTTATGTCAATTGATTAGTTTGGCAGTTGTCGAGTTGGTTGAAGAAAAATCAAAAGATTTTGATTATTTCAAGTTGGCTATTATGCCTTCCGATTCAATTGTGATGTGTGTGCTCTAGTCTCCGGATCAGCAGTTAAAACTCGCATATTAACTAAAAATACTTAGTTTTTATAGTGGAAAAGTATTCAATCTTTTTTTGTGTTTTTGAATCAATATCAATTAGAAAAATACTCCATGATTTTTTGGTTGTCTGTACATATATATAGAGATATATATATACATATTTTTTTTTATTTATTTGAAGTTTAACGCATCTATTGAAAAAGAATTTCAGTTTCAGTGTCAAACTCCATATAAAAGAAGAAAAGAGTAAGAAAATTGTTCTCTTAATTTTTTTATATATAAAAAAAAGAGTGGAAAAATGATTCTTTGTATAAGTGCCTTTTCAGTAATGAAAAATTTTTTCTGGGCTTTTTTATTGTTATGTAAGGGCAAAAATTAATTTTTTTAAAAAGTTATAAAAAAGCCTAGGAATTTTTTTATTATATGCAAAAATATTCATTTGATGGAGTCTTAGGACCAATATTTTGCAGCTGTTTATAGAACACGAAATGCAAAACGTCTTGTACGATTTGTATATGTGTTGTTTTTGTAACAATATACACACAAAACGTCCAAGACGTTTTGACTTTCGTGTTGTAGCCGTCATAAGAATGTCAGAGACAAATAACAAAAACTCACAAAATCTTTCTTCTTTTTGAGCTTTTTTACGATACTACAGTTGTTGTTTGTATAAAAAGAAAATACAAAAACATACACAAAATTTAACATTAATATAACGAAATACCGTTACTCAGCTGTTTATCTGAGGCTACCTGATAAGTGTCCCCTGGCTAACACCATGGTGGATTAAGAAGGTGGGAACGTCCCTAAAACAACAACTTCCTGTAAAATTTCAGCATGTATTTTGTTGATGCTAATTCCAGCTTGGTTGTCGAAAATGTAGCGAACACGCACAGTATACACAACCATTGTATAACATAAACAAGTGTCCAAGCTAAGTTAGAAATCATATGGCGGAAATAGAAGTCAGCTGATCAGTTATTCCTACTTTGTTGAATATACCTTGGCCAGCACCGAAGTATTTTTAATTGGGGGTTTTCACACAAGACTAATTGTGCTGGCATAAGGTGTGTTCATTTACAGAAAATATCACTTATTTTCGATAATTATTACTAGTAAGTGTTCACGTACACAAAAAATTAGCAGCTAGAGAGCCAAAAAGAGCGTAATATGTTTAGAAACAAAAATGTTTCTGATAATTTCTGCTAGTAAAAATTTTACTATCAGAAATTATTCAAACAGTCTTTCTGTCATTATGCTTTGAAAAAAATTTAAGTTTTAAATTTTTATAAGTTTATAATAACAAAATACACTTGCTTGCAAGTTTTGACTGTAAAAGTGTTCATTTACTTTTAAATATTTTTGAGAGTAATTTTGAAAATATTACTTTTTACTCTCTCGTTGCTAGTGATTACTGGAAAGTTATTGAACACAACTAAAAATTCGCAGTTTGTTGGCTTTTTCGGTGAAGAGAGTGGTTTTGGTTGGCACAATTTTTTTAACCAGCTTCAACCCGCACAAGCAGAACAAAACTAACATATACACACGTGGCAAACGTAAAATAAGCAAAGAAACTACTAACACACAAAGCTTTGTATACGTGCACAATTTTATGCCAGCATAATTAGTCTTGTGTGAAAACTAAGTCCCTATTCGCACGATGCAAGTATTTAAGCTGAACTGATTAGGTTGTTGACAACGGGGTGAGGAGAAATAAAATTGGTTTATGCTTGCGTGTGCTTGCAATTCAGCTGCTTAAAATTGATGGACAAAAGAAAATGTAAAAAAAACAGTAGTGTGTGTGTATATTCATAAAAAAAATCAAAACTAATTAAGCAATAAAGGCGGTGGCACATACAATCCGTCATACGTCGCCTTTTTTAACCGACAGCTAAGTTGAAAAACATGTTTTATTATGAACAATGTCACATTCAGTACGTCTCCTTCAACGCAACGTACTAAAGTTGGGCAACTTTTAACTTTCAACGTACGTCAAGTACTTTGACAAGTTGCATAGTGAAATTATGTGTACCAGGTGGTGTTACGAACACAACTGATCGACTTTTTTCATGCATAAATCGAGGCTGGGTAGTCAAAGTTATTTACTTTTACATATCTTTTTTTGACAACTGAGCCAACGAAAACTACAACAAAAACAATAACTATATTCACCAAATTTTGTTGTAGAACCACCACCACCTGCTAATTTAACATCCGTTTATAAAGGATTCTATGTGCTAACCTCTTGCGTTGTTACGTTAATGTCAGTTAAAAAGGCGAAGTATGACGGACGACGGATTCTATGTGCCACCGCCTTTAAGTCTTGAACCGTGCGAAAGCCAATGAGAGTTCAAAGAAGAAAAAGCAAATAAGCAGGCTTATTTTCTTGCATCGTGTGAAAGCGCCCTAAAGAACAAAATTTGTGCGGATTAAAAATTAGTCTTGTGTGAAAACCTCCATTCACGAAGAACGATTTAATAAATAATTTTTTTAATATTAAGCTTGCTTTTTCTACAAATACCAGCTTATATTTTGGGAAAAACTTCTGGTAATTTGCATTTGAATTTGTCCATTAGTTATGACTAACGTTGAGCTTAAGTACATACCGGGAGTAAAAACTATTACTACATCTTTAGAAAAATTTCCTAACGTGGAGCACTTTCTTGAACTTTTATTAAAAGATACAAATGTTAAAGTTGCAAATGTTGGCAGATCATTCCAATATCAGGAGGATATTGTGAATCATCGTTATTATATACTATATGAAACTTTCTTGTATTATTTTAGTTTAAAACTTTTATCCAATCAATATGATACTGCATTAACTATTAAACTCGTCGAAAGTATTCTGAATGATCCAGAGATATGCAATAGTGAAAAATATCGAACTTTATGCGGTGCTATTAAAAAACATTACGAAATTTTTAAGGATCCAAAAACAAAAGCGTTGGATATTATTAAAAGCATTAAAATTTTAGCGCTTTCATTTTCAGTAAGATTGAACATGCCGTTACCAAAAAATGAATTCCAAGTTAATGAAGAAAACTTAAAAGAAATTGTAACACACTTTGAAAATTTCTTGTATAAGTCAGCCATGGTCAGTCCTGTTTTAAGCTGTGAATATTTTAAAGGGAAATGCGACATGATATTTGATAATGAAGTTATATATGAAATGTCGTGCTCTAATTCGAAAACCGTTCCTTTAACTGATTTTTACCCTGAGATTCTCTACGCGTTTGGTTTCTATAAACAAACAGGCTTAACCATTAAAAGCTTTAAAATTTACAATCCTTTGTTGGGCCTTGAGCACGCCATTGAACTAAATAACATAGATTTTGCTTTATGTGAAAAAGTTTTGAAACGGGATGTTGATGTATATAGTCGATGGCAAAAAGTTATTAATGGCATAACTTTAGACACATCATTGTTTTCTGAAGAAAGCAACAAATAAAAGTTTTTTTTTTTTTAAATTTTTAATCAAATAAAATAAAAATATGGTTGATTTCTTAACGTATTTTGCTTTGCTTCCATACAGCTTATCTGAACATTTTGATAATTTATTTCTTTCCAAAATAAGTGCTTATATTTACATACATACCTACATATTGTTAGTTAAAATGCACGATCACGTAACTACATTTTTCAAAGTTTAACAGAAGCAAAAACATTTTTTTAATTCAAAAGGCAGTGATTTATGTGTGAAAATATCGCTTTTTGTTAGTTACGTGGTTTTGCACTTCAGCTGACAATAAAAATAATATTGATGAATTGGAAACAGGAAGTTAAATTTTCGAACTGCAAAGCAAACTGCGCTTAGGAAGGCAGCCTAGAAATTAACCTGAAGCATTTTTTTATGACTATTTTTGTTTCTCTTGTAAAGTAACTTAAAAAAAAACTCCTTTTTACAATGTTTTAAAAAAACAAGATATTTTTTCGAGTAATTCGTTTATTTCTTTATTTCCTCAATCGTATTTTACGTTTGTGTATATGTCATACATTAGATTATTTTATTGAATAGAGCAGTAAGTTTTTCATTTAATAAAATTTATTTTAAAATATGCAAAGAAATTTATTAATTCTCGTTTTTAATAAATTTACAAGAATCATTCCAACAAACATACATATGTAAATTTTTTTCTTTTTTAAATAATAAAATATCTAATGATAAGTGCACAGTTAATACCTATTAAATTTCGAAAAAAATAAGGTTCATTCATTTAAACTGAAACTCCTCTCATCATTAACAATATCAAAGAAATTAAATAAATATACAATATAATAAAAAAACTCCCATGCCTGTTGTGTATAAAACACGCTAAGAAAAACAAAACTAAATGCAAAAAGAAATAAAAAATATAATGGACAACCGAATTTATGATTTTTTTCTTCTCTACTTTAAATTTCGAAAGTTGTCGAATTCGACACAAAAACGACAAGAGTGCTATTCATTTAACATTGGCGTATTTGTTAGACGGTACCAGAAAACTAAAGACAACTACGCTGACTAAAAATCATCGTCTAAATTGTCTCATACTTAAAAAAGGCAAGGTTGGCAACAGAGAACGAATTGAATGCCATATTTTAGGCTAGTGAATGCATTCACAAAAAATTAGTGCGTTGTTGTCAATTCACATCATTTCAAAAAAGCAAAACACGGCACAATCACAAACTGTAAAAACAACGAAAACGATGCAGTGTATTGCTTGGCTTCTGCTTATACGCCGAAAGGCAATGAATATCCAGCTAAACAAACGAATATAAAGCAAAAGCAACGAACATGTGAAGGGTTTCGTTGATGACTAAGTAAAACTAAACATTTAAGGGCCTTATGAAAAAAATACAGGGGCCAAATCGTTGCATTCGATTCGAATCGAAATTTTAAAAATCTTATTAGAATTCCTATACTTAAAGCATTGACAACTCGATCGATCGAGAGAAATTTCGATTCGAATCGAATGCGACGATCTGTCCCCTGATTTTGTATGAAAATTTCGTTTAAAAAACCTTTGTTAAATTAAAAAAAATTTTTTTGGATACGAGCCTTAAAACACAACACTTTTTTTTTTGTATATTATTAATAATGAGAAAGTAAAGCCACATGTACATTGTTTTTTTATAAAATTAAATAAAAAATTCAACTTTTAAAATTTTCTCACACTTAATTTTTTTGTAATGCAACGAGCTGTTAACGATGGCAACGAATGTTTTGCAAAGACAGTGAATGGTTTTTATATATTCAATGCGTCATCTTTATAACTCGTTGCTTGACAAGTAACAGCATTTTTCAAAGCGAGTGTGTAAAATGCAATCATTAAAAAATATGAATGGCTGCACTGCAATAGCACTACACCATTTCCAATTGTATTTCAGAATTTTCTAATTGCATTTCAGAAATTTCTAATTCAATTTCAGAAATTTCTAATTCAATTTCAGAAATTTCTAATTCAATTTCAGAAATTTCTAATTCAATTTCAGAAATTTCTAATTCAATTTCAGAACTTTCTAATTGTATTTCAGAAATTTCTAATTCAGTTTCAGAAATTTCTATTTGTATTTCAGAAATTTCTATTTGTATTTCAGAATTTTCTATTTGTATTTCAGAATTTTCTAATTGTATTTCAGAATTTTCCATTTGTATTTCAGAAATTTTTATTTGAATTTCAAATGAAAAATTCTGAAATACAAATAGAAATTTCTGAAACTGAATTAGAAATTTCTGAAGTACAATTAGAAAGTTCTGAAATTGAATTAGAAATTTCTGAAATTGAATTAGAAATTTCTGAAATTGAATTAGAAATTTCTGAAATTGAATTAGAAATTTCTGAAATTGAATTAGAAATTTCTGAAATTGAATTAGAAATTTCTGAAATACAATTAGAAAGTTCTGAAAAGTAATTGTTGTTGAATAAAAGCAATGCAATATCAATGTATATTTGAATATGCAATAAAAACGAAATCATTAATTTCGTTCTCTAGTTGGCAAACGAAACGAATTTTAGCATCGCTATTAAAAAATTTGCCATTTCGGTATCAGTGTTATAATTATATCGGTATCGGCATACCGGTATAAGGAAGATTAATGAAATCAAAGATTACTCCAAGAAAAGCAAACATTTGAAAATTTCTGCTGTTGTGGTAAGATCGTTGATGTTTTAAAATGCTTTCCCATTGACTAACAATTTTTAGCTTACGCATACTGTTTTCCTATCGGCTTTGAAACAAAACAATTTTTATTATTTTGTTTTTTTAATTGCAAAAAATTATTTTTTGCAAAATTTCTGTAAGAAAGGCGCGTTTCTGTAAGAAAACAAGCGTAAAAACTGGAGTCTAAGCAAATATCGTTGAAATTTGACCTTTTATCGTTGCTGATCAAAATAAAGGAAAAATTAAAATAACAGAGCAATTACAAGAAAATGTAGCATAATCTCAATAATCCGGACAATTTAAAACCAAGCCCTGTCTGAAATACCGGAATTTTAGGATATTAAAGACACAAGAAAGTAAGTATTTATTAATGCATTTTTTTGCTATCTGAGTCATTTGCTATCAAATATGGAATCAAATTTTCAATATTATTCCATTCCCTGATAACATCCACAGTAAATACTACGTGAAACGGGAAAAACAGTTATTATAGGAATTTTAAGAAAGTGGATTCATAATTTAAAACATCCAAAATGCGTTCGTTATTCGTATATCATATTAGTTCATTGGTGGGATACAAGGGATACATATATATGTACATATATATATACAACAAAAACGGATCCGTCATCAGACACAAAGGGGATGTTTCATGCAGTCGGTCATACGTCATGTGTCGTCTTTTTTAACTGACAGCTTAACTTTTAACGTAGGCCGAGTAGTTTAACAGCTACAAGCTGTTTTTTTAATTTACATTTTATTTGATTTTTTGTTGTGTGGCTGAATTAATAACCGTTAAAAACATATTTTATGGGTCAACCTCTTACGTCCGCTCGTTTATGCCTCTTAAGAACGGAGACAGGTAACGTACGCCAGACTCTATGTGACATCACCTTAAGTTCTTGCTACAATGGATGACAATGCCTAATATCAAGAAAAAAATGACCTTTATTGGTGAATAGAAAGATATTTTTGTTGAATTTTGTGAATTCACTTTTATTTACAGCTAAACATTTTGCGGATCAATAGCAAAACTGCAGCAGTAAAACTCAAAGAAAGAAAACAAGGATAAAAATGTGTGAACGCACACTAAAAATGTAACGGTAATCACCCTTATTGTGGTTGGCGTAGTCGTTTATAGTTTTTTTGGCATCGTCTAACGAATACGACCTTTTTGTGTCGAATTTGACAACATTTGACACGACAACGCCAAACACAATAAGGCTGAATATAAAATGGATTACATTTGTAAGTTTGTCAATAAGTGTGCGAAAAATCAAAAGTTCTCTCTAAAGAGACTAGCACTGTAACTTTTTAGAGTAACCAATGTTAAAATTTAGATGCTCCTAATATCCAGTAGTTCATACTAACGCGTGTGTACTCTATCCCTAGTTGACTGTACTACATTTTTCTTTCTTTTTCAGAATTATTACAGGTATTTGTTTTTTTTAATTGTCAGAAATATTTAATTTTATTGGGTTTGTTGTCATGAGCAGACTTTCCACTAAATTTTTCAAAATATTTCTGACTACTACCTGTTCATATTTAATAATCTCAATAAACTTCTTGAGCCTTATAAAAACAAACAAAAAAAAATATTCAAAAATACTTTTAAAAACCAACAAACAGTTTTTTATTCGTTATTTTGTTTTTGAATTTATATAATTTACAACCCATGACTGCTTTTACACCTGGACATACAGACGAAAAGCAATGGTTACGTGTGAAAAGGTAGAGTGTGTTGCCATCTTGCTGCTGCTTTACATTATTTTTCTTTAGTCATCGTCATTTTATATTGTTGGCTGTGTGTTTCAAAACACAAGCGAAACGGATAAAAGAAAATTAAAAAATTTCTTTCTGTCTATTGATTTATCAAGTATAAGAGCTTAAGGCAATATCAAAAGAGAATTGAAAAAAATGTCTGTCTTCTGTCTGTCAAACTGTAAAAGCAGACCATGTAAAACCACCTTAAAAAGGAAAGGGTAGCTTCTGCAAAAGATAATGCATAATGGTTTGGGGTTGGGAATTAAGTATTGGTGGATGGTAAAATGACTGCTGATTCATATAAGAAATTCTGTCAGAAAACTTGGAAGAGTCCATTTTAAAATATGGAAACGAAAACATTTCAACAAGATAATGATCCCCACCCTACACAACTATTGAATTCTTTTAGAGATTTAAAAATAAATTTCTTGATTGGCCCTCTCAGTCACCAGACTCAAATCCTCTATGGAACATAAAACTTGATTCTTTCTTGAGTTAGGCGGTTTATGTTTGTGACCAAAGATTTAACACCCAGTTTGTTTGTAATTGATTCACCAATTTATTTTTCTCATAATTGATTCATTCGTTTTACAAGAAAAAAGTTCTTAGATTCTGTTTTAAATTAATTTAAATTAATTTAACAATTATACTTTTTTAAATTATATAAAATAAATGAAATAAAATTAAAAAGGCAGAAAAACACAAGAAACACAATGTTTACATTTTTTTAATTGTATGTCTTGACAAGACAAATTCATGCCAAGACAGATGTCAAATTTAAATAAAAAAAATCCGGTTTTTTATATACTGGTTTTTTAATATACTTAGTTTATCGTTTGTCTAGACATGAAATTGTCTCGTCAAGACGTATAGTAATGTAATAGGACATGCTTAAAACAAAATCCAAATTTGTTTTTTGGAGTATTAAGTAACTTCCAAACAAATGTTGAGTTGTAGGTAGAAGTTAGTAAAATAAGTGTGTAGTTTTTTTCATTGATGATATATAAATATTATTTTTTTATAAAACTGTAAAGATGCTACTGTGAAAAGTTGAATATGCAAGCTTACTTTCTACCACATATGAGTTTCGCGTATTTCACTAATAATGTGATTAGCACGAGTTAAAGCCTGTAAAAATTAAGTTAAAGTTTAAAAAAAAATACAAATTTAATTTTTTAATTTAATTAAGTTTAATTATACCTTTAACATATCACCAGCTTCTTTTCTGCGAATCGCAATGTGATCTGATTCGTTGAGTAGAGTGTCGACTTTTTCCGATTTATATAAATGTGTTACTAATTCGCTTTGTAAATTATCCTTAACATAATTAACTAGAAAATGCATAATTGCCTTTGGTACAGAATCTTGTATAGATTTGCGTACAATATAGAAATACGATTTGATCAAACGTTCTGAAAAGAGCAAAAGAGTTTTTAGATTGATGCAAAATGGTTTTGCAACAATGCAATGATTTCTAATTGCAAACATTAACCGACTTCCCTTAAGAGACATAAAAACTACTTTTGGTTAAAACTTACCAATAACATCGCAATCCTTTTGTTCCTTATCAGTTAGACGTCTTGAGTTTTGATGTACCGGTAGGTCGGGCAAAAGGTTAACCGGTTTAATAGGACTAATAACAGCATTGTGTAGGGGAGTATTCTGACCGGAGTTTTCAACGCTTTCAGTGCGATTGCTGGCAGGGGCAGCAGGTAAAAGATGTGCCAGCCAGTTGTTAGGATGAGGAGGCGTTGAATTATCATTAAAATGATTCTACAAAAACGAACCCAATTAATATATAAAAAATAAAACATTAAAATTCAATGAAGTCTACTTGATCGATATCATTTTGTTGATGTTGCTCCTTTTGTTGTTGCTGTTGTGCATGATTTTGTTGAGTCATTACTTGTGGCGATGAATTTATAGCTCTGGGCGTATTTGAACGCTTTTGTTGTTGATGATGTCCATAGGGATCCATTATGTTATCGGCTTTTAAGAGACTAGGCACTAAGGCGGCATCTTTATGAAAATCTGGATGTTTAGTATTAATATAGGCCAATTCAATGGCAACCAAGTTCTCAACCATGACATTGGTGGCTGGCAAACGACGTCGCAATAGTGTAGTAACCACATCCACAATTTTTTCATGTAGTTTTGGAAATCTATTAGAAAAACTCAAATATATTTAAGGTTTTTTTTCCATAGCTTTAATGTACCTTAACATTTCCTGCTGCACTTCATTGCCACAATGTTGAACTATGCGCTGCATTTCTTCGTGTATTAGTTCAACACAACGTAAGGATGGTTCTTCTAAACGACGTATTTGCCTTTTGACAAGCAATTCAAATGAAACTTCTGGTACAAACAAGGCAGGCCGGGGACCTGTAGCATTACGTATCGCCGTAAGTATATCCATTTTACTAAGACCCGAAAGAGGATGTATGGAATCGAGTGTGCGTCCAAATGTTTCATGGAAAATATAACAAATTCGAGCACCACCGCACAACTCAGTCGTCTCAATATTACGTGCCGTGCCCTCAATGGTCGAGCAGTAAGCACTGGCAAATTTGGTTATGATTTGTAAAAGTGTTTGACTTTTATCGGAAACATCTTCGCCATACGAATGCAATAGCGATTGGAACTGTGAAGACATGACATTGACACGTGTCTTAAGATCGGGCAGGCAATCCCTAATGTGATGCATTAGAAGACGATTAAGTGTTTTAGCCAGATATGGGGTGCCATTGCGTGTCGCTAGTGTGGGATATTTGCGCTGTAGATAAGCTGCCTCATCCTTCAACTGTTCGTCAATATCTTTATTGTCTTTAATGTCTTGCTGTGAACGATTCATTACACCAATTATACCCAACTTAACGGGTATAACACGACCGCATAATATATCAATGGCATCGGTGCCAGCATCCATAAGATCAAGTTTTGTAACAACAGCCAGTGTCCGTCTACCGTCTGGATCCACATCTTTTGCCAATTTTAAAGCTTCACTGGTGGCCATATCAGTGTTGGCTGCCGTTACCGCCAGTATTATTGAATTTGGATTCTCTATATATTTTAAAACCAATTCTTTAATCTGTTGTTCAATATCCTCGGGCTGATCGCCAACGGGCACTTTTGTTATGCCCGGCAAATCAACAAGAGTTAAATTTACAACTCGCGTCGAGAATATTTTTAAATTAATCGGTTCGGCACAGATGCCTTTATTGTTGCCGGCAATACGATCTGTTTCCTCTTCAATTTCCTGACGTATTTGATTAAAATCCGTAAATGTCTTTTTGGCATGTAAAAATTTACCCCATTCTTCCAAATTTGTAGTGCCTAAGTTGGAAAATAAATAATCAATTCATACTTTGGTGAGGGGTTAAGGTTAAATTACCATTTTCAGCTGAACGATAAGTGCGATCATCCAATGGACAATGTATAAGTTGTAAGACCAAAGGTCGCCGTGTTACAATACCCGTACCTCGTGGCAAAAATGACCGTCCAACCAAACTTTCTAATACAGAACTTTTGCCAGAACTCTTTGTAAAGTTGTATATAAACGATAAGACAAAAATTTGATTTAAGGTTTGAAGCGTTAGACATTGACAGAGATAATAACATATATTTATGTAATTCCCTACTAGAAGTTATCAGCGAATTCATAACCCCATTAAGACGGTTTAAGAAGTAGATATACATAGGCATGTATGGGCAAATGTGTCTTTATATGCTTCTGCATTTTGTTATTTTTTCCATACGTGGCTGCTGGAGTAAATTGCCCCTTTCCTTAACTGCGCTGTCTTTAAGTCCATCAACCTATTTGTAAATCTATTGTATAACAACCAAGTTTGTAATACTTGAGTTGTGAACTTCATTTGTTTCTAGTCGGCATTTTCGACGGTGCCACGCCCACAAAAATTAAACATTTTTATACTGGTACTTCCACTGCACCGATTCTTTTTTTAATTTGTACGTACTTATTAGGTCTTTCTTGAACGTCGAAATTTTGAATGCAACAAAGTAGGTGGTGTCACGCCCATAAAAAGTAAAATATGTATTAAACTTTTTTCGGGTCAACATTCATAAGGAAAAAAATGGCAGGACCGCGCCCATTATTTTGGTACTTTCACCGCCTGTAACGTTGAAATCCTCTAGCCAAAAACTTACGCGGTGCGGCACCCCAAAAATTAATTTTTAGTTATAGTACTTCTTTTAAAAGTGTCTTTTTAATTTGTACGCATATACAAGATCTAAACGTTGAAAATCTTAAGGCAAAGAAGTGGGCGGGGCAACGCCCACAAAAGATAAAGTCTTAACAAATAAATAAATAAATAAATTTAACTATTTATGCTGGTACTGTTCCTGTACCTGTTTTTTTTTTAATTTGTTCTAATAAAAAAGGTGTTAAACGTCAAAATCCTCAAGAAAAAAGGGATGCGCCCACAAAAATTTCGCCTCAATAGAGGTACTTCTACAGCACTAAATTTTATGAAATTTTCTATGCATATATAAGCCGTCTACTAACACCTCACCGATTACTAGTAAACTTTGCAAGCATATTGGTGCCTTCTTATGTCAAAATTTTGTAAGAAGAAAAGTGAACTGTGCCACGCTCACAAAATAAAATGTTTTTATTTTATTTTTATAGTATTGGTATTTATAAGATTTTATATTCATATTTGGAGCGTCTTACGTCAAAATAAAAAAAAAAATATGCTACATCCACAAAAATTAAATATTTAATACAAGGACTTATGCTGATTTAATTTTTAAGAGAATTTGTAGTAAACATATTGGAGACATCTTATGGCAAAGTTTTTAAGACAAAAAATAGGCGGGGACACGCTCGGCTGAATTTTGTGAGACCTAATAGACTATTTGACGTTAACAACTTTAGGGGCAAATAAACGGGCGTTATCACGTTTAATATAGATTTAATATAGATTCTTATATTGTGCTAATTTTTGTGAAACTTTGTAAACGTATTGAAAACTTCTAACTTAAAAATTTGTAAATAAAAATGGGTAGCGCCGAACAAACAAAAAACTCATAATTATTTTTTTGCATTTTTACTAAATCAATTCAAATGGTTAGATTTAGAATGGTCTTCAAGGAAATAGTGGGCGTTGTACATCCCATGCATTAAAAAACTTTTTATGTTATATATTTCAAACGTTTGCAGCAAACGGGAATGGTCAGAGGTAAGGATTTAGGTAAAAAACCCAAACCTTGGAGCAAGGGAGTGTGAAAATTTATTTTCATAGCATTAAAACAATTTTTATACCTATCATATATTTAAAATACAGACAGATTCAAATTTTTTTTAATTAAGTGTGACATCTTGAACTTAGACTGCAAATGAAGGTGTGTAGCACCACCAAGCAATCAAAAAACTTCAAATAAAATTATGATATCTATCTTTGCACGGCTTATTTTTATGTGCACACATAAGTATGTAGAGCTTTTTTGAAGATGTCAAAAGGTTTAATACCTATACCACATTAGTTTTAAAAGCAGTAGGATCAGGTCCAGCAGAGTTGGCCGGGTAAAGCTAGTTAAAAAAATAAATATGAAAGTTTCATATGCACCAGTTCATGTTGTTATTCTTCTGTATATTTTTTCACCCTTACTTAACTTATCAAATAGTTATGTATGTAGGTATATGCATGGGTATGTATTGATTCTCTTCTACATACTCTATAATTCCTTCTCCCTAAAAGAAACGAAGCAAAACAGTTGTGGGGCCCTTATTTGTTACATAAACATAAGAAACTCATTATAGGTATATAAAATATATTTATTATTTTTAGGTTTAACCCATTTATTATAAATAAAAAAAAAAATAGTTCTGTATGTTTGAAGCACATTTCTTTTACCTGACTACCCAAAACCACTATTTGCGGTAGTTGTATGGAGTCTGAACCCACTGTGTTGAACACATCTTGCAACTTATTAATCACAGGTATAAGTGCTTCCATATCTGATTCTTTAGGGATTTAAAAATATTTTTTTAAAACATAAATGTATAAGCTCTTTTTTATACACTAAATAACACCAGGAAACTATTCACATAGACCTTTTACTTTAGATCAAATAAATGGATTTTTTTATAAACTCTAGTGTTTTACTTAGCTCTTTCAGAATTTTTAATTTTTTTTAGAAAGTTCATCACCAAGCAAAAAACTGTTCTCTTGCAAATTTTTAATAAAGTAATTTGTGGATTGTAAAACAGAGATGCCTAAATAAGTATTTCCTAACAGTGCTACCAGAGCTCTCTAATATATATGCTTGCATTAAAAAGCAGTCGTTTGATTTATAGACGCTCATGTTTTGACACATGGGTGATTTCGAATCCTAATCTCTATATTATATTTAACAAACAACGAGTTAATTTTGTTTATATAATTATTTGCTTATATAAAAGTTTGAATATTGAATTAAATACATTTTTTACCTCAATTTTTGCATTTAATTTAAGAAATACATATGCTAATATGCTATGATTGTCAAGATATGAGTGATGGGGATGTTTTAACTCTTATTTACAGCATGGCGCAATTAAAAGATTTTGAGGAAAACTGTTTGCTTTGAGCCATTGGTTTTAAATAGCAAAGAGGTTATTAAGATTTTGAACACTTATGCTCCTTTCTTTTTTGTAATAAAATGCCTTTTATGTAAGTTTTATTGTATTTTTGTGTTGATCTATGCTCTATAATAACAAAAACTAAAAAACTATGAAGTTGTAAATTTGAAGAAAGTTTTGAATTTGATATTTTTAATTTTATAATCGATGCACCGAAAAATAGATTACAGAAAAAAAGGCACATTAATCATATGTAATCAATTACTAATTAATTTTTTTTTAAGTGTGCCAAGTGGTAAACAAAAATATTGTTGCCAGATAAAGAATAATGATACAAAATTTGTTTTAAAATAGGTAGAACAGGCGGCTGCGGAAGTGATAGTTGTGCAGCCCACTTGGGTCCGTTTCCTCGGTCCCTTTGTTTTAAAATAAAAAAACAAACTTCATATACATTTTATTAGTTGTGCCTAAAATTTATTGAAAATTTACTTAAAACTACTGCACTTAGTGCTTCGTGAAAAGTGCTTTGTCGAGAATATTAATGTTGCCCTGTCAAAGACAGAATGAATCAGAAAAAAGATATATGTTGTTGTGTTATTTCATTTTACATTCAATAACTGGAACCCTATTATGGAAATGACAACAGAAAATTTACTACGGCAGCACTGAAAAATCAAATTACTTTTGTAACTGTGTTAGGTCTGCAAAACTAAGGTAGGGTGCTTCAGATATGAATAGATTATATATGAAGTTCGCAATTTTTTAGTTTTTAGTTTTTTTACACCAGTTTCCAAATAAAATTAAGTGTTCAAGTTTTGAGGATTGAAAAATGTAAATTCACACGCTAAAACTTGAAAATAACTTAAAGAAATGAATAATACGTTTATTATAATTAAAAACTAAACTAATTTACTTTAAAAATACTGTTCAAAAGCAGTTACATATATTTAAACCAACTACAAAGTGGTATGTACATATGAACTTATGTATGCTAGAAAATAAAGTATGTATGTATACGTATGTAAGAGACTTTGCAATTTTTAAATTTAAAAAAGGATTCCTATAAAAAAAAAATTTTACTAACATTTAAAGCAAATGCATTTAAAAAGCTCTATCTTTAAATGAATTTAATAAAAGGCTTACAAAAATAATATATTATACAAAAATGATCTTATAAGCCCTTTATAAATCAAAAATTTGATTTGATTTGAAAAATTGATTTTTTTTCTTAATATGTATTTATGTGCATATTATAAATATTTGAATAAGTTTGAACAAATATACATATCGCACACTGCATGAAAACAGTTACAACTCAAAAGCTTTTAGACTAATTTTTTTCTTAAGCCAGTTTCCAGATTAAATTAAACGAACACGAACATTTTGTTTGCATTTATTGAAAATTTATTTATATACGAATTTTTCGTTTTTCGGACTAAATTTGGTAACACAGTTACAACCTATTATTCTCATGGCATGAAAATGGGCTTTCATGAATTATAATTATTTTTTAATTGCAATAAAAGGCTTTGAAGCGAACATTTTATACAAAACCGGTCTTGTTTACCCTTTAAAAATCCAAAAATTTTGTAAAGGCTCATAAAAATCGTTACGTTAATATGTAAAGGCCCTAAATCGTATTTCATAAAGCCCAAAATTTCGTTCATTTATCACAACAGCCAAAAATTGTCGACTTAAAAACTACGAGTAAAGGCCTTTTTATATTAGGGTAACGATAGGTAAGTATACTTTAAAGTATTTAAATTTTGTATGTGCATTATATAAATATTTATGAAACTTGGAAAAAATATACAAAAATAGCCAAAACTCAAAATTGAAAATTAGGTGCTAAATTTTATGAAATGGAATCGTTAATTCATATGCTCTAAATAAATCATAGTTCATTTGAAAAATAAACAACATGCATTAACATAATGCACATCCAAATTTATGTACATATATGTATGTATGTATATGTAGTATGTACATAGTATATATTACATACGGACATAGTTTTAGGAAATACATTCCATGCTAACCCCGAATTGAACTTAACATTGATTTCAATTTAATTATTTCAACTGATAATAAAAATGCATTCGTTTAAAGATTAGCTGCTATTGAAAGAAATCTACACGTGTAATACAAAATTATATAAGTACCCTGTAGGAAATGTCAATAGTGAATCACTAGAAATTCACTATTGACACTGTAACCAGTACTACTGCCATGCAATGCTTTTTGCTATAGACATTTAACATTTGCGTGTCATTGAAAATCCACTACTGACATTGGTACTATTAAGAAGATAGTTCTTTTGGGGTCATATGCAGACATTGGAACCAGTGATTAACTAGTACTTTTAGCAATTTTAGTCTACAGTTCTACTGACTAGCTATATCATTGGCAATGTGTTTTGCAATAGACATTTAAAATGCGTCTGTCATTGAAAATAATTATGAATTGTGTATATAAATTACTTTTTAAGCTCAACTAAAAAAATTAACAATCAATAAAGACCATTAGTCGCTGATACACTTCTGCGTTTGACGGCGACCTGAAGCTTAAATTTTTCACTAACAGTTTTCTTTTCTTTTTATCAATGCTAAATATAAAACTGTAGATGCATTGTTGACAAATTCGCTAAAGAGGTACCATAATTGTCGACAAAAGTGTTGACATTAGGACACTTGTCCCCAGGTTTCCTTCAGGGTATGTACATATGTACATATGTAATTTGAATACAAATAAAAGTTACAGACAAATTCGATTTTTAAATATCAGCAAAATTTTCCTTACATTATATCCTTTTTTTTTTTTAATAATACTTATTACACCCACACCACATATGTACGTGGAAGGGGTATTAGGCGTTTGTGCTAATGTTTGTAACGCCAAAAATAATAGTCTAAGGCCAACCTTTAATTATCAATCGAATCACTTCTTGAGTTATAAGGGTGTATATAGGTTTATCATTCCGTTTGTAATTTCTTTAATATCCATCTGCGACCCCATAAAATATATATTTTCATGATCCTTATAGATAGGGAAGTTGATTTAGCGACGTCCGTCTGTCCGTGTTATGGTTGAAACCAACTTTTTGAAGCCCCCAAAGTCGCATAGATCTCTTAGTGTCTTTAAGCTATCAGAAATATCTGCGAGAAAATCACTATTGATACCCAGATAAATCGCCCAGTAACTGACCGAGACTACCTCTATTTTAATATATTTCTCTAAAATTTGTACATAAAAACATTTACAACTGCCCCGGAGTTGCCTCTACACGGTTGCAATGTAAAACCGACTCCCATTTAATTTTTCCTAACGAAAATGTTTGTGGAACATACTTATACCCTATCTCCGCCCCCTAACAGAGTTGCCACAATAGTTTAATTTAATTTTTTTTTAAATCGGTCTCACTGCTTCCAGGGTGCTCCTATAAAGGTCAAATGTAAGAACGACCCCAATCAATTTTTCCTTTCAAACATTTTTGTGGAACATACTTATCCCCTATCACCAGTCTTTTATAAGGTTGCCACACAAAATTAAAAAAACCCTGTAACTTTCCAGGAGTCGCTCTTAGTCGTTCTCCATTACCTCAGGGGGTTGCCATACAAAATTTACAAAAACATTTAAAAGTACCCATAAATTCTCCGCAGTCGGCCTTAGAGAAATAGAGTGTACGACCGACCCACATTAGTTTTCCCTTCCAAACATATTCCTAGAACACCTACCCCCTATCACCATTGCCTAAGGGGGCTTCCATACAAAGTTTGGGAAATTGTAATAAATCTCACCCTACAGCTTCCAGCGTGCCCGTGGATAGGTCAAATGTATGACTGAACCCAATTAATTTTTCCTTGCAAAAAAAAGTCTTTCGCACGTAGCTCAATAACTGTAATAACCGAAGTTTCCGAAGTTTTTTTGTGTTGTCAAAAGGCATATGGAAACTGAGATTGGGTGGAAAGACATTAATGAGCGTGGAACCTTAAATACAAAGTTTTTCGTTTGTATCTCAATAACTGTAATTGCTAGAGTCTCCAAATTTTGTTTTGGTGTTTATGTTGTTATTGTGCGTAATTGAGATTAGAATGGATGGGATGAGACTAATGGGCATGGTACCTCCCATAGAAAACATTTTTATACAAAATATTGCATAACACTGAGTATAATAATGCAAATAAAAAAGAACTTAAAAGAAGGACGTTAGATCGCTTAAAAAATCGATGGATTAACAAAAAAAGATGACCGTTTACATAACAGGTGGGCCAAAAGAAATCACCCTAGTGGAAGATTCTCTTATTTTTGCAAATGGCGGCTACTATCAAATCTGTTTTGACATTTGTGAAGTAGACAGAATATAAGTGAGCAGCTCATGGAGCGCTACACTCCCCAAGAACGCGGAAAAATTGTGTGAATTTTTTTGCGTAACAACTCGTATGTGGTGTTGGCGCAGCGTGAATTTCGTCGTCGATTCCCCGGTCATTTGGCACCGACTGCGCAAACACTGTGCAGTTTGGCCACCAACCTTGAAGAGTATGGGACAACACGAGACGCTGCCAAGAGTGGCCGGCCCTGAGCGCCCGTTCTGCCGAGAATAACGCCGCGAGGATTTTGAGAGGATTTTGAGCTGTTGCCAGAAACATTGACAAGACGCCGTGCTTCGCGAAAACGAACAGTTAAGCCTTCTTTGAGAACGATACCCGTAAACGAAAAATAGGTAACGATTTAGGTATATGCACCTAGAAAGTTAGAAGCATACACAGGCACGATGGAACCATCCAAGTGGAAAATGTTCTGCACAGCTGTAAAGCCGACATTTCTGCCTTTCTATGGGCAGGGCAGAAATGCTCCAAGTGGTCAAACTGATATTTCCTACAGCTGCCAAATAGAAAAGGGCTACTTCGGTTGCTGCTTTGAATTCAGCAAACAACCGCACAACATTGTCTCTAGTTTTAAACCTGTATATGAATAACTTGCCACAATCCGCATTAAGGTAACATTTTTTAACTTTGGCCTAATTTGTACACACACGTCAACCGAATCGAAAGACGACTTGACAAGCTCTACCATTGCCGCTTAAAAAACGACATTAAAACATTTTTCTTGGTAACATTAAAATTGGAAAGAAGATCGTCTTTGGCTGTGCATTTTAGCCTCCATGGTGACACTTCCGACAAGGGAATAAGACAGAGTTAATTAGCATTGACTTGTTAAATTGTGATAAAGAGCTCTAGCAATTAATATTCACAATGCAACTTGGCTTTTCCTAGATCAGAATACGAGGAATCAAATTTGTTATGTTGTGATGGGTAAGAGATAAGCATCTAGTGTATTAGATGTACGAACTATACAGGGTGCAAACATCGATCCGGACCATTATCTTGCTGCCAAAAGTGCGCTTTGATGCAAAAAGAAAACTAGATATCACAAATGTACTACCACATAACTCTTCCATCTGCTTCAAGAAATGTCGCGATGCAAATGCTTAGGAAAATACTGCATGCAAAACAACTCTGCAGCCAGCTGCTACGCAGGTCGAAAACAAAGCTGCGACGCAGTTGCATAAGTAGAAGATAAAAGATAAGCGGTGACTATTTAAATGAAAAAAACAAGAACTACAACAGGAATGAAACCCAGAAATTCTTTCAGCAAATAATGCTTTAATCTGAAGGATTAAAATATGAATCGTCTTTTTGCACAGAGATGCAGATGCACAAGTTATACTTAGCTCGCAGAAAAAATATTTTTACAAAATTTTGCCGTGCAATGAAATCCACAATTTCGCTATACATACAAATATACAACAACTATATGTTTGGGGACTATGAGCTGCAATCGAAAGTCCCATGAAGGACAAATTTAACTCCGCCATGGTTAAATTTGCTATTGCATAATGCCTTTGCATAATGACCCTGAAGATTACCGAAAGCGCCATTGACATAGTGGACCCATTTAAAACAGAAGAGACTTTTGTAAGGCGGTGCCTTATCGTGTGACTTCTTCAATTTGCTAATGCAGAAGATTCTGCAGGAAACTTATATTTAAAGAATGTTCTACAAAAAAAGTGTCATGATGGCGATTTCGACATTATTGGTCTCAGCACGCCAGCAGTAAGCAGAGCCTATGCGAGACTTGAAAAGCAGTCAAATAATATGTGCCTAGGAGATACTGACGACAACACGAATTACTCTAAGTCTAGCAGTTAATCGTCGCAGTGCATGAAGCCGCGCCTAATTTTTGGCGACTACAGTTTGAGGTTTTTCGTTTATTTAGGTACCAGTGTTGCTATCAAAAACGAACTAAGCTTGGAAATTAGACGGAGAATAACTCTTGCCAAAAAATGTCACTTTGTTTTTTCGATGGGAGAAGATAACTTTTTACAAATCACTTAACTTACCCTTGTTACTCTATGACGCGAGAAGCATGGACGGGCTTGACAGCGAAATTTTTGTAAGACATATTGACCTGTACGCGCTTTTAATAGGTTTCGAATCAGAAAGTACTAAGTTGTACGAGCTATTTGCTTATTTAAAGCTGAAAACTTTATAAGCGGTTGCCAAAAAAGTTGAATACGAGTTTTTAAATATGGCCTGTTACAGAGTATGACGCGACGCACGCAAGAAGTAGAGCTACTTTCTACTTTTGTGTGGTTGAGATAGCAATATAAATACCAGCCCGACACGGATCCGTTTATTTTAATCGTGTGTTTTTAGAGAATGACGATTTGCTAGTTTTTCCTATTTGGCTTTTTGTTACGCACTTGGGGTCCGAATTCGCGAAATAACTTTTTGGTGAGTCTAAACATCAGGACATGTTCTTCGCTTTTCCATAGTAGGAAAGTTTTTACAAGAGTGAGTTAATAACCCGACGCCTTAACCAAATTTGATGGTTGTTATGGGTGAACGCGCGGCACTTTTTAGATCACTAACTTCAATGGGTACTAAAGGCTACCCCAGGTGAACCACGGGGAGGTAAGTGTCCACAGTTGAGATGAAATAGGGACCAATATTGATCTGGGCTTTGCCAGGTTAAAACCAATCAGAGCGGTTACTTGGTATCCAACTTCTCTTACGTCAGTTTGGAGATTAAATGTAGAACAATATTTGCTAATAGATGCTGCTTTGAACTAAGTAAGCAGTTTTAAAGCAAAGCCAACTCCCGACAGACAAAAATCACTCTCAACATGACACTGATACTACCCGTGCTTACATATGCTTCTGAAGCATGAGCAGATGAGGCAGTGCTTGGAGTTTTTCAGAGGAAAAATTTTTGGAAAATCTATTAACCAATCTGCGTTGACGGAGAATACTGGTATCGTATGAACCGTGAGCTGTATAAGCTGTTTGCTGACATCGACATAGTTACACGCATCGAAATTCAACGTTTACATTGGCTAGGTCATGTTGTTAGAATGAAGAAAGATGCTCCAGCTAAGAAGTCATTTGAATGCTTACCCTGGTGCCGGATAACGCAAAAGGGAAAAACCGGAATTCCGATGAAAGGATCAAGTGGAGGAAGACATGTCGAAACTTGGCGACAGAAATTGGCAAAGAAGCGCAGAGGATCAAAGCGCCTGGAAATCGATTCTACGTTCGGATTGTGGAACAAACGTTCTGTAATAGTAGCTATCTATGTAAGTAAGTAAGTAAGCTTTTAGCATTTAGTTAAGCTGTACGATCATTAAACCGTCAGTCAAGATACTGTTTTCAAAGAGCTGATCAGCAGCTGTTACTTTCTTTTATATTACAGAAATTCATAAACTCGAAGAATATGAAATAAAAATTCTTCGCAGTGCATTAAAGTTTTATATTTACTCTACATTATTAAACAAAAATTAAAAATTTTTATAAAATGTACTTTCCATTAAACTGCTGTAAACGTTTTCATTACAAACTTAATTGGCCAATTCACAAGTTCTGTCGTATGGCTTATCGTTAAAAAAATGCGATTTTGGTAAATTCACTTGTAAATGGAGAAATTTCTTGCATTGCTGCAAATGCAAAATGGAAAACGTCAGTTTCATGTAGTCAACTCACTGTGAGCAAACTTTTTAGAAACGTCAACGTACATATAGATTTTTCGAGCATAAAAAAATAAAAAAACTAAGAAATCTTACCACGTTTAAAGAATTTGTTTCCATTTGATAATATTTAAAATTTAAATAAACTTTTCAGCTTTTTACTTTCATATGTTCTTCTTCAACTAAAGTTGACACTCATGTAATTTGATAGCATTATACCAAACTGGGAGTGGGAGTTTAAATTTGAGGTGATTTGGTTAAAAATATGAAATAAAAAGCAATTTTAATTAAAATACTAAAGAACCTAATTTGAATTTAATTAAGAATATATTAATCATTGAAAAGAAATATTTTGGAGTGTTATTTGTCACATACTAAAAATATTTTATCAAAATTATTACACAAGTGAAACATTTCCAAGACTGAAATAAATACACCATATGAAAGCAATCTAAAAATAAAACACACTTTTGTATGAAAATTACCAACAATAAAAATACGACGATAACATGAGCTTGTGAATTGGACAAATATATATTTGTAATATGTATATACATATATACAAATATTTAATTTAAAAATTATAAAAGGTTACGCATGTTTTCTTATCGTAAAGCTAAGAACAAAAACTGCCACCAAACTGTTTAAATCTTGCAAACGTGATTACACCTTCTTCTTTAATTTTTTTTTGTTTATAACCAAATCATCTTCATACTTAAAACGTTTTCTATATTATCAACTGCTATGATTTATAGTTGTTGTTAACCGCCAACCAGCCAAATATCTGAAGAAACTTGCATGTAGTATTAACCTTGACTTTGAATTTTTCAAATTCAAGCGCACACACAAAAAAACATTTTAAGCTTCTTGTCCGCCTATAGCTGACTAGTAAACCGGTTTACATTGTTTAAGCGTAAATATGAATTTGCCTACAAAATTGGTTTTTGAATAGCATAGGTCAGTTACTAAAACAAAATAAATAAATAAACAATAATACTAAGTGGGCATCTACTCAATTTTCATTTAGGTAGAATTTAATGAATGTGTTTAATATTTTTTTTTTTAATTTCAGACTAGACTGAACGTTAAACAAAGAATATTTGTGTGAAATTTGGTCTTTAGTATATTTAAAACCGGTAAAAAATTACTATTTTTCCTTTTAGATATGATATTAACTGAAACTGTTTGCCATTTAAGTATTGAAGATAAATAAAATGAAAAACAAATAAGGGTATCTCACTTGCCTTATTCCTATCCAATTAATTTTTATACCCTTCAGAAAGTAATAAGGGTATACAAACAGTACAAACTCGATAATCCGGACACCATAAATCCTGAGCATGTCAGTATTACTGGAGTGTCCGGACTACAGATGTTCATGTTTTTAACCTGCATACATAATGTAAAAAACTCGTTTTAATTAATTTTTTGTCGTGAATGAGGGTTTTCACACTAGACTAATTTTTAATCCGCACAATTTTTGTTCTTTCGTATTTACACTAGACTAATTATGCTTCCATAAAATTGTGCACGTATACACAGCTTTGTGTGTGTTAGTATTTTCTTTGTTTATTTTACGTTCATAAGTGTGTATGTGTTAGTTTTGTTCTGCTTGTGCGGGGTTGAAGCTGGTTGAAAAATTGTGGCAACCAAAAACCACTCTATTCACCGAAAAAGCCTACAAACTGCGATTTTATGCCAGCACAATTAGTCTAGTGTGAAAACCCTCAATGACACTAAATCAATTTTATATTTATATATCAAGTTTTTTTTTTATTGAAAAGAAAATAAAATTCAATACATTTAACATTTATAGGTATTTAAAATATGAAAAAAAAACTTTATGCATATGTAAATCAAAATGGCAAAAATTCCACGCGTAGACAAATATGTATAGCGATAAAAAGTTCCGTTATTATCCAAATGGCATTCTATGAACGAAAAAAAAAATACTGTCCGGATTTTAGAGAAAAAAAGTGTTACTGTCCGGTTTTTAGCGGTTGTGGTATCAACCGGGCAACTTACGGAATAGTTACCGAAAGGCTAACAGACATGGCTAAAAGAAAACAATCTGTCTTGGGCTAAATGTGGTCAGTGATTCACTGGTCTCGCTTGAGGGAAGTTGTTCTTGTTGCGCTGTGCCATGTACATCGCCGTCTAGTGGCACAGCAATACAAGGCTTAAAGGGTACCAATACCTTATCTGTGTAAAATAGAAATCGGTAGAAATGAAACGAAAGTAGATTTCCGAGGCTAACCAGAGTCCTATCTGGTACCACGGGAATCAGTTGGCCCCATGTGATTACCAAGTGCATGAACTGATTGATGGTGAGTTCACGTGGTGGCTGTGGTTATCCCCAAGCGGGACAACTGTAGAACGAAAGTTAATATACTGGGGTCCGTCCTGTACGGGCCCCAGAGTGACCGTGTAAGCGGTCTTATATGAACTAAGGTTCAACAAGAAAAAGTTTCTGGTTTCGGCGGATCTACCCAGGCACATGAGCAACTGTGGAAGTAGGCTATTAGCTGAAAAGGTGTAAGTGTGTTTGGAAGTAGGTGAATAGGGAAACCGGCTACAGACGGGGACCCTAGGATCTAAAATAAGATCCCGTCAAAGTAGTTGCAAATAAATGAGAAGGCCGGCATTGGCATTACGAAGCATGTGCGTGATTCGGTCCTGACTGGCGGTGAGAAGATTATGGAGCATTGATGATGTCGGATATATTTGATCCTAATTGGAATGAGTGAAATAATGATCCTTTTAACAGAGCTGGGCGTCGCATTCGTGTTGGGTGCGGCTGAGAATCATAACCTTTCTTGCTTAAGGTTAGGTGCTGTTTCACAAGTGTGTGAAGAGGTGTCTTTGTCGGCGCGGATCTGTTTTGATGATGAAGAAGCGAGATCAAAACTAGAAACGCAATTCGGGCTTAGATAGCCAAACTCCTCACCAAGGGGTCTGTTGTGGCTACACAGAGTCATAACAGAGAATTGGTACCTGGGTGGTTTAGCCGAGCCATTCTGGGGGCGTTGGTGGACGCTTTGTATTCACCAGTGTTGAGAGCACCGTGGGTATGCCTACCGGCCGGTACCACGTAAAATCCTTAACGTCTGTCCGGTTTGTAGCAGTGTTCGGATTATAGATGTTTCCGTAAAATCGTATTCTCGATGGATATTTTTCCTTTAAAGTCACAAGAGATTATGGATTGTCATTATAAACCCTATTTTTAAGGTAGCCCTAGTTAGATCGGGCGACCTCGGTGGCCATGGGATGACCCTAAAGCGACTGACCAGTTTTTGGGCTGAAATTTGGAATTGGAAATAAAAATAGAAAATGAAAAGACCGCCCAGAAATAATTATAACACAGATCAACACAATTTATAAGGTCGAAGGTTTCGTAGTCAATCTGAATACATGTGGTACTGAGCATTAATGCCTATAAATCACTTTTTTTGAATTGACTCTGTATCCTGAGATTTTCGTCATGAAGAAAAAAGTGGATGCATCACATAATTGGAATTTACTCGAGAACTAGTTATCCGATTTAATTAAAAGAAACACAAAATAATAGAAAACAAAATAGTCTTTAAGTTTCGTCTTCATAACTTTTTTTACCAGTACTATATTTTCAGAGATATTCAGAAAGTTTCATCAGAAAAATACTTTGCTAAAACACCTTACACACGGTCTTCTTTTGGTCAAATAATGTGCTTTCAGTGCCTCTTTTGCTTTCAAACGCTTGAAAACATGCCTTACTTGGAAATTATTTTTAATATAAACTTTAAATTGAGTAAAAAGCAAAAATGTGGGTAAAATTGTCACACCCGTCACAATGGAGTTGTACATATTCAGCTTCTGAAGTTGACATAGTTACTGTTGATTGCTTTTTACTTGAACAAGATGGTCAAGTTGATATGAAGCTTAATCTGTGTCTGTAAATGCAATAAATGTCCAGAAGAATTAAAAAAAAAAATATGTAATTCCGATTAGAATTAATAATTTTTAAGGAAATTACTTCCCAACTAAATTACCAACTTGATTATATTTACAAGGCATATGACTCAAATAATTATTTCTTGATAATTCATTACTTTCTATGTATTTCTGATAAGTGATTTCATTAAAAATATCATCGTGAAAATCGATATTTTATTTAACTTAAGTAAAAAATAGTTCAACTATAAATAAATAAAACGCTTAAGTAAAAACTTCAATTTCTTATCGCTATTTTAACTTTTTGATGTAATGTGTTTGGTGATTGATGAATTAATTTTAACAACCCCGAAAGAAAGTCATCATAAGGCAAGTTATTCTTATTGCAATCTAAAATTTTTAGCTGAGTTGTTTTGTATAATAACTTCGCCTAATTTGTTTTTTTTTTGTTAATTTTTTAATTTTATTTATGTAAAGTATTATTTAAGCATTTTTCAATGAGGACAAACAAAAATCACAAGGCGAATTAATTGATCAGGTGGTGTTAAGAGCACAGCTGATCTACTTTTTTCTTTCATAAATAAAGGCTGGGCGGTAATCTCGTCGGCCCAGATGATAAGTGCCAAAATGTCAAAATTATGCTCTCCCTGTGAAAATAAAACAACAAAAATAATTACTCATCGTTTTTTTTTCTATGAGCTTTTGTTTGACACGTTGGTACTAATTTGTACCAGATTACCTGATTAGTTGTATCATGGGCTGGGCTGTCAATATTGTTTTTGTTTACATATCTTTTTTGACACAGCAGCCAACGAAAATCACAACAAAAACAAAAATTTTTTTCGCCGCAAATTAATTGTTGTAAAATCACCACCACCTGATACATTAATTCGCCTTGAGAAAGCATTTATTAAAATTTTTTGCTGATCACGATACTACATACCACTCGATTCTTGCTTAAGTTAAGTTAGGCGGTTTATGCTTGTGACCATAGAACTTTTGGCAGTGTTTATATTAAAGAAATTTATATGCCAAAATTTGAATTTTAATTTGAAATTAAATACTAATTTAGCTTTTGAATCACTGTGGACTTATATGCTCAGGTAATCTTAATCAAAAATTTTTTATACAATTTATGTAAAAGCATTCTATGCTAACTTACTGCCTTTAACTTTTATTTAATATTTAACAATAACAATCAATTGCTAAATTATAAAAACCTTTATTCTTACGTCAAAGTTATGAAACTATAAAACAAAAACAAAATAATGCAAAACATAATTATAAAAAATGAAAACAAATTAAATATACTTAATTTTGTATAATTTTTTAATTTTTAATTTAAAAGTTATTGTTGTTGTTGTTTTTGTTTCGGCTAATAACACATTCAGATTATTGTAAATCTAAGGTAAAGAATTGTTTTTGTTGTTTTGATTTTGACATTACTCGTATGAAAAATAAAGAAATAACAATAAAACCGGCCGCTACACTGTGGCTTCAAAATATTTGTTAAAAACATTATTTTAAAATAGTCTTTACAAACACGTCGAATTAAACGGTCGAAAGTGATAACGGAAAAATATTAATAAATTAATAAATTTGAATTATGTATTTAAAAAAAAATATTTGTTTAGTTGAAGTTCTGATTGTTAATTAACAATTCTTAAGAGATTTTGGTTGAAATTTTAAGTGTAAAAACAAATTTATTGTTAAAACATAATTTATTTACATAAATAACTGCAATCAAATATTGTTCAAGTGTTTTGGAATTTCGAGGTTGGTAAATTTAAAATTAAGAAAATAAATTAAAAAAAAAAATTATTTTGTTTATTTTATATTAATATTGAATAAAGTGTAAGAATTTTTTAAAGTAAAACGTGGTAGGACGTAAAGCAAAACGCTGAGAAAATTTATCATGTAATGTGCACTATATGTATATATATTTTTCAATATATACAAATTAATATATGGGTAATTCCATTGTGACGGGTGTGACAATTTTGCTTACATTTTTGCTTTTAACCTAAAAAATTCAAAATTTTGATTTGAAAAAGAACGATGATTTTTTTAGGATGTTATGTTTTTAGTCGATTAATAGTAAGTAGATATTGCAAGAATATAAGTCTGTGACGGGTGTGTCCTTACAAATTTGATTTCAAGGGAATTTTGGCTTTAAGTTCGAGTTGTGTAAAATATTCCTAAGAACATATTTAAGTTTTTTTTTTTAATTTTTACGGTAGTTTAAAGTTTTTTCAATTGCATTTTTAAAAAATGTGACGGATGTGACATTTTTATCAAAATTTAAAAACGAAGTGCCGATTATTCTGTGTGCGATCATTTTAAGCTCTTGCGAAATAAATAAAAATAAAATATTAACCAATTTATTTATATTTCGATCATTTTCGTTTTCTTTTAGACGAAAATTTATCGATTTTTTAAATAAAGAAAACATAAATTTTTCCCAATTTGGGCCGATTTATGTGGAATCGACCACATGTAAATTTTATCGAAGCTTAAAGATTTTTTTTAATTTTTTTCAAATTAAAAATAAAAGAAATTGTGAATTCGTTTTTGCTTTATCTTTATCTTGTAAACAACATTTTTTCAGTCATGCCTAGCATTGAATGCCCATAATATAATATTTTTGTGAAAATTAAGAAAACGCATCGTTCATTGAATACTAATATTCTTTGTTACCTTTTACGTAGGAATAAGGTTATACAAATATTAGTTTAAAGGTTCTGAAATACAATTAGAAAATTCTGAAATACAAATAAAAAAATTTGCAATTCAATTGGAATTTTTTCTAAATAAAACTACAAAATTTTTTTTTAACTTTAAAACTTTGTCAATCATAGCTAGAGAAATTTTTATTTAAATTTACTTTTATGCAATAAAAATTTTGACCTCTTAAGGTCCTACTGATAATTTTTAATATTTAAAAGCTACAGGGTTGCATTTATGTTAAAAAATTAAAAGAAAATTTTTATCAATAAATGCACTTTAACTTCACTTACATATATGTACATATGTACTTACGAATATTTCGAATAGGTCTACGTAGTTTTATAATTATGTTATTAAATTTTTAGCTTTTACCGTTTTAAGATTTGAACAGTTTTAAAAAAATAAGCCAAAATTAACATTTTTACCAGGGCTCATAATTATTATCCTAAAACAAAATCAAAAAATAATTATTATTTTCTGATTTCATTTTTTTAACAGAATAATAATTTTGTTTTTAAAATTGTACTTTCTCGAGCGGAAATAATTATTGTTTTCTAGTTTTTATTTTTATACCCTTCATATAAGTGATAAGGGTATATATAAGTTTGTCATTCCATTTGTAATTTTTTTATCATAAATTTGCGACCCCATAAAGTATATATGTATAATCTGGACCCTTATAGATAGAGAAGTCGATTTAGCCATGCCCGTCTGTCCGTCTGATGTAAAAATGTCCATAGCTTCCCCAGAGTCGGCCTTACAGAAATAAAGAGTACGACCGACCTCCATTAGTTTCTCCTTGCATATTAGTTTCTCCTCGCATATGTTCCTAGAACATACTAACACCCTATCTCCACGGCTGAAAGGGGTTGCCATACAAAATTTCAAAAGAATGTAGTAAAAACCCCTATAACTTCCTTGGAGTCGCCCCTAGTGAAATAAAATGTATCACAACCCCTATTAGTTTTCGCTCTCAAGCATATTCCTAGAACATACTTAAAATTAATTTCAAAACATTTCGTGCCTACAACTTGCTTGAACTTTTTTAATTCAATAAGCATTTTAACCAATATTTTTATAAATTATACCCGAACCACATACGAGGTGGGAGTTTTTGGCATAGCACCCCTACACATGTCCTCCCGGAATAAGCAGTTTTAATTTTAGCTGACACCAACATTGCTTTATCATTAGCGGAAGTCACCTTAGTCTGCAAACACTTTGTGCATGCAATGGTACTTGGCAAAAAATTAATTATGCTGTAGGGTATAATATGGTCGGGTTTGACCGTTTTCGAATGTGTTGGAAGCTTAAAGAAATATTGTAAGCATGTCTTGAAGATACCTTTTTTTAAAAGTTCTTTGATGTTTCTGAAAACGAATTTGTAATATCTGCTTCCCAAGTAAAATACAATCGATTGTGGAGTAGTTTCAAAAATTTGAAGTTTAAAAAAATAGACACACAGACAGGGAATTTGTATTTTGGATCTATAGCTTAATACTCACGCATAAAAATTTTTAATAAAATTTGTATTTAACAGACACAATTTTTTTTAATTTTATTATACAATATGTATAGATAAATAAGTTTTATTAAATTATACACATAAATAGTTTCTATAATAAAATTAATTTTATTGATTGATTGTTTGTTTTCAATTGGAGATAAAATTAAAAACGTAAATAAATATTAACAGCTCATTTATAACATTTTATTAGTATTTTGATAGACAATTTTCTTAATTTAATAGAGTGTTAATGCTTCTTATAATATAAAACATATTTTAATGCGAATCAAACAATTCGCTTTCGGAGAAAACGAGTTTTACAAAAAATTTGAATTTACATAAAAATTGTGTACTTCTGCGTTTATTGAACATTGTAAAGTTCCCAAGCATTATTGTGGGAGGCAAAATACATAAGATGCTGTCACTGGAGCATGACTTCCGGTATCTAAAAACATAACGAATTAAAAGATTTTTCGATTTGTATGCGAAAAATTAAAAAAAAAATACGACATACATGAGTCGAATTTAAGTTGATCTTGCTTTAAGAACACTTACTTATGTAATCACCAGGGCAACCAAAAACATGCTCTTAAGAAAGAATGATAGAAACTAAATACTTCGAAAAAGCAGCATTTAAAATTAAATTGCGTTGACAAAGTGGCAAAATCACATTGCCAAAAAATTTCAGTACAAAATAGTTAAAAAGGGAAACCAAAATGCTGTTAAAAAATTTTTAATAAAATGGTCTTAAAACTAAACAGGTATCGACTTTTTGTCATATCAAAACAAACCAGAAAGTGTTTCGCCTTAAAATAAATAAATAAAAAAAAAAAACAAAAGCTAATAAAAACTCAAAAGATTCTTTGTTTGGTTTTTTAAATTAAATATAAAAAGTTCAAAAAACGTTTTAGAAACGGGGTCTACAAAAAAAATAAGATCTTAAAGGAAAAAATTCCAAAATATGCTGTTATATGCAAAAATATGCCTTAAAAAACTGACGCCAAAGCTTTGCAAAAGTTCTAAAACGGATGATGATAATAATGGGGTTCGCTTCAAAATAAATTATTAAATAAAAAACAAAAACTTACAAAAGATTTTTTGTTAGGTTTTTTTAAATTATATATAATAAATTCAAAAAATGTTCAAGTAACCGGGCTTACAACAAAATAAGCTTTTAAAGGAAAAAATACCAAAATATGCTCTTTTATGCAAAATATGCAAAAATATACCCTAACAAATCAATGCCAACATTTTGCAAAAGTTTTAAGACGGATGAATAAAAACATTATGGGTTAATGCGAAGCACAGAAAAAAATATGCCCCTTACTGGGAAATTCGTTGTCCACTTAGACGAAATTTTTAGTTAAATATAATTTAGTTTGCCGACATCAACTTTTCCCGAAATCGGTACTAATTTGAGGGTATGTGTTGATGTAGACATTTTATCGATATTTTTATGAAAGTAAATACCATTAATATATAATTTAACAGTAATTTGATTTGCAAGTCGACGTCAATAGTGTCGCCATTGACATTTGCAATAAGGGTGATGATTTTGCATATTTTTGGTTGCCCTGGTAATCACTAAAGAACGGGTTAAACTATAATTTAAAACGAGAAAACTTAAAATATTTCTTTAAATGGCTGTAGCGGTCATACAATTTCCCTCATTTGTTTTTAAAACGTAAATAATAAAATAAAATTATAGGGCCCGACCGAATGTTCGGTTTATATAAATATTCGAAGTTTGGCGTGTTCATCAAATTTTACCAAAGGTTAACCGATTTCTTCCAGAAAATCTATTTGCTGCCCAAAAACAAATACAAAACGTGTACACCATTTTTAAGTAAAAAAACCATATGCGCTCAGTTTGTCTTTGGTTTGTGTTCGGGCTTGGCCCAACAATAGAAATTTGAACGAAGTTCCGGTTCAGTTTTAAAAAATGCAAGTCCGGTCGGGTTCTATAAAATAATTTTGTGGCGGGTTTGTAGTCGATATAGTTTTTTTTTATTGAAAACTTTAGTATAGGGGACACCACTTCCCGCGCTTTTACCTGTGCAAAGCCTGCAGTACACGAAATGATAAAACCTACATGCACATGCAGCTCTGACGTAATTTTGGCGTCATCATAAAACCACTTTGCTTCAAATGAGTCGTAGAAACTTTATGATGACGTCAAAACTACGTCAGAGCTACATGCAAAGGTAGCTTTCTACAATTCGTGTACTAAAGGCTTAAAAATTTTCTTTCGGAATATAAAAATCATATTAAAATTTTTTTGTAGAAGGGGTAAAGTTGGTAGCTGTTAAATTAGTTTCCGAAATAAAGCGTTCCACAGAATTTAAAATAATAATCCGTTGGTAAGAGGACCACCACTCTCCTTGCTCTTATCTAACTATTTTTTTTTAAAGTAGATACTGTAGTACGATTGCTTTGAAGAAGGCCTAAAGTCAATAGCTGCTATAGATTAAAAAAATACCAAAAATGTAAAAGCAGTACTTTTTGTCTACCTAATTAACTTTCGACCACTATAGGATTCAATAGTTCTTAATATCATACTTCTAGACTCATACCAACAAAAAAAGTACCAAAACTGTAAAAAAATACTTTTTGTTCACCTACTTGACATTTTAGCTCTATATGGGTCAATAGTCGTATAAAATTCATATTCATAGACTCATGTTTTAAAAAATGTAAAAAAGTACCAACGATTTTAAAAAGGACTGTTTTCCAAAAAAGTATCTTTTGTGGCTGTCAAACGCAGTTTGAACTATTTTGTTGTCCTTGTTGATATATTATTTATAAAAAGTTTCTACAAAGTACCAAATATAACTTTTATTTTCTTTTTGTCGCTTAGGGTCTAAATATCGAAAAAGTACCAAATCTTGTTCAAATTTTTTGAAACCTTTCGAACGCAACCTGAATTGTGTTTTCATCTTAATTGGTTTAGAATTTGCAAAATGGACCAACATTTAACTTAAATCGTAAATTTACCCCTTAGGGTTCAAAGTTTCAAAAAAGTACCACATACGGGTTTGATTTTTTTTGAGTGAAATACGATACTCCTTAAATTTATTTTCTTGTTGTGAAGTACAATTGTTCTGGTTAAAAGTGAAATATTATTTCATTATTATTTCGCGGATGAGCACTTTGTGGAGTGTATGGGGTTGTATCTCGGCAATGGCATCACAAATGTTGGCCTTCAAATGCTCAATTGACTCTGGTTTGTCAGCTTAACACTTTCCTTCAACGGTGCCCCACAAAAAAATAGTCCAACGGTGTTAAATCGCAGCTTCTTGTCAGCCAATTGAAAAGATGATTTTTTTTGGCATAATCAACATCATCGTGCAATTTCTCCTTGGCCCATCTAGCGAAGCGAAAGTGGAAGGTCATGCGGCTTCAACTCTTAAACCAATTGAACTTTGTAAGGCGTCATACCGAGATCTTGAACACGATGACGAGTTAGTGTTAATGGATTCTCACGCACACTCTCAGCCACAGCAAGCTCATGTGTTGGGACATCAACAATAAAACCAGCTTAACGAACTTTAGCAATTAACTTGCATACACCGGGCACTGTTGGACCTTTTCTGCGTCTAAATTTTGTACGACATTTTCGTACAATTTCCGACCAATTAATTTTGTTGTGGAAATTAATTTCCAATAAATCCTGGCGTTGCTCAAGCGTAAATCGATTTATTTTATTTAGGGGAGCAAATATACTAAATTTTGTGAGCAGTCTCAGGTATTTTTTTACCCACGGAAAAGAGTATCCTGGTCCTTTTGGCTGACGGTGCTCGCCACGGAGATTTTTATACTCGCAGCCTGCGGCCTTAGTTCAGCACCTGATCGCCTTGTGCTTGAGTGTTGCACAGTGGAAGAGAAATCGAGGCATTTTAATTTCTGGATGTCGCAGAGTGTAATACCCTCGAGCCCTAGAGCAGCTTGGCTATGCACATAAATGGTAATGCACTCTCCGCTTAGACTGCTGTTCTGCCAAGATAAGTGCGTGGCTTGCGTTTTTGCCAATATCTCCGCTTGGAATACATAGCTTAAGATCAAATAGTTGTATAAGTTTACTTATCTCTTCTGGGAAAAATAAATCTTGTCTCTATTTCAAAATAAAACAAAAAAAAGACAATGCACATATAAATGCAAATCGATAACGACACAAATCAAATTTAAAGGACACAAAAATGCTGATAACATTATCAAAAACAACCCACAGGAACAAGTACATGAGTAAGACCAGAAATTGTTGTTTGAAAAATATTTCCGATTTGCATGTTAAAGTACTGCAAATTAATCTGGAAAAAAATTTGTAAAAATAATTTTGTTTTTATTTAAACTTAATTCTAATAGTACTTGTAATATTTATTAAGGAAGTGTCGTGCATTTTGATGCGCGTCATAAAACAAAACATGTTGTTATAAGTTAATTTTTTTCGCTTTTAACACGTGATTATTCCAATGCAATGTCATGATTTGTTTGTATATTTATAAGCTTATCTATAATTGGAATGAAACTAAAGACCCACGGGGGGCTCTGTTCATTAATTTGTTAAATTGCTATGAAGTTTTTAATCGAAAATACAAATCGTCGATTTTTGAAATTTTAGCCTCTTAGTTTTGTTAAAAAGGTTTTTGGTTTGAAATAAACATTTACGATTCTTAAATGATTTTGGGTCCGCTTGTGAGGCTTCTTAAAATGGCGTCATCGAAGAAATTGTAAATGAATTTAAATAAAATTGGGGTGGAGTTACTCGCACACCCTTGTTTGTTTTAAAGAAAGGGAATAAATAACCTTTTTTTTAGGAAACTAACCCACTACTTCGTAGGCGCAGTTTTAAATATTTGTTTAAGCAAGATACTAAACGCGTAGGAGAAATTTAATCTAATTTTTGTCCACTTAGAGGATTCCCGGTCTTAATCGGATTAATACACCTAAATTTCTATATTTAAACTCATACTAAAAAAGGCCCCAAAAACGTAAATAAGTCCTTCTGTACTTAGTTGACTCCCAAACTATAGCTGGGTAAAATGTCAAAAAATGTGAAAAAGGGACTGTTTGACCTCAATCTGGCGAGATTGTCGTTAATTAATATTTCTGGTTTCATTATCTGGAAAAGTTAAAGTATTAAAAATGTAAAAAAATAACTTTGTACTCACTTATTTCACTTTTGACCTCGATCTGGGTAAATAGTCCTTAATTTCATATTTTTAAGCTCAAAATTCCAAGAAATGGAAAATATATAGCAAAACTGTAAAGTAAGTCAATTAAGTTGGCGTCTGGCCTTAATCGGGGTCCACGGCCGTATAAAAATAAAGCAACAGTACTAAAACAGAAAAAAAATCTTTAATTTCATATTTGTAGACTTATATGCCAAAAAAAGACAAAAAGTGCGAAATAAGTACTCTCTATCTACTTAGTAGACTTCCGACCTTAGTCGGAGTCTATAGCCCGTCTTTTTATATATCTGTAATTATTATCTGTAACTGAAAAAAGTACCCAAAAATTATTAAAATATTATTGCCTTTTTTTGGGCTCCTAGTGGTACAAGTGTTAAAAAAGTACAAAAAACATTTTCATATTTTTCGAGACCTTTTGGGCGCAATTAAAATTATGCTTCGATCATTGTTGGTCTCGAAGTTACAATAAGTACCTTAAAAGTGCCAATATATAAATTTTACCCCTAAGATTCCAAAACTTAAAAAAGTACCTAAAACATTCTGTTTTTATGAAGGACACCCATAAAACTCATTTTTAGTTTAAAAGCTAAAAAAAAAAAAACAAAAAATAAAATTTTACTCCTTCAAATCCATAATTAAAATAGCAGCCCAAAATCATTTTCATATTTTTTTTGAGGCCCGTCGAACGCAGTTTGTTTAAAAAAGTTTATAAAAAGTACCATAACATGATTTTTACCCCTTAGGGTAAATTTAACAATTTGTTTTTTGAGAGCTGTCGACCCACATTTAAATTATGTTTGTGTCTTCATTAATTTTTGGGCCTAAAAGGTACCAAATTATAATTTTTTCTATTAAAACATTAAAAAATATATATAAAAATATGTAAATACTTTTTCGAGATCTGTCAAACGCAATTTGAATTATTTTTCAATTCTTATTGGTTTAAAATTAAAAAAAAATACCTTTTAGTACAATAATATAATTTTATCCCTGTTTTACCCCTTAGAGTTCAAAATTTAAAAAAAATTATTGAAAACATTCATATTT
Source organism: Melanophora roralis (assembly GCA_963583895.1). Classification (NCBI taxonomy): domain Eukaryota; kingdom Metazoa; phylum Arthropoda; class Insecta; order Diptera; family Rhinophoridae; genus Melanophora; species Melanophora roralis. The sequence continues at coordinate 77,814,728 of OY757188.1, forward strand.
GTCGATCGCAATTTAAATTATAATTATTTTTAAAATTAACTGATTTAAAAGTTAAGAAAAGTACGAAGTACCAAAATTTAGTTTTAACCCCTAAAAGTACGAAATTTCGAAAAACGGTCAGGCACGGGCCCGTTTTAGTTTTGTGGTGACTACGATACTTCCTAAATTTAGTTTTCCTGTTTGGCTCATTTTCAACCCCTTATCGTTTTTGTAGACCTTTACATGTATACCTTTAAGTCTCCAGCGGGGTGACGAATGAGTAAGCCAGCCAGTCAGTAATTAATGCCACTTCTTTATATAAATAAATATTATTTTAAAATATTTTTTATTATAGCGTTGCCATACCTATATATATGTGTTAGTAAATTAGTTTTAAAATTCTTCGGCATCGATAACAAACTTAAATATATAACTTTTAGATTTTCCTTTATTTAGGTTATACGGAGTGTACCTGGTAAAACTTTTGCTTACCTGTTAAGTTAGCAAGTAATATTGGAGATGAACAAGCACTAGTTACCTTTTGGCCGAATAACTAGTTATTTTTGTTTGAGTTGTCCCAAAATTCACGACCCGCACATACAAATGTGCTTAAAAAAATCAATCGAATAACCGGTTACCAATGATTAACTGCACAAAATAAATAAAAATTTAAGGTTTTTAAAACAAAAACATTCTATAAAGTCTGTTTCATAATATTATTTTTGACGCCCTTACAAAAAAGTAGTTTTTTGTTGTAACGACCTCATTACCTTGTAACCTATGAAGTAATGACACCTCATTACTAAAATTCAAAAAAATTTCGCTGGGTATAAGTTAAATAGCGAATCATGCTTTTTTTCTTTTATTTTTTTTATTTTTTTTTTATTATATTTTACTTAAAATATAATAAGATTATATATTTTTAATTTCTTGTTAATGGAATGAATATTGCATTTTTCCTCCAGCACGATTTTGCATTTTCGAGAAACGCAACTTCCGTGTATTGCCGTAATAAAAAAAATTGCAATTTTTAATTGTTTTAACTAGTAAAAAAATTTTTTTTTTACTTAATAAAAACATGAATTTGTTATTTCAAGCATCTTTTAAAAAGTTTTTTTATTTAAAATAAAATTATTTTTAACAAAGGTTTAGCATAAAAGTTAAAAGAAATAAAAACTAAAAGTTATTAAAGAACCAAAAATTCAAAAGAAACTGTATTAATTTAACTTATTTGAAACGCCTTATTCAAATAGATAATTTGTTTTTTAACATTTTAAAAATTTTAGCTATATCACATGCATATAATTACATTTTTCCCTAAAACGATTTTCTTATTTAATACTTGACATTACGGCAGTAAAAGTCCTTCAAATAAGAAAACGAAACTTTTAAAAGACACACATTTTCTATTATGACATCACGCTTTTATTTTCTTTGAAAAACCTGTATATTTCCCACCATATATAGAGAAGAGTGCATAATAGAAGAAAATTTGTACAGCACTGTTGCCATGCCTAAATGAATTGCCAAAAACTTAACGGGGACATTAGCTTATATTCAATAAATTGTTTATATGAATGTATACCTGAACATATCAACTTGTAGGTACTTTTTCAAAAAAATTATTATATATATTTTATAAATTTATATTTGAACTTTTTTATCTTATAATAACTTCTATTTATTCGGCTTTGAGTTCATTATTGAAATTGTGACAGCATGGACAGAACGGAAATTTTATTACAAATTAAGTAATTCCAAAATTAAAATGTAATGAATTTTTAAAACAGTTTCTCATCAGCATTTTTTTATTCGGTACCACCGTAGGTTGTAATATGTTCTACTTAACTAGAATTTGAATACGGGAATTAAATTAATATTTTATATGGCAGAGACCAAACTTAATCCACATATAACCCCACATACAACTAGTGATAAATGCAAATTGAATGTGAATAAGAACATAGGGCTTAAAACTTTCGATTACGGCAACCAGTTGCAATGCAACTTTGCATAACCCAATTCTCTTTTTAAGATACGGGTTAAATCTACATAATTGCAAATCTCCCGGAAGGCCTACGCCATAGCCAGGATAAGGCCAATGCTCTACGGGATTTTGGTTCTGGTGGTACCCTAATTTTGCCACTGAACAGACATCGTAGCCAAGAGCTACAAATAGCTTTAGAACTAGGTGTTGGCTGCTTAATATGGTAGCTTGCTTTTGAACCAGAAGTTATGTAAAGCAAATCCCAATTAAACCAACTAGTCCATGAACTAAGTAACAGAAGCTCCGGCTGGCTGTCGATAAAAATTCTAATATTTCCCTGAATATTTCTGTTATTAACATTTTACATACTTAATGGATAGCAAAAACTGCAACCTGAATTACGTTGCATCCATCAAGCATGACGGTATGCTAAAAAAACCCAGTTCATCTTAGGATGGTACGGTATTCTGGCATTATAGGTCTCCATTAGATGACCCCCGCACCACTCAATTCTAAGGGGATTAAAACTTTAAACACTAAAAAAACCGCATCGGGCTTAATACTGTCAAAATGTTTCTCCAGAATCGAGGGCAGTGTATCAAAAATAGACTGGCCACTTCAAGTCGCAATCAACCTTCTTTGCAGCTTGACAGATATTATCCTTTTCTACTGTCATGGGTAGCAAATCGACAATGTCCGGTCAGTCAATCGCCCCGCTATCCAGTTTTGTACCATACTTTGTGTACCAGTGTATCAGCAACACAGTTTTCCGCATTGGTCCCATGTGCTTGCTAGAGTGATGTCTGGCATTCACGAACTAATTGTGATGTAGACCATACTTAATGGCGGCTCGACTGTCAATTAATATGTCGGTATTTCTGCCAAATATTCTGTAATACCGCAACCAGTTAGATGCTTTAACAATTAGATTGTACTACACTGCATTCATCGGGAAGTCTAAACGAGATTCACATACCTGTTTGTGCAGTGATATGCCTTTACCGGCACCAATTTTCCCTTTGACCTGTCCGTATGTGTTTCGAAAACAACAGGTACCGAAAAATGTTATATCGTCCGCCCCCTTTCCTCTGAAATATCGAAGGAGAATTTCGTATGAGAAAAGGTTTCGATGTGCAGAAGTCAATCAAATTGGGATCAAGGTTGACAGGCTAAACAATACTTGGATAAACACATGTTCTGTGTCTTCTTCCGCCAATACATGTAGTCATATCACGTTATTCAGCACCAGCTTCTTTTTTAGAAAATAAATCGAAAGTCAGTTACAAAGGGCCAAAAATTACCTATTTTGAGTCAATTCTATTGCTTCTGTTATGGGAAATGACATACTGCGCATCATCTTTTTAATGTGTGACAATTAGAGGTAGAGTTCGTAGCCTTCCACCAGACTAACTCTTTGTAGAAGAGAATCATTACTATCACCTTCTTTTAAATTTAACTGACGTTTGCCTACATGCATCGCCGTCTGGGGTTTTACTACTCTGGTTTTGTCACCTCCACATTTGGCTTGCTCCACATTTGGCTTGCTATCTAAATTGATTTCCAGATACTTTGAGCTGTCTTACAGAGTCAATACTGTTACATTTATAACTGCAAAACATTTAAAGCGATTGACATTAAATCTGTCAGACATGTCGTGTTAAATTCCTAGAGTGCTAACATGCATTTGTTAACAGTGAAAATACATCCTCATCGTGATACAAATTACCAGGTAGTCTCGTCCGCCCAGCTGATTAGAGCCAAAATGTCAAAATTATGTTCTCCCTGTAAAAATGAAACAACAAAAATTATTACACATCGTTTTTTTTTCTATGAGCTGTTGTTTGACACTTTGGGTCTAATATGTAGTTGTCACAGGGACGAGACTACCTGGTTATATGTATCATGATCCTCATTTACAAAATAAGCTAAGACAAAAACCCGTTACATTACAGACGTTTGCATGTCTGTAAGAAATCGTTCAGAAATCTTACAGATACCTGTAGTACGATTCAGTAACTTTTAACGATTCGACGATCGTCATATTTATCGACAGAAGTTATTGTTTGCTGCTACGGTTAAGTGATTCACTAAGACGTTTTTAACGATAGTGGATAAGTTGATTTTTGTTTGTATTTTATTAGTTGTAAAATAATTTTTAGCACAGCGAAAATCATAATTATAGCAAAAATAATATACAATATACAAAATAACCTTTTGTCGATACAACTAACAACACAAAAATTATTGCCGTTAAGTTATCAAGTATAACGATTGTAAAAATTGCTAAAAAGTTTTGCTGTTTACTTAACAATAACAGCTGACTTTAACGGAAGTGAATATCCGTAAAAACTTTACCGAATGGCAAAATCGTTATATTAATTGGTAACTTATTTTAAAGATACGAATATCGTAAAAATAAGTTACTGAATCGCACTACTGGTGTGTAAAAATTGCCAGACATGTCTGACAGAAACCTGTAAGATATCTTTTCGAATTTATCGAGATTTTTGTTAGATTTGTCTAATATAGATATTGCCAGACAGTATTATTTGCTAACTTACTAGGCAAGTAAAGGTTTTGCTGGGATTGTCGGGCCTTGTCGATTATAACTTGTTTTGTTTGTCTTTTATTATTGTGAAAGTTGGCAACTCTTGTTTGACATATCGTATTTGACTATTATGCGGATATTTTGCTGTAAATAAAAGTAGTTCACTAACGACTCTCTATGTAATAACAACAACAAAAAAGCGACAGTATAACATAAAAAAAATTTGTATACAAATCCTACAATAACAAAAGCAACAGATTTATAAGAAAATAGTGTGCAAGTAAATAAAGAAATAAATATGTACTTTTAACGTACATAAAAATGTGTAAATTAAATAAAGAAAAAGAAAAATTAATTTATAAAATCTAAGAAAACATGAATTTTCCGCATTTGACTTTTCGTAACGATTTTGTAATTTGGTTTTTAAAAGAAGCAGCAATTAAAGAAGAAGTGTTTAAAAGTTTTTGAAAAGAAGCATTAAAATTTATCTAAAATAAATATGTTACATATTTAAGATTTATAAATATTAACAGTTTAAAAAATTGGCTTACATTTTTGTAAATACAGGGATATTTGCTTATATTTGGCGGCTATCAAACGGGAAAGAAGAAAAGAAAATCCCATGTAGAGTTTGTTTTTAAAGGTACCTTTACACGGTAATACTTATATTACGATATGTCAAAAAATGTTGTGGGATAATACAAAATCTCATCATGTAAAAGCATTATGTATTGGGTAGGAGAGAATACGGATGCAAAATTTGACAAGTGTTCGGTAAATGTTTATTTTCTAAACCATTTTAGAAACTTGTGTATTCTCATCACATCAGACGTGTGAAAGATTGGCAGCATTTACAGCATCTAATGAAGGTGGCTACACTTAATGAAACAATACACAAACAATCAAAATAAAAGCAGATTTTTTTCATGTTGTTTTTGTTAATATTGTTGAACCTTAACCATATGGCGTTACCCCAAAAAGAAAGTGACAAGAAGCAACCGATTTTGATTTTACCAACCTCATCCGTGTAAACATGAAAAATAGTTAGAACAGATTTTTATTCTCTTTTTTTAAACACGGAGAGAATTTCATAATATTTTGATTCTACAAAATCTAATTACTTTGTATTACCGTGAAAAGGTACCTTAAACAATATGGATTACAATTTTTTACAAATAGAAAGGTATTTAAAAGACGTTTAATTAGACATACTATATCAAATTTCTTTTAAAAGTTTTCGAGAAATTAATAAAGTTTTAAAAAAAAATACATGCATTTAAATTTCACTAACTAAAGGGTGACCCATTTTTTAACTGTTAACAACGTTGGATAAATTTCACAATTTTATAAAATATGTTGGATTATTCAAACGATAACGAACCTAAATTAGAAAATTTAATCTAATTATAAATATACTAAAGTAGAATGTTAAGCTTACTTTACACTTAAAAAATATTTGACGAAGTTGAAACTATTTTTTTGTATTAAACACTAGCCATCCTACACCAATGTATTTTGTTTTTATTTATGTGAATTTTTTACATTATTTTAGACAGCTGTTTAGGTTAACTGTTAAAAGTGCTTTCGCACGATAAGTATTTTACACATGACTTGTCACATGTAATTGCGTATGTCTGTCAAAATTGTCAATTTAGAGACGGTTTATAATTTTTGCTTTCACACGTACGTATGTAATTACATCTGACATAACCTCCAAACCAAAATAAACAACTTACTTTTCCTTGTTGTTATTCTAAAAACAGCTGATGACACATGCTTTGTCAGATGAAAATAGAGCACGCTCTAATTAAAAATTTGTCCTATGACTTTTACATATGTATTTCACACATGTAATGTTTTAACGGGTTCACGAGGCATATATCAATTTCGCACTGCAAAATCTGACAAGTTATGTGTAAAATACATATCGTGTGAAAGCACCTTAATTAAATTTAGAAATTGCACTGATCAACTCGTTATTTAACTGGTAATCCGAATTCCATCAGCTGAAAAACTTATGATTCGCCTAAAAAAAATTGTATAGAAATCATCATAATTCCATTGATATTTTGGGCTTAAATAACGTATGAGTGAGCGAAGCAGGTAATAAGGCTGTAGTGTGAACATGATATAAAAAATAAACAAATCGTTTAACTTATTTGTTTGAACTATTAACACAGTTTTGTCTGTTTATATTACGCATTCTTAATTGGGCTTGCCAATTGTTTGTTTTTTTTTTGCGCAGAAATTATGCCAAAAGTCTTCTTCACATTTTTTTTCGCTTTTTTGTTTAAAAATAATTTTTTTTGTTTGGTAAACTTGTTTTGATTTATATAATTTTTGACAGTTGTGCAGATTAACTGTCGATTTAATTTAGAGATAGGTTAAGTAAGGGCTAGCTGCCGTTAAAGAAAAGGATATAGCTCACTTGGGTCCGCTTAATTCGGTCCCTTTGTGTTACCTGAAGAGTCAGATAACAAAAAAAGAAGGAAAGAAGAAATTTAGAGAAGGATAAGAAAGAATAGTAGAATGAAGCACCTACCAGAGTCTGTGGTGGGAATCGAACCCACGTCTCCCAGACTGGTAGATTCGTGCACCTACCACTGATCTGCCAGCATAATTTAGAGATGACACAAGTTTACTTTTAATTTGGCTGTTAATCCAAATTCAAATTTCTTAAAAAACGCACGGTTTTCTCTTAAAAATTTGTATGGAAAACATAATAATTTCGTTGATAATTGGGGGTTGAATAACAAATGAAAGAGCGAATTACGTAATTGGGCTGTAGTGTGACTCTTTAAACTTTCTCGGGTTCCCTGTATTCATCATGTTTTTCATAGTTAATAGGGGGGATACTGGCGGCAAATTTGCTTACTTCATACTTTAAATTCGTGAAGGGAAAAATTACCAAAGGCTATTTCATGAAAAAAGCACGTTTTGTGCAAGGAGTAATATAATTTAGTAAATAATGTTTCCATCTCTTTTCGGTGAAGAAATTAAAAAAAGTTGTATTTGAATTCTCAAAAACCTCTTCTTGCTTGGGAGGGGATTTGACTTAAACTCTCCAGCCTCTAGCTTTACTCTTTTGGGCTATAGCATCATAAAAATTTAATCAGCTAGAAGCGTTACGCTTATTTAATAAAATATTTGTCAAGTGTGAATAAAGTTAAACCCATTCAAAATGCTATAATCACAATTGTATGACACTTGTATGACATTTACAAAGTGTTAAATAAAATATTTATTAATTTTTTTAATGGAAATAAATACAAACATATGTTCCATATATAAAGTTTTTTTCAGTTAAACCAAAGCAAAAATTGTATTGATATTTGTTAATATTAGGTGTGTTCATTTACAGAAAATTATCAATAATTTTCGATAATTATTACTAGTAAGTGTTCACGTACACAAAAGTTAGCAGCTAGAGAGCCAAAAATGAGCGTAATATGTTTAGAAACAAAAATGTTTCTGATAATTTCTGTTAGTAAAAATTTAACTATCAGAAATTATTCAAACAGCCTTTCTGTCATTATGCCTTGAAAAAAATTTTATTTTTAAATTTTATAAGTTTATAAAAGCAAAATACATCTGCTTGCAAGTTTTGACTGTAAAAGTGTTCATTTACTTTTAAATATTTTTGAGAGCAATTTTGAAAATATTTTTTTTATTCTCTCGTTGCTAGTAATTACTGGAAAGTTATTGAACACAACTATTATCATATTTAATTTTTTTTTTAAAATCGATTAATGACATTTAAAGTCAAGGTTAAGAAAATAATCAAATATTAACTTAAAGTTTCGTAATGGGCTTATAGACAGAACTTAAAAGCTTAGCTTCTTTTTGTATAAGCAAAGAGCTAAAGAGGTTAGAATTCCAATTTCTGAACGAAAGTCTTTTTAAAGCTCCTAAATATTTTTGTAGCTTTTATACCCTTCACATAGTCATATCAGCTTTTTGTTTTATTTGTAATTCTGTACTATTTATTACCGACCCCATAAATTATGTTTTCTGGATTCTACAGATAAAGAAGTCAGCTAAGCTGAATTTGAAGAAAAATTAGTTGTGGATGCGAACATAAACTTTATTTAATTTTTATACGCTAATTCTCGGAAACAATTGAATCTATCGACTTAAAACCTGTTACAGAGTGGATCTAGTATGATGTGCACAGTAAAAAAGGGTAGGAGAAAGGGGAATAGTAGCCCCTAAACTAATGGGCAATTTTTTTTTAGTTTTAAATACGCCTTACCTATGAAACTATAAGAGCTTTCGGCTTCAAAACTGCTTTAAATTAATTCTAGAAAATGATTTGTTTTTCTAAGATGATTAAAATTAGTTGGGTAAGAGCAAGGGGAATGACAGCACCCCCCTATACTATTGTTTTAACTTATATATCGAAAATAACTAAGCTTTTCAATATCTATATAACTTTTATACCTTTTTGAATGTATTTTTCAATAATTGTATTTAAAGCTAAAGAAAGCTTTTCGGTTACCCTGATTATTAAGCATTTAGTTCGCCTGCCTATCTCTCTAACGACTACATTTTATATTTTCTAATCTGTTATTTTTCTTATATAAAACAACAATTTTTATTTAATTAATAATTAAAACGCGTAATAATTTAAAAAAAATGCATATGTTTTTGTGATAACAACTTAATGGAAATTTAAAGTTTTGATGCTAAAATTACAGTGCATAATTGTGCTGATTACACTAGGCAGCAAATAAAGAATTTTTTTTAAATACAAAAAGGAGACAGTATAAGTTCGATTATACTATTAAAGGGTAATAAAACTTTTTACTCCGTTTGGCGAGGTTGGTAATGATTTTCTTTTTTAGGGCCTCAAAAGTTTTGGGAAAAACCGTTCGAACCCTAAAAAGGGGTAGTCATCAATTTAGCTTAGCTGAGCTTAGGATTTTAAGACACTGTAATAATAGAATCATACCTATACTTCTAAATCTATTAATTTTGCATTTAAAGGATATTTTTCTAGGACTTCATGGATACTTATAGTGTCTAGACACGTTTAGATTGCATTGATGTGTTTAAAAAAAATTGTTCGCCGCCTCACATGGAAGTCACATATAGATGCGAAGTTGACGCAGATGAAACTTAAAACGGCCCAAATCCACTGGCAAATCGGTAGAAACTCTGTGCTACGTCTTGATTGCGATTTTCTACTTTACAACTTAATTTTGAAACAATTTGGTGCTACGGGATACAATTATGGGGCACTGCCTCCGCCTCCAACGTAGAAAAAATTCAACGCCGTCAAAATAAAATCCTAAGAATGATAACTGGTGCTCCTTGGTACATTAAAAACAGCAACATCCACAAAGATCTGCAAGTTCCACTAGTTAAATGCGAAATTCTTAATTATGTGGACAAGTATTTAAACAAGCTGGAAACACATCCAAATCCACTCGCTCGAAACATTTGCAACATAGTAGACACACTCGTCTGAAAAGAAGGGACACTATTGAACTTAGATGAAACTGTTTAAATTAATTTACTTTGTTATGAGAACTTAAATTTTGGTCTGGCACTGGCTGGTCTAATGAAAATTAAACAGTTTTAAAATTTGAATGCTTATTGTTACTTCGCCAAAGGCGAAGATTCAATAAAAATATGAAAAAAAAAATTTTTTTTGATGGCTAAAGTTTTTTTGAATATTTAAAGTAAAAATTTTGGATTCCATGCAAGTTATTCCAAGAAAAGGAGAAAAAATAATTAAAAACTAAAAGGTTTAGAGTATTTTTTATAAAATAAATTTAGTTAAGTCTTAGGTACAATATTGCTGAATATTGTTAGGTGCTATAACCAAGTCTGAATCAGCTATTGAATAAAAATTGATGAAACCCCTTTTTGAGGGGTTCACTGTTTTCCCGAAAATGTTGAGGCCCATAAAATGAAAACTGTCACTAATCTTGCCAAAATGAGTATAGGGATTTGATAGTAGAATCGAACCTACACGATTCCGTCTGTGTAATTTTTTTTTAACTGTTGCACAGTGTTATGTATGTAATTGCATATGTAAGTATGTATACATATATGTATATTAGAACATGCAGATGTACAAATGCAAGTGGAAAAAAATTCTTAAGAAATTATACGAATAAAATCAATAACACAAGTTCAAATTCCTTTAAATTAACAATTTGTTTCGTGTTTTTTTTTGGTACGAGACAAGACAAGCAAACAATTATTTTTTGATTACAGGTGAGCGAAGTTATGTTTTTTTTAAATTTTATTTTTTTTAGTGGATTTTTAACAACAATGTGTTAATTAAAAATTGAAACACATTTAACTGCCACTGTTGTGCGATTGTTTTTATTATTTTGTTGCTTGGCCTGTATGTCTGTTTTTCTTTCTGTTGTTTGAATATCTCAAATATTCTTTATTACTTAAATACCTATAAATAAAAAAAAAAAAAATATGTATTGTTAACCTACATGTACCCATGAATAATTCTACAAACATACATACATTATTACATATTTATAATGATTTTGTTGGTAACTTACGCACATAGCAAACATTTTTAAATAATAGTAATTAAAGTGTAATTTGAAAAGTTAAATTTTTAACAAATATATATGTATATTAGTTCGTATTTAGGCATTACCCCTCTCACTAAATAAACCCTCTAACTATTAGTTATTAATTTCGGTAATCAATAAAACATTCATTACTAATTATTACGCCCTATTTTTCCCTTCACTGACCCATAGGGGGCATGTTATGAACATTAGACCGACTAAAATTGTAACTTAGAATGTTTTAAGAGATTTTCGGTCTTGTAGTCAGGGATGTCTTTTTTTCAGGCTCCATCGCAAAAATGCTTATCAAAAATCGCCAAATTTTTTTTTTAAGTTTTAACAACGAAAAGTCGACAAAAACCGCAATAATAATTCGTAATTGAGTTTTTTTAAATTTATTTATATTAATAAAAAACTAGTAAGAGCGCTATAGTCGGCTGTGCCGAATTTTATATACCCTTCACATTGCTCTTCTTGTTTACCCAGTCACCTGATCTAGGGTAGTTGGTTTCTAACCGTAAATATTGTAGTTATTTGTGGTGGGTTAAATAAAATTTACAAAAATTATGTAAAACCCCTATAACTTCCCCAAAATCGTCCTTAGAGAAATAAAGTGTACAAACGACCCCTATTAGTTCACCCTTCCAAACATATTCCTAAAACATACTTACCCCCTATCAACATCACCTAGTTGGGTTTTCATACCAAATTTCCAAAAATTATGTAATAACGCCCATATCTTCCTTAAAGTGTACGACCGACCCCTATTAGTTGCCACTCCAAAAAATATTCCTTCAATATGCTACCTCTCTTCCCCAAATAAGGGAGATGCCATACAAAATTTACAAAAATGATGTAAAAAGGCCTATAACTTCCCCAGAGTCGATCTTAGAGAAATAAAGTGTTCGATAAACCCCCATTTCTTTACCCTCCCCAACATATTCCTAGGCATGCTTACCCCCAATCTTCACCCACTTAGGGGGCTGCCATACAAAATTTAAAAAAAATTTGGGTTAAAAACCCTACAACTTCCCCGCAGGCGACCTTAGAGGAATAAAATAAATAACAGACCCCCATTAGTTTTTTCTTCCAAACATACTCCTAGATCATACTTACTCCCTGCTTCAATTGCCCAAGACTAAATAACTACTGAACTACAAACGACTAAAAGAATTTGAACTCTTTAAGTTTTGTTTAAGTTTTAATGAAAATTACCTAAATCCGTATTTGAATACAAAGAATTGGGGTAAGTTTGCACTGTAACATTAAAGGCTTGAATTCAAACTACTTCCCATTCCAACAGTCCTCTTATAATAACTACTTAAAAACGGTATCATATTTTATCATTTGACTAATCAACAAATAGTCTGAGTCTAACGAAACTTAAAAATAACATCCGCACTTTAATTTTCTGGCAACACTGTGCTTTTCTATTTTTAATGCTTTTATTTAAAAAAAGAATAAAAAAAATAAAAAAAAAATGAGGAAAAAACCTTAAAACAAGCATGTTGTTTTCATTGCTGCTTTGTGTTCATAAGTTCATATTGTAGCCATTTGGCGTAACAAGTTCAAGGAAATTACATGCATTCGATCGTTCGTTTGGTCGGTGGGTCGGATACATTGAGTTCACTCAAGTGTATGATTGTCATTTACAATCTTTAATGTTAAACGAAAGCCAAGATATTTTTTATCATGCGAATTTTGCAATTTTTGTGTCTACATATGTATAAAAATACATGTATTACATAAGTACATACTTATGAATATGATACCTATTGATGTCTGTAAGTAAGTAGAAAAAAATTCTTTTAATTTAACAAAAAATGGTTATGTATTTTGCTGTGTCGAATCTTAAATAACCTTCACCATACCTTCTCTCTTATATGTATATAGGAAAAAGTCATAACTAAATTTTTTATAGTTCTCACATATGTATATCAGTGTGTATCTACTTACTTACTTCAGTCGCTTTTACAAGAAGCTTTTTCCTTTAGATGAACGTAGAATTGATTTTCAAGCGCTTTGGTCTGCTGCGTTTCTTTTTCAATTTTCGACAAAAAGTTTTGAAATGTTCTCTTCCACCAATCCATCAATTAAAGTTTCGATCTTCCCCTATGCGTTCGCATTTGGATTTTCCAAAGAATTTTCATTTTGAACACTCCAAGCACAGACTCGTCTTTTTTCGCAGCACCCATGTATTTGAACCACATTAAAGCACGGTAGTATTAATGTATTGTAGAAAGTGATTTTTAACTGTGGTGAAAGGGGGGGGGGGGAAGGCTTTGTCAAAACTACCCTACTTAGTCGAAAGTAGCATTGTTAGCCCAAATTGATCTTCTTTTCATCTTTTACTTCTTAATTTTCATTCACTGCTAGTCTCACTTTGGCATAGTGTTTTTCGCATTTTTTAAAGGAGGCAGTGGCTGTTCGCAATGTTTAACCCATGATATCAATAACGTTTTCCAAGAGAATGTAAAAAAGATAACCGATGGACTGTCTCGTTGTCTGAAACCTCGTTTGGATTTGGAGGATTTTGTATCAGTTATTGTCATCCTGCAAAATCGTTTAATTTTTGATTCCAAGTTTTGGTATAGCTTAAAGCACTTTTTAAGGTATGGGGCTGTCAAGCGGCCTTGGGTCTTGCATTCAATACCCTCTTCTGAACTTGGTTCTGTGATATCTTCAGCGCTACTTTCGGATGCCAACGGTAGAGAAAAAATAATTTATCCATATGCTGAGCACAATAGCTGTATCAGCAACTCAATCGATCGAATTGTAAATGCTTTTAATATAGGAATTCGAATAAGAATTTTTAAATTTCGATTCGATTACCTTCTTCTAGGTAAAATTTTAATGTGTCTGTGCTAAAGCTTTAAGTTTGGTTTTTCACTCTTTTGTAGAATTTTCTGTTCTGACTCCAGACATCTCGATACGCTTACACTTACGCCTTTTCATTGCTCTACAATGTCGTGTTCATCCTGACTACAGGATTGCCCAGTGTGCCGCAATCTTTGATTTAGTAGCATTGCGACATTATTTGTCGAACCATGGTTTTCTTGCGAAAGGCTTCTGAAACCCAAGTGTAGAATTTTCTGTTCTGACTCCAGACATCTCGATACGCTTACACTTACGCCTTTTAATTGCTCTACCCTGTCGTGTTCATCCTGACTACAGGATTGCCCAGTATGCCGCAATCTTTGATTTAGTAGCATTGCGACATTATTTGTCGAACCATGGGTTTCTTGGGGGAGGCTTCTGAAACCCAAGTGCGGATATTGCATCTTCTTCCATGGAGTGAGTAATGCTTTGCCATTGCGCCGCAATATTATTGAGACATGGAGTGTTCCCTTTAAGCAATAAGTTAAGTAGAGCGGAGTAAGCCGTTGATTTCTGCAGCTTTCAGATGTCAAGCTTCCGTGCTGTTTGAGATCGTACCTTTATCGCTCATTTAGCTGAGTTCGAACCTTCGCTATCACAAAGTAATGATCCGAATCGATGTTCGCATTTCGAGTCGAGTGTACGTTTCACAAAGGATGATCAAACTGGTTTCTCCTTGTCTAATATAGAGACAGCCACATGTATATCGATATGTCCGAATCTGTTGCAGCTAACTATCATAATTTAAGTCACGGCGAAGTCTACTAGTCTTATTTCGCTATCGAATGTTTTCTCTTGTAGGTTAAATTTCCCGAGTGTTGGACCAAAGATATTTTTTCTTCCAGCACTCGCGTTAAAATTTCTTACGATAGTTTTAATGCCATAATCGAGGCATCGAACACATACCCTATCTAGGTACTCGCAACTTATATCTTTAGTCTTGTCGTTCCTATCTTCAGCCGAGGTATGGGCACACATAAGACTGATGTTAAGGAATTTGGATTTTATATCGATTGTGGCTATCCTCTCCTTCCAGAGTTAGTCTGGAGACGAGGCGTTTAAGCCTCTGACTATTAACTAATCAACAGTCAAATTCATGTCTTGTTTCATGGCAGCTACAATACAACGCGTAGTCTTTTGGTGTAGTTGTAGTAACTGTTCCATTCCATCGCGCTTTCTGCAAGGCGGTGATATCGGCGATACTCTTCTAAAAGATTTCAGACATTCCAGGTGCAGCTTCGAAAATCAAGATCGCTTTTTAAAATCGGCAAAATCGGTTCACTATGGACGGAGATATAAGCAAAACTCTAAGATTACCCTTGATACAGACACATTGAAAATGCAAGCTAAATTGCAGAGCAAGGGAAGTGGTAGCCCTCCACAATTGCAAACATATTATAATATTTTACGTAACGCTATATCTCTTGCTACTTAAAGTGGTTTCAGACGATATGTATTTTACACATGACTAGTCACTTTTGCAATTCACATGTATTTGCATATGTCTGTCAAAATTGTCATTTTACAGACGGTTTATAATTTTTGCTTTCACACGTACATATGTAATTACATCTGACATAACCTCCAAATCAAAATAAACAACTTACTTTTCCTTGTTGTTATTCCAAAAACAGCTGATGACACATGCTTTGTCAGATGAAAATAGAGCACGCTCTAATTACAAATTTGTCATATGACATTTACATATGTGTTTCACACATGCAATGTTTTAACGGGCTCACACGGCATATATCAATTTCGCACTGCAAAATTTGACAAGTCATGTGTAAAATACATATCGTCTGAAACCCCTTTTACAAAGTACTTTTGGTTTGATATGTATTTATATTTTGAAAACCCATTTTGCAAAATCGCTTCATCGGTGATACAAAACGAACATGTTTTTGTTGTAGTTGTGCTATTTTTAAAATATTTTTGTACATATACGACGCTAACGATGCCAAATTATTTTTTCAAAGGCTAGATTAAGCGCGTTGGGTACCATAAATAAGTAAGCATCACTGGTGACATCAATTACTCTTGATCTATTTTTAAACAGACATGTCATATACATATATAGTTTTCCATAGATACAAACGAATATAAATGTAACAGCCTTTTTTGTAAGTAATATTTTATTTTTAAATTTTCAATTAGTTGATCTACTTTTTGTCACTAATTGAATTAAATAAAATGACGAATTAAAAACGTTTTATATATTTATTTATGTATATTTATTTGAAAAACTTAACTTTTTAAAACGTGCTGCTTAATACAAGTACATAGAATTTTTGTGTGAAAAATATATTATTTTATGACAGATAGTGTATCATGGTTATGTTCAAATCAAAACTGATAAGTACTGAAGACAACGTCATAAAAAATGTCATTAAAAAGTGAAGATTATACCACAAGCCATTTGATCTGCCAAAAAATTTAGATCTTTTAATGTAAACTAATTCTAAAACGCATATGTAACATGAATTTGGATAGTAAATTTTTAGCATTCAAATTAGTTTTTAATTTTCTGAAATTTTTAAAAAGACTTATGTACCAAATTTGTCAGGGGAAAAAGAAAAGAATACTTCAAAACAGTTCTTTTAATACAAAAGAAGTCATCCGATGTTATTTGTTTGATTTTGTTTCTTATAACCTTTAGAATTTTATTAGTCAAGTCAAGAAGATGATATCGGCCAAATGAGCGCCGTCACAATTGATTGCTATACGGGCTCGTTTTATGGCTTTTTTCATCACTTCGGCGAGAGCTTCGGGTGACAGATTCCCGCACTCTTGTCAATTGTTGTCCTTGAGGGCTTCCAGGGTCTTGGGCTTGTTCACGTTAACACAGTACCTTAAAAACCTCACAAAAAAAGTTTAGAACGGTTAAATCGGGCGATCTTGAGGGCCAGTGTAAATCACCAAAACGAGAGACGGGGCGACTTCGGAACGCCGCCTTCAGAGTACCGGTTTTGGCTCGCGCAGTGTGTGCCGTTGCGCTGTCCTGTTGGAACCACATTTCCATCAGTCCTAATTCGTTCAATTGTGCCAGAAAAAAACTCGGCTAAAAATGGCCCGATGACTACATCAGCGTGAATAGTGCACCGTACAGTCACTATGAATGGGTGTAATGGCTTATCGTGCATCACTTGTGGATTTTTGGTGCCCCAGAAGCTTTTGCTTTGCTTATTCATGTACCCGCTGAGGTGGAAATAAGCCTCTTCGTCCACTTCGTCCTCGAGATTGAGGATGGTTTGGGTGTAGGTTATACGCGTTTGGCGGTTGACAGGCAGCAGCTGATGCATGGACTGGACTTTGTACAGGAACATGCGCAGGGCTTTGACCAAAATTCGCCTTAAGGACGACTGGCTGATGGCTAATTGCTAGACACGGCGTCTGGCTGATGTTTCTATCGACAGCCCGACATCCTCGCCAACAACGGCGATATTCTCGGCAGAACGGGCGCTCCGTAGTCGGCCACTCTTGGCAGCGTCTCGTGTACCACAGACGAATTGTTACGCAAAAAATAGACACGATTATTTCGCGTTCTTGGAGAGTTTTTCGCTTGCTTACTTGTATTCTACATCTGTCTAGTTCACAAATGTCAAAACATATTTGACAGTAGCCGCCATTTGCAAAAATAGGAGCAACTTCGAGGGTGATTTCTTTTTGCCCACCTTGTATATTTTCGCTATTTCGGAAAAAAAGTTTTCTGATAGGAGCAGGGGGAGCGAAAAATTTTTAAAAAGTTTTGATACACTTTGTCTCGGAAACTATATCGCTTTCTTTTTTAAAATTACTACAAGGTAATTGTACAAAAATAAAAATTTAAGGCATAATATAAAATGAACGAGTTAAACAAACAAAAGAACAATTTTTATAAAATTTTTGAGGCTAGATTAGGTTAAACAGTTTGTAATATATTACTAGCGAGTAAAAACCGCTTGACAAGCAAATGCAACATATACCTACTTATAAAGCTAGCAAACACCGGTTTCACTTTAATTTGGCCAGTTTTAAATCTTCTTTTATTGCAATTTTTCCTTAATATACTAAAAAATAATTATACGAGATACATATGTGTGTACAGACAAAAAAAAATACCAAGTAATCTTTGCTATAATCAAGTCGTAGCGGTTTTAAATGTAGTGTGACTACGGTTTTCCTTGAACCAAGTACGATTTAAATAGTACGAACTTATTACGTTTAGCTACATTTAGATCAAAAAAAGGATTGATTTAAGTTCGAAACCGAGCACTATGTAAGCTTAAAAAGATTGTTTAAGGTGTAAAATAAATCCAAAAATTATATGTAACTTTTTTGACTAACAAGGCTTTGTTAAAGAAAAATAGTTTTATATTTAAATCTTGGGTTATAAATATTTATTATTTAAAACAAATTTTTCTGTACTTGTTACAGCTGGGACTTAAACCTGGGACTTTTCGAAATGAAACACCAGCGCGCCACCTAGACCACCGTTAAAACGTTAAAATGTTTAAAAAACGACTTTTTTCTGCTTGATTTTCTAAAGTAATCCCAAATTATCTTGATTTAAAAAAACCTAATTACGGATCGTACCAAAAAAATTTTAAATACGATTTTAGAATAAAATTTTTGATTTTATAACGTGTTTTTTCTTTCTGTGTATGTATAAATATGCTAAAAGTGGCCTTGGTAGATAGATGCATTTAAGCACGTTTAAACTTAATCGCATTTTAATTTTTAATTCGCTAACCATTTCATATTTATAAAATTTTGTTTTATTAACTAATTTAAATTCTATCTGCAACCCTTAACCCTTGTTTGGACAAAATTTTTTTAAAAATGCCATTTAACTAAAAGCTAAACTAAATCTAAAATGATTATAGTTAAATAAAATCTTAATATAAAATTATTATTTATTTTTATTGGGTTCAAGAACTTTGGCTACAAAATTTTGCGCATTTTTGATGACTTAACAGAAAATAATAAAAAGTCAGTTTTATGTTTAAATATTCATTTCTTTCTTTTTAATTTCAAAGGTTCTTTTATTAACGTATTCAGGTTTTTTTGCTCTGTTTTTGTAATTTTTATTTGTGGTTTAGCGTAAAGTGTTGCTGATTGCTTTAGTTTCTTTTGTTTCTTTTTAATATTTTCGAAATACAAAAGCGACTAGTCAAATTAACTTCCATGTAGAATATATATAGTTTTGAAAATCACCTTGCCGTTATAAAAAGATATATGTATGCATGTACATATGTATTCTTATGTACATAATAAGCATATACATATGTAAGTTGAAGGTTGAATTTAAATATATTTATATAAAGACTTTAACATGTACTAGACTTATTATTTTGAAGCGTGAATTATAAAAGAGCTTAAGTTATAAAAGTTGCGATATTTGAATATGCACTGTTGTATTATAAATACAGTGGAGTTTGAATAAAATGAATGAAAAATTTCGTTGTTTCTCCAAAACAAATAAAGTTTTTTCGTGAGACTCTTCTAAAAAAAATTTAACTTTAAAGCTTTGTTCTTTAGTTATAAAAAACAAAAAATATAATAAAATTTTTAAGAAAAAAAGTATTAAGGATTTGGCAAATATGGCTTTGATTATAATAACCTCAATCAAGATTCCTATTTCTTTTTCAGTATTTTTTGTAGTTTGTAGGTTGCATGAATTTAGGTTGAGGTAGTTTTGTGAACCAGTTTTGTGCTTTCCCGAAATTATCCTCGGTAAAAACTAATAGTGTGTTCACACGGGCATTTATATATTAAAGGTAAACCTTCTTAGTTAGTTTTGAATCTAGCTGCGAACCATTAAAAATTTTTACTGTGTTAAAGTTGGATAACAAATTATCGCTAGTTTATCCGATCCAGCTGTTAAAAAACATTAATCAAAAAATTTGATGTGTAAAAAATAAAAAAACAAATAAAAAGCGTTAGGCAAGGTTGAAAGGAGGAGGCCTTCAAGGCCTTAAGTTCGACAGGACATACACCTACTTCAGAGAATTTCTTGTTATGCGCTTCAAGCAACGAAAAAAAAATTTCGGCAATGCGGACGAATTGTCTCTACACTTCTCAAGTAAACCACATCTGAAAAAACATCAAACATAAAACATTGGACTCTAGCCTGTGCAAAAGCTAGGTAGTGACAGAGGAAAAGCTCCATCATTTCCATGCCCTTCCTGCATGCCCTGCTCTCGCTGTTCTTCGCAACTCCTATCCGATAGCGGTGTGCTTGTAAATTTGAGTGATCCGTCAGCACACTCATCATTTTGCTCAGTTCAGGCTTTCCTAGCTTAGGAATGTCCCTTGTCCTGACCTCATTTGGGTCATCACAGAGGATTCTCGTCATTTTTCCAACTACCTTGTTGTTCCATTGCACCCTGTGGGCATTTTGCGCCTACTTTTTCTGCTCGGCCTTGGTAGTAGCAAAGGGCTTTGGGCTCACCAGGTTAACCTTCCGCTGTACCCCAGGCGTAATCGCCGGATCGTTCACCCGTTCATTTTCAACCACCTCTTTATGACTACGCACCCATATTATGCGAACCTGTCCATATTGCGAGTTGTCATCCGGTCCTCGATCCGGTGTTCGATTTACAGATGTTTACAACTGTTGCGTCTTCGTCAGCCCAGAGCCAGGGCAGACATTCCGTGGACATCGGCTCGTAGGACAGCATTGTAGTCAGGGAGGTGGAAGTAAATCTCTATCCCCGGGGTTTCAACAAGAATGCCCAGTCCCGTTCCCTCCGCCAAAGAGCCATCCGTTAAACATCAAGTTACTTCGGGTATCTACCCAGAGTTCTGTCTAACCAGGCCTGCGGATCAGCGCAGTGCAGGTAGTCTTTACCTTCACAACCGAAAGCAACCCCCCTCCTCCCTTTTTGGTGCCCTCCTAGTCATTTACTCTAATAACCTAACTCTTCTTAGTTGGAATTTATAATTTTGCTCTTAAGCATCGAGATATCCATCCGAATTAGAACTCTTTGGTTACCAGGCCCCCTTATCTATCGCCTCTACCTTACATTGGGAAAAGCTCCTTTTATGTATAAGAACGTCGCCAACGAATATTCGCTATCATGTATAGCCTGTTATATATAACTAATTGACCGTTTTGAGGTAAGCATCTTGATCCACATTAATGGGGTGTGGATCAGTAAAATTCCTTTAGATAAAGACCTAACAGTATTTTCAACATCGTAAACAGAAAAGCATTTATTAAGTTTTGGGTGGACTATCCTAGCAGACTTGAGTACAGCGATTGCCCTTAACTGTCCCAACCTTCTGGGTATAAATCTTCAAAAAAGACATGATTTTAAAGTCACCCTGAACATTGTAAAAATGTGATCCGTAACGTTCTGTAGCATGCCAGACACATATGATCCCATCAGGGGCCGGGGACTGGTTAAACTTTAAGGTAATAACCGGCCGTGCTAAAGTAGCCCAAGGTGTCTTAATAAACCATCTTTTACTGAACCATCCTCAACAACCCTATAACCTGGAAAATGGGGTTTTCCATAAGTAGTTTAAGGGTTTTCGATCTAAAGTGAGTTCATGAGCTATATATGTATCTTTTTATATATCTTGTCACCTTTGGATCCTCTAACAATATCTTTTGGAACCTAAAACGGATTTAACGCATTGGTCCGCAAACTTGATTTAAAGGAATCCAGAATATATATACTTTATGGGGTCGCAAATAGTTTTTTTAGAAATTATAAACGGAATGACAAACTACACTGTGTAAAGGGTGTAACTATGAAATAAAACCACAAAAATTCTTTTGGCCAAAGTTCAACTGAAAAATTAAAAAAAAGTCTCAAGTATACGTTAATTCAAGATAAAATGGCGGTTAGGGCAACAACAATAAGATGTTAACTTGAAGTCAACAGTAACCACATCTTTTTTCATTGAAAATTTTTAATTCGGTATAATAAAATCTGTTTTAAAATTACTTACTTGTAATTAAATTTAACTACAAAAAATTGTAATCAAAATTTAATTTAAGACTTCCTCAGTTAGATTTAGCCCCAGGTTAATTTTGATTTGATTGACAGCTTTATATGAAAAAGTAGGTGTTAACAGGAGAAGGGTTTAAAAATATATTAAATATTTTTGTTTGTTATAGCCAAACTCTACTGTAAACTTACTTTTATTGTTATTTGCTGTTTCATCAGAACCATATGTACAATACAAAATGCTAAATCCCATAAATAGCTGTTTTTTTTTATTTTGGAAATTCTGTGACTTTGTTCTCTTGTCTGTCTTGCTGTGTGTGATTAAGTTCGAGTCACACTGTCCGGTTCAGTGTTTGTTGTTATTGCCTTTAATGGTAAGTACAAAAACAAAACGCCAAGCTCTTCTTTGTATAAAACATTCGTTTGGGGTGAGCAAAAATTTTACATGAGCTCTCTTATATCGTAACCTGAACAAAAGTAATAGTTTAACACTAATTTTGCTGCGTAAACTTAAAAATCTGCGTAGTATCATTATTATTTTTTTTATTTTGTTTGTATCTTTTTCTTAATTATTATTTTACGTGTTTTTTCTACTTGTACATTTAAAACATTGGCCCTCAAAATTTGTTTTTTGTTCTGAAATTAAAAAAGAATAGTAAAAGTGAAAAACAAAATTTTTAAACGTGTTTTGCACTGGTAATTTTATTATAGCCTTCTTATTATAATTAAAGATTAATGTATGTTTTTTATTAGCCACTATGTAGTAATTTTGTTTTTGTTTTTAATAATCTTTTGTGCTTGTAATTTTTGATTGTTTTTTAAAACATTTTTTATTGTAAATTTTTTATATTTTATTCTTTAAAATAAAGAGAAGTTTCAATTGGAACTAAATTCTTAATGATAAAGAAATATAAATTGAGTTCTAAATGTTCAACTCCTTCACAAGTTTTTGTGAGGCTTAAAAAAAGGGTGTTGCCTCACCCACAAAGATTAAAATGTTAATAAAGATATGTAGAAGTAAATTTTTATCAAGCACTGTATGCGTATTAATCGCTTCTAAAATTGGTTGGA
This sequence comes from Melanophora roralis, assembly GCA_963583895.1. Lineage (NCBI taxonomy): Eukaryota > Metazoa > Arthropoda > Insecta > Diptera > Rhinophoridae > Melanophora > Melanophora roralis. Next base: position 77,837,675 of record OY757188.1, read on the forward strand.
GCCACGCCCACGAAAATACCAATTCTTCTACTGCATTGATTTGAGACTGCACGTGTAAATAAGCCATCTATTGTCAAACTCTGAAGCCAATCTCAATACAGTTTCTTCTACTGTAACGATTTTTATAAAACTTTGTATGCATATTGGTGGCTTTTAAAGATGAAATTTTGGAGGCCTCAAACACCCATTACAAGAACTTTATATATTTAATTTAATGATATTGTAAGGGCAGCGAAAAGTTTTTGTAAGTTTTTTTACTCGTAGATTTTACGATAGTTTCGATAAAATTACGAAGCTTCGTAGTTTTATAAAAGTGACGATTATCTTTTGTAATATTTACGAAACTTTTATTAAATTAAAAAAAATATCATAAATTTTAAATTTTACAAAAAAAAAAAAAAATTTTCATAAATTTTTTATATTTGTAAAATTACTTCGTAAAATATTATATTTATTTCATAAAATATACAAAAAAGTCTCGTACATTTTGTATATTCTACGCAAAATTTTTTTGGTGCGAAATAACGAAAGATTTCGAACAACGTACGAACAAACTTGTTCATATATTGCACAGATTTTTTTGAGTGTAAGTATGGCTGAATTCCAAAACGCAGTTGGCTTTGCGTTACAAATTTTCAACTTTTTCCTTTACACACTCCTTACAATTTTGACAACGTTTTTTGCCTCCAGGATATTAATATAGCTGTAAACACTCATTTGGAAGTAAAAGATATTATCAAAAACCTCATCTTTGCTTTCAGGAAAAAGTTGAAATTTTGTGATGCAAAGCAAACTGCGTTTTGGAATTCAGCCTATATAAGGCTTCTTTCTGACTGCGAAATTTTGGAGGCTGAAAAGCGACGATTCCCGCGAAAGTCAAACGCTTAATACAAGAACTTCTGCTGCATTTATTTTTTAAGAAATCTTTTAGACGTAGTGGAAAATTTAAAAGACAAACAGAAGGCAATTTCCCGCCCACAAAAACATATCTTTATAATTTTGCTCGATTAATTTTTATTTGATTGATTTTACTGTTTGGAAGACTTCTACTTTCAACTTTAGAGGCAAATAAAGAGGACGGTGTAACGCTTACAATCATCAAATATTAAATACAGGTTCTTTTGCTATTCCATTTTTTGAGAAAATTTGTATACCCATCAAAAACTTGTAAAGAAAAAAATTCAAAGAGAAAATGGGCTTTGCCACGCCCACAAAAAATTTACTTCTCAGTGCAGGTGCTTTTAATGCAGCGATTTTTATGAGATTTTGTACACTTTTTGGGGGGTGCTTTATTAAGTGAATCCATAAATTAATATTATAAAAATAATGGGTAAGTTTGTTTGTTAATCACTCAAACGGCTAGACCTCGACATTTTTTTCTTGCTTATAAAAGGTGGGCCAAAAGAATCATCTGATATTTTTTGCGATGCGTTTGACGGTCGACAAGCAGCAGCTAATACACGGACTGGACTTTGTACGGAAATATGCTCAGGTCTTTGGCCAAAAATCGCCTTAGATACGACCGGCTGATGGTTAATTGCAAGGCACGGCGTCTGGTCGATGCTTCCGGCGACACATCGGCATACTCGCCAACACAGGCGATATTCCCGGCAGAACGGGCGCTCCGGGCCACCCACTCTTGGCAGCGTCTCGTGTGGTCCCATACTTTTCAACGCTTGTGGTCAAACAGCGCAGTGCTTGCGCAGTCGGTGCCAGCCGACCGGGGAATCGGCGGCGGAATTCGCGCTGTGCCAACACCACAGACGAATTGTTACGCAAAAAATAGACATGACCGCCATTTTTAAAAATAAGAGCATTTTCATATAGAGGGATTTTATTTAGCCCACCTTTTAATAATTCTCAATAAGTTTATTAAGGTTTTTATATAAAGGAAAAAAATATATTAATGAGGCCTTTTTAAGAATTTGGTTGAGGTCTACTGATGATTTGGTTTAAGAACCAATGAAATGCATTTTGACAAACTTAACCTACCAGAAACCCAATACAAAACTAAGTTAAACTGGGAACAAATCCTTAATAATATTTAAAATTTTTGTACGACTCAACAAAAATTTATATGATTTTAAATGGAGGAAAACTTTTTGATACGTCATTTTAATATTATTAGCATAAGGACTAGTTTTAGCGAAGCGGACCGGGCAAAGCTAGTAAAATAAAAATAAGTATATGGGGTTACTTCTCATTGCATGACTGTTTGGTTTGTGTGCGTAAATCATAATTTTATTGTCTAGTGTGGGTCTAGTCCGGTTTTGTTATGAACACAATCTTCAGTTAAGTTTCCGCAGTTTTTTAAAGCATCGAAAGCATTAAATACCGGCTAAGACGACGCTGTCAGTTGTTTTTTCGGGCTTTTGCAAACTTCAAGAAGTGCAAACTTTGTTGTTTTTTTTTTAGTAAATAAATAAAAAATCAATTAAGTGTTTAAAAAGCAAAAGTATTTTATTTTTTTTATTAAAAGGCTAAAAAATATTGTTTATAATTTTAATAATTTTGAGGCATACAGTGTGAATGTATGTTAAACATATAAATATGGTTGCACATATTATGTATGTGGTAGATTTGGTTAAATCTTAAATTAAGAATTTCTATAAAAACAAAAATCATTTGTAATAAATAATTTAAAAAATAATAATTATAACATTTAGTGGCAATTATTGATACATTTTATATATATAATCCAGTTAAAGTTATTAAATGACATTATGCAATTTTCCGCTTTACAAATAAATAAACAAACAAATATGTAGTTACATAGTCAGTTGCAGTGTTATTGACTTTGACAAACAAATAAAAACGTCATTCTTAACTGTAAAGTTATAGTTTCGTATAGTGTCGTAACAAATTTATTCTTACACATTTGTTAAATGTAATTAATTAAGAGTTATTGGAAAAATACTATAATCGATATTAATTTATAATTACAAAATATTAAAATATTAGAAAGTATGTATCAACGTTTTTAAAAATCTACTTTAACCCATTTTAATGTACTAAAGGAGTACTAAACAATGTTTTTATACAAAATTTACATTTTATATGTATGTATATCGTTGTGTGATTTATAATTTGGCGCACCGCACATCAAAGTGATTTGAAAAAAAAAAATATAAGGAATGTTTAGATAAATTTTTAACAAATATACACGCAAAATATATTTTTAAATAAATTTGGTTCGAAAAAACCCTTAAATTTTTAACAAAATTTTGTACAGAGAGTTACAAGAATTTAATCAAAGAAAGGCAAAGTAGTGTGTTTGCCGCATTTTATAATTTTGAACTCTTATTTGATTTCTTTTCTTTAAAGTACGGCCAATGGAAACTTTGTGCAAACAAGATTTATGATTTTTTCATTTAAGCACTAAAGCATACGGAGTTTCACGTACCTTTGTCTTGATTTACATTCTTTGAATGTTTATATTGCAAAAAGTAAATAATCAAGCAAAACAATTTTCAGTAAACTGTGAGTAATTAAAAAAAAGTTTTTAAACAGGGTGTCTGGTGACAGATTTGTATTTTAACACCTAAATAAAAAACGTAAAAATTTACACACAGTTTTATTAAGAGCATTGAACGATAGAATGGAAATGCGGATTTTATTTTTTAAAGGGTATGTCATGTAGATGTCTTCCGTCGAGTTAAACACACTGTTCAAAACAGTGTGTTCCGCGCCACACGCTGCAGTAAACTTGATTCAGTTGAGCTGATTTATCGACGAATATTTTGCTTTAAAGCCATAACCCTAAAAAACAATCCATGATAGTAAAGTCGGGCGACCTAGGGGGCTATGGGATGTCTTCAAGGCGACTGATCAGTTTTTGGGGGCGAACAGCTATAGCTGTTTGTGCAGTCGCCCCATCCTGTGTAAAGAGTAAGATGGGAGAGCTCGCAGGTTTGGCAAAAAGAATTCCGTAATCATGCATCGATAATTTTTACCGTTGACATTCGTCGTTTGGCCTTAAGAATTTTCGAAAAAAATGGTCCAATTTTTAAAATGCGTAGATAAACCACACCAAACAATTACCCTGGGGGCGTGCAATGGCTTTTGATGTTTCAACCGAGGGTTTAGGGTTTTTAAAGAGTTGTAACGGCAGTTTGGCTTGTTGACGTGACCGTTTAAAGGGAAATGAACCACGTCGCTCAAAAAAAATGGGAGTTACAGTGCGAAAACGCTCCAACATCGTTTCACAAAAATTTTTGCGTTAATCAAAGTCACTTTATTTCACTTTTTGAATTTTTAAAGGATGGAACTTCAGGCCCTTTTTAAAATTTTTTGAATATTTGCTTTTGAAAGTTCCAGTGAGGACACTCTTTTTTGTGTTGAAAGTCGCGTATTTTCACATAAACCGGTTTAAACCAGTTCAATGTTTTCGGGAGTCCTTGAAGATCGATTGAACCCTGGCCGTTAGACATTATAGCAGAAGCAGTTGCGCGGAATCTCTGCACCCACGAGCGAATTATCCAATTACCGAACTTTGAGCAAAGTTTTAAATAAACAATTACGTAAAAACCATTACTCTTTAAAAATGCCTCAACAGCGAACTCGCGATGCTCAGTCGGCTACTGCGACATCGTGACTCACAAATCCGCACAATCGATAATTCCAACGGTGCCACTCTCCCTTCGCACCTTTTATTACTTTTTAAAATATGTAATCGTATCGAAAAATATAAATTTTCCACCCGACACCCTGTATAATCTATTTTTACCTAATTGTTGTGAAAATGTGCCGTGCGCCTAATAAAAACTCTCACGACAATATGCATTGTGTTTGTGCGTACTAAAAAAGTACCACCTTATGAGCTTAAAATATATATTTTCGGCTGTGCCAGTCATCGAATCTAGCAGTATTGTAATTAAATTTCTTTGTGACGGTTTTGAAATCGATAGCTTTTATAGTTTTCGAAATGGAAAACTTCTCTGTTTCTCTGAAGTCTACCATTCCCCATAGTCCTACTTAGCTGATTTGTGTTTTAAAAATTTAAACGACCTGCTACAAGGTAGTCCTAGCAATCTGTCAAAAGCAGCTTTTAAGTCAACGAACAGATGATAAGTATCGATTTTTTTCCGATCGGTGGTCGATTTACCAGGTCTAAAGCCATATTGTTAGGGTTCTTTTATTTCACTGACTTAAGTTTTTAAGCGTTCACAATATACGTCTGACTCATACCTCTAAAATTGGCGCATACGGTTTTGTCCCCTTTCGTATGCACAAGACAAAACACACTGAGGTTCTAGTCATCGGGTATGCGTTCTCCTAGCCAAATGGTTCTAAAAACTTGAAATATACTTCCTAGCAACTCATTGGTACCAGATTTAAACAATTCTGCATTCGACACCGTTAATGATTGGTTCAAGGGAATCTTCATCGTTATTTCATCTGATACCAACAGCATGGAAAAATTTTACTTCCATATTCTTAGTACACTTTTAGTATTTGTCATTAGGTTTCCGTTTTTGTCTTTACAGGAGAAACTTTCAGTACTAGTACCCTCTGTTTAGTGTTTTGTTTTTTGGTAGGATTTGCTGGCTTCGATTCTACTTCTGTACATCTCGAACTCCTCACACTCAAACCTTTCCATTTAACTTTTCTTGCGGTGAAACAGGTGTTTCTATTCTCTGCTTTTCTCCCATTACCTCTCCCGTATCCCTCGCGTTAAAGCAGACTGCAGGATTGCCAAGTATGCAGCATTTTTCAATCCAATCTCATTGCGGCATTCCTGGTCGTACCATGGTGTTTTGGGCGGAGGCTTCTGAAACCCAAGTATGGAATTAGCCTCAATTATGGTGGGGTGTACAAAACGCTGCCATTCGGCGCAAATGTCATGGTCATAAAAGGTGCTTGTAGCACTTAGGTTAGTTGAGTAAAGCAGGCGTAAGCAGTGAATTGTGTTTGTAGCTTTTTAATGTCCAGCTTTCTTTGCTGGATCGTTCGTGTGTTTCTCGTTGAGACGAGTGCAAAGCTTAGCTGCAACAAGGTTATGATCGGAATAAATATTGGCACCTTGGATCGAGGGCACGTCTAAGTCACTGGAACTCTGCTTTACGTCCACAACAACGTAATTAATTTTGTTCTTTGTTATTTGATCTCGGGACGTCCATTTTAACCCCAGGTGGCAACGCCGGGAGGTCCACTTAAAATGAAGGAATTACCTTAGCCAAGTTAAGGCCGATCAGACCGTTGGTTGGTCTCCTAAATCGCCATGTCACCACAGCTTTTTGACGTCCAGCTTCCTTTGCTGGATCGTTCTTGTGTTTCTCGTAGGTTGAGATGAGTGCAAACCTTAGCTGCAACAATGTGATGATAGGAATCAATGTTGGCACTTTGGATAGAGGGCACGCCTAACACGCTGGAACTCTGACTTCCGTATAGTAATAACGTAATCAATTTGGTTCTTTGCTAATTGATCTCGGGATGTCCATTTTAACCCCAGGTGGAAACGCAAGGAGGTTCACTTAAATTAAGAAATTACCAAGATAGTTACTGGGCTTAGCCAAGTTAAGGCCTATCAGAGCATTGCTTGGTATCCTACATCCCCGTGCCACCCTAGTTCGCAAACGAATACTGTCAAAATTACAAGCGGAATGATAAACTAACATACAGGCTTATATTCCTACCATCATGTCAAGGGTGAACCTAAGTTTTCATTTGTATAGAAACAATTTTATGTCTTAAAGCTAAATTTACTACACCACAGAACAAAATTAGCTCTTAACCCAGGTATTTTTGTTGTTAAATTTAACTGCAAGTTAGTAGTTGCAATATTATTTTTAAATTTAAAAATTTCAAAATTAAAAATTGTGGTCAGTTTTAATTTTGGATTAAGATTTTATTGTTAACGACTCTTAACTAAAATATGTATTAGATAATCACAATTTGCATACTTAATAAGATTACGTTTGTTCGTTTAGACGTGCTATTGCATCAAACCATAAATCAACTGTCAGCATTTTATTGCAAATGCTAAGAAATTATAATTTAATAAAAGTTCTCAGAATAAAAAACAAAACTTATAAAACAGCATTTGCGGTTAATTATGAAAGAAAATTTGTCATTTGTTGGAAAATCATTATTTAGTTATTTAAGTATGAAAGTATATACAGATTTATTAAGTTATCAATAGTAAACTTTGCCCTGCACTAGACATCACCACTTCAAGGTAGATTTAGGTTTATTAGACTGTCAGCAAATATTTGAATTTTCAAAGTAATTATCTGATTAAACAAAATATTCAAGTTGCAGTACAATCAACTATATTATTATAATTTTTTTTAAATTTAATTAAGACGCGTGCTTTTCGTTTTTTTTTTGTTTTGTTAAATATTGTACATTTTACAAATACGTGTTTGTTTAAAATTCGGAATTTAATTGACTTTTGCCACATACTTACACATTCAATAGTGTTGCATTAATTATACCCTACACATTAGTGATAATAGTATATACATATAAGTTTGCCATCCCATAAAGTAAATATTTTCTTGGTCCTTATAGATAGGAAAGTTGATTTAGCGATCTCCGTCCGCATAGACACGTAAGTGATATTAAACTTTCAGAAATATCTGCGAAAAAAATCGCCGTTAAGATCCAAAAAAATCGCCCGATTACTAACCGAGATATAAGCCAAAAACCAAGACTACCTCTGTTTATTTCTTAAAATTTTTTCACAAAAACCCCTAAAAATTTCCCAGAGTAACCTTTAGAGCGATACAATTTATCACAGACTCCCATTAATTTTCTCTATCAAAGATATTCCTAGAACATACTTACCCCCTATATCTATCATTTAAGGGAGTTGCCATACAAAATTTAAAAAAAATGATGTAATAATGCTGATAACTTTCCCAGAGTCGGTCTTGGAGAAATAAAGTTTACGACCGACCCCTATTAGTTTGCCCTCCCAAACATATTCCTAGAACATATGTACCCCCTATCATCATCGCCTTAGGGGTTTCCCATACAAAGTTTCGGAAATTGTAGTAAACCCCTCCCTAAACCTAAAGGTTGGCCGTGGATAGGTCAAATGTCAAATTTTCTTAAAACATACTTACCCCCCATCTCCACCCTCTATGGGAAAAATTAGGGTAAAAATCCCTGTACGTTGTAAAGGGTATATAAGATTCGGCACAGCCGAATATAGCGCTCTTAGTTGTTTAATTATATTTAATTAATCAAAAATATTCACAACTTAAAATTCATAACAATAATTTCTTTTTAAGACAAGGTTTGCTTTTATTATTTTGGCAGAGTTGCCAGAAGCTATGTAAAGAAAATCATCATTTGACAAAAATTAAACCATATTTTTTTGCTAAAGAGATATATTTTATATACAAAAAGATTAATAATAACTGAGTTTGTATGTATTAAAACAAATATCGTATTGACGTTGTTTTACAAAACCTTTCCCAAGTACGTTTGCCTTTTTAAAAATGGGCTCTTAGGTTTGTTTGTTTTGTGTGCCCAGGACAAAAGATATGTTGTAAAGTGTATAAAAGCAATTAGCTATAAGCTGACATACAACTTTTTTGTTTTAAAATTTACTGTTGATACAATTTTTAAGCAAATTATGTATTTGTACATACAGAAAAATATCATTAAATCATACATTTTAACAAAAAATCTTCAAAAATATGATAAAATCAGCATTCTGGCAACGCTGCTTTCTTACTAAGATGACTTTTACAGAACGTTTGTTCCACTAGCCGACCAAAGAATCTATTTCCAGGAGCTTCGTTCTTCTGCGCATCTTCTCCAATTTCTGACACCAAGTTTCAAAATGTCTTTCTCCCTTTGATTCTTCCATCGGAGTTTAGGTCTGTTGATATTTCCCAATTATCTCGTCGACTTTAAATTTTAATCCTTCACACATTATGCTGGATAGCATCTTGTAACCAATAAAAGGAGACTTATTTTTCTGTAGTTAGCACATACTATCCTGTCCCTTTTTTTTGAATTGGAAACAAAACACTGATGTTCCAATCCTCGGGTATGTGTTTCTCATCGTCTCCTGCTGCCTTGTTATTCTCAAGCCGGGTGGCTGTCATTTCGATCTCATTATGGCCAGGCGGCATTTACTCAGTACAACTTTCTGGGATTGGCTCTGAGGTATCTTCATCGTTGCTACTATCAGATACCAACGCGCCTTAAAAATATGTTTTCCATATCCCCATATCATTTTGATTTGTAAACATATCGATACGCTTATACTCACGAATTTTCACTTCTCTTTTCTTTCTGTGAAACAGACGTTTTTCCTTTCTTCTTTTTTCACGACACCTTTCTTTTGCAAAAATGGTTGCCCTGTATGCTGCCTTCTTCGATTCAGTAGCATTACGACACTCGTGGTTGTGGAGTGGGTTCCTTGGGAAAAGCTTTTGGTTCCCAAGTACGGATTTTGCGGCTTCTTCCAGTGAGTTGGCAGTGCTTTGAAATTGCGCTGCAACATTTTTGGGACAAGGAGTGCTTTCTTTAAGCAATTGGGTCAATAGAGCGAAGTAAGACGTTTGTTGTTGTGTTGTTTGTTGTGTCTGTAGCTTTCCGATGTCAAGCTTTCGTGCTGTCAGATTGTACGTTTCTCGTCAAACGGGTGCCAACCATTGCTGCAACAAGGTAGTACTCCGAATCATTGTTCGCTCCGTCTATCACAATATGATCAATCTTGTTTTTTGTGTTTTAATCTGGTAACAGCCACGTGATCTTATGTATATCGAAGTGTCAAAATCTGGTGCTGCTAATTACCATATTTTTTGCCGCGGCGAAGATTACTAGCCTTATTTCATTTTTGGATGTTTTCTCTCGGCTTAATTTTCTGACTGTTAAACCAAAGATATTACTCCATTTTATTTTTGCGTTAAAATCTTCTAGGGCGATATTAATGTCATGGTCGGAGCAGCGGTCATATGCCCTCTCTGGGCGCTTATGAAATATAGCTTTGTTCTGTTCTTCTCTTATCTTCCGTCGAGGCATTGACACAGATAAGACCGTTTTAAAAAAATTAAGCTTTCATATGAATTGTGGCTAGCCTTTCATCCACCGGATTCAATATGGGGACAAGATGATTTAGCCTCCGGCTAACCACAAGTGCGACGTCTTTCCTATTCCTTCGCTTACTTCTTGTAAGGCGGTAAAATCGGCCTTGTATTTTGTAAGTATTCCTTCTCTGTATAGAGTTCGAATATTCCTGGTGCAGATTCCCAAATCATGGTCCTTACAACTTTTGCGGGGGTCGTCAACATTAGGGAGGTTCATTAATTTTCTTCTTCGTTTTTTTATAGTAGGCGAGTTTTTACAAGGGTGGGTTAATAACCTGGCTCCTCAGCCAAATTTTTTTGTAAACGAGTGGCACTTTTTAGCTCACTACCTATAATAGGTATTAAAGGCAGCTACTCCAGGTGACACACCGGGGAGGTCAAGATCCATAGTTAAGATGAAGAAGGGACCCAGATTTGTCTAGGCTTTGCCAGGTTAAAACAAATCAGATCCCGTTACTTGGTATGCAACTTTTCCTACGTCTTTACTTAGAAGAAATTAATATTTTTCATTAATGCTAAAGAAAACTAGTCGACTAGAATGCATTTTCGAAACCATTTACGGATATTCGTCATCAATACCCTTTAAAGCGAAGTAGTCTTTTTTTGGCTGTAAACATTACCCATTTAATACAGAAAGGCAAACGGAATTTCTAGCTAAGTTAAACAAAAAATGGAAAGACTTTTTTTATTCTTTTTTATATTTTTCGTTAAAAAAAATATTTCAGATACCAACTCAAAGTAGTTCTTTTAAGCTTATTTATATGTATCGCTAATGGTCTTTTAATGTTTGTTACTTTAACACGTTTTAGTTTGCAAAAAATACAAATTAAATATCAAGAGTATTCAGTCATGAGCAAATAAACAAGGCCTTGACATTGAAAATCTTAAACACTATGAATATATGTATGTACAATGTGTTATAAAAATAATAAAAAAAAAGTTAATTATCTCACTTGTGCAGTCAACGACATTTTTTTAATTTAAAGTACATATTATGTATGCTTGTATGTATTTTTATTAATTAAAAAGAATTATAAACACGATGTAATAAAGTTTTTAAGGGTAACTAATTTTTTATTACTTAATACATGCATATCTGAATAATTAACTTCATTCTTACCATAAGTAGTCATCAAAACAGTGGACAAGTTTTTGCTAAAAGAATAAGTACTTGTATGATTAGCGAAGGAACACTTTTTACTTAAAATTTTGCTCTAAATAAAACTGTTAAGTATGTATTAACTTAATTAACAACGAAAAATTACCTGGTTTTTTTTGAAAAGTAAAATTAACAAAACCAAAAATATTTAAATATCAAAGTACAGCAGCCTGTATATTTTATATTTTTTATTTGAACAATAATTAAAGTGTCATTGGCCTTTAGACAATTTGTTGTTACCTTTTTAGCAACAACAAAAGAGTTAAAAATGTTTGCTTATGTTTCTTGTCAACAATAAACAAAATCAGCTGATCAGAGATGCCATTTGTTATATTTTCTTTTAAAACTGGTTTAATAAAAGACATCTACTATTGTTTTTTTATGTTTACACCGTAACTTACAGGTTTTTTATTTAAATGTAATCTTTTATAATAATTATGTGTTTAATTTTAAATAAATTATATTACTAATGTCTTATTACACTAGATAACACAATATTTTGATAACATTTTTACAGTTAATAAATATTAACTCCCAAATAGGTTTATAAATTCCCGTTAAGTTTTATTGAATATTTTTAGTATAATTATCTCCGAATATTTTTTATGAAAAAAACTACAAAATTAAAACAAGTTTAAACGGGACTTTCAAGCGGTGTGGCAGCCCTTTAAAACTGTAATTATATAAATGATTTGGGAAAATGGTATCCCTAATACAAATGGACAATTTAAGAAATTTTTGAGGCGCTTTTTCTCGAAAACTACTACAGTCATCTGCTGGAAATATGCTTTAAAGTATTTTAAGTATTATGGGCCTGTTCGAAAATGCATCACTGCGCAAATTTTACAAAAACGAAAAAAAGTTTTGAAAAAGGTTTTTGTTACCTTTAAAAAGTCATGGTGCAGCGCAGTAATGAACTTCTGAACAGGCCCCATACCTTTAATTTCCAAAAAATTATTAAATTGGACTACATTGTTCTACATATGGGCATTTCCATGAATATGTCAACCACGGCTGGAAAAATAAAAGTCATCGCAACTTTTTTTTAAATATACCAAAGAGCAATAAAACACTTAAATTTTATTATGTAAAAGTATTTATAGCTAATTATAATTTTAAAAGAGCAAAAATAGCAGATTAAACTGGTAATCTCTTTGATCAATTTCCAGAAATTGAAATTAACTATTTTGTCTTAACTAGTGGCTAAATTTAGGTAATTGTAATATTCCAATTATACTTTAAAAATAATGTTACAACATCAGTGGTTCGAGTGGTTTAGAGTTCGAATAGCGGTATTTTTTATAGATTGCTTTGAATGATATTCTAATGTCACGTACGTAATGCAAAACGTTATTTGTTGTCATCATTTGAATTCGACCGGTCGCAAGTATTTAAAAATAAAAGTTCAAAGCAAGATAAATCTCGCAAACAAATATTGATCGATTTTTTTTTAAATTTGATGCAATAAAAATTTTATAGTCTTTCAAAGTTTGCAGCATACGATATTGTAAGTAACACAATTCAATTAAATACTTTCAAATTCCTTTATAATTATAAATATTTTATTAAGATGGGTAAAAATAGCTATGAGACTACAAAGAAATGGATGGAGGACTTGAAGAAAAACGAAGAACAAATAAAGAAATACCGGAAAAAGGAGGCTGAAAGACAGCATATCTATCGAAAAAAGTTCGCAGATGCAGCCAAAAAATACAAACAAATAATTAACGACGAATTAACACACAAAAACTATGCTTGAAATAAGCGAACAATATGAAGATATATCGTCTACATACATATTTTCTGATTGGAGTAGCGCTCAATTTAAAAACAAATTCATTTTAAAAAGTATTCCCTCTTTTGTAAACAAATTTAGCTGCCAACATTTAGAATGGAACTTCTTTGCCACATCACATGGTAAAGGTGCAGTTGATGGAGTAGGTGGTAAAGTTAAAAGAAAGGTCTGGCAAATTGTAAAAGCAAATAAATTAATCTTGCCAGATGCTCTCTCGTTTTATGAATGTGCTCATAAATACGTGGAAGGAGTTAATTTGTTTTATGTTGCTACCGAAGAGATTGAAGGGTTTTCTGCTCATCTCCATTAAAAATGGCAAAATGTTCAGCCCATCCCAAAAATAAGAAAACTTTATTCGTTTACTTATCATGATAGTATATAAATGTGTCTCGAACTGCGTATTCAGTAAGAGAAAAAATTAAAATTTAATAATTAAGTGCCAGCGCCCAAGTACATAGTGTATAGTAAGAAATGAAAATAACCTTTTATTGTTTTTGTTGCTTCTTTTTAAATTTGTTATGTATACATATATTAAAAAACCTATTTTTTTCAGACAAATACTATAAGAGAAAAATCTGTCACATACGGTATGTCACGAACGATATTAAAATTTGTTCGTAACAAAATCATCTAAAAATCTTTTTGTATTTAAAAATTATGGATTATCAAGGAAAAATATTTGGCTTGGTGAAAGAACTTAAAGAAAGGAAAAAAACTTTTACAATTCGCAGATTTTCGTATATATGTGCATGCACCTCGACATCACTTCCGTTTTTTGTCACGTACGATATGCGCCTTTTTCGCCCGATATTTTGGCCGGCAAGGTTTTCAAAGTCATGATTTTTTTAGATTATAGTACCCTCTAAATGTAACATATTGACGAAACAATTTTTCAGTTACCACTCTTTTTGCAAAATCTACACCACTTTGTAGGCGTACAAATGTCACGTACGATGACATGGAAATGCCCATATATGGATGGATCAATTTTTTTAATACATAGCTATCGACTACAATCGGCTAAAGCTATAAAAGGACCATGAACTAAACATTATTCAAATTTCGTGCAAACGGTGTTGAAAAAATATAAACACATTAGTGGTTATATTTTTTTTTGTTCCACTTAGTGGTATATTTTTTCATTAACGTCCTTTGCTCCAGTTTAAGGTCAGAAGTCAGAAAAATGGACAAAAAGTACTTTTTTCACATTTTGGGTACTTTTTGCGTTTTTTGAAATTATGACTATTGAAATATGGAGTTAAAAGTCAACAAAGTGGATAAAACGTACTTCTAACATTTTTAATATTTTTTTGCATTACTTGAGATTGAGGTCGAAAGTCGACAAATGGACAGAAAGTACATTTTTTTAAGTATTTGACACTTTTTCGCATTGTTTAAGGTTTTGGTCCTAGATATATGAAAGTAGACAAAAATTACCTTTTCCACATAGTTTAGTACTTTTTTCTCATTTTTAAAATTTTTGTTTCTTGATATAAAAAATAAAGACCTGCTAACCCCGAGTAAATACATCAGTCAAATAAAGAATAAAAAAGTATTTTTTCACATATTTGTTTCCGGATTTCGTTAGATTATGAGTCTAGAAAATTTAAAGAAAACGATTATGAACCCAGATTGAGGTTGAAAGGTGGTCAAAAAAAAAGTACTTTTTTAAATTTTTCGTACTCTTTGCCTTTTTTTTGGGGTTTACGAGTCTACAAATATGAAATTGACGATTTTTTGATCTAGTTTCAAGAGAGATGCCAGCAAAATGTACAAAAAGTACCTTCACATTTTAGGTACTTTTTCCCATTTTTTGGGATTATGGCTTTAGAAATATAAATTGAAGGCATTGACTCGGATTGATGTCGGAAGTCATTAAAGTGGACAAAAAGTACTTATTACGTGGTACTTTTTTGCATTTTTTGAGATGTTTTTTCTAGATATAGGAAATAAAGGCCTGTTGACCCCAATTGAGCATAGAAGTTGACTAAAGGGCAAATAGGTAGTTTTTCAAATTTATGTTACTCCTTGTATTTTGTAAGATTATTAGTTTAGAAAAATTAAAGAAAACGACTGTTAACCCAGACTAAGGTTGAAGTTCAAATAGATGGCCAAAAAGTACCTTGCCTAATTTTTAGTAGTTTTTCCGTACTTTTTGGGTTATAAGTCCACAGATATGAAACTAACGACTCTAAACTCAGGTTTAGGTTAAGAGCCAATAATGTAGTCAAAAAGTACCTGTTAAATGATGCTGATTATTATTGACCCAGATTAAAATCGAAAGTCGTAAAAATATAAAACTATTGATACACATACATATAAAGCTTTCCTTACGAAGAATCGGGTTAATTGCTAGTAATTACAAAAACGTATTCAATAACACCAAACTTCTTTTTAACAGAAGTAATTCTATTAAAGTTTTTACGTCCATATTAGCCCCACCTCTGGATCCTACCCAAACCCGCATGGGAAGGAGGATAAAGGGAGAAGTGTTTGTGGACATTTGATTTAAATTTCTCGATATTAATTGTGACAGGAAAGACATCACAAGGAAGTTTATTCCACATACGAACTGTGCGACCGAAGAAGGAATTCTCCCTGTAATGAGTGGTGCGATTCACTGGCCAGTCGACTACGTATGGGTGAGCTCCTCTAGAAAAACGTGTATCACGCAAAAAGTTCCGGGTTTTGGGAACAAGTTCCCTGATTTCCTCAAAGCACATTCCATTATAGTATCGATAGAACAGCGAAACACACCCCACATTACGACGATGTTCGAGTGAATCAAGGCGATTAGATACCACAACGTCACCGATGAGTATCTTTGCTCGTTCCTGTACGCGGTCAAGTAGCTCCAAAATAGACTTTGGGACACCAGCCCATACATGTGAGTTGTATTCCATTTTCGGTCGGATATAGGAGGTATAAATATTGAGAAGATCAGATGGTGTAAAGTAATTCCTACACCGTTTAAGAAAACCAAGACACTTCGATGCTTCTTTCGACACAAGAAAGATGTGTTCCGTCCAGCGGACATCGCACTGGATTCTCATGCCCAGAACATCAAGAGTCTCTGTCTTTTCAATACTTATATCATCCATTAATACAGACGAGGCAGCATCGTCCATTGTGCGTTTATGTGTCAAAAGACAACATTGGGTTTTACGGGCATTAAAATCGACCCTATTCGCACGGCCCCAATTGGAGATAACCATCAGATCGCTATTAATCGAAACATCCATCGTCTGTCTCTTAGCTTCAATCTCCAAAGCGCTAGGCCTATGGTCAAACGAGTACGAATGGCATATACTGCTGTCGTCTGCAAAGGAATAAATAGGATTCGAAGTTTGACATAGAAGGTCATTCAGCAAGATTAGAAATAAAGTAGGAGAGAGGACGGAACCTTGCGGTACCCCTGAATTGATTTTGAACTCATCTGAAGAGATCCCATCTATAACAACACGAATAGTGCGATCTCTAAGAAAACTCGATATGAATCGAGAGAATTTTATACCGACACCAAAAGCAACAAGTTAAAAATTGGAAAAAAGCAACAAGTAAAAAGTTCTCCGGTTTAAGGATGGTTAGCATTCGCGGACGATCTGTGATAAAGAATATACATACTTACATTAATAAGAGACGTGATGGTATCTCGGCATAAGATCTTTCAAAAATGGAAAATTTTGTGGGGATTAAATAATATTTAAGGCAATAGTAGTCCTTGTTTTGTAATAAAGCGATCATAACCTTCGTCCTTATAAAAAACTAAATTTTTATAAATTTGTTTTGAAAAAGCCCACCTGTTATTAGATCACCAGGCCTGGTCATATATGTATGCATTAACATTCATAAAGACTCAGCCAAGCAGGCAAACAGATAGAGAGACAGATATACAGACATGTTTAATCGAAACAGGTGGTAAGCTGAGTTGGACCCGAACCCTGCTATTTCTTTACAGCATGCAAGCATCTACAAATACATCCTAAATTCTTCTAAATCCTAAAAAAAATAAAATTCTTTAAACTTTGCAATATTTTGTAGTAAAAAATTCTCTTACTTTCTATTTTCCGAAAAGAAATATAAATACAAGTTTTTAATGATTTTTTTAAAATTCTTTTATCTTTACAGCTAAACAGCATCTTTTTTATTTTGCTTAATGAGTTCAAGTGAAAAAGTTTTTACTCCAAACTTCAAAACGGCAGCAGTGTTGAAACATTTAATTTAAGGAATAAAAGAAATATTAAAAAGTGTTTAAAACCATAAGCGGCTGCAAGTGAAGAAGAAAGATAAATTATTAGACAATGGAGTTGGAACTGGAAAATAGTAAAATGTTAAAAACCCACAATATTGTTCGCAATATTGACATAGAATTTAAGGATCTCACCTATCGGGTCAAAATGCTACGGCAAAAAGGTAAGTTAAAGTTTTATTACTTATGTAAATTGATTAAGGAATGTTTATTAAAACTTTGTTCTTACTTAATTTAGCTTTAAATAAAAATATTAAAAAATTGGGCAATTCACAAGGTATGTTATCATGTGTTATTGTCATATTGTGTGATTTTTCAAAAAATGTAAAATTGTTTAAAGAAAAATTTTTCGTTTGAAATAACTTTTTTTAAGCCAAATTAATATTTTTCAAAATTGATGTAAGAAAACAACACGACAAGTAGCATACCTTGTGAATACCCTAAATAGAAGATGTGTAATTACTCTAAGGCAATTTGGCAATGCACTTTATTTCATTTGACGATAAATAGGTTTTTATCGTTATGTCAGTGGGTTTATTTGCCGCCTTGTCTTTTTGTTATTTAAGTATTAGTTGCTATAAATTATGGCTTGTTTTAATTAGAAAAATTAATACTTGTCACAAATTACAAATTCGAATTTAAATACTGCTTGTAGACAATGCTTTTAATCCATGTGAATTTTAATTAATTCCCGCAGCCGATTCATTGAAATGCAATATTTGAAATAGAAAAATTTTTGCATTTTGATGAAAGCAACTATTAATTGATTTCTAAGTTTTTTTTAAGCCTTAGTGTTGTTTAGTGTTGACGCAATCCGCAAAAAGCTTTTCTAAAAATTAATTTTTTTCTGTGTTTTTAGAAAATATTATTAAAGTTTTTCAGTGAAATGAAAATAATGTGAATTCATCATATATTCTTAAAATATTCGATATTATGTAATTCACATTGCGTAGTTGGAGTTCAATCAGTGATGTGGAAAAATTCCCAGATCTTGTCCTATTTTACACCTGGTGCATCTGGTATAACATGTAATAGCTGGGCAGTGACATAGAAAATGTTTTACAATTCGATGTCCCCCATGTATTCCGCGAAATTGCAGTTTTTCACAATTGTCACAATTATCATCCCATTAAGGTGTCCATTATCTTACTTAATTCAGATTTTTTTTACTTTGGGAACATCTTTTATTCTTTTTTCATCTGGGTTGCCCTAAAGTGCTTTTCCCATTTTTAACTTGGCTAAAAGCTCTGTGTACCTCAGCCCAGCTTGCTTGCTGTTTTTTTAGGTTTAATCGCGAGATTGCAATGCTATACTTGATAAAGAATTCTCGGGCAGACGTTAACGTCTATTAGGCCTGCATGTGACTTAAGCAAGGACTAACTTTTCGTAATGCTAGGACCTTTAATTGTATGACAGTATTAGAGCCTGGAAGTCGGAGGTAGATTTCGGCCTCCGAATCTTTAAAAAAGAGGTCTAGTCCCTCTCTGTGCCCTAAAGCTGTCCGTATTTAAACATTTTTCTTTTGGCACCTGCCCTAGAGTTTCATTTGATCAGGTTTGCCAATCTGGTGTTAGTTCAGTATAAAACTCCTGACCTTAAATTGTAGTATACGGTCGCACAATTCCACTGTCTCTATATCGCATCCAAATGTCCTGGCTTAATTTATAAAATCAACCCACCACTCGTGGTCTTTAGGGGCTTAGCTGCAAGTGTTGCCTCGTAGCGTACGCGGTTTTCAAGAACTGGGCATTTCAAATAGTTGCAAATTTCTTTTTTGAAGTGGTACTGCTTACGCCGCTTGTTAAAAGACAACATATGCGTTGGACTTTTTTAAGGTCTTGTCTATTGATGTCCATTATATTATTGAAGCGTAGGCTTGTAATGGTCTCCGTCCCTGGAAAGTTAATCGGCTTAAAAAACAAAGGTAGAGGTGCACCTCTTTTATGAAGCTTTAGTCTGGTGAATCCTACTGCAAATCATCTATAAAATGAAAGGATGATGTGCATTATGACGAATAAATTAACGGGTACA
The DNA here is from genome assembly GCA_963583895.1 of Melanophora roralis. Taxonomy (NCBI): domain Eukaryota; kingdom Metazoa; phylum Arthropoda; class Insecta; order Diptera; family Rhinophoridae; genus Melanophora; species Melanophora roralis. Next base: position 77,856,958 of record OY757188.1, read on the forward strand.
ATGAAATTGACCCAAAATAGGTCTGGCTTCCGGCAGATTTCCTGGCAAGGAAGGGGGCACTCGGTAGCGCAATAAGACTGCATGCTGTGGGCAAATGAAGACGCAAAATAGGCGGTCTTGCATCCAATTTGAATGGCTACTGCACCCCGAAACCTTTTTTTTGCAGCTAAATTCTTTTTCAATCTGCCAGCCTGAAGGTCTATACCGACGAGTCTGAGAGAAAAACTTGTTGTTGTTAGAAGCATATTAATTACACAGAGAAAATGCCGGAACTCATTCAGACTTCCCTATAAATTCCTTGTACTACAGGCTATACTGTAGCCGTTTCGCAAAGCAGCTAACTGGCTACGGTATTGTGCTACCACTGGATGTTTTGGAGAAATTTTGAAATTTAATCGTCCGCCGAACTGCGGCGTTTAATTAAATTAATTAATGTTTAAATTAAACTCTTCATCGCAACTACTTCACGAATGCCGGACTAGATGTCGATGAATTCTAACGTCATTCTGGTTTTCGCGAAAAAAACTCGGGTACAAAATTAGATGATAAGCATGTTACCTATTCCGGTGGCATTTTTCTTTCACTGCAAACTCCACATAGATACATACGCTGGAAAAATCCACAAGAACTAGAAGCTCTTACCTAAGTGCGGAACCCCTAAAATCACCTGACAAAGCCTAAAGTCGAGAAGTTCCAAATGCCTTCTCGATCTGGCCAAAGAGACTGAGGGACACCGTGGCCGCTATTACCGGTCACTGTCGATTTAGCGCCCATGTCATTAGATTTAGATTGCCTGTTAACGACTTCTTTAGAGGCTGCCAAGATGTAGAATTTGAGAGTATCCAGTCCCTCTTGTGGTTTTGTTTGGTACTGAACGATGTCCGGATTGGACACTGTGGGGCAGCGTAGGTATCACCAATGGACCGTTATCGTTAGAATGGACTGTTTTAAATCATCTAAGTTTATTGGTTTTCCGTTTGTAAACTTCCTGTTTGCAATAATTCCACAAAAAATAGGCCCTGTAATTTCAGGAGACCTGGGGGCCAACAAAATTTGGGGTTTCTTGAAATTAGCTTTTTGGAGAACTTTCGCCGCAGTTCTGTCATAACAGGCGTGGCGTGACAAGTTGCCCAATCTTGTTGTGGAAAGAAAAACTCTTAACATCTTTAAGTAACGGTCGTCACTGGTTTGTAATGGTTTGTATGTTATTAAATGCTTTTTCCGGTATCAATGCCTTGATGCTCCTATTCGTTCGCAGTACGTATGTTAGTATGTGGTGGGGCTGTCAAAATCCATTGATGTCAAAAACCTAAGACTATAAGATATTTGTATCACCCTGTATAATCCAATTAGGGTTTGTCTAAGCGTTTTAAAGTTGTAATTAAATTGAAAAATTTTTGTGACTACTGACTAAATATTACAACAAAATCAATTAACTTGTAATTTAATACTATATCAATTAAAATAGGAAAAAAATGCACATTAAATATTTACTTTGAAATGATATTAATACGTACTTAATGCAAAAATAAATTCAACTATTTACTAAATAATAATATTACGACTTAAATAGCGTTTAACTGGTATGTAGATATATTTTAATTAATTATATTTAATAACAAGTATTATTTAAATGAGGGTAATTGTCAATTTGTTGACATAGTCCTACGACAATTACGTTAAAAAGTTACAATTTAAATACGTATATAAGTTGTGGATGTCCATAGTCTGCGCCACAAAACATATAATTATTTGTGATAAACTGTCACAGCGACCAAATTGTGGCTCTTTTTTATAATTAAGTTATTTTTATCTAGTCGTTAGTCGCGCTTCTTCTTCTTTTTAACTGGCTTTCCACAACCTGGTTAAATTTTAGCCGAGAAAAGACTGATTTCTTATTTTTATGCGTTTTACTACATCAACGTCGTCGTACAGCTCATACAGCTCGTGATTCATTCGATGCTGATAATCTCCGTTAACACAAATCGGCCAATAACTTTTACAAAGAACCTTTTTCTCGAAAGGTGCCTCAGCACCATATAATAAACACAAGTAATATGAATGTCTTGTATAGTGTTATTTTCGTTCGACGAGAAAGGGCTGCACTTCTTAATTGCTTACTCAGCCCAAAGTAACATCTATTTGTATTACTCTTCTTTGTATTTCCTCAACCACCTAAAAATTATAGTTATCCACGTTCATAGTTCCATCCAATCTACTAATGTAATTATTTTCATGGCAACAATAATATTTAAACTCAACAAGTACTGTCTTACGCGTATTACCACTGATAATACATCCTGATTATTTCAAAAAGTAATAAACGGTGCGGAGGGAGGGTGGTGCCGTTGGAATTGTCGATTGGTCAGATTAGTCAGTCACGAATTTGGTCAAAGTTCGGTATTCGGCGAATACGTGGTTCGTTCGTTGGGGCAAAAATTCCGCGCAACTACTTCGGCTATATTTATCCCACGGCCAGGGCCCAGTCGATCTTCAAGGACTCCCGAAAACATTGAACTAGTTGAAAGCCTTGCTGGGGCTTCCAAGAGCAATTGTTCATGAAATTTAAAAAAAGGATCTGCAGTTCCGTCCTTTTAAAATTCAAATCGTTTAAGAACTGAAAGAAAGTGGTTTTGATTTAAGAAAACATTTTTGTAAAACGGTGTTGGAACGTTTTCTCACTGCAAATTTAATTTTTTGCAGCAACGAGACTCCTTTTTATTGAAACAGCCACGTCAATAAAGAAAACTACCGTTAGCGGTCTACAAAAACCCAAAATCCTTGAGTCAAACATCAAAACCGTTGCATTGCCCCAGGGTAACTGTTTGATGTGCCTTATCGACACATGAGATGGTTGGACCATTTTTTTTTCGAAAATACTCTAGGCCAGGCCACGAATATAAACGGTAAAATTATGGACGCATGATAACGGAATTGTTTTTGCCAAACTTTCAACATAATAGGAAAACTGCACACACACCCAGAGCTTTGATAAATTCGCTTTGGGGACATTCAATGGCCAACGAGGTTGTCCGATCTATTTTCCATGTATTTTTTCTGAAGCTGCCTCAAAGACATGGCTTATGGTAAAAATCTTATATCTCTTGTGACTTTAAAAAAAAAAAATAAACGCCGAGAAATCAGCTCAACTGAGACAAGTTTATTACAACGTTGGGGGCAGACAACCTGTAGCAAAAGGGCAATTCTATTGCGACGAGTGTGGCCATTGCTTATTACTAAAACAATTTAAAACTTTAATTAAAATAAGTGCTGTGATTTTCAGGATGTCATGTTTCTTAGCGTTCAATAGTAAGCAGACATTAAAAGAACACATTTTCTGCTCGCAATGGCCACTTGAAGAGCGTGACTGGTGTGACCTTAAAAATTTTTGGAGAATTTTGATTTTAAGATCGTGTTGTGTAAAATATTTTTGAAAATGGTACTAGTTTTAAAAACTTTAACGATAGTTAAAAGTGTTTATAATCGTATTTGTTACTTTATTCCTAAAAAAAAAATTTTTCTTAGGGGAACCTCGCTTAGAAAATGTGACGGATGTGGTATTTTCACGTCAAAATGCTAAAAAATGAATAGCTAATTTTTTAGTGCATGACCATTTTTTACTGTTTCCATATATTTTGATATTTTTTTTTCTCTTTCGTACATAAATTCATCGAATTTTTTTCAAATAGAAGAAAGTATTTTTTCCCTACCTTTGACCGTTTTACGTGCAGCCATATCTCGTAAACTATAACATCAATCGACTTAACCACAAAGTAATTGTTCCTTTACAAATAAACAGTTTTTATGAAATTTTTGAAATGCTATACATATTTCGGAAACTATTAAAGCTATCGATTTTAATTCTATTACTTATATAGCGCTTTTGTTTTTTACATATATGTGTATTGTGAATTGAGTAAAAAAACTTAATTTATTGCTGCGGACTTTTTTTTATTAAAGTCCATTGTGAAGCTTTACTCAAATACGAACTGTCAAAAGTCTAAATAAAACAGACAACTTATCAGCAGTTTCGTGTTCCAATAAATTTTTTTCTAAAACTAAAATGATATTTAACTTCACTTTGTATATTTCCTTTAACATTTTATTGCAAATATTTTAATTATAATAATTTTTTTAATGTGTCTGATTAATAAAAATCTTTAAACACGATTATCTTCTGCTGTCTTTTGACAGACATTTAGACATAAATATTATGTTAATTAGGACGAGTAAATCACTTAACAAATAAGGAAACAAAACATAAACAGATTTCATGCAAATTTTAAGGTTTATCCCAGCAACATTGTTTTTAACTAGTAAGTTGGTTTCGATTTTTTTGTTGGTAGTTATTTAAGCCATGTCGAGTTAGTGATTGACATTTGTTTAAACAAATTATAAGTAACAAAAGTAAAAAGTAATTAATATTTTTATATATAAAATATTGATACATACCAGCTTTTACCATAATTTAAAATGTATTTGGTGGGACATTACTTATAACAATATTATATACATACAAGTAAAATTTTTTTTATTACGGTTTGACCCAATTAGAATTACTTTTACTATAAAATTATAGCCGGGTTAAAAAAACAGAAGTAACAAAATCGGTTTTCATTCAATTCTCTTAAAATTTTAAAATACTAAATTTCGCCTTTGAACTTCATATTATCACGATTCACAAAACAGTTTTACATTTTTACTTATTTCCTATTTAAATCATGATGTTTAAATACTTTAAATAACTGAATATTATTAAATGCAACAAATAAGGTGGGTGGGGCAATACCAGTTGGGAAAAACACCGGATATAATTTATTTGTGTTTACAGTTAATTAAAAAAAAAATTAAATCATTAATAAAACAGTTATACCGTAGGGCAATTGAATATATCATCATTTTAATTTAAAAAAAAAAAAAAACATAAAATAGGCTGTGTTCCACAACGCAGTTTGCTTTGCATCACAAAATTTCAAGTTTTTCCTGAAAGCAAAGATGAGGCTTTTGATAATATCTTCTACTTCCAAATAAGTGTTTAAGGTACCTTTACACGGTAATACATATATTACGATATGTCAAAAAATGTTGTGGGATAATACAAAATCTCATCATGTAAAAGCATAATGTATTGGGTAGGAGAGAATACGGATGCAAAATTTGACAAGCTTTCGGTAAATGTTTATTTTCTAAACCATTTTAGAAACTTGTGTATTCTCATCACATCAGTGGTGTGAAAGATTGGCAGCACTTACAGCATCTAATGAAGGTGGCTACACTTAATGAAACAATACACAAACAATCAAAATAAAAGCAGATTTTTTTCATGTTGTTTTTGTTAATATTGTTGAACCTTAACCATATGGCGTTACCCCAAAAGGAAAGTGGCAAGGAACAACCGATTTTGATTTTACCAACCTCATCCGTGTAAACATGAAAAATAGTTAAAACAGATTTTTATTCTTTTTTTTTTAAACACGGAGAGAATTTCGTAATATTTTGATTCTACAAAATCTAATTACTTTGTATTACTGTGTAAAGGTACCTTTACAGCTATATTAGTGTCCTGGAAGCAAAAAAAGTTGTCAAAATTGTATAAGGTAAGAAGTTTAAAATTTGTAATGCAAAGCAAACTGCGTTTTGGAATACAGCCATAATAACAAATTATTTTTACGATAAAAATGCATTCTTTAACTAAAGTTCCCATATTCGTTTGAACAATTCTTTAATATCAAATAGATTTGAAATACTAATTTTTTACGAAAACTTCGATTAAGAACCCTGCTTTAGATTAAAAAACTGTTTATGAATATGCCCCATAAAAGTATAAACAAATAAAAAAATCAATATAATTACAAATTAATTTATTTCAAAATTAAAAGTGTTTTTGTTTTATAGCTCGTGTTATGTATCTAGCGATAACCAGAATATGTAAGTTACTAATAAATAAAAATCATTACGTACGTTCGTACGTTACAGTTCTATTATGTAAAATGATTAAAGGTTAAAATGTGTTTATCAATAACACTGGGCAACAAGGGAAATGCTTTCATGATCGCTATAGTTATACCCATACCACATACATATATAAATATGTATATACCGATCGATTCAGAATCACTTCCTGAACCCATATAAGCATGCCCGTCCGTCCGGCTGGCTTTCCATGTATTCTTGTAATCAAAGTACAGTACAGGTCGTGATTTTGAAGATATTTTGATGAAATTTTTCACATATAACTTTTTGGCACTGGCACAAAGCCGTTTGTTTGTGTTGGTAATAGGTTTATTCTTTGATATAGCCCCGATACAAATGTTATCCCGCACTAAGCACTTTGTTTTTTGCTTCTCACTGTATGTTTTTTTATGGTAATGGGATCCAATGCTATACTGGGATCCTTTAGGGCATCTCGAGATACTCATAAAAAAACTGGTCTAAGATTATGAACAAAGCAGTTCAGGGTTAAAAGGGAAGTAAATGGGGTGAATTGGGTGCCACTTCACCTTATTACAACCTGCTAAGCCTTGCTAACAGTATCTTCACTTATATAACATCGAAATAGCATCAGTTTCGAACCTTTTCTTTTCATGATAAACAAGTAAGGGCGCTACATTCGTCTGTGCCGAATCTTATACACCCTTTACATTGGTCTTTCGAAGCCCCAAACTTTTTTTGTTTTATCCATTTTTTTTTCTTTATGAAATATTTCCAATTTTTAAATAGGGGTCGGTGTCATATTTTCAAACTCTTAGCATGACTAACAGGAAAGTTGCTGTAGGGGTTTTTACCCTATTTTTTTCAAATTTTGTATGCCAACCCCCTCAGGAGGATAAAGATAGGGTGTAAATATGTTCTAGGAAAATGTTTGCAAGGAAAGATTAGTGGGTCAGTCCTACATTTGACCTATCCACGGGCACCCTGGAAGCTATAGGGGAGGATTTGCTACAATTTCCCAAACTTTGTACGAGAACTATCTTAGGCGATAGAGATACGGGGTAAGTATGTTCTAGGAATAGGTTTGGAAGAAGAAACTACTGGAGGTCGGTCGTAAACTTTATTTTTCTAAGGCCGAATCTGAGGAAGTTATGGGCATTTTTACATAATTTTTGTAAATTTTGGATGGCAACCTGCTTAGGTGATGAAGAAAGGGGGTAAGTATTATCAAGGAATATGTTTTTGAGGGAAAACGAATGGGGGTCCCTGTTACATTTTATTTATTACTTGACATAGGGGGCAAGTATGTTTCAAAATAATGTTTGGGAGAAAAAATTAATTGCGGTCGGTCTTTCATTTTTACGAATTAAAAGAAATTCTACAAAATTTAACTTTGCATTACAACCCTGTCAGGGGTAGAAGATAGGCTGTAAGTATATTCCACAAAAAAGGTTCGTGGGGAAAAATTAATTGGTATCGTTCTTACATTGCACCCCTGTGGGGTAACTCCGGGGCAGTTTTAAAAGTTTTTATGTAAAAATTAAAGAGAAATAAACAAAGGTAGTCTTGGTTTTGGCTAATATCTCGGTCAGTTATTGGGTGATTTTGCTGGATTTCGATAGCGATCTTCTCGCAGATATTTCTGATAGTTTGATTCTACTTACGGTTCTATTCGACATCGGGGGGCTTCAAAAAGTTGATTTTAACCCTAACACGGACAGACGGAAATCACTAAGTCGACTTCTCAGAACGCAGATAATATATACATTATTGGGTCGCAAATGGATAATTAAGAAATTACAAACGGACCGACAAACTGATATATACCCTTATCACTTATGGGAAGGGTATAAAAAAGCTATTTTATAAAAGCGATAAACTAGGATTTTTTGCAGACTGATTTCCTATAAATAATTTGTAAATTAGCATTTTGGCTACCATTTAATTTCCTAAAATTTAATATTAAATTGGGGCATTTTAATAAAGACTTTTTTTAACTATAGTCCTAATTGAAGAAAAAAAATGGAAATAATTTTTTCTGTGTACTTGTACTTATCCCATAACAAATATAATTTAAAATGAAAAAGAAATAATAAATAATTTTGTCTGGTAATCAGCTGGACTAAAGTTATTTATATCATAAATTACTCAAAAAATTTTACTTATAATTTTGTAAATTATAATATTTAGACAGACGCATGACATTGTACTCTTATATTAAGATCATCGGAAAAGATAACCTTTCTAAATATACGAAAATAACCTTCTAAAATTGTTACTTAATTGATTTAAAAAATTTTGAAATAGAAGATTAAGTCAGATTTTCTTATTAAAACTCTTAGTTTAGACAATGACATGAGAAATATCATTTCGAAATTCACAACTTAGAGGAAACGCATGGTCCTGCGGCTGCTTTATAGTCACAATATAAAATTGATCTAATTTTACCTTTAAGTTAACATTAATAGGAAATTTTTTCTTTATGGTTCAACTATTTTTTTTTGTTTCGAAAGCATGAACACATTTGTCAGAAATTTCTTGTTTATTTTTTTTCTTCTTTCTTAACTTTAAAGAAGATTTTTGAATGGAAACAATTATGTAATATAACATTTTATGAATATTGCTTTAGGCTCGAGTTCAATCCCTACTAAATTCTTATATTTTGCAAAAAAAGAAATTAATATACATAATTTTACTAACGTTAGATTTTGAAACAACATTTATATTAGAAAAGCAAGTTTTTGCTAATACTAGCCGAGTAGAATGCATTTTCGAAACCAGTTACGATTTCCATTATTAGTACTATTTATTTGATCGGTTGTTAGTTATAGAAACGAAAAAAGGAAAAAAGCTTTAGTTTGTTTTATTTATTTTAAAATAAAAAAAATTTGTATTATTTATTTTTTAATTTGAATTATATTTTTAAACAAATGGCGCTTAAATACAGATGCAGCATTTTATATTATTCTCCAGTACACGGACGAATGATAACTTGTTGACATAGAACTTTAGCTTTAAAACGCCCATTAAAAAAGAAATCAGCTGGCGTTTAGTCACATGGTAAAGAGGGTCCGATTGTTTTAAGACTTAATGTTAAACACATGCTACACACTTATCGTATCTTCTTGTTGAAACTACATAACGTTAATTTACGTTCACATCTAGCAAATGGATTGCTAAAAGTTATTGTAACCGAATTTATTGCTTATCAAGTTATTTGGGTTTTGTAATCGACTTTTTGTTTTGTGGTCATAAAAATAAAAAATCATCTTTGATTCCACAGTTAAAAAGTTCAGTCTACACGAAGATACAACCGATAGCGACATGCCACTGATCTCCTTTGCCGCAGCTCGTAATATGACAATAAGCAGTACCAGATTCCAACAACGCGGTATACATAAGGCGAGTTGGACATTGCCTGATCAAATCACAAGGAGCAATATGTATCACGTTGTTGTGAATGGGTGTCACTCTTCAAGCGTGTTAGATATGCGTACGATTCTTGAAGCATACATCGACTCGTATACCTATTCGGCAACCAAAGAACGAGGGCGATTAAGCTTTTTCCGCAGGAAAATAGATGTCGCGAAGCTGCAAGCACAATAAAATTCCAGCGCCTACTTCACTTAGTTAACCCGATTGCTCCAAGAGAGTTAATTATAAACATTTGGTTCTTCTTTTTATTTTTTTCTAATATGTATAAATAAAGAGGCTCTACACTTCGATCGAATTATAAAATCGTATAAGCAGGCAAAAATTACTTTTAAAAAAATTTAGGTACTTAATTGACAAAAGGCAGTTGCTTGATATTTTTGAGCTTTTTACATGTTTGTACCCTTTACATAAGTGATAAGCGTATATATAAGTTTGTCATTCCATTTGTTATTTCTTTAATATCCCTCTGCAACCCCATAAAGTATATATTTCCTTGGTCTTTATAGATAGGGAAGTTAATTTAGCGATGTCCGTCTGACCGTGTTATGGTTGAAACCAATTTTTTGAAGCCCCCGATTTTGCATAGACCCGTTAGCGGTATCAAACTATCAAATATATCTACAAAAAAATCGCTATTGATATCCAGAGAGAGACCGAGATATTAGCCAAAAACCAAGACTACCTCTGTTTATTTTTCTAAAGTTTGTGCATTAATACCCCTACAACTTCCCCGGAGTTGCTCCTACATGGGTGCAATATAAACCGACTCCAGTTTTTTTTTCTTCACAAACATTTTTGTGGAACATACTTACACCCTATTCCCGCCTCTAACAGGGTCGTCATGCAAAGTTTCATTTTTTTTTTGTAATTTTTTTAAAATTGCTCCCACAGCTTCCATAGTGCTCCTACCTAAAAGAAGTGTAAGGCCGAGCCCAATTAATTTTTCCTCCCAAGCATTCCTATGGAACGTTCTAGTCGTTCTAGTTTCTAGCCGCTAATAGGGTTGCCATGCAAAATTTCAAAAAATTAGGCTAAAACCCGTATAACTTCCCCGGAGTTGCCCTAAGAGGAATAAAATGTATCACAGACCCATCTTAGCTTTCTCTGTCAAACATATTCCTAGAACATAATTACCCCCTATCTCTATCAGCAATACAAAATTTACAAAACTTATGTAAAAATGCTCATAACTTCTCCAGAGTCAGCCTTAGAGAAATAAAGTGCAGAAGCGACTCCCATTAGTTTCCTCTCCCAAACATGTTCCTAGAATATAATTTACCTCTATCTCCATCGCCTGAGGGGGTGCTATACAAAGTTTGGGAAATTTTAATACATACCCCCTACAGCTTCCAGGGTACCCGTGGATATATCAAATGTAGGACTGACCTCAACTTATTTTTCCTTGGAAATATTTTTCTAGAACATACTTACCCCCTATCGCCATCACCTAAGGGGGTTGCCATACAAGATTTTAAAAAATTGGGTAAAAATTCCTACATTGTGAAGGGTATATACGATTCGGCACAGCTAAATATCGGGCTCTTACTTGTTAAAATTAAGGGCAGGCTTTTGACCCAGATAAATTTCCAAAGTCTAACATTTGGGTAAAAAGTACTTTTTTCACATATTTGATACTTTTTCGCATTTTGTTGAGGGTAATGGCTCTAGAAATATGAAATTTAGAGCTATTGACCCAGATTGAGGTCAAAAGGCAATTAAATGAATAAACAAGAAAGGAATAACTTAAATGAAAAACAATATTTTTTTTTTAATTTCAGACAAGATAATTTACAATAGGCCCCTGCATTAGCTTTAGTCTTAAAGGTGACCTCAATAACATGCTTATTGCTTTACCGATGCTCGTTCACACGTAGTTTGAAATAAATTGTAGTGTAGGAGGCCATAATATGTTCGGTCTTTAGCCGACAATAAATTTCTTAATTATTTTTTTTCTTTATCGAATGTGACAATATCCCGTATTTGTTTTTGAATAACATTGATATATAAAAACAATTATTGTTACTATTTCTACTGATATTAAACATTTTACATACAGATTTATCCATGTTATTATATTAAGTGTATGTGTGTTCATATGTATGTAAATACAGTTTTCTCGCCCGGCAGTTAAATGAACTTATCCCAATAAGCACAAATTTTTTGTGAATTCCAATGTTGGAATTCCGGTGTGAATCCAAGCTTGAATTACATTTAAAATCCATCCTCTTTCCAGTCTGTTTGAAGTTTGTTAAAAAACAACAACAAATTTGTTTGAAGAATACGTTATTTATGGCACAGAGTTGATGGAAAATCATTGCCGGCGGTGAAGATGATGATTTTATAATTAAATTTTCAGATTCAAGTTCGGTTCAACTTGAATCACACCGTTATTCAAGGCTGGAATTACACTATAAAGGTACGGTTTTGTTTGACTGTAATTTAATGGTTAATTTTGCTGGATTCGCTATTGAATTCAACTGTGTGTTAACTGTAATTCAACACTGGAAACTGGAAATTGTGACTTGATTTCAAATGTAATTCCACTTGAAATTCAGCCAAAATGCTTATTGGGATAGATCCGTACATACACATAAATACATGCATATGCATACATAAATACACATCTAAGTGTATATGCACATACCTACATACCTACGTATTTAAAAAAAATATTTTATTGGACCCATTGATTTCAACATTTAATATAAATCAATTAGTTTGTAAAACATTTGTTATTTAAAGTTGTTTGTAAATTATTGTAATCATAAATCAATATGTGACAAATTATTGTCGTGGTTTCAATGATTTTAAAAACAAATAACATTTGTCTTATTTATTTGATAATAAACTTAATGTACATATGTTTTAGTAAACACATAGGCGACTGTAGGCTACAAAAACAGTTGGCTACAATTGCCGTTGTGTACTTAGTGAGTGGGTTTGTCATTCAGACAAGAACTTTTGAACAAACAGAAATTGATAAATTTTGAAAAATATCATATATTTCGAACATTTTTTAGGTTTATCCTACAATACACCGGTTTTAATTCTTGTAGTTTAATTGTGTATGTTTGTTGAATTAAAAATGCTAATAATCTTATAGTGAAACATAAAGGAGATTTTTGCCATGTCGTTAACGAAAAAAGAAGTAAGCCTTACCTGGCGACAGCTACAACAGTGTCGTATCTTTACATAAATGTTTTTATTTTTCTTTCATATTTTTCCAACCTAACGATGTGTACACTCAAAAAATCTCTGTAACATATGAATGAAGTCATTTGTACATTGTACGAAATTTTTCGTTGTTTCGCACGAAAAGTACGAAATTGTTTTGTATATTTTACAAAATAATTTTTTTTTCTAAAATTATAAAAATCTATGCAGTTTTTCTTTGTAATTCAATAAAAATTTCGTAAATAATACAAAAAATTATTACGAAATATAATCGTTACTTTTGAGAAATCTCGAATTTCTGGTTTAGAAGGTGGCTTCGTAATTAAAACGAAATTTTGTACAGTTTGCGAATAAAAAACTTAAGAAAAGTTATCGTTACTATCGGAAAATTATATAATTTTATTACTAAAATTTTTTGTTATAACTGCGAAAGTTTCGTATATATTTCAAAAATTAAAATTACAAAAGGTGTTCATACTTCCATTAAATTTAAATTATAGTCTAACTTCATTTGTTCTATGTACAGAAACTTCGTATTTTCTTCGAAAAATGTTTTTAATATATTGCTGCATGAATTTTTTTCAGTGTATTTATTATATGCTGCCTGCTGTCATCTATGTGTTTCAGGTTTCTACTATATATTATCAGTTTTACAAGAGTGGTTTTCGTCATTTTATAGAAGATTAAAAAACAAAAAGGCAATAGACTTATTATCAATTCGAATGTGGACGTCAAATAATCACTTTTTTTAAAATAAAATAAAAAAAGCTTCGAGATTTCTTCAACTTTGATAAACGGGATTTCCTGCGTGATCGTATTACACATTTTCTATTCTTAGAACAGTAACCTACTGGCATACATTATTCTCGGCTTATTTGTTTGATTTATGAAATCAACATTTAGAATCTTTTAGTACTTAAATAGAATATTAAATAAGAAAACAATACACATTACACATTAGTCAATTCAATTGAAAAAAAAACTTTTTTAAAATTAAAAAAACACCTTGCGAAGAAACTATTAAATAGTGCCAATATATGTATGTTTAGAAGAAACTTTATCTTTTTTTATAGAAAACTAAATTAAATTAATTTTGGAATTGATTTTATATGCAAAATACAGATGTGTCAATTTCACAAGAAAATGAAAGTGAAATGAAGAAAATAAATAGAAAAAATAAGTTAAAATCAAACTATTTGTTATATTTGATCATATTTATTATCTTAAAGTTTCTTCAAATGCAATCAAATTAAAATTTTCTTCAATAAAAAAATCTGAATATATTATTAAAGTACTCTTAGCAAAGCGATTGAACTTAAATAATCTCTAAATCAAATAAATGACCTGTTGTATTTAAAAGTGTCATAAGTCAGTTTTTTTTTGTTTCAAGACATAAACAGCTTGTGTTCGAAACACTTCAAAACAAGTAATATTTTTGATAAAATTAATGAAATACCGCGTGTAATGTGTGAAGCTAACAGAGGCGAACATTTATCTGATATTGCATTTCATACACAATTGCCGAAATTAAATAAAAAAATTTATCAATATAAGATCCATTCTCTCTTTGATTTAATCTAAAGTTATAAACAAACTAAGTAGTATACCTTGCCGGCGGACACCCTGTATAATAGTAACATCGTAAAAGGTTTGAGGTCAAGAGTTTTAAGAATTTTCGATATTCGTTTTAAAAGTTCAATAAAAGTTTTTAATTTGTATGGGGGGTTTACCTCCCCCTGCTTCTATCCAAAATTTTTTTTCCAAAATGTAGGTTTAATTGTCAATTATTTTTTGTAGAACATTTGAAGTCGATAGCTGCTATACTTTCCGATATATAGCGCTTGAAATATTTGTGCAATTATAGGGAAAATACCATTTCCCCTGGTCCTATTTGAAAACATTTCCCCTTAATTAAGGTCCCTATCTTCAAAGTATGCGTGCCAAGTTTTGTGGCACGAGTGACTATATTTACTGAGATATATAGGGATATATGCACGGATTTTGTCATAAAAAATGGGGATTTTTGGGGTTCGCTTATATCTCGGTCAATAGTGAACCAATTTTGTTTAATTTTAAATAGCGATTGTCTCAGAGATATTTTTGATTGTTTGATATCAACACCTTTTCCGGAATCTTGATTTCTACAGACACAGACAGACAGTTGGACATGGCTATATCGACTTTCTTTTCTATATTCTGGATCTTTAATATATATACTTTATGGGGTCAAAGTGAATATTGCAGAAATTACAAATGGAACAACCAACTAATATATACCCTACCATTATGTGAGGGGTATAAATATTGGCAAACATCAATATATTCAAGTTATGTTTTAAAAACAGAAAAAACCTTTTCAACGTTTAAAGGAACAAATAAATAATTTATAAAATTATTTAATGAAAAAATATATGGCTTTCTTAGCCCCAAATAGAGTTTCGTCTTTCAAATATTTCATTTTGAAAGAATCATAAGTTTAAGTGATATAAGTCTAAATTTATCTCAATAATTTTTTTTTTCTAAAATGATTTTAAATTTAAAAAGTTATTATTATATAAGTAAACAAAGGCTTTTAACTTAAAATTACGTATAATCAGGCCTATTAAGTAAAAAAGCGATAAGTTAATTGGAAATTAGTTGACCTTTAAGTTAGCGTAGTAAAGAACTCATGGTAAACAGCTGAGAACTCACGTATAAAGCGGTACCACGCCCACAAAACTTTATATTGGTAATTCTATTGCGTTTTTAATTTGTTTTTTAATCTTTTTACGCATATATGTATAACGAATACAATGTGAAGATTCCCAAATAATATAGTGGGCGGTATCACTCCTACAAAAATTTTATTCTTAATGCAGGTACTTCTACTGAACCGAATTTTTGGAAACTTAACACACGTATTTAAAGCCTCCAACGCAAAAGTTAACAGGTTATAAAATAGGTGGTACCAGCCCCCTAAAAATTTAAGTCATAGGTAACCCTACTGCAACGACCTTTATAAAAAAATTTGTAAGCACCTTAATAGCTACTAAGCTCGTAATCTTGAAGGCATGAATATGGGCGGTGCCAAGCCAAGTTCTAAATTTCCTATGTCTATATAAGACCTCGAACGCCAAAATTTTTAAGGCCTTAAAGGGGGTGGTCCCGCTCATGCGAAAATTAAGGGCCTTATTACGTAAAACGCAAAATACAAAAACAATTGTCTGGAAAAAAACTAAAATTTAAAAAATTTTTCAATATATTTTGTTTTTGTTTTAAGGCGTTGCGTTTTAGAAAACAAGGAAGTGCTGATATTTCTACTTTGCCAATTTTTGTTTGATTTTGTACGCGTATAAAAAAAGGCTTATAACGTCAAAATTAATTATTTAATAATGAATTATTGGTAAAAATAGGCTATGCCACGCCCATAAAAATTAATTTTATTAGTTTTATATTTGTACTTCATCAATTATTCAAATTTTTTTTTCACATTAAAAGCCTTTCACGTCAAAGATTTTATTTTTGAAAGTTGGGGGTGCTACTTCTAGTTAAATTAAACAATCGATGTAAAGACTGCTGCTACATTCATTTTTATTAAGGCTTGTAAAAGTTCAATTATACGTTACATAACCATAACCACAGAAAACAACTGTTCGCAACACTGTATTTGATTATAGATGACTTACCATTACGCCATGACCATAACCAATTTTGGGTCTTATGGCAACGGTTATGGTTATGGCATTATGTTATGGCACGTATAATTCAAGCTTAAGCATATGGAAACTTCTTATATCAAAATTTAAAAGACAAAAAATTAGGCGATGCCACGCCTATAAACAATTAATTGTCAATATAGTAAATTTTGCTTACAAATGATACTTCTTTTACAGCTTAATACACTAAATATTAGATAATTGCATATGTATATTTGACATTTAGTATTTCCATACAACAGCCAAAACTGACTCATATTAAAAGTTATATAAAAATATAGTAACAGAATATAAGAAAAGAAATTTTACAAGTTTTAGAAAGGCTGTGTAAAAAATAATTGATCTTTTCCTTTTTTTAAAAAAAATCAATTATGCCATAAAATATTAACCGTTGAACAATAAATAGTATGGTTTTACTGTAATTAATTAAAGTTAATTAATATGTCACTTAAATTAAGTAAGAAGTCGGATCGTTTCTAGCAAAGCGGGCCGGGTAAAGCTAGTATAATGATTGCAGACACCTTGTCTGTTGTTCTGATAAAATCATATTTTGTTTTCTAAAATAAATCTAAATAAATTTTTAGTCGCCAGTCGACCATTGACTTATTTGTTTTACATGCGTAACGTTTACATATCAAGTTTTTAACATTAAATAACCTTAAATACACCAAGTCACGCGTTAAAAATATAAACATAATTAAAGCATTCGATATGAAATTTGTTTTTTTTTATCTTGATCAAAGGTTTAGGTTTAAAGTTTAAACTTAATATTAATTTATAATTAAATTGTATCTTAAAATAAACGTTAACCACACTTTCTTTAAATAAAATTTTGAAATTAAAATTAAAAGCAATTAAATAAGTGCAGTAAAATTAAACAGGTAGGGTTTGGGCGCGTAGAACTTTTGCTTAAATTTAACGTTAACCTAGAGCTGCGGTTGACTTTGAATTTAAATTTAAAATTTTATTACTTTTACTCACTTGTAGTTAAATTTTATTACTAATGTTTGTTTTATTATAGTTAAACTGTGATGTTTTTAATAAAGGCTTTTGGTTAATGTTATCCCTAAGGTACATTTTTTGTAATTAAAGATTTTAACTGATGGGTGGCTCCTCTGATAGTTACATTTTAGCAATTATTCATGTGCAGTAAAATTTAACCACATAAATTTAATTTTAATAATAGCAGGGTTTGGGCGTGTAGAACTTTAGCTTAAATTTAAGCGATTGGTCACATTACCACATTATATAAAAATATTTATTTCTTTCATATTTTATTTAGTTTTTTTTTTAATTTTTATAATTTTCAATATTTGATGAGAACTAGAAATTTTCCGCTTGCCTGACCACTGATCCTCTGCGGCGACAAGGGACATTCCTAAACTAAGAACGTTCCGGGTGACGAAAACCTACAAGCACACTTCAATCGGATGGGAATTGTAAAGAGCAGCGAGTTCAGGGCATGCAGATAGGACATCGAAACGTTTATGCGTTTCCTGTTTTAGTGCACGGATTTTGCACAGGCATAAGCCCGATAATTTTTGTCTGATATTTCGCTAGATGTGGATTAGGAAATATGAAATTGGAGGTGTTGAGGAAATAAATCCCCATCACAGAATTTCTGTGAACTTCTCCGATTCTTTTTCCTTGCGCACAACAAAGCGATCACTGGCTTAGGTGTATGTCCTGCGGTACTTAAGACCTCCTTATTTCAACCTAACCTCGCCTTACCTTAGGGGGTTACCACTCTCCTTGCTTCTATCAATAATGTAAAAATTATAGTACAACTGTTTTGCAGTAGGCTTAAAGGCGATAGTTGTAAAAGTTTTTAAAGCACAATTTTAAAGATTTTAAAATATTGTCCATTTGTAAGGAAGCCACCTTTTCTCCGGCTCGTTCCCAACTATTTCAAAATGTACAATCCACACTAAAGTAACTTTAAGCATGTCTGAAGTCGACATCTTTAACAGTTTCCAAGATCATTTCGATGAAATTTCAAAAAAAAAGTTCCGTAAAATTTATGCAATCACTTATCTTTTTCTTAAAAAAAAATCACTGAATTTAGCTCGCGTTCTACAAAGTATCGGTGATAATCAGGGCAATCTTAAAAAAATTTAAAATATGCTTCAAAAACTTAAACTACTTTCTGTACAAAATTCCACGTTTCACGAAGAAGTAATATAAAACAAGTAAGAGCACTTTATTTGGCTGTGCCAAATCTTATATACCCTTCACAGCGTCTAGAGGGTTTTACCTTAATATTTTTAAATTTCGTATAGCAACCCCATTAGGGGGTGTATATAGAGGGTAAATGTGTTCTAGGAAAATGCTTGCGTGGAAAAATAAGTTAAAGTCAGTCCTACATTTGACGAATCCATCCACGGGTACTCTGGGAGCTGTAGGGAGGATTTATTACAATTTCCCAATGTTTGTATGGGAACACCCTAAGGCGATGGTGATAGGGGATAGGTATGTTCTAGAAATATGTTTAAGAGGGGAAACTAATGGGGGTCAATCGTACACTTAATTTTTTTAAGGCCGACTCTGGGGAAGTTATGGGCGTTTTTACATCAACTATGTAAGTTTTGCGTGGCAACCCCCATAGGAGATGGAGATAAGAGATAAGTATGTTCTAGAAATATGTTTAAGATGGAAAACTAATGGGGGTCTGTGATACATTGTATTGCTTTTAAGGGACTCCGGGGATGCTGTAGGGCTTTTTACCCTCAACCCTATTTTAAAAATATTGTATGGCAACCCTGTAAGGGACTTGTGATAGAGGACAAGTGGGTTCCACAAAAAGTTTGGGTCTGACATTTGACCTTTGTAGCAGCACACTAGAAGCTTTGGGGCGATTTAAAAAAAAAATTCAAAAAAATTAAACTTTGTAAGACAACCCTGTTAGGGGGCGGAGGTGAATATGGTCCACAAAAAAAAAATGTGCGTAAGGAAAAATTAATGAGATTCGGTCCTACATTGCACCCGTGTAGGGGCAACTCCGTGGCAGTTGTAGAGGTTTTTATGTACAAGTTTAAGAGAAACAAGCAGAGGTAGTCGTAGTTTCTGGCTTATATCTCAGTCAGTTATTGGGCGATTTTGCTGAATTTCAGTAGCAAAATTTTCGCGAGTATACCTTTTGTTTTGAATCTACAAACAGGTCCAAGAAATGCAATTGGGCCTTAGAAACTTTGATTATCGGATTAACGGACAGACGGACATCGCTAAATCAACTTTCCTATCTATTTATAAGGATCAAGAAAATTTATTTTTTATGGAATCGCAAATGTATATTAAAGCAATTACAAATGGAATGACAAGCTAAGCTTATATATACCCTTTTCAATAATGTGAAGGGTACACAAATTAACAAAAAACTAAATAAAAATGTGGTCAAATAATATAAAAATTTTGAGTATATATTCGAAAAAAAACCCAAACCCAATTCTGCATATGCTTAAAACTTTTATGCGAATGTTGAGTTTTTTGCCGCTTTAGGTCTGCTGTGGATCTAAGAGAACCCATATTAATCGATGGAAAACAAGAGTTATTAATGAGCCCTAAATTTTCTGCCCACAACATTAAAATGTCGGTTACCTTAATACAACTCATGTTATGCTACATACACAGCAGGTTTTACAAACAAATAAGCCCTTAATTTAAAAATATGCCAAAATATGCGGTTGTGTGCAAAATATGCAAAAATTAGCAAAAATACGCTTTAACATATCGTTTCCAAAATTTTGCAAAAATTCAAAAACGGTTTGATAATAATATTATAGCTAAACGCTACGCACAGAAAGAATATGATTTTGCATAATATCGATTGCCCTAGTGATAAGTTTTGTTACAACGGTGGTATTTTTTTTTAAATATATGAAAAAATACTCATTGCTTTTGTCCCGAAAAATGGGTTATTTGCAGAACATTTAAATACTAATGCGTTAACATTTTTCAAAATTAATTTAATTACTTTTTTCAAAAGCATAATAACAGCAAAGGCATGGTTTAATTTTTATCACCTGCTTAAAATTAAGTCTAGACATTAAATTTTAAATGAAATTAATTCTGCTTAAAGAAACAAACAAAAACAAAAAGACCAATCGAAATTAAAAATGATCTGCAGTGTCTTTAATTATTTACTATTTCAATTTGTAAAAACCCAAAATAAAGTTCTTTTTAATTTTAACAGCCCAACCAAGAAAGGCATAAATTAAAAAAAAAAAACATAAAAATAAAATGGTTATAAAGTCAAAATAAGGCGTCTAATTATTGTATACATTTACATACTTTTTGTATTTATTTAAATTAACTATTAACACTTTTAAATATAAACAACTTTACACACTACATCAAAATGATATGGCAACATTATTTTTTTTTTTTTTTGATTTATTTTTGTTTTATTTCAGAAAAGAAAACTGTACTTAAAGGAATCTCGGGTAAATTCTCATCAGGCCAATTAACCGCAATAATGGGGCCCTCAGGGGCGGGTAAATCAAGTTTAATGAATATTTTAACAGGATTTACGTAAGTAGCAAACTAAAATCTTAAATTGGGGGGCAAAATGAAAAATTTAACAAATTTTCTCTTGTTAAAAAAATAATGCAGAAAGTCTGGCGTTACCGGCACCATACATTTCGGTAATGCTCCTAAAGTCCGCAAATTGTGCTGTTATATAACACAAGATGATCATTTCTATGGACTTTTTACTGTCGAAGAAACTATGATGCTGGCCACTAGTTTAAAGATCTCCAATGAGTGCATGAGTCTTAAGGAGAAAAAGTTAATGGTATTTTTAAAAGTTTTAAATTACAAACAACTTAGAAATTCACGCCACCAAATTACGTCTTTCAAAAAAGCAAAGGTTACTTTTAAATATAAAAATAATTACGGGAATGCTTTTGCTCTTTGAACCATAATGTATGTAAATGATTTCTCAAAATCGCAAATAAAAATTTTGTAAAATTCATATAAACATCACTAGGTAATGTGCTTTGTTTAGGGGATCAAAAAAAATAAATATATTTAGTTTGAAATAAAAGTTTTATATTCCTTTTAAATTAACTAACATTAAGTAGTTAAACCTTTAATTTAAGTAATTAATATTAAGAAGGCAAATACCAGATTTAAATTGAAGTTCTCGAATTAAAATATACCCAGTGAAATCTTTATGAATTTGAGTAATTGGCTCTCATTATTCCATAGGTTACAAGGTAATGACGCCTTTACAACAGAATAATGGAATATTGATAACGGCGTTATTAATTACATATGAGCCGTTTATTATGAAAGTGGTATAAGTCACTTTTTTTAAAGTATATATATTTAGAGATATGATAAAATACCGTTCAATAGTATTTAGTGTTGCCATTAACTCGATTTTTTTTAAAAAGTGACACATGCCACTTTCAAAATAAACGGCTTATATGTGGGCTAATGTGCAAAAATAAGATTAAAAAAAAACTGGTAAAACATTTTTGCCTTTAAAATCTGAAATTTTTTTTTTTTTTTGAAGTTGATTCTTGGATAAGAAAAGGAGGTTTAGCCCATTGTGTGTGATCCCTATGAAAGACTGAAAGGCCGAAATAAAAGAGGACTAAATTAGATAAAGCTAGGGAATTTCAATAGTTCAAGGTAGGCAATTGTTGTCCTGTTTTGGTGTCGTACCCTTACCAGGCGCTATCCCTGATAAATGATAATTGAATATGTGTGCCAATGTCAGCCACGTCGGAAAGATTGTCCAGTCTGCCTGCACCCAAGTAACTGATCCAAACATCGTCCAGTGGGTTTCGGACCATTATGTTTGGGCATCACAAACATCTGCAGGGGGGCTGTGTAATTCGATTCGAATCGAAAATCTTTCGAATTCGTACAAATCTGATCACTTTGTACGATTTTTGAAAATTTACTAAAAACATTTTGAAATTAACTTAATGAATTAAATTAATGAAAATCGTTTTTAAACTTTCCTTATAGTTTATCTGGCTAATTTGTTAAATTTTATTGTGATAAAATTTTTATTGAAGAACTATCTTGAAAAAATCGTTTTTATTAAATGCTTCCGCAAATTTTAAATGTCCGACTATGTTTTTAAACAGGTGTAAAATTGTATTTCCCTTAAACGATTCCAAAAAACTATAAACCTTTAAACGTATTATACAAAACGAATTGCCTTTCGAATCGGAAATTCTTTTCGAAAGCTTTTTCGCTTTGAATCGAAATATATAATAACCCCTCTGCAGAAACGTATAATACCCCTACCACGTATGTTGTGCTGCGGGTAAAAGAGTTATAGTAGTTGCGGGATTTGTTTTAATGCTCGAGTTATTCGTATTAATCGAAACTCTTAATCTTTTACATATCCATAGAAGCGCCTCATACCCGTGTATTCGTATGTGATGTGGGTAGGTTAGGTAGAACAGTGATAGTGTGAAAGTGATAAAATATCAAAGTGCAGCCCATTTAAGTCTGTTTCCTCAGAACCTTTGTGATACCTGTGTAAGAAAAATAGAAAGAAAAATTATCAAGAATTTTTGATAGTTTTAGCTTAAGATTAGTTAAAATGGTTGGAAAAAGTCATCCCGTCATGTTCCCTGTACCCGCATCAGCAGCTATCCCCGACAAAGAATGATAGACTAAATATACCAATGTTAGCCGCATTCGACGGGATATACGAAAGTGCCTGATTCGAACATAGACCATTTCCAGACAGAGGCACAAGAGGTGGTGGATACTCTCAATCTCCTTTGCATCCCGACAGCTTCTACAGAAGTCGTTAAAAGGCAGCCCCAATTTACTGGCAGGGATGCCAAATTGAGAGTGACTGGTAATTGCGGCACGGCGTCTCTTAGTTCAGATCAAGAATACATTTTTAATGGGAAAATTTTGCTAGTGTTCCAGTATTTAGCTCCGTTAGACTATCTGGCCCCTTCGCTTCTGCTAGCATATGTATTCACACCATCCTCATCATCTAATTATGCACAATCTTTCACCAGAGTACCAGCAACATAATTGATTCAATTGGCGCCGTGTATCTGCACTTATACATCGCCATGCAGTTTTAAGAATGTCCGGCATTCGCGGCTTAGTTTTAATGTAGAGTATCTTTATATTAGGGTGTCCGTTGTATGTATGACCAATTTGTTCTTTTAATCTCGGTTCATAGTTTGCCGATATATGAAACTTTAAATCGGGTTGAAATAGTTTAAGACCAAATCGTGGTCCGTAGTATTAATTTAGTTTAGGAAACGGGAATTTAACAGCCGGACACAAGGACGGACGGAATTTTAACGTAAATCGGCACAGGAAGGCGTGTTCCTAAAAGGGTTATATTTTTGGAAAATAATTTTTTATGCAATAACGAGAATTCAAAAGATGAACAGCCGGTCGGACGGAATTCAAACGTAAGGCGGTACGAGAAGACTAGGATCATGTTACGAAATTTTTACACAAATTTTTGCATCAAGCCTCATCTTTGGGGTGAGGCCCAAAAAAATTGAAATTTTGGAAATAACGGACACCCTAGTATACGTACATCAGTAATAGACCAAATATCCTGTAGTGCCATCGACCTCAAAACCTTATCGTGTAAATGCATAATGTATTGAGTACGAGAGAATACAGATACAAAATTTGACAGGTGCTCGGTAAATGTTTATTTTCTAAACCATTTTAGAAACCTACGTAATATTAACCCATTCAGAGGTGTGAACGATTGGCATCACTTACTTACATCTAATGAAGCCGGTTGCATTTTATAAAACAAAACACAAACAATCAAAATCAACGCAGAAGTTTCTCTTGTTATTTTTGTTAAAATTCTAGAACTTAAACCAAATGCCGTTACTACAAAAGCACCAAAAGCAATAAAAGAACAGGAAGGCAATTTACGGCATTCGTTTGGAATCGAAATGAAAAAATTCTAATTAGAATTCCTATATTAAAAGCATTAGCAACTCGATCGATCAAGTAGAATTTCGATTCAAAACGAATGCCGTCATTTGCCTCCACTTTTTTATTTTACAAACTTCATATGAACATTACTTAGAAACGACTTTTATTCCCCTTTCTTAAACACGGAAAGATTTTTATAATATTTTGATTCTACAAAGTCTAAATACTTTTAAGTACCTTGTCGAGCCACCTTAAGTAAAATAGGTAATGCTTACAGCCAACGACACTACCACTGTTCAAAGGGTACTGATGATGCATGTTAAAAATGGTTTTTACGTCATTGCTATAAGTTTAGGGTTGTTTTTGTTTTCTAAGGCTGAAATTGGTGACGTGAATATCCTTAATGATTTAAGATTTAAAATTTACATGTGTTTACTTTTAGATCGAACAAATTTTGGACACTTTAAAACTAACTCCTACCAAATATACCCGCTGTAATCGTTTGTCAGGAGGTCAAAAGAAACGTTTATCTATAGCTTTAGAACTTATTGATAATCCTGCCATATTGTTTTTAGATGAACCCACAACGTATGTACACATATGTACATAGATACACTTGGTCAATTGTAATTATTGTTTTACTTTTTTTTGTAGAGGCCTTGACAGCTCTACCTCTTTTGATACTATTCAACTTTTACAACTGCTGGCCAACGAAGGTCGTACCATAGTTTGTACCATCCATCAACCATCCACAAATATTTATAATCTTTTTGATCAAATCTATGTTATGAGCCGTGGTCATTGTTCGTATAAAGGTAGTCCACAACGGACGGTGGAATATTTGAAATCTGTGGGTCTTGAGTGCCCATCTTATCACAATCCGGCCGATTATTGTAAGCAGCATTGATTAAGTTTGATAAAACAAAATTTTTAATAACTTCACTTAATTCCAGTATTAGAATGCGTAAATGGTGACTATGGAGATTTTACAAATGTCTTGGCCGAACAGGCTCAAAAACCAGAATGGGCACATGATTATCTCGAAGCGGAATCCCTGTCGTCATCTTTAAATAATGTACAAGTTGTTAAAATGTCCGAGTCTTCAGCGCAGTTTGATACTAAAAAACGTTTATCTTTGTCGCATGCTGGTAATAAGCACATGTATCCGCCTCCGGAATGGATGCGCCTATGGTTGTTAATAGGTCGTTGTCATGTGCAAATATTTCGAGATTGGGTAAGTGCATTAGTAAACTATTAAAATTTACTTTAAAATTAATAAGTAAGTAAACTAATTTAACATTAAATGTTTTAATCTGTTTCAGACTTTAACCCACTTAAAGCTTTTGACTCATATTTTATGCGGTATTTTAATTGGCCTACTGTTCGGTGATTCTGGATCTAATGCCAATAAACAATTTTCGAATTTCGGTTCATTTTTGGTGCACACATTGTACCTGTGGTATACAACGATTATGCCAGGCATATTAAGGTGTAAGTATAAAACAAATAAGAGCGCTATATTCGGCTTTTCCGAATCTTATATACCATTCACGTTGGTATTTTTGTATACCCCGCCATCTGATCTAGCCATATTATTTTCTTACCACAAATATAATAAAAATACTTTGTGTCGGGCTTGGGTCGTTAGCTGTCCAAGTTTTTGAAATAGCAAATTTGAAAAAAGTTTGGGGTTTGTACAAGGTGGGCCAAAAGAGATCACCCTATTGAAAGATGCTTTTATTTTTGCAAATGACGGCCAATGTCGAATCTGTTCTGACATTTGTAAAATAGACAGATGTAGAATACAATTGAATCAGCCATGGAGCGTTACACTCCCCAAGAATGCGAAAAAATCTTGTCTATTTTTTTTTGTAACAATTCGTCTGTGGTGTTGGCGCAGCGCGAATTCCGTCGCCTATTCCCAAGTCGTCTGTCACCGACTGCGCAAAAACTGCGCCATTTGGCCACCAACCTTGAAAGGTATGCGACCACACGAGATGCTGCCAAGAGTGGTCAGCTTCGCCCGTTTTGCCGAGAATATCGCCGTTATTAGCGAGGATGTCGGGTTGTCGCCAGAAACATCGATCAGACGCCGTGCCTCGCAATTAGCCATCAGCCAGTCGTCCCTAAGGCGAATTTTGGTCAAAGACCTTCGCATATTTCCGTACAGTCCAGCCCTGTCTGTATATCAGCTGCTGCCTGTCGACCGCCAAACGCGTGTAACCTACTCCCAAGCCATCCTCTCGAGGCTCAAGTGGACGATTTTTCGACCAAAACCATAATGAGCGATGAAGCTCATTTCCACTTTAGCGTGTACGTGAAAAAGCAAAACTATCGCTTCTGGGGCACCGAAAATCCACGAGTGATGCACGAGGAGCCATTACACCCGCTGAAGTATTCATTGGGTTTTTTTTCGAGGACGCCGCTGGTCAAACGACAGGAGTGGACGGTGCGCGCTATAGGGCAATGCTAGCCGAGTTTTTGTGTCGATATTGAACGAATTAGGACTGGAGGACATGTGCCTCCAGCAGAATTGAGTAACGGCACACACTGCGAGAGCCACAACCGATATTCTAAAGGCGGCGTTCTTGGGCCGCTTCATCTCTCGTTTTGGCGATTTACATTGGCCCCCAAGATCGTCCGATTTACCCATTTCCAACTTTTTTTGTGGGGGTTTTTGAAGTCCCGTGTTTACGTGAACCAACCCCTATAAGCCCTCAAAGACAACATTAGACCCGAGTGCGAGAATCTGTCGCCCGAAGTTCTCGCCGAAGTGATGAAAAATGCCGTAAAACGAGCCCGTGTTAAGCCACCGCCGCCGATAGTTTTAAGCCGCCGACTTTTATTGATCGATTTGTTACTCTGATTCGGATATGCCAAATCTTCATACTATTCATATTGGTATTTTTGTAACTCCAGTAAACCTATACACATAGCTTAGTTGTTTGCAAAAATAAATAAAAAAACAAAAACATTTAATGGTAAGTTTCAAGTGGAGTTATATTTCCCAAAATTGTCCGCTTGTAAGGGAGCTTTAACTTCCCTTGCTTCTATCCAAAAAGTTTTTTCCTAAAGTTTTTCAAAGTTTTTTCTTAGACATATCTCGGCCCCGTCGTTACCCCATTCTTTAATATAAAGCAGTGGTTGCTTTTGATATTTTGATAACAAAACGTGATTCGTAGGATTTGGCTTGGCTCCGGCAGCTTGATTTAAACAGACGAATAGATGGACATATGTATGTATATACATACTTAATTCGGTCGCAAATAAATTACAAACAGAATGACAAACCGCATATATATGCTAATCACTGTCTGAAAGACATAAAAAATGTAATGTCGGTAACATTTAAAAAAATTAAAATTACATTAGTATTCATGTAATTCTGTATTTATTGTTAATCTTTTTTTTCTTTTTTTTTTTTTTTTGATAAAAATAGATATTCACGTCAGCAAGAGTAGATTTACGCATTTTCGCAAAACTAAAATTTATGACGTGAATGAATGAATATCTTGATTGAATCTTCAAAAACAGCAAAACAAGAATTAAAATGTTAATTATTTTTGAAAAAATTGTAACAAAACCATACATTTGTATTTGTGTCCATATAATGGACAAAAAAAAATACATGTTAAAAAAAATTGATAAATAAGATATTTGTTTTTATTGTAAACAGTTAAATATCAGAAATTTTGTCCTTAAATATATAAAAAAAAAATTATCTTTCCACATCAATGAAAGTTACTGGCGCGTTAAAAATACTTGTAATTATTTTTATGTTTGCTTTGTTGTCGCATGAGGTAATTATTTTGAAAATTTTGCAATTTTTATTATTTTAATTGTTTAAAAAAAACGGAAAAACATACCAACACATATTGATAAAATACAAAGTAAGAAAGTTCAAGCGGTCCAGCCCGGCTTTATTTTCCTACGCCCTAATTTTATTTTATTTAAAGTAACAATATCGGTTAAATTGTATACCGATTAAGGTGGCCTCTATTAGTAGGGGTTTTTTATGGAGTAACTATAAATTTTGTGATTTTCCCAATATTAACCTATTTTTCAAAGATAAACTTGAATTATGTTTTTATGGGGGTAAACGTGATTTCCGGTAAAAAAATAGGATGAACTATAGACATAGCTTTGAATATGCCCCTTAAATTCTGTTCTATTGTTTTGGTTTTAGTTCATATTTTAAATTTATTTTTACTTTGTGAAAAATTAATATTTTTCATGAATGTTGAAAGAAACTTATTTACTAAGGGCAAGTTTTTCTACCGATACTAGCCAAGCAGAATGCATTTTCGAAACCAGCTTCGGATTTTAGTCTTTGAACGGTAGTAGCGTTTTGGGCAGTAAACATCTGTAGTAATATATTAATAGTGTAGTTATCTATTTTATTATTAACGGTGTACCTGTCATTACTGCTTACTTCTTTAAGTGTATTATATTTTCAGAAATAACGGTTCTTTTTATTTGTTCTAGAATGTTATTGATAACTATATTTGTCTCTTTCATGTATATACAGTAGATATTACGAGAACGTTGCAAGTGTAAAAAGTTTGAGTTTGTAAGATTTATTTGAAATCAGAGGACATTAATAAAGTGACCACCAAACGAAGAAGACGTGCCTTTTTATTTAAGTGACTATACATCACCTATTTATTTTACATTACCCAGAAAGGGAAATGGACATTTTTTGTAAGTTAGGACGAACTTTCAATTATTAAAATTTATATTTCTCTCAACTTTCAAAAATGCAAAGACATAATATTTGCTCAAAATAACAATGGTTTACAAGTCACGTTCACTGTTCGTCTCTAGTTTTTGAAAATTTTTATATACACATCACAGAAGTGGATGGCTATTATGTGTTAGTTTAGGTTACCCAGAGGCTCCTAGGCCCATTGTGAATCCCTGCAGAAGAGGCGAAAAGAGAAATAGGAAAGAAGAATTTCATAGATAGTTATAAGAAAAGAGAACAAAAAGCTGTCCACAAGAAGTTAGTAATCGTAGGCGCTGAACCACCTATCTACCCAGTCACTCAACGCTTTGATGAAACCTATGATGCTTCCCAGACCACAGCCAAAGACCGCACCAAAGCCATTTAATAACCGCCCTTCCAACCACCTCTGTCGGCGGATTGGCAGCCTTGGTGTTCTACCGTCTCTATCTCCTCCTCCTGCATAAATCCAGAGAGTTTCTGTCCTATTTGCTCGTATATATCTCAAATCGCGGTGCCCTGTTAGAGTTCCAATAATGTACCTCAGAAGACCCCAGCCTGGGCCACAGAAGTCTATAGATCTCGCAATCAGCCCTGTCCCTCCAGGTTTGGCCTACTTTGCCCGTTACTCAAGTCCCTATCAGTAAATAATACAATCCCTATGGCGGTCTTACTGGCTCACAACCAAGTCTATTATCCCAGGCCGATCCCCTTCTTGCTAGTTCGTCGGCAGTTTCTTAGCCGGAAACGTCACAATGACCCGAAACTCAGCAGAGCCTAACCCTGCGTGTCGCCATGATCGCCATGATCGCCCCAAGAGCACGTCTACAAGTTTAGACCTGATATAATGTCCCTCTAGGGTTCTGAGCGCCCTGATTATCAACGTAGATTGTCACGCCCCGTTTTCATCCGCGTCCTCCCCTCTCAGTTCCGCGGCCCTCGTCACCGCCAGAATTTTAGTCTGGAAAACTCTGCACTCGTCTGGAAGTCTGTTTGACAACCTTACTTACTCCCGTGTTCATTATATAGACACCAGCCCCTCAGATGTTTGTAATCTCTTAAAATAATAGTCTGAGACCCAACTTCAAGTATATGGATCGACTCAGAATCACTTACTGAGTTGATTTAAGCATGCCTGTCTGTCCTGCTTTGTGTTCATGTATTCTTGTAATCAAAGTACAGTACGAAACTGTAAGGATATTTTGATGAAATTTGGCAAAGATTAGTTTTCTGGCACTGGCACGAAGCCTATTGTTTGTGGTGGAGTTTGGTCCATTTTTTAAAACAGCCTCCATAAAAGTTTTGTTCCGGAGTAAGCAGCTTGGGCTATAACTGACTTGAATATTATTTTATTTGGACAAAATTTTAAATATGTGTGCCCCGTACAAATGGGGTGTAGGTTATAATATGGTCGGGCTTGACCATCTCTAACTTTCTTAATTGATTTTTTTGCATATACATAATTCATAGTTTCTACAAAACAATTTTTCTTAAGGTAAAAAACTTATTACATAAAAAATAATACGGTGAGAAATATGTTGGAATTTGTATACTTTTAACATAGAAATTCGAAAATGTTGCCTTCGAATCGGGTAAAATAACTTATTCGATTTATATTACTTAATAAAAATTTAACTTATTAAATGGAAAAGATTAAATGTTTTATCTTCTCTTTTTAAATTTTAGTTCCCCAAGAGATTGCAATTATTAAGAAGGAATCATTTAATCACTGGTATAAGTTAAAAACATTTTATATGGCAACTTTAATTACTTCAACACCGGTGCATGTAAGTTTTTGTTTTTTAATTTTTCTTAAGTTACCAAGACGCTAACCCGTTCCTTATTACAGATAATCTTTTCCAGCATTTATATAACAATAACGTATCTAATGACTGACCAGCCATTGGAATTTGAACGTTATGTAAAAATGATTTTAACTGGCATGATGATAACAATATGCGCTGATGGTCTTGGTGTACTTTTAGGCACAGTTTTGAATCCGGTGGTAAGCAAATTTGAGAGAAGAACGTGAAGTAAATAGTTGAAACAAGGGCCTGTGGGCCGATTGTAAAACCCTTTAAAAGAGTTGAAAAAAGGGCAAAAAAAGGAAAGCAGGAACTCCGTCAGCAAAAAGTCAATGTTCGTCAATCACACGCAGACGCTGAAACCACCTTTTTAGTCAGGCACCTAACCTATTTGGTGAATCCTATGATGTTCCCCACTCCACAGCTAGAGACCTCTTAAAGGGCATCTGAGAAGCGTTTTCTCAAAAACCTTTTGTCGGCGGATCTGCAGCCTAGGGCAGTGGCAAACAAAGTGCTTAACGGTCTCGTATCTCCTTCTCAACCCCTCATAACCTGTGGAAGTCCGGGAAGTTTCTATTCCATTTACTTGCCATATATTTTACATCTCAGACCCTGTTAGAGTCCCAATTATGCACTTTAGAACCCCCTGCTTTCCTTGAGAAGTAGGCCAGTGCTTCTCCTGTCCAGCCTGTGCCACAGAAATCTGGGAATCTCGAAATCAGCTCTGATCTGAGAGCACGTCTACAGCCGTCCAAAAGTGCAGGCATAATATACCTCTAGAGCCCTTGAGCTTGGCTTGACTATCGAAGTAGATTGTCACCTCTCCTCTTTCCTCCGCGTCCTTCCCTATCAATCCTGTGGCCCTCGTCGCCGCCAGAATCTCAGCCTGGAAAACGCTGAAATTGTCCGGAAGTCTGTATAACATTGTTACCCCCGTAAACATTATATAAAAACCAGCCTTAGCACCCACCTCCTTCCTCCACCTTTTTTTCTGGAAGCACTACCTTAGTTAAGATTCCAAAGTCAAGTTTCTCAGCCATTTAGTCAGTTAAACCCGACTGCTGAAGAAGTTGGCCATTCCCGACCCTCTCTAGAATACCGGTGTGTCGAACTGACCCTGTCCTAAGCATGCCTACATCACTTAGCCTCAACAAGCTCCTTGCCGCCATTCCAGCAACGAAATCCTCAATAGTAAGAAGATGCGGAGTGATAAGCAGCGCTGTCTGTGCTGTAGTACTCCTGGACCCTGTGATGCCTATTACAGCACATCTTTGAAGCTTTGACAAGAGCTCCCTTATGTTGTTCCTTTCTAAGGGCCCCCATCATACGAGACGGATGTGAAAATCTAGTTCACCATAACTGGTTGGAAACCCCAGCTCTTAGCTTTGAAGTTTCTATAATAGTCATCGAGAGCCTTTCTAACCCTTCCCTCCGGATTTGCCCACCAATATAACTTGCCAGATGCTTGGCCCTTTCCTCCAGTCTCAGCTTAACCCCGTCAAGCACCGGCAGCTTAAAGTCTTGGACTTTGAAAATATTTGTTTAAAATTTCCCGAGAAATGGTCAATTATTTATCATTGGTCCTTCTTTTGAAAATCACTTTAGGTTGCTTACTTGTTTTGACACATCTTGTCAATAAATGAAGATAGCGTATAGCATGGTCGGGTATGACCGATTATAACTTTCCTATTTGGATTTTTTTTAACTGATTTTATTTAATACTGTTTTCTTACATTTCAGAATGGGACATTTGTGGGTGCGATTGTTACTTGCTTCATGTTAATCTATTCGGGCTTTTTAATATTGCTGACTCATATGTCCAATGTTATGCGTTTTGTATCTTATACGTCGCCACTACGTTATAGTTTGGAAAATATGATTCTTTCAATGTATTCAAATAATCGAAGCGACACTGTATGCCCCAGCAACGTAATCTATTGTCATTTTAAGTAAGTGCGAAAAAAATATTGTTACTTTTAAAGTTAATTTTTTTTTACGTTTTCTCTATTTTCTCTTCTAAGAAATGCTGCAACCGTTTTGAAAACTTTTGGCATGGAAAATGGCAGTTATACCATGAATTTGTCCATATTAGTTGTACAGCTGGTGATCTATAAAAGTTTTGCTTATTTTACACTTAAACGTCAAATTAAACGTCAATAACAGTAATACACATACTGCATAGAAACATTAACTACATAAATATTACAAATATGTAACGCACACTAATATTGAATTATTAATGAATTAATAAACACAATGGCTGTTTGGAATATGAATTTTACAAATTAGTATTAAATAATTTAAGTATATTTTTTTTTGTTTAATTAATATTTTTTTAATATTTAAATTAATTCTTTTATTAGTTAGCACACTGCTATTTATTTATATACAACATTTGTATGTATGTATAAATACATACAAGTTTATGTATGTACATATGTAGAAAGTAGTTTGTTATCGAAAACCGTGCTTTATTAAGTGCCTTAATATAAGCCTTAATAAGTTTATATGTATATTGTGTACATAATATAAATTAATTATTTAATAGAAAAAAAAATCATGTCAATAAGTTAAAGAAGCATTAAAAAACTAATAATCGAATTATTTGCTTAAGACTTAGCCAACAAGATATAAAAAAGATTCAAAATAGGTCCCTCCCCCACCCTCAATAATAATATTAAAAAAATGCTTTAATTTTTGAAAACATGCTATTCTTTGCCACAGAGTTTGAGAATTTAATAGAAATTGTAAAATATTTTCTAATTCTATAAATATTTTTTATAAGTTAAAGGTTTTTCTTTTAATTATTTTGAACTTACTTTAATAAAATAATGGTGTGATAATGTGTTAAGTTATATACAAATATTTTTTTTATTAGTTGTTACTTGTACTTATAAAGAAATAAAAACTTTGAAAAATAATTATTAAACGAATCAAATAAATTGTGAAAAATAAATATTTTATTTTATTATTTAAGGTTGAATAAGACTACACTTTTTACAGTTGTAGTTTAGTACTACAAAAAAAAAAAAAAAAAACAAGAGCGCTATAATATTAATACCATCTACATTGGTCTTTTTGTATACTATGTTGTTTTCGAACCGCAAATATTATAATAAAATTTCTTTGTGGCTGGCTTAAAGTCGATAGCTACCCTAGGTTTTGAAATAGGAAACTTCACAAAATTTTAACATTAAAATTGATATAGCGACCCTTCCTTACAAGGCTTCTATCTAACAACTTTTTCTCTTAAATAAAATAAATCAATAGAAATACCTTATAGAAGATTTAAGGCCGAAAGTTTTAACAGTTTCTGGGATTATTTGTATCAAAAGTTGCATACAAATTTTTCATTTGAAAGGGGATGCCCTACTTCTATCCAACTAATAATTTAATAATGTAGACATTATTGCACAATTACTTTTTGTAGAAAATTTGAAGGCATTAGCTGCTATAGTTTCCGATCTATGTATAGCATTTTAATAATTTTATAAAAATTTTTTGTTTGTAAGGGGGCCCTTTCTGCTCCTATCAAACTATTTTTTTTCAAGAATGTACATATTACGCTGGAGCTACTTTGTACTAGGCTTAGAGTCAACAGCTACTATAGTTTCTCTTAGTAAGCGCAAGAAATATTCCACAAAATTTGTGCAATTGCAGGGGAATACCAGTTCCCCTGCCCCTTAACAAAAAAATCTTTCCAATTTAGGTCGCCGCCTCTAAAGAATATATGGAAAGTTTTGCGACAACAGTGGCTATATTTTATAAGATAAAGGCAGGGATCTTGTGCTAAAAAATGGATTATTTTATATAATTATATCGTGGTCCGTATTAAACGGATCTTGCTGATTTTAAACAGCATTCTGCCTAGAAAGATATCTGATAAATTGACAACAAAACGCTGTCCGTGCGAATTTATTTCGCTCCGGAAAATTGATTTTAACAGACGGATAGACGGGTAGATGGGCAGACGTACGTAGCAATATCGACTTTCTTATCTACAGGGACCCAGAATATATGCATACATATGTATTTTATGGAGTTGGGAATGGTTATTATATAAATTTATATAATAACTTGGAAATTCAGTAATAAAAAATTAGAACAAATGCAGCACAAACATTTTTTATTCTCTTTGGTCAAAGTTATTGAATCAATTTTATTTCAATAATTTTCTTCAATATCTGAAATTTGATTCTTTGCATGATTAAAGTTCAAAGGCTGGATATACCACGAATATTCAACAATGTGATAGTTATGTGCCCACAACTGTTACCTACAACAGGGTGCTTCATATAACAAATTAAACATAATTCACCGCTGACAGTTTCATTAACAATGACCAAAAATTGGATTCTATTTTGACATTTTGTTTTTGGTTGAGAAAACAGCTGCAGCTAAATTTTTCTTCAATCAAGAAAACTGCATTGAAAACTAAAAAAAATATTATTAAACAAAAAAATATAGATTTAACTTCCCAAAAACGCTAAAGGAACATTTAAATAAACCTACCTAAAATAAAGTAAATTAATAAAACATGTTTCGTACAAATTTTGATAAAAATTTAGGTAAATATACAAAAAAGTGTTTAAAATTGTTTTTGTTAAAGAAGTATTGTACATTTAAAACTAAAAGCCACAAAATAGAGTGACTCATCAATAAAGAAGAAAAAAAAAATACAATATTTATACAAATAAAAAGAAAGTAACATTGATTATTATATTAAAATTGATAAGAAATGTTTTGACTTATTTCCAGAAAATGCCACCAGCCATTTGCAATTGGAGCCCCAATGGCCTTCTATTATAGCTATTTGTGATGAAATCAATCAAAAGGACACGGCGTAAGTTATTTTTGGATTAATCTATTAAAAATATAATTATTTTTTTTTTTTGCTTTCAGTCCCAAAATCGCTTTTGCTGCCATCAAGAAGAAAATGAGTTCTGCAAATCCTCATACGGCTTATTATGCGCTTTTAGTTTTGGAAAGTGTAGTCAAGAACTGTGGGGCTCCTATGCATGATGAAGTTTTTACAAAAGAAAATTGTAGTATGTTTAGTCATTTCTTGGAAACGACTCCGCATGATAATGTTCGTAGCAAAATGTTGGAATTAGTTCAAACGTGGGCTTATGCATTTCGTAACTCTGACAAATATCAGGCAATTAAGGTAGGTCGTACAAAACTATTATGTATGTATGTAAGTAATAACATGATAAATAAATAAGTTTTATGCGTTTAGATTCACTTAATTTTTTTTAGTGATAAACTATCCCACAATGGAAATGAAATTACTTTAATACTATCCAAATTAAAATGTAATTTTTAGGACTTATTTCATTCGGTTTAAGCTGGTAGTGCCCGCACCACAGTTCAAAATTCTTTTTGGGCAGCCAGTTTTAGGGATCTTACCCCAATTATATGTCTTAAACTTTAATTTTCGGACGTTTTATCTGCTGCGTAATTAACGGATATCCCAAAAAGCCGCGGAACCCAGCAGAGTTTAATACACTGGAAAATTTGGAGCACTGATATTTAGTCCCTGACCGAGTCCGACCTAACTAAAAACAACTTGGTTATCCAGATAGATGGTAATACATTCTTCCCTAAGACCGTTGTTCCTCCGAGATAAGTCCGCGGCTTGAATTATTGCATATGTATATGTATCTCCGCTTAAAATACACTAGAGGGATGGTCTAGCCTGAATGACTGGGATTTCAAATGATTTTTTGATTTACAGTCCCCGTGCCCGTCTTAGACCCATCAGTGTACATGGATGTTTCCTCAAGTGGTAAAGTGCAATTTACCCAAGGCGAACTTTCCAGGATAAATATCTCCATGCCCGGTGTAAAGTCAAGACATGTTGAGAGGTAGTCAGATTTACTGGCTATAATCTGCAGTTGTTGAATCCTTCCTATCTCAGTCTATGTTGGCTTTGCCGAACAAAAATCGCGCAACGTACCCGTTTCCCTGAGTCTCAAAGCAATTCTGAGAGAGATGCAAAAGTGGTAGACTTAATATTGTATCGAGGGCACCTTGTAAATAAACTTCTAAAAACTCGCATAATGCAAACCGAGGCACTCTTTGGGACCTTAGTCCCTTGAGGCAGGATTTTACTAAACCAAGCAACCAAGAGTAGTTAAAGGTCCGACTACCACCGTTTATATCCAGTGGAAAGAACTAGGGTTTAGTCTCTTACTCTTTTCCACCGAGTTCCTGCAGGCATAGAGAGCGTTCAGCATCTTGTTCACTCTCAAAGTTTCTTTTCCAGTTAAGCCTCCGGTTCAGTATAACACCAAGACCTCACCTAGGTTCGCATTGATTATTTGGCGCTTCAGCATTATATCAATCTATTCCACTAGCCAGGGTGGAACACCAACTGACACAAGTGCCCCCTTTTGTGCCTCAATTGACTCCAGTTTAACATTATTTAATATCGAAGGGGCGTATCCAAAGAGGGCGCTACTGTATGGTCGGAGCTCGGTTTATCACATTCTATGTACATACCTCACCACTTTTAACTAAATTATAAATCCAACAGCTTTTCCATTGTCTTTAGGAGAAACGATAAGGGGCTGAGTGGTCTTAAATCCTTTGGGGTCGAGTAGCCACAATACAAACTTAACATTTCATAATTTGTCGTATCCTTTACCTAAAAAACTTGAAATTAACAAGGTTATTGTACAATAATACCTACGTTTAAACAAAATTAGATTCGATCAGGGGGAGCGAGAGCCCAATACAAGCAAAATTTTCTATGAATTTCTTGATACGACCTCGAACCCGCTACAAAATAAATTTATTGTGTAAAAAGATACGTCACAGCCAGATATAGAACTCTTACTTGTTTGTTCTCTTCTTTGCTTTGCATTGGCAGTAAGAAAAATGTTGTTGGCCAGTTAAGGGTTGTTAAACATACATACGTTAATTAAATTATAATGAAAATAAAAATTCTTATCTAGTATTTAATTTAAACTCATTCCAAAAACAATTTCGATTTGTATTTATTTTTAAATAATTTAAATTATCCGTCGTAATGAGTTTCGAAGAAGAATTAATTGTTTATTTATTTTATTAATTTATTTTCATTTAATAAATGTTAAATATATTTTTCCTTTTTCATTTCAGGATACAATGACAATACTTAAAGCCAAAGGTCACGCATTTCCCGAATTGAAAGAGGCCGATGCCATGTTTACTATGGATACCGCACCCAATTGGTCGGACGGTAAAACGTGTCATCGCTGTCGTGTTGACTTTTCTTTCACCAATCGAAAACATCATTGCCGCAATTGTGGTCAAGTTTTTTGTGGTCAATGCACTAGTAAACAGTGCCCTTTACCCAAATTTGGCATTGAAAAGGATGTAAGTGAGAGTGGTTGTGTAGTTGATTAAAAGGGTACTTGTGGGGAAGTAATTACGTTTTGTTTTGATTGTTTTAGGTTCGTGTTTGTGATGGTTGTTTTGATCAATTGCAACGTCCATCTAGCGTTAAAGTGGCTACAGCACGCACAGCAGAAAGTGATTTGCCGGCAGAGTATTTAAAAAGTTCATTGGCCCAACAAGTGCAGGTGATTATTAAATTAATTTATTTGTATTTGTTTGTTTATTTAAGTTATTATTTTTGTTTTTACTCACTTCTTTTGTGTTATACATATATTCGGTTCTGTGGTGTTTTTGCAAGCAGACGCCTCCCCGTAAAACAGAGCAAGAATTGGAAGAAGAGGAACAATTACAACTGGCTTTGGCATTGAGCCAGTCTGAAGCTGAAAGTAAAAAACAACAGGAACTTCAACATGTATGTAAATTTGTTAAACTTTTGAAATTAAATTAGTATAAGCCAGACATTAGAAAACACACCAGTCAGTTTTTAGTGCGTTAGAATAAAAACATTTTATATTAAATGCTTAAGATTTCTTTGTTGTTCCCTTTTCACTCTTTAACGATTTTTATCTTATCACAGCAGCAACAACAAAGCTACAAATGATTTATTATTTTTAATTTAAATCAATTAACCGTATTTTATTTTTATTCAAACGTTTATCATTAAGTCATTAGCCGCTGCTACGTATCGATTGCAACAACGCTCACCCAGTCCTGAAGCCATACCAGCTTCTAAAATGCCACAACCAGAAGAAACTAATCCCGATTTGGCAAAATATTTAAATCGTTCTTACTGGAAACAGCGTAAGGTAAGCGAATCACCTGTTGCTAGCCCTTCGGCACCAAGTCCAATGCCAGCAACGCCACTAAGTCAGCAGCAGAGTTTGCAACAACAAATGCCTCTGACAGCAAATGATTTTCGCCCCAAGTCTACGGATGAACGGAAAATTGATGAGTTTGCTGCCAATATGAGAACACAAGTGGAGATATTTGTAAATCGCATGAAATCGAATTCAAGTCGAGGACGCAGCATTTCCAATGACAGTGCAGTGCAGACTTTGTTTATGACTCTGACCGGTTTGCATTCCCAGCAGCTGTCGTACATTAAAGAATTGGACGACAAACGCATGTGGTATGAACAATTACAGGATAAACTTGTGCAAATTAAAGATTCGCGAGCTGCGTTGGATGATTTACGCAATGAACATGCTGAGAACTTGCGACGTATGGCCGAGGAACAGGAGCGGCAACGTCAAATTCAAATGGCACACAAACTAGAGATAATGCGCAAGAAGAAGCAGGAGTACTTGCAATATCAACGTCAATTGGCTTTGCATCGTATACAGGAGCAGGAGCGTGAAATGCAAATGCGTCAAGAACAGCAAATGGCCCAGTATCGCATGAATCAAACAGCATTTCCTTTTATGCCCAATATGGCCGGAATGCCACTTCAAGGTTCACAATTGCCACAAATGCCTGGGGCTTATAATCCATATTCGCCTAATCTCACTACAGCAGGAGCAAGTGTAGTCGGCATGTCACCATATACAACACAAGCTGGTATGACGGGTGTATTGCCTGGCATGTATAATCATGCTACTGCTATGCCAGGACAACCACAGCAAACACCACAAATGATGATGCAGCAGCAACCACCAATTAATCAACAACAGTTGGATAATTCTTTGAACAGTATAATGGGAAGAGTAACACAAATAAATGGACAACAGCTGCAACAGCAGCACCAACACACAGCTGGCCCTCAGCATCAGCAACCTTCTGCAAATCAGCCACAACAGCAGCAACCACAATTAGGTCATCCAATGTTTCAACAACTACAACAAAATGTTTTGCAAACCCAACACATGCCCAATGTAGTCAGTGCCGTTACACAAAATCCTTCAGCAGATCCATCTCAGGCACAACCACAGCAAAATGCTACTACTACTACTGTGACACAAGCACCACCAAAAGCTGTTGCACCAATTCCAGCAGCTGCTCCCATTCCCACACCACAGGCCTCATCTCAGATTCAAGCAGTTCAATCAGCACCCGCCCCCCCACAAAATGAACCAGAACCAGCAACAATTTCAATAGCAGCTGCTAAAGAGCCTGTTACCGCCGAATTAATTAGTTTCGATTAAATGTTTTTTAATTTCCAGGATTTTGGCAAAAATGTTTTTTCTTTAAAAAATAAAAGAGTTATTAAATACATTCATACATACATACATACAACTCCTTTACAAAATAGTTTCTTAAAAATAACTTTAAAAGTTAAAGGAGAACTATTTTCTAATAACTCAAATCAAAATTGCATAAGTTAAACAATTTTTTGTAACTAAAACAGTGAAAAAAAAGTTCTACTTACAACTGAAAGTATCGAGAATTTTATATAAGATTTTTTTTTTAAATATGCACTCAGTTTTATTTATGGCAAATTTTAGTTATGAACAGTATGAATTTATTTAAAGTATATTCCAGCAATTCCATTTATTTTTGTATTATTTTGATTGTTATTTTTACGCCTTAATAACTAAGTACGTATTACTCGTCAACTATTTTATTGTTTTATTCTAAACGTTAAAAAATATAAAAAAAGATTAAATAAATTGCAATGGTTTTATTAAATACGGTTTAAATTCAATAAATTTCAAAACTTTTTTTAGAAAACATTTGACAATTGATTAATTGGTCGTGAGAGTAACACGTATTCTGCTTTGTCTCCGCGTAATATTGTTTACAATTTATCAAAACTGTTAAAAAGTCTAAGAATAATTATCTGTATTCTGTGGAATAGTGCATATATATGTATACAAGAATTTTAATCAAACATTTTGTATAAAAAATTTTTCATATTACAATCTAAATAGCTATTATAAATTTTTTCTTGGTTGTGTATACTTATACAAAATTCAGCAAAACATTAACAACAACAGCATAATTACATATACCTTTTGTATTATACCAAGTTTATACAACAATAATAAAGTTCAAAAATTATAATAACAATTTACACATCAACCCATAACTCAACTTCAATAAACTTTTGACAACAACAAAATAAAGATTTAACAGTAATTTAAACAGAAAAGTAAACAATAATAAAAATCAATAATCATAACAACAATTTACACATTTACCTGTAACTCAATTTTAATAAACTTTAACAACAACAAAGTAAAGATTGAACAGTATTTTAAACAGAATTGTACAACTCATCCCCTGTTAAACTTAATAAACAAGAATTTGGTCGCTAACTCTCTTACAAACTTATAAGTGCACTTATACCTATATTTGCGCGTATTCCAGTATTAACAATGAGCTGCTTAAACAAAAAATGTTTTATTAACAATTCTGAGGAAAAAATGCTTGATTGCTGGTTATGTCACGGTCAAATCCACTTTAAATGCAGTGGACTGTCTTCACTTATTGCTGAGGCTACCCTAATGCATGAGGGTCTGCACTGGTGCTGCCAAAACTGTAGAACAACTG
Source organism: Melanophora roralis (assembly GCA_963583895.1). Lineage (NCBI taxonomy): Eukaryota > Metazoa > Arthropoda > Insecta > Diptera > Rhinophoridae > Melanophora > Melanophora roralis. Next base: position 77,898,486 of record OY757188.1, read on the forward strand.
GAATTGATTTTTATGAATTTTTTCAATCAAATAAATATAAATTTTTAGAAATGCAGAACGAGTTGGTTAACTTGTCTCACAAAATAGCTGAATATAGTAAGCTCTTCGAGCAGTGTAACGCTCTAGGTGAATTACAACCTGTGCCACAAGGGCTTGTACAATCTGTTCCAGTTCAGGCTTCTCCTAAGCGTCGCAAATCGCCTAGGAACAATAAGCAAATTAATGGTGAAGTGGGTAACTGTGAACTAACTGTTAACAATACACTTGATGTTCCAACAACATTGAGTAGCGCTCAATTACATGTTACTGGTAGAACTTCAAACGTTATTACTCCACAACTTATTTCTCCTACTCCTACAAACAGTAACGTAACTATCGCACGTGAGCTTCGTGTTATACCCCCTAAGAAACATTTATTTATTTCCCGTTTTGCATCGGAAACAACTGTTGAGGATATAAATTATTATATGAAAACGAAGTTAAATTTAAACGGCGAAATCTTAACATATAAATTTTCCTACTCGCAGCCGAGAACTATTACATCTTTTAAGATAACTGTTTCAGCCGAAATTTTCAACCAAGTTATAAAACAGTCGTTCTGGCCTGACAATGTATTAGTAAGGGAATATATACCCAATGCTAACCGTAGAACTAACCGTATCGCACGTCTACCAGCTTCTGCCCCAAAAAACTAATTTATCATACTGAAATCGCACCATCCCATTCTACTTCATCAACTTCTTGTAACAATGAAAGTAGAAGGTACTCTGTTTACTATCAGAACGTTAGTGGTATGCGGACAAAATCACGTGACTTTGTTTTATTCATGTCTGCTCGAGAATATGATGTTATAGTTATTACCGAGACATGGCTACACGAAAAAATAAATAGTGCAGAATATTTTGATAGCTACTACAGAGTTTATCGCCACGACCGTTGTTCTACATTGTCAGAGAAACAAAAAGGTGGAGGTGTTTTAATTGCTGTGAGAGCGGAACTTGAATCCGAATTAATAACCCTTAATTTCACTGATATTATTGAGCAAATTTGCATTAAATTAACTTTCACTGATAACCATGCTATTTACATTGTAACTTCTTATATACCTCCTAAAAGTACTTTTAATGTTTACAAATACCATCTTGAAAATATTCAAAACCTTATTGACAGTTTAGATGTAGATCATCATGTTCTAGTTTTCGGTGACTTTAATTTACCTAATATTGTTTGGAATTTAGAAGGTAACTTATTAATGCCATATAATATAATCGATGAAATTGATGAATATACTACGGGCTTCTTTTTGTCAAATGACCTTAAACAGTTTAATAGTCATAAGAATGAGATTGGTAAAACTCTAGATCTAATTTTTTCTGATGATTATGTTAAAGCATCTTGCAATATGGCAGATAGTCCGGTTTCACGCAATACTGTTTATCATAAAGCACTTGTTTTTAGTTTTGAGTTCTTTTTATACGATATTGACACTTTTGATGATGTTTTTGTTCATAATTTTAACAAAGCTAACTTCCTCCAACTAAACGATTATTTTAAAGCAGTCGATTGGTCTGTTTTATCTGTAAACATTGATCCCGATATTATGTACGCTTTCATCTGTGAGCATTTTGATTGTGCTATAAACTCTTATGTACCTAAATACGAACCGAGGTTTAACAACAAGCCACCTTGGTTTAACTCAAGACTATGTCAAATGAGAAACGTGAAAAATAAGGCTTACAAAAAGTTTAGAAAATCTGGTACGGAAGCTGATCGTAATCAGTTCTTCTTGGCGCGCAACGAATTTAATTTTTTAAGAAACTTTTTATATAAGCAATACATATTAAATATTGAGAGTAAGATTAAAACGGATCCTTCTGCATTTTGGCAGTTCTTGAACGGTAAAAAGGATAATAACCGCATCCCGAAGCGTTTGTACTATGATTCAATCTCTTCGAATGGGACTGCTGAATCGTGTGATTTGTTTGCAAAATTTTTTCAGAGTACGTTTGTAACGCCATTTAGCGATAACTCGGGATTACAACCAGGTACTGAACATAATATTGGAATTAACTTTCACATAACCATTGGGGATGTTACCGATGCTATAGAGGCTTTAAACAATGAAACTAAATGTTCTATAGGCTTATATCCATCTATATTTTTTAAAAAATGTTCAGAGAACATTGCTTTAGCTTTGTCTTATCTTTTTAACGCATGTCTTACTCATGGAAAATTTTTGGATTGCTGGAAGCTTTGCACCGTTGTGCCAATTTTTAAGTCCGGTGACCGTAGTCAAGTTTCTAATTATAGACCAATTGTTAATCAGTCTTCTTTTGCAAAGATTTTCGATAGAATTGTTAAAGATAAATTGTTTGCACACGTAGAAAGAATGATTTCTTCTCGCCAACATGGTTTCATGCCAGGGAGGTCTACTGTTACGAATTTAATATTAGTAACCCAGGGCATAATTGATGCTATGGAAAGTAGATCTCAGTGTGATGTTATTTATACGGACTTTGCTAAGGCTTTTGATACCGTCAACCACGATCTTCTTTTAACTAAACTTTCCCATATTGGTTTGTCTTGGAATCTTTTATTGTTTTTTGAAAACTTCCTTGTGGGCAGGAGATTAAGAGTTAAAATCGGAAACACTTTTTCCAAAACTCTTATTGATGCATTTTCCGGTATCCCTCAGGGAACACATATTGGACCTTTGCTTTTTATAATATTTATTAACGATTTACCGTTAAGTTTTCAATTTTCTAAATGTCTTTTATTTGCTGATGACTTTAAACTGTTCGCCAGAATCTCAGAATCTGACGATTGTGACAAACTTCAGACTGACCTGGATAATCTGTCTAATTGGTGTGCTGTAAATAATTTAATTATCAATACATCGAAATGCTGCATAGTTTCTTACACTCGTTGTATTAACCCTATTATTTTTAATTATAACATCTCCGGTACGCCGCTTGATCGCAAAGTCGTGTTTAAAGATTTGGGAATCATTTTCGATTCTAAACTGTGCTTTTCGGATCATATTGATCATATCGTATCTAAAGCTTTTTCCATGGTTGGGTTTATAAGAAGAAACTCTAAAGACTTTACGGATGCTTTCACTCTTAAATCTTTATACGTCTCCTTGGTACGTAGCATCCTGGAATATGGTTCTATCATTTGGAATCCTTATTATTCGGTCAAGTCCAATCGTATTGAACGGGTTCAGAAAGTTTTTACCAAACTTGCTTTTAGACTGTGTTGGACATTTGAACTACCTTCCTATGATGCTAGAAGGAAGCTTTTAGGTTTACAATCTTTACATGATCGTAGAACGTATTTTTCAGTTATGTTTGTTTATAGTGTAATGTCTGGTAAAATAATGTGCACTGAAATAGCCGACTGTTTTAGACTGTATGAACCCCCTAGAGATTTAAGAAATAATCGTTTGTTTCAGGAAATTGCCCACCGCTCTAATTATGCGGAATTCGCGCCAATTGCAAGGTGTTTACACTTATGTAATTCATTTAGCCCGCCTTTAAATTTTAATCTTGAACTTAATAACTTTAGGTTACATTTGTTTAAATATTATAATTAGTCTATGTTAAGTAATCTGTAAGAATTATTCTGTAGATGAAAGAAATAAATAAATAAATAAATAAATAAATAAATGATCGATCGGTCTAAGATTTCGGAATTTGCATCCCCACAAAATCTTTTTTTTAGAAATTAATTTTAGAAATTTCGAAAATCAATCAGTTTTTTTTAGTGAGCGTTGGCGTTATTGTTTTCGAGTTTTTAGTTTGGTTTGCAAATTCGACGCGACAATGCCAAACACAACAAGCAAGAGCGTTATATTAGGCTGCGCCGAGTCTTAAATACCCTTTAAATGTTAGATAGGGCGTTTTGCATTTTCTGTGACGATATACCTTTCACATAGGTTTTTTAATATACCCAGCCAACATTTCTAGCCGAGTTATTTTGTATTGCAAATATTATAATAAAAATACTTTGAGCCGGATTTGAAGCTGATAGCTCTCCTAGTTTTTGAAATAGAAAACCTTGAAACAATTTTAACGTTCGTATTTATAATAGAAATACCATGTAGAAGGTTTAAGGTCGAGAGTTATAAAAGTCTTCGACATTATTCGTACTAAAAGTTGTTAATTTTATGAGAGGTTCTAGTCCCACTGCACCTCACTAACTCTTTTTTTCTATAATGTATGAACTATTTGATCATTACTTTTTGTAAGACATGCGAAGTCGATAGCGGTTATAGAGTATCAACAATTTTATAAAAATTGTTCATTTATATGAGGGGCTCTCCTCCCTCTGCTTCTAACCAAATAATTATTTTTCCAAAAGGTCTTATCGTCCAATTAGTTTTTTTTAGAACATTTGAAGTCTATAAATGTTATAGTTTCCGAGATATGGTGTATCGAAAATTTCATAAAATTGTTCTTTTGTATAGGAACTGCCCCTTGCCCTGCCCCTACCCAAAAACTTTTTCTCCAAAGTGTAGGTCTGATTGTCCAATTACTTTTTGTAGAAAATTTAAAGTCGATAGCTGTGCATAATAGTTTCCAAGATTTTGCGCATATAATATTTTACAAAATTTGTGCAATTGTAGGGGAAATATCACTTCCCCTGATCGTATCTAAAAAAAATTTTCCCTTGTTTAGGTTCCTATTTTTAGGGTATTCGTGCCAAGTTTTGTTGCAAGAGTGGCTATATATGCTGAGATATATAGGGATATACATATGCACGGATTTTGTTCTAAGAAAAATGGGTTATTATGGATTTTCACTTATATCACAGTCAATAGTTTTTGCTGATTTTAAACAGCGATTCCCTCAAGGTATTTTTAGTACCAATAGCTGGTCCGGGTTACTATATTTGACTCCGGAAACTTGATTTCAATAGACGGACATGGCTATATCGACTGCCTTATCTATAAGGGTCCAGAATACATATACATACATATATCCTTTATGGCGTCTCAAATGGTTAATAAAGAAATTACAAACGGAATGACAAACTGATATATACCCTTATCGCTGTGTGAAGGGTATAACAAGTAAAGCGATATATTCGGCTGTGCCGAATCTTATATATCCTTCACCAACCCCGAATTTTGTTTTTTTATTTATGAAATATTTCTAATTTTAAAATACGGTGTCAGATTTTAACCCTCTTGGGGACTACGGGGAAGTAGTAGGGGTTTTTACCCAAATTTTTTCAAATTTTGTATGGCAACCCTGTTAGGGGCTGAAGATAAGGGGCAAGTAGTCCTCAAAAGTGCTGGAGGAAAAAAACATTGGGGTCGGTCCTATATTGATTTTTGTAGAAGAACCCTGGAACCTGTGGAAGCGATTTAAAAAAATTACACTTTGTATTGCAACCCTTTTCCACAAAAATGATTGTGAGGAAAAATTAAAAGGAGTCGGTCTTCAATTGCAACCGTGTAGGAGCAGCTCCGGGGCAGTTGTAGCGGTAGCGGTAACAGAGGTAGTCTTGCTTTTTACTTTATATCTCGGTCAGTTATCGGGCGACTTTGCTGAATTTTAATTGCGGTTTTCTCGCAGATATTTCTGGTAGTTTGATACTATTTATTATGGGCCTATGCGACATCGAGGGGCTTCAAAAAGTTGTTTTCAACCGTAACATGTACATATGAACAGACGGACATCGACAAATCGACTTTCCTATCTATAAGGACCAACAAAATATATAATTTATGGGGTTGCAAAAAGAAATTTCAAATGGAATGACAATCTTACATATACCCTTGTCACTTATGTGAAGGGTCTAAAAACATATAGTTAAAAGCTTAATGACATGAACACTTCATCCCTACAGTTGTTGGTCATAACAATTAGAACGATGGAAAGTTGTACAGTTTTCTTTAAACTTTCTCAAAGCCTGCGAAAAGTAAAACTAATACAAAGTGTCAGAAATTATTTTTATTTAAGCAAGACTTTTTTAAATCTATGAATTTTACCAAATACTGTTTGTTTCAGTTCGTGTTATTGTACTTACTTTCAGTTATTTTTTAAACATCCTATTCAGCTAAGAAAGACAGCAACAATTCAATTCCACGAAATCAATCTACTGCTATGAGTAGAATGTCATGTTCGAAAAAATTAATATACAGAATAATACAAATCCAAAACTCAAACAAACACAACTGCTACAATAATAACAAAGTTTAATTGCAGATTGCCAATATCCTGCCACATGAGTGACATCAACGTAAACGCAAAAGGATGTTTAAGTGAACACAACAAAACAACAACAAAATTGAAAATAATCTTTGGATTTTTTTTGTTATATTTTAAAGGGAAAATTGAAAGTGGCTGGTGAAGTAAAAGGGCTTGTATTAAAGAGCTGCACGAATATACTTGAACTTATTGTATACTTGAGTATTTTAAAGGGTGAACTCTTATTCGTGGTGCTTCTATGTATATAAAAAGTACTTTTTTATGTGAACGTCATAACTGCAACTGTGTATTTGCTGTTACTTGTCAGAGTTTTTTATTTGAGACTTCTTGTTCTCTTTTGCTTTTTGTCAAAAAAAAAAAAAAAATTCAAATTGAAGATGGAAGTATGTATCAACTACGGCTATATTCATTCTCGCAAAAGTAATGTAAAGTGAAAGTAACTGAAATGTAAAATTGGTGGTTGATTTAGTTCTGCTGGTTTCTTTAATTTTTTTTGATATGTGTATACATATAAAGACAAACCAAAAGAAATTAAAAATAACAACATAGCCTGCTAGACCTTTTTTTAAATAACAAAACATACGTTAAACATGGTCACACACAAACAAGCAGCATATTATTTCATTGCAAAAACAAAAACGTGCCATTTAAAAAAGTACATATTTTTCCATCAAGTATTGCCACAAGAACTTGTTGTAGTTTCTATTTGTATAATTTTTTTTTTATTTTCACTTTCTAAGGTATTTCTTTTGTACCTATTTAATAAATGTTGGTATTTGACAAACTACAGTTAAGTTATCTTCCGTACTCTCACATTGCGAGCAAATACAAATGCATACTCCCTTTTACATCAAATTTCAAAAGTTAATTGAAAACTTATCTGCTGCAGACCCCTAGTTTGTATGAATGTCATTAAAACGACGGTGTTGCATAAGATGATGGTAATTTTAAAATACTTAAACAAAACCCTTGGGAGAAAATAAAAACTATGGCAGTTTACCCACATGTCATCGTTGAGTGTTCTCTCTTGTGGTTTCAAAAAGCTATAAATAATTATTCTGTCGCAACAATTACAGTTAACTTACATTTAAAGGATTTGTTTTTTAAGTGATTTTAAAAAGCAAAAAATAGTTGATATGTTGCAACATAAAAAAAAATAATTTAAAATATAAAAGTCAGTCAATCCCAGTCATATTATACTCTACACCACAATTACTTTTATATAAAACTACCAATTTAGTTGCGAATCCGTCCTGGATTAAGCATTTATTAGGTTTAACCTGATTTTAATGTAAAGCCCAACCTAAAGGTGATAGGGCCAATCATAAACCGACTTTCTTCAATATTTACAAAATACATTATCAAAGTTAATAGCCAGCCTAAAGCCTTGATATAATAAATTTAATAAAACTGCCCGTTTGTGTGGGAGCTACCATTCCCCTTATTTCTTTCTAATCAATTCTTTTGGAAATCATACTAGAACAAGTACTTAAATAAGCTGAAAACACATCCAAATCCGCTCGCTCGAAGCATCCTGCAACACAGTGGTCACACCCGCCTTAAAAGAAGGGATACTATTGCTCTTAGATGAAACCTTTAAAATTAGTTAATTTTATTGTGACAACTTTAATTTTAGTCTGGTACTGACTGGACTAGTATTAATTACTTAGTTTTAAGATTTGAATACTTATTGTTAGTTCGCCTAAGCGAAGATTCAATAATAAAATATATGAAAAAAAAAAAAAAAAAAATACTAGAACAAGTAAGGGCGCTATATTCGGCTGTGCCGAATCTTAGATACCCTTCACATAGGACTTTCAAAACCCCGAACCTTTTCTTATTTTTATTCGTTTTTTTTATTTATTAAAGTATTTCTAATTTTTAAGTAGGGGTCGATATCATATTTTAACCCTCTTAGGGTGATAAGGCAGCTGTAGGGGTTTTAACTTTTAATTTTTTTCAAATTTTGTGGGGACTATGTTAATTTTTATTTATTGTTGAACTAATTGTTTTTAATACAAATTTTTGATTTTTAGTTTGGCTTTATAGTACGTTTCCATTATACGCAAATTAAGTAATTTTGAGGAAATCATTTCGAAGTGTTTCCATTACGTTGTAAGTAATTTTATGTTCGAATTCAATCTGACACGTATATCAGGTGGCCTCGGTTATTCAGCTGAAACCGGTGTTTCGCTATTAAAATATCAAATTTTGTTTATGCTTATGTATTTGATTCTTTTTTACAAACAACAACTGTAGTTTTCTAAAAAAAGCTTAAAAGGAGGAAAAAGAATTTGTGAGTTTTTGTTATCTGTCTTGACATTCTTATGACAAATTAAGTTGTTTTTGTAGAACTGCTCCCACCTGATGCATGCTCCTTGCAATCAGCTGTCATTTTTTCGGATTTGTTACTCACCAATAATGGATTCCCCAAAGTTGCATTTGTAAAAATAGCCTCCGCGCAGTGTTGCACAGACAAATTTCGAAATAATCTTGAGCAAATCAAGTCATTTGAGATGATTTGCTCATATGAAAAATGTATGGGAAATCATGTAGAAAATTACTTAATTTGAGCAAATTAAATGATTTGGCGCAAATCACGTAGATGGAAACGTAGTATTAGTTCATATAATTTCTTTTTACTAGAAGAAATTATTATTTTCCGTTAATGTTGAAAGAAACTTTCAATTTAAAAAAAAACTGACTTTTCTACCCCTACTAGCCGAGTAGAATGCATTTTCGAAAGCAGCTACGCAATTTCATCATCAGTACTCTTTGAACGGTAGTAGTAGGGGAAGAAAAAGTTGCAGGCTTTTTTAACATAATTTTTTTTAATTTTGTATGGCAACCCCCTTTTGGGCGTGGAGATAGGAGGCAAGTATATTCTAGGATTGTGTTTGGGAGGGAAAACATATGGGAGTCAGTGACACACTTTATTTCTCTAAGGCCGATCATAAGAAGTTGTGGGCATTTTTACATAATTTTTGTAAATTTTGTATGACAGCCCCATCAGGTGACGGTAATATGGGGTAAGTATGTTCTAGAAATATGTTTAGGAGGGAAAACTAATGGGGGCTGTGATAAATTTTTTCCTCTAGAAGTGACTACGGGAAAATTGTAGGGGTTTTAAGCCTATTTTTTAAATTTTGCATGGCAATCCCTTTAGGGCGTGGAGATAGGGGGTAAGTATGTTCTAGGAATATATTTGCAAGAAGAAACTAATGGGGGTCGGCCGTACTCTTTAGTTCTCTAAGACCGACTCTGGGAAAGTAATAGGCATTTTTACATTATTTTTATAAATTTTGTATGGCAACTACATTAGGTCATGAAGATAGGGGGTCTGTGATATATTTTATTCCTCTATTTATTTTTTCCAAATTTTGTATGGCCACCATGTTTGGGGCTGGAGATAGAGGGTAAGTATGTTTCACAAAAATGTGTGGGATTATAAATTAATTGGAGTCGGTGTTATATTTTACCTTTGTTGAAGAAGAACCCTGAAAGCTGTGGGAGAGATTTAAAAAAATTAAAAAAATTAAACTTTGTATGGCAACCCTACTAGGGGGCGGAAATAGGGTGTAAGTATGTTCCAAGAAAATATTTGCCGGGAAAAGTTAATAAGAATCGGTTTTAAATTGCACATTGTAGAGGTTTTTATGTACAAATTTTAGAGAAATAAACAGGAGTAGTCTTGGTTTTTGGCTTATATCTCGGTCAATTATAGGGCGATTTTGCTGGATTTCGGTAGCGATTTTTTCGCATATATTTCTGATAGTTTGATATCACCTACGGGTCTATGCGACATCATGGGGCTTCAGAAAGTTTATTTCAACTATAACACGGACAGACGGACATGGCTTATTCGGCTTCCCTATCTATAACGATCCAGAATATATACACTTTATGGGGTCGCAAATGGATAATAAAGAAATTACAAATGGAAAGACAAACTTATATATACCCTTATCACTTATGTGGAGGGTATAATAACTATGCAGCAGGTATGAGGTCAAAGGCTGTGATAGTTTTCGAGATAAGATGCATTGAAAATTTCATAAAATTGTCTGTTTATATGAGGGCTATTATTCCCCTTGCTCCTACTAACTTAAATTGTTTTGAAATGTACAAATCATTCTACAATTACTTTGTAGCAGGTTTACAGTCGATATCTGTAATAGTTTCCAAGATTTGGCATATCAAAAACTTTATAAAAATTGTTGATTTGCATGATGGCTACCACTCCTAGTTGACTGTTTTTTTTCATCTTGTCAAAGCTTAATATAAAACTGTAGACGCGTTGCTGATAGTGTTGCCAAAAAGGCACCTAATTTGTCGACAATAGTGATGACATTGGTATACTGGTGCCCACGTTTCTTTTGGGGTATATGTAGGATTTAAACTTCAAAACATCAAAATTAGTTCCTACGTTTTACATAACAAAAAAACAGTCTTAACTCAAAATTTATAAGAAACATTTTTTTTTCTTTAAGCAGTTTCCAGATAAAATCACAAACATTTTGTTTCAATTTTAGTAAAACTCATTTTTAGATGGTTTCTTTACTGTTGAATTCAATTTTGTAATACAATTAGAACCATTTTTTTAAAGAAGAAAATAAGACACTCACGAAAAATTGTGCTTTTAAGTTGTGACACTTTTTGATTTAGGGTGTACTATACTAATATCAGTCAAATTATTTAAATGCCAGTTTACTTGCAAAGTAGTAGCTTTGTTTGAATAAAAACTCAACATAACTTAAGATGAAACTTTACTTGGCTTTTTAACATTATGAAACTGTAATATTTAAAAATTGAGTAAAATTATTCATACAAGATTCAAATTTGAATAAAATTCAAAAGCTCTCTGAAAACAAAATTTGTTTTCTACTTTTTTAAACAAACAAGGACAAACGTTGTTTGCAAAAAATTACAGTCGACCGACATTTTTAAGATTTACAAGAACAAAAATGTGCATGCCATATGGTTAACAGTGCACTGTGGGGCAAAATCAACATTTTTTTGTAAGTAATTCAGACATTTTTAAATTAATGGTCCGATTGCTATAAAATTTCACATCGACATAGTAAAGGAGTTTATATCAGGGGCGGCGCTATAAAGTCGCAAAAGCGGGTACCTTGGACTTAAAGGACTTTTCAACTTTTGCTATTTTTTGTTTGACATCCGGTTTTATAAATGTTTTGCATAATTACAGTCCGCATAAAACTCTACAAAAATTATTACATTTGCTTCTTAACTTTAATATTTTGTGAGTTATACTCAGAGCACCTGTGCCAAGATACTTTTTGATAAATTTAACTGTTAAAGTATTTATCAGCCTTAGACCAATACTAGCCTTTATAGTAAAAATACCAAAAAAAAGTCGGTTCTGGGAATTTCATTAGATGTTTTTGGATATTGTGGGAGTAAAGCACAGTCTTCGACCTTAGTCAAAAGCCTCTTAGTCATCCCTATTTTCACTACATCGATATCTGCACGAATTTTCAAATGCAAATGAATGCAATAATGTCTGAATGAATGCAATAAAATCTGAAGGCAGTGTTGCAATATACGTACTGTAAGGATACACAAATCTGGCGATTTTTTTTAGATAATTACGTGCAGCAACATATTTCTTAATATTTTAAAAATTGTTTAGGAAAAATAAATAAATTTTTTTTCTAAAAAAACAAGTTCTTACTGGGCAATGGAAAATAAAAAAAAGAAAGAAAGAAAAACTATATTTATGTTTAAATATATTGCAATAAATACGATTAACATCAATTTTACTTTAAAGTGGGTAAAGCCCAAGCTGCTTAAGATGTTGTTGTTGTACCCTTACTTGCCGGTAACTACTAAGTTGTTGTAATATAAAATACTTTTTTTGTCATATAATTGAATGGCTGCCATATTAGAAGACGATAACGTTAAGCTGAAACAGAAACAGAAAAAGAAAACGAAAAGGAAAAAAATTTATATAATTTGAAAAAATCTCTTTGAAACGTTTGAAGTAAAAAAGTTACAAGAAATAAAATACCAAAGAACGGCGTTATATATTAAGACGAAAAATAAAAAAAAAAATTAAATTAGTTTTACACTTTATATTAGTTAATAAATAAAGTGTTAAATATATAAAAGTAAGATTAAAAAACGTAAAACAATTTGTGATTTATTGCTTTGGCGTTGTTTCGTATGAAAAATAAATTTCTAAATTAAAACTCAATTAAATATTAATCATACGCAAGAGGTTTTATATTGAGAAAAATTGTAACAACTCAAGTTATACAAAGTATGTATTTACAAATCGATTTGATTATATTTCGTTCACTTCGCTATGCAAGTACGTATGTGAAATCCTTTATCGGTTTTATAAATTTATATAACATGTTTTAAGGGTTTATTTTTTTGCTGTGATTTTTTGCCTCAAACCGCTGTAAATTAAGTGCAATCATGCGGTAAAGGCAGAACAAAGACCTAAACCAGCTACCATTTAATATATGAAGCAAGTAGGGAGCCACTATGTTGTTAAAAAAATTTGGCGTTGAGACCCCCTTGACAATGCCTATTTGGGACCATTAGTTTGGCCTGAAAAGTAGTTCCATACTACGGCATGCGTTAAACATATAAGCTTTTATTGAGCTCAAAAAACATTAATTAGGCTAGGTGAGATTAAATTGGTTGGTTCCGAACACCCCAAATAGACACTTTGGGTTCTTAGTGCTACTTGGCTAGAAAAATTGATGACCAGTTTTACTAGCTTGATTTAATGAAATCTAGGGTACTCCAAACTCTCTTGAAGAATGCTTAAAGTCTTGTCATACCAGCCCCAGACTTTTACTTTAGGTTTCGTAACAGACGTTAAGGGTTATACGTGGTACCGGCCAGTGAGGCATACCCACGGTGCTCTCAACACTGGTGAATACAAAGCGTCCACCAACGCCCCCAGAATGGCTCGGCTAAACCACCTAGGTTCCAATTCTCTGTTATGACTCTGTGTAGCCACAACAGACCCCTTGGTGAGGAGTTGGGCTATCTAAACCCGATTTTGTTGCGTTTCTAGTTTTGATCTCGCTTCTTCATTATCAAAACAGATCCGCGCCGACAAGACACATCTCCACACACTTGTGAAACAGCACCCAACCTTAAGCAAGAAAGATAATGATTTTCAATCGCACCCAAAACGGATGCGACACCCAGCTCTTTTTAAAAGGATCTTTATTTCACTTATTCCAATTAGGATCAAATATATCCGACATCATCATCAGTGCTTCATAATCTACTCACTGCCAGTCAGGACCGAATCACGCACATGCTTCGAAGTGCCAATGCCGGCCTTCTCATTTATTTGCTACTACTTTGACGGGATCTTATTTTAGATCCTAGGGTCCCCAGCCGTAGCCAGTTTCCCTATTTACCTACTTCCAAACACACTTACACCTTTTCAGCTAATAGCCTACTTCCACAGTTGCTTATGTGCCTGGGTAGATCCGCCAAAACCAGAAACTTTTTCTAGTTGAACCTTTAGTTCATATAAGAACGCTTACACGGTCACTCTGGGGCCCGTACAGGACGGACCCTAGTATATCAACTTTCGTTCTGCAGTTGCCGCGCTTGGGGCTAACCACAGCCACCACGTGAACTCCCGAAGGAGACCTCACCATCAATCAGTCAGTTCATGCACTTGGTAAGCACATGGGGCCAACTGATTCCCGTGGTACCAGATAGGACTCTGGTCAGCCTCGGAAATCTACATCCGTTTCATTCCTACCAATTTTTAATTTACACAGTTAAGGTATTGGTACCCTTATAAACCCTGTATTGCTGTGCCACTAGACGGCGATGTGCATGGCACAGCGCAACAAGGACAACCTGCCTTAAGCCAGACCAGTGAATCACTGATCACTCATTTACCCAAGACAGATTGTTTTCTCTTAGCCATGTCTGTTAGCCTTTTGGTAACTCTTCCGAAAGTTGCCTGGTTGATACCACTAGGAGGTAGACTTAGGCACTTGTCTTCAAACACTTATCAACCAGGTTTCGAAACAATTAAGACCTTACACAGTTTGCTACGGTACACCACAATACCTACATCCATCGCTGGCTAGTCTTCCTGCCCTTTTGGCACTAGCCGCTCTCCAAGAGAAACCTGTTGTTATACCCACTAAGAGTCTACAATCGCTTTTTTGGTATAAATTTTATATAAGTTGTTTGAGTAAAGTGCATATATGAACAGAATTTTATGTCAATATTTTTTCTAAAAAACGGTCTGCGGCATTTTACATTTATGTCGTTTTCCTAAAAACATAAATTTTTAGCAAAATTTCGATTTTGGACAGATGCCTGTTTTTGAGGTCATTTCTAATTTTTGATTTTGGATATATTTTTCTTGAGATTGGAGAAATTTCATATTCGATGTTTTTCATAGTAAAGAGAGTTAAAGACGAAAAATAGGCCCAAAAATTTTAAAAGTTTTATAAATGAAAGATGACCTCAAAAAATACTAAAATTTTCGCGTTATGTTGCTTTTACGAAAAAAACTTTCGAGCCGTTTTTTCTTCGGGTCATTTTTCAATGAGCCGTTCATATGTAAAACAAAGATATTTTATTTTGAATACAACTTACAACTGGGTGGTCTTATTCACACCTAAGATCTGCGAAAAGGATTACACGACACCGGGTTGCTTAGAGCCTAGCGGTTTCTGACCACAATTTGTATTTGCTAGCTCATAAGCAAACTGCATATATCCTAGAAAACTTGTTATAAATAAAAAAAGTTGCTACTTAAGAGTCCCTGGCAAATGATATGCGGGGCAGTAGTAAAAAAATTTCTTTAGGTAAATTGTTTATTCTCGGTATTGTCTCAAAAGCAGGTGCTGAAATAAAAATGCACATTTCAATAAAGCAATTAAGGAGGTAATACATTTTTATTAACTTATTTATTTATGGATCAAAATGGTCGTTGTCTGTTCAAGGGTGTGGTACGATAAAAAAATCCGCCAACAGCCAACCGTATGTCAAAAGACTATATCAACGGTACAGATGCAACTGATCAAAACAATGGTTGCTAATGATTATAGACAACAACGTTTGTTTGATTCCTTGTGCTTGAGCTTTTAGAGAAAAAGGAGTTAATTTTTCATTATACGTGACTCAAATCCATTGTGAAATCATGTACCAGGTGGCTGCAATTCCGGACGGACATTTTGATTTTATTACTTTTTTATATGAAGTTTGACACATCTATTAAACAAGAATTTTTATTTCAGTGCCAAACTCCATATATGAGAAATAAAAAAGTAAAAGAGTGACTCTATTGGCTTCGTATTGCAACCACCTGGTACATCATTTCCCCAAGCTTGCATTAAATTTTTAATGGCACATTCCAATGAAAAAGGAGAACCCTGTGTTGTTAGATACTTATTAAAGTTCCAGGACAAGACAACATCATTATTGTCTTAATATTTATTAAAATATTAAAGCAGCTTAATTGTAGCTGAGCAATTCAGTTTCTTACATAAAAAATTTACATATGGTTTATTCCACGTAAAACGGCCCAAAAAGGCGAAACATTGTTTTTCTTTTTTTTTTTCAAAAAATCGTTAAATTTACTTACATCTTAGGTTAGGTTAGGTAGAACAGGCGGCTGCGGAAGTGATGAAGTGATAGTTGTGCAGCCCACTTGGGTCCGTTTCCTCGGTCCCTTTGTGATACCTGGGGAAGAAAAAGATAATGAAAATGTTTGAAATGTATATTTCATGATTCATATTACTATTTTATATACATAATTCACAAAATTGACTCTTGTGTTTTACATTTTGATCAAAATGTCACACCCATCATATTTTCTAAAAGAATTTTCCTTAAGCGAAACAATTTTTTGTAGGAATAATTAATCAAATACGATTAAAAATATTTTAAACTACCTTGAAAATTTAAAAAATTAAGCCTGTTTTGAAAAAATATTTTATACAAATCAATCTTGAAATCAAAATTCCCTAAAATCAAACTTTCTAAAGTTACACCCGTCGCGGTCTTCAAGGGTTTATTGTGAGAAGATATTAAGTTCTTTCAGTATCCACTTAAGTACTATCAATCGCTTTAGAACATACCACCCTTGAAAATTATAGCTTTTTTCTTAAAGGAAAATTTTGAACTGAGTTATAAGCAAAAAGGTGAGCAAATCATCATACCCGTCATAATGTAATTGCCCTTAAACTAATGCATTTCAGGTTTCATTATTAGAAATTAAATAGTTTAAGATTTTTTAATGCTTAGTCCCATTGTCTATAGGACAAGTAAAAGAAAGGAGAACAACAAACAAGTTTCTGAAAAAGAACTAAAAAGGAAACAAATTTTTATGTTTGTGTTCCTGCCTGCAGTGGCACATATGTTGGCATTTATAATAGTTCTTAGAGCAATACAGTGGCAATGATGAGGGTACTTACGCATTTGTACAGTAAACCTAAAAAGTATGCATCTCTTTTGAACAAAATTTTCGTAAGAAAACATTTTGCATATTTTGTTTTGTTTTCCATTTTCAACAAAAAAAAAATTCATCCAGACTTTTTTGCAGATAGAAAGAATTCATATAAACCATGATCAATGAATAGAAAATTAATAAAAGAACGATTTTATTTTTTATTTGTAAAAAAAAAACGTTGATTGTTTGTTTGATTGGTGTCCATTGAGAAAAATTTCAATTTCAATTTTCAATTTATTATTATTTCGCAGTGATCGAGTGAGGATCGCGCATTCGCTGTGGGGACATTTGTTATTAAATAAAAATCGATTTATTATTAAACTTCAGTAAATATAACCAGGGCCAGTGGGCCATTTATAGCTCAGCAAAAAACAACTTAAAAAGTACAACAAAAAGAAAAAAATAATTAGAAAAAAATATATAAAGAAACAATGACTAATAATTAAAAAAATATAAAGAAAGCATAATTAAATAAGTATTTTAAAATTAAACAATTAGAATAACAAAAGAGATAACAATTAAATATATTCCTAAGCATAGTTTTTTGTATCCTTAATTTACTTTGAGCAATAGGTAATGCAAAAGTTGCAAACGAAAATAAACAAAACAAGTTATACAGAGTAACAAAGTCTATCAGGTTCCGCCGAAAGACATGTGTGAGACTGAAAAACATCTCAGCTCTCTAGGCATTTTTTAAGAGTAATAATGTTCGATGGACCGAGTGTAAATTTAATTTGTTCGTGGGTGCAGACATTCCGCATCGGCTATGAATTTCCCACGGTCACTGCACAGTCAATCTTCAAGGACTCTTGAAAACATTAAACTCGTTGAAAGCAGTATTCATAAAACTTCAAAAAAGAACCTGAAGTTCAATTCATTTAAAATTTAAATCATTTAAGAACTGAAAGAACATGACCTAAGTTTACGGAAAAATTTAGGTGAAATGATGTTGGAGTGTTTTTGCACTGTTTATTCCCTTTTTTAGAGAGACGAAGCTTATTTTCACTTAAACGGCCTTGCCAGCAAGCAAAACTTTCTTTACTGGTCTCCAAGAACCCGCAACCATCGACTAAAACATCGAAAACCATTGCATTGTCCCAGGGTAACTGTTTGGTGTGCCTTATCCACAAATGAGATAATAAGACCATTTTATTTTTCGAAAACTCTTGAGGCCAGCGAATGTATCGCTAAAAATTATTGACGAATGATTACGGAATTCCTTGAGGTTTACTCATCGTCTGATTATCCACAAACATTTTTACTTTGTCAGCTTGGGAGGTCAGGATTACATAAGCGGGTAACTTTGCAGTTAGAATCTCTTGCTAAAAAATACTGCAAATGTCGGAAAGTTTTTTGGGCTCCCTGGTATAAAGTTTTTAGAATATCATAGCTCTTACTTTCCCTCTCCGTCTGCTCTACAGCCCGCCACCTTCTTCCATAGCCACATTCGGCTTCCCGATGAAGCTAAGCTTTGAAACCATTAAGTAGCTGCTACTTGCTGCGCTTCATGTAATCTTGCCAGGATCATTTGGCGTCCAAGTGAGTTGTCCCGGGTCGCAGATTCCATAGGCACATGGAATCTTACTTCATGCTCAGAGCGCATTTTTCTCTTATGGCTTTCTGTCCAGTATTACTTTCACGTACTTTGTGTGCCTTTTCCCTATTAGATTAGTATTTTATAATCTCAGTGTAGCCTATGAACATATCTTAGTCCTTCTGGGAAAGAGAGCCAGATTAGTTTCTTAGGAGCTTACACTCAGTCCCACTTTCCCCGTCTACCGAAATTACAATTGTTGTGTTTTATTATGGACTTCCACGAGCGAGACCATGGGGCTTAAGAACTGTAATATGGACATAAAAGACAAGGACATCTTAAAAAGTTCTAAGAATGCACTTCTCCCTAAAGATTTTTGGTAAACTTAAAAAGATTTTACTTGATTTTTTCCTCACATTGAGCCTGCACGCAAACTTGCTACCCAGTATCTCATTGACACTCGCTTTCACAAAAGGAAATAAAATTTTGAACCGCTGCCGAACGTTTTCACTTCCAGTTTATTTAAAATTGTTTACAGGGTAAATAATGATATGATGACAAGTATGTAGTCTGTGTGTACACTCTTGTGGATGTTTGTGTGTGTAAGTTATAACCCCCTTTAAAATGACCTTAAAAATGGTTTCTTCTTTATTTAAAAAAAATCTCAAAAATTTTATGCAAATCATCTTAATTTTTAGTAGATGCAAAATTATTTTTTCTCACTCAACATTGTTTATCAGGTCGAAATTAAGTTATTCTTGTGTTAATATCAACCAACATATAGTAACGCAGTTTCACAAGTTGTTGTTAGACAGTCAGTTGTTGATTTTTTTCTTTTTTTTTGGCTTTTAGTCTGTTTCTTAATTTTATACCCACAACTGTTGCAATGATGTTGTTTGTAGTTCCTTTGAATTGTGAATGTGTATTTCTTTGTTCTTTTCTTTAGTATGTCACTGTTTCGTTCTCTAGTTTCTAGTTGAGGAAAAAATAAAAGGAACAAGAGCAAGAACACATAATTTCATGTGTTGACATATTTTCGTATAAAATTCTTTTGGCATCGCAAACAAGTCTGTTGGTTAAACTGGGCTTGTATGCAGCTTTATGTGCTCTGTAGCACCAGTTACCGACATTCGGAACTGAATAGTTTTGTGGTTGATGTTTATAGGATAAACGATTTAAATTTGCAACACATGCTTTTGTTTTTTGCATATTGCACATATTGCTTGCACACATTAGAACATGTGGGCCTGTTCTTGGGGTTTTTTAAAGATATTTAAGCTTAACAATGTTGGCTCTTATGCAAGTTGTCAAGTTGCTAACAGTACACGCAATAGTTAGAAAAGGAATTTTTTAAACTTTTTCTTAGCACAAAGAATTTTCTTTTAGGCCAGTGGTAGGCATGTAACATTATTCCTTTCTTTTTGTATATGTGCTGTTTCAGATAATGTTGAGATATTTTTTTTTAATAACCAATGCTCAGGCGATGAACTCTATACATGAATCATACTGTGTTGGTATCAGGAAAATAGGTTAGGGGAAGGAAGGTAGAGAGATTAGTGTTTGCGGACATTTGATTTAAATTTCTCGATATCAACTCTGACAGGAAAGACATAATTAGAAATTTTATTCCACATACAAACCGTACGACTAAAGAATAAATTTTCTCTGTAATGTGTAGTTTGATTAACTGGCCAGTCGACCACAAATCGGTATGCTCTTCTTGACAAGCGATTTTCACGCAAAAAATCCCGGGTTTCAGGAATAAGTTCACTAATTTCTTTGGAGCACATTTCATTGTAGTACCGATTGAATAGTGAAACAGAACCCATATTGCGACGATGTTCAAGTAAATTGAGGCAGTTGGATATCCCGACGTCACCCATAAGTACTTGTACGCGGTCAAGTAGCTTTAAGATAGACTTCAGGGCACCAGCACATATATGAAAGCTATATTCCATTTTCGGGCGGATATAGGTGGTATAAATGGTGAAAAAATCAGATGGCGTAAAATAATTCCTACACCGTTTTAAGAAACCCAGACACTTGGATGCTTACTACGACACAAAAAAACATGTTCCGTCCAAAGAACATCGCACTGGATTTTCATACCAAGGACATCAAGAGTTTATGACTCCCTAATATTTATAGCATCCATTAATACGAGTACAAACGATGCAGTATGATCTACTATGCGCTTATGTGTCATATAACAACATTGGGTCTTAAGGGCATTAAAATCGACCCTATTTGCACAAACCTTTTTGGAGATTAGCTTCAAATCACAGTTAAGTGTTTTATTTATACTTTGCCTCATAGCTCCAATCTCCAAAAACAGATAGACCTGTAGTCAAATGATAATAATCAGCCTTATTTAAAACCTCACCTGAGACTGATTAAAATTTCTAATGCTTTGTATATGTACATACGTGTGATCGTATACGAGTACATGTAAAGAAGGAATTTTCGTGGCGTGGCAGAATACCTAACACTGCCCTAGATATTTTACAAATGGGATTCGCATACTAAAGCTTCTTACGATTACGTTTTAAGCTTGAATGAATATGAATTCGTCTTGAAATTTTGTAAAAGTGATTGTCAGATTTATTAATTTTGTTTGAAAATAAAAATTTTTTTGACATTCACTTTCTAAAAAACAAAAAGGAAATGCAGGAGGGCGAATTTTTTTTTGAATACGCCTTGATACTACATGTATAAGTGTATCCTGTTATGGTGTTTATTAAACGGTAATAATTTAAATTTTTTTCAAGATACAAGACAAACTTTTTCTATTATGAACTTTGAGATTTTTTTTGCCAGATATTGAAAAGTAGGGTGCTAAAGGTAGTTTTCATAAATTTCGTGGCATAAAAGTCTAAAGTTTTAATAATTATATTTTTAAGGATTTTGGGCTGTTCTACGACGTAAGTTAAACTCCAGATATTTATCCAAATGCGTGATACCCTCAAATACTGACTGACCTCTAACGAATTCCGGGGTGTGAAAACTTTTTTTCCTGGCACCGAGTTCGCTGACAAACGCTGGCCCTGCTTAATTTTTGTTGCCCTATAAAAATACAAATAAAACATAAGATTTGGTACTTATCTGGAATTTGTTGCTTCAGCTTGTTGGCACCTAAATGTTGCTGCTATCAAGTGAAGGATGTATATGTGATGTGCTGCAGTTGGTCTTGGTTAGCTATGCGGGATGGTTTGGATGATGCAGGATTCTATTGGGGTATATTGTTGTCTGCTATATATGGCTGGATGTTGGTTGCTGTTGTTTTTACAGTTGCTGGGAATGGTGATTGCTAACATGCCCTCGTGTAAATGCTGGATTTGAATGCTGTTGGTGGTTGTGGTTGCGGTCATCTAATTTTGGTGTGACTGGTAGCAAATCTTGGGGTGTATGGATTTGTGGCCCCTAGACTTCATCCGTCTTCCACAGTTAAAGGAAGTAGCGGCTGTAGACAACTTGTGGTTGCTTTTTAAATTAGAAGTTGTAGTTATAATCGTCAGGCCAGTTAGCATTTTGTGGACGAAGGTTGCCGTGAAGGGGGTCTAAATTCGGGTTTCGTGATCCTAGGTGGTCTCGTGCTGGTTGGCCTTTTGTGTCCGTAGTTATGACATTAGCTTCGTGATTTTATCTTTTTTTTTATTTTTTAACTCAGTCGTCTTGACTCGGCCACGCCTATCATCGAAAACAAATGAAAGAAGCCATTCTTTCCTTTTTAAGTAGAAATTGCAAGCTCGTTTTTCTTACGAACTGCGGCTAACTTCCGTCTCCAAAACACAACAGATGTAATGACATAAAATGCATAGTTGCATTTGCAATCATACATTTTGCGTTTTGCCAGTCTACCCTGCCAAACTTTAAGCATACAAATTGCATATGCTACAAAATTGATGTAATGCGTTTTCTCTATGACGTTACCATGAAACACGAACTCTTCTACTACTGAAAGGCCCATTTTTGGCGATTATATTTCTTTATTAGCTAAGGAAGTACGGTTTGGAAACACCATTTTTGATTATTTACTGTTGATTTTGTGTCTGCCAAATTCACCCTATACAATCTTATCAGCTTTGCAGGTATGCCGAATTCTAACATGGCTTCAAACACTTTTGCACATATTAGGCTATCAAAAAGGGGCCTTGAAATCGATAAATGGACGGCAGTTGTCGTCCTGATTCTCCTGGGGTTTTCCAGAACTTAACGTAGTGTGTACATCTAGTTGGTTTACCAGGTCTT
The DNA here is from genome assembly GCA_963583895.1 of Melanophora roralis. Lineage (NCBI taxonomy): Eukaryota > Metazoa > Arthropoda > Insecta > Diptera > Rhinophoridae > Melanophora > Melanophora roralis. The sequence continues at coordinate 77,920,960 of OY757188.1, forward strand.
AGTCCAGATTGAAAGGTGCCTACTATAACATCGACGTTGGCTTTAAATTTTTGACACAATGTACGTGACAGTATCTTGTACGCGATTAGTTTATTTGGTACCAACAATCTGGAAAAGTGCTGCTTTCAAATTATCGGAGCACTATTTTTGTAAGTTAACGGATTGCCATGTTAGTCTTTACTTACCATAACACTCAGTCTTGTATTTTTTTTATGTTGGAAGAGCTTTATGACGTCCTTTTGATTCCTGTACATCTCGTTTTCCCCAAACTTGCGTCTTTCCATTTCTAATTTCTCTCGCCGGAAATCAACTAAGTGGACAAAAGCTATTTTTTTTGCATTTCTTGTAATTATTAGTTAAGAAATTAAAATTAAGGGTTATTGGCCATCATTGAGTACATTTTTTATTCGTTTTTATTTTTTAAAATTCTTTTTTGAAAATGAGTAACTGTTAATGGCAGGTAAAATGGTAGTCTGCTGTAAAATTTTAAAATAATCAAACACCTACTTTGCCGGAATGTTATTACGCAATTTGGAATAACCCAGCAAAAACTTGGAAGTGATTAGTCATTACAAACTTCTTATTTTCCAACTTCTATTACATACCGTCTGTATTACTTAGCAGTTGTTAGATAATGAGATATTTTTTATCTAAAATTTAGGCAGAAAGTTTCAGTTTGACAATTTCTCAACTTATTCTCACTTAATATTTTAAGCCAGCTTTAACCAAAACATCAAAGAAAAAAACTTTAAATGCAATAATTAGTAACTAGGGGCCCCAGTAAAAGGTTCTTTTAATGCCAATTAAGTAATTGCTTATACAAGTCCCTCTTTGTAAGCGAGCATGGTAAGTACTTATTTAACTCCCTCTTTTTAAGCGATAATGGTATGTACTTACCTCTAATGCCATCGCCATGTTAAAATAATGGGTTAAAATGCTAATGAGTAAGAGCTTTTTGGATTTTAACTCATTATAAAGCAATGTAAATTTTGGCTGGGAACTTCATGTTGTTAATTTTGTGATTTGAAACAAATTTCAAAATAATTAAATTTTTTTCCGTTTAAAATTTACTCATTGCCCACATTTATTAAAATTTAATGCTAAGGCCAATAAATTCAAATCAAAACGCCCAAAAAAAAAAAAGCAATTGAATTTTGCTCCATATAAGCAAAGTGCATGGCTTTAGGGGAATTCATAAATGGGAATATGATGGCAATGCGTTATGTGCATAAGTAGTAATATGCTGAAGGTCATATTGCAGTATAAGCCCATTGTTTAGATTTACATTATTCCTTTGAGATCAGGGCGTTAGTTTAAATAATGTTCTTTTACACTTTATGTAAGTACATTTGTACTTATGCACATATGTATGTACCCTGCAGGAAATGTCAACAGTGAATCACTAGAAATTCACTATTGACACTGTCACCAGTACTACTGACAAGCTTTACCCCATGCAATGCTTTTTGCTATAGACATTTCACATTTGCGTGCTATTGAAAATCCACTACTGACATTGGAACTATTAAGTAGTGGACATTGGAACCAGTGATCAATTAGTACCTTTTAGTAATTTTAGTATACAGCTCTACTAACTAGCTATATCACTGGCAATGTGTTTTTACAATTGACATTTAACATGCGTCTGTCATTGAAAATAATAATGAATTGTTTATATAAATTACTTTTTAAGCACAATTAAAAAAATTGTCAATTAATAAAGACTATTAGTCGCTGATGAACTTTTGCGTTTGACCATGACCTGAAGCTTAATTTTTCACTGACAGTTTTCTTTCCTTTTTTTCAATGCTAAATATAAAACTGTAGACGTATTGCTGACAAAGTTGCCAAAGAGGTATCATAATTGTCGACACAGGTGTTGACATGGGAGCACTTGTCCACAGGTTTCCTTCAACTTTTTTGTTTTTTAGTAAAAGTTTTTAACCAAAAGTAATGTGGTTGCATCTTTTCTTCTAGTTTTTGGCTTCGTATTTAATATCAGTACTCGTTAGTTTTAATTTTGGTTTAAACATGCCTTAAACACAGTTTCAATTGAAATCATCTCATGTATAACTTATGTAAAAGAAGCTTAAGATATAAAGGTTTTTAATATGTTAAAATTTAAGAAAACAAATACCAATTTATGTATATCTGCATATGTTATTTAAAACCAGATTTGTATGTTAAAAGGAAAATCGAAATCATTTATGTTGCCAATAATTCAATAAAAGCAACTTGGCATAGAGACACGTATGTAAGTTAAAATAAATTTAATTCTAAAGTAAAATGCAAATACATAAATAAATAAATAAAAAAATAAATAGAAATATAAACAAATTAAATAATACACAAGTATTTAAACTCAAATCATATTTATATTTCCCTTGCATAACTGGCATTTTCTAAGTTTCTCTCAAAAACTTTAAAATTTATTTATAAAATTCCTTCCTATCAAATAGTATGACGAATATAACTATCCATGCGTAAATAATTCTATTTAATATTGTTTTAAAAATGAAATGAACAAAATGTAATTTAAATTATTCCTTCAAACTACAATAGACAGATGGTCTATCAATTTGGCATTTTTGGTTCAGTGTGTCAATAAACAAATGAATGCGTTTGACAACATAAAAGATGTAGGCAGACGGACAGACAGACTTACATGCAGTAAACAATATGAAGTAACAATTTTTATGCAAATACATCAGTGTGGTTATCATTGTCATCATCATATTTTGATAAGATAAAGTCAGAATACAGTAGTTTGTTAAAACCCAATTTGAGGTAAAGAATTTTTGAAAAAAATTAAATTCCTTTTCAATGAGAAAAATAAGGTTTTTAATCGACGAATAATTTTAAAAATAAGATATTGTTTTCTTTTGATAAAGATATTAAATAAAATTATGAAAGTAAGCCATTTAAGAATGTCTTTATATTTTTATACAAATAAAAATTTCATGCGGGCAAATGACATTTCACTCCGTGTTTGGACCCATAAAAAACCTTGGACTACTTAAGAGATGAATGTCGCAAAATTCTATTTAAAGATTTGTAGTTATATAAATGTTTTTTGTCTGGCAGCCCTGTTAGGGGTCGAAGATAACGAGGTAGTATGTTGCACAAAAATGTTTTCAGGGAAAAATGAGTTGAGGTCAGTCCTACATTTGACCTTGGGCCCTCTGGAAGCTGTAGGGGGCCAATATTTACATTTTTTGAAACTTTGTATAGGAGCCCTTTAAGCGATGGTGATAGGGGTCTAGTTTGTTCTAGGAATATGTTTGGGAGGAAAAACTAATGGGGGTCAGCCGTACACTTTATATCTCTAAGACCGACTCTGGGGAAGATATGGGCGTTTTTACATCGTTTTTGTAAATTTTATATGGCAACCTTTTTAGGTGATGGAGATAGGGGATAAGTATGTCCTGGAAATACGTTTGGGAGGGAAAACCAATGGAGGTCTGTAATACATTTTATTTCTCTAAGGGAGACTCCGGAAAAGTTGTAGGGCTTTTTACCATACATTTTTTATATTTTGTATGGCAATTCAGTTATGGGCTGGAGGTAGGGGGTAAGTATGTTCCACAAAAATTTTTGGAGGAAAAATTAATTGGTGTCAGTTTTACATTTGACCTTTTTAGGAGCACCGTGGAAGCGATTCAAAAAAAATTGGAAAAACATAACTTTCAATGGCAGTCCTGTTAGGGGCGGAGATAGGGTGTAAGTAGATTCCACAAATATGTTCGTGAAGAAAATTAATGGAAGCCGGTGTTATATTGCACTCATGAAGCGGCGGTTCTGGGGCAGCTGTAGAGATTTTTATATACCATTTTAGAGAAGAGTTTTATGGCGGGTTTGCTGGATTTTAATAGCAATTTTCTCGCAAACATTTCTAATAGTCTAATACAACAAACGGATCTCTGCGACATCGGGGGGCTTCAGAAATTCATTTTCAACCATAACACGGACAGACGGGCAGACGGACATCGCTAAATCGAGTTCGCTGTATATGAGGATCAATAAAATATATACTTTATGGGGTCGCAAATGGATATTAAAGAAACTGCAAATAAAATGACGAATTTATTTATTCCGTTATCACTATTCACATATATGAAAAGGGTAAATATCAGTTTGTCATTCCGTTTGTAATTTCTTTGTTATCTGTTTGCGACCCCATTTAGTATATATATTCTGGATCCTTATAAATAGGGAGTCGATATAGCCATGTCCGTCTGTCCTTCTGTCCCTCTGTACGTTTGTTGAAATCAATTTTCAATTTAAGCACTACGGACTAGGTATTGATGTCAAACTATCAGAAATATTTCTTAAATGATTGCTATTTAATATGGCCAAGATCAGTTCACCACGGACCTACATGTAGGTAAAATACTGCGACTGCCTTAGTTTTTTTAGAACAAAATCAAAAACTCCAAACAAAATATTTAACAAATGAAAACTGGCAACGCTATTAAACATGTATTATGGATGGGCATTATCAAAGTTTCTTGTATGCTTGGGCGTAAGTATGTGTTGTCATATAAATGTAGGTAGGTACATATGTATGTATTTAAAGTACGAAATTATTTAGCTAGTTCATATGGCTGGGTACTTTTAAGATCAATGTGAAGGGTATATAAGACTAAGCGCAGCCGAATATAGCGCTTTTACTTATTTTATTTGGTAAAGTTTTATTTACCCGGCCTTCTTTGCTAGATGAATCTTAACTTTTTTCTAAGATAGGTAAGTTTAGTTGATTTCCGACCTTTACATAGGTCATAAGTCCATAGTTTCTTATCACTAAAAACTTTCAAAAGCTTAAAATAAAGGCATTTTTGTCCACTTAGTTGAACTTTGATATCCTTGCACATAAGTCCATTATCCTTAGTGCCAAAAATCTGAAAACGTTTCTATTTTTCACTTGGGTGACTTTGAAAATAGTAGGCTCATAATCAAACAAATGCAAAAAAGTACTTAAAATGTGAAAAGGTACTTATGGTCCACTTTGTTGATTTAATAGTCCTTAAATTCATATTTGTAGACTCATAACCAAAAAAAAACGATAGCAAGTGACAAATATGCAAGAAAACACTCGTTCTTATTTAGTTGATTTTTGAATTAAATAAAAGGTTAATAATCTTTAATGTCATATTTCTAGGACTATTTTCTCAAAAAATCTAATGTAGTATCAAAAATGTAAAAAAAAATTATTTAATTTTATATCTCGAGACTCAAAATCCTGAAGAAGGCAATAACGTAAAAAAAATTAAGTTTAAAACGTATATAAAAGGTACCAGCATATAATTTTTGCTCCTTAGGAACCAAAAACGTTTTAAACTAAATCCTTTGCTAATCAAAAAAATTTTCACTTGATGCAATTAGTTTCTTTTTGGTTAAAAGTTTAACATTTTTCGAACCTCTTTAATCATTATAAATCCTTTAAATATTTCTTTCATTATTTATTAGATATGCTCATTTAGCATAACTAAAATAATAAATTTAAGCAAAGAGTTCGCTATTTCTTTGTGCATAGAAAAAAAATTATCTAAAAAATATTTTGCAATAAAGTTTGCAGATAATAGTGGAAAGCATTTGTTTTTGTTGTCATAGTTATACTTGATACAAAGAAATCACAGCAGGGCAATTTCTGGTGCAACAATTGCTACCAATGAAGCAGCAAACTGCTGCTTTATTCAAATTACAACCATTGAGTAATTAATCAAGAGGAAAAACAGAAGCTACAAGAAAACCGGACAGGTAGCTGTTGGATGAACTAAAGTAAAGTGACGCCAACCATTATAAATATAAACTGGCTTCAAAGAAAATAGATATATTTACAGGAATAGTACAGGAATACAGCATCTTATTTAAACTATATTGTAGTCTTGTATATCTGACAGTGCATTCAAAGGACTTTTTTGATATTATAAATAAAAGTTTATCTTGTTGGCTTATGACAGCGTGCGAAAAAATATTTCATACAAAATTTTATTTGTATGCAAGGAGGCTTAATAATTTTCAGCCTAAAACGTTGTGCACATGTTTTAGTTGTTCCACTGTATTTTCAGCGTAAGCTGATAAAGAAAGCCACTAGCAACAGCAAAAAGAGTTGAGTTGGTGTTTAGCAAGGGCAGTAAGAGTGGTATTATCATTAGCAGCAATACTTAATGTCTTGTCAACACCAGCGAAAATGAGTGAAGGCTATGAAAGCTTTATTAACACAACGACATTAGCAACAAAAACAACAACGGCAAACTGTTCTGGCAATCAGAAGTTTTAAACGTTAAGTGGCCAAGAAAAATAAATAAAAACTTTGAAAAAGAAACAGCAGCTACAACAAAAACATTTAAGCGATAAAAACAATAACGAAAATTTCTATACAAATAAAACGAAAGTTGAGAGTAAAAAGCGATAAAAATAAAACGTTATAAAAACAACAAAGAAATGAACGCGTTAAAAGTTTATCACGAGTCCATCAAAAGCATCCACTTCACAAACAATGTATAAATTAATTCTTAAGTAGTTTGTTGTAAACTTTTGTGGAGTTTTTCCCCTTCTCACTGGATTTTCTTTTCCTTTTATTTATCTACCCAGTTGTTTATAAATTTTAACTCATTTTCCTTACGTTTTTGTTTAATGAATAAGGTTTTTGCTGCAGTTATTCTGGTATCTTTTTTTAATTTATTTGAAAGATTAAGTTGTAATATCCATTAAATGCAGTTATTTCAATAAGTCCTTAATGAGAACAGCAGGCTTTTAAACACACTTAAGTCGAGGGCAAAACAAAAAAAAATATCACGCAAATTTTTTTAGCGTTGGCAACAGAAGGACAACTGGAGAAGAGAACAAAAAGCGTTTTTAAACTTTAGATAAAAGTTGGCCTTATCTATTTTTCACACTGCATGACTTGTTTATTTACTTACTTTATTGTAATTAAGTGTACAAATAATAATGTAGCTTTGCTTAAATGCCAATTTACTGCCAAATTGGCCAACACTGCGAATGAGTAATAGATAATTTGAAGCATAAATAGAAAACAAGTATACGCTGGGGTTCACGGTATTAAAAATATTTAAAACCGGCCACCGTAATATATAATATAATACTACGTTTCCATCTACGTGATTTGCGACAAATCATTTAATTTGCTTAAATTAAGTAATTTGCTACATGATTTCCCATATATTTTTCATATAAGCAAATCATCTCAAATGACTTGATTTGCTCAAGATTATTTCGAAATTTGTCTGTGCAACACTGCGCGGAGGCTATTTTTACAAATGCAACTTTGGGGAATCCATTATTGGTGAGTAACAAATCCGAAAAATGAGAGCTGATTGCAAGGAGCATGCATCAGGTGGGAGCAGTTCTACAAAAACAACTTTATTTATCATAAGAATGTCAAGACAGATAACAAAAACTCACAAATTCTTTTTCCTCCTTTTAAGCTTTTTTTAGAAAACTACAGTTGTTATTTGTAAAAAAGAATAAAATACATAAACATAAACAAACTTTGATATTTTAATAAAGAAACACCGGTTTCAGCTGAATAACTGTGGCCACCTGATATACGTGTCAGATTGAATTCGAACATAAAATTACTTACAACGTAATGGAAACACTTCGAAATGATTAACTCAAAATTACTTAATTTGCTTATAATGGAAACGTACTATAATGTAATAAAAATAATAATCAAAACAATTTGGAATTATTTTTTGATTTTTTTTTTTTAGAATGATGCGTGATCTTAGATTCTTTTTTTGCCTGAGTAAATGGGTTGTTTTTAATTTTTGTGTTTACATATACAAAATAACACCGAATGAAAGTCGTAAGTAACTAATAACATTTCGATTCTATAACTTGCTCTTTTTATTTGATTGAACTTTTTAAACATTATTTGTATTTATTCTTATATTTTCTCAACATAGCTGTATAACGTGTTAGACCGAAAAAACTCGAGATTTAGTTCTGACTTAGCATAGCTATAAAGCACATTAAAAATATTTTTAAATATGTTTCAATTATATAGAAATTGACAGTTTATTTGCGTTTCCATTAAAAAAATAAAAACCAGAAAAATTTTTTTTCTAATTTGTTGTATTATATTTTGGGACCATTTGCTAGAGAAAAATAACATAATAAGTCAAAGAAGAAAATAGAGAAATTCAAAAAATATTTTTGAAAAAAACAAAATAAAGTAATAGAAATCAAAAAATAGTTAGTTGTTTTTGCTCAAAAAAAAAAAAAAAAAAAAGAATTAACAACTAAAAATAATTTTTATATATTCGGCTGTGCCGAATAGGCAGTTCTTTTCAAGCTGAAAATATTATGATAAAATTACTTTGTAGCTGGTTTAAAGTCGAGAGCTATACTAGTTTTTCAAATAGAAAGCTGAAAAATTTGAACAATTGTATAGTTGATGCTACCTCCTGGGTTTTATTTAATAAACATTTTTCTTTTCTTATTTTCCTGCTCTTATTTAACATTTTTTTAAAGGTAGTTACTGTTGTGCAATTACTTTTTTGAATAAAAATTAAAGTTGATATCTGCTATAGTTTCCGAAATAAAGTACATCAGAAATTTTAAAAAATTATTCATTTATATAAGGGGCTACTGCTTTCGCTTCTCTATTTTAACTGTTTTCTTTCCAGCATGTAGGCATTGTTGCAGATTTACCTTTTGTAGGAAATTTAAAGTCGAAATCTGTTATAGTTTCCGAGATGTATCTTAATAAATATTTTATTAATATTTTTTATTTGCAAGAGGACTTCCTCTTCCCCTGCTCCTATCCAGCCATTTATTTTCAATATCGAGGCATTGCTGCACAATTATTTTTTGTAAAAAAGTCAATAGCTGTTATAGTTTCCGGAATACATCGTTTTAGATATCTAATAAAGTTTTTTTTTGTTTATGTGGGGGCGACTGCTTTCCTTGCTTCTATTGGACAATTTAGTTCTACAAAATGTAAAAATTTTAACATAATAATACAAAATTTGAAATTAAAAAGCTTTTATAGTTTTTGAGATATAACGTAACAAAAGTTTCAGAAAAATAGTACGAGGGTTACCGCCTCCTCTGCTTATTTTATTTTTTTTATAAAATGAACATTTTATACTGGAGCTATTCCGTTGCAAATTTAAAGTTGAAAGATGTTTTAGTTTCTTAGATTTAGTGCATGAGGAACATTAAAAAATTTTTGCAATTGTAGAGGGATACCACTTGCGTTTTTCCCCAGCAGTGGCAGTATTGACTGATATATGTAGAGATATATGCAAGAGTTTGGTCCTAAAAAACGTAGCAATCGCAGTTTTTTCCTATGTCTCAATCAGCAACCATTCTTGCTGATTTTAAATAACAACTATCTCAGAGATATTTTTAATTCTTTGACACCAATATCTGATCTTTAGTACTTCACTTGTTTTCGGACGGACAGATGGATAGACGAAGATGGCTTTTGGCTTCCTTATTTATAAGCATCTATGATATACATCTAAATTACAAATGGAATAACAAACTATTTTAAATGTATAAAAATTAAAAAAAAGTTATTTCTGCAAAAAAAAAAATATTTTTCTTGGAAAAAAATCTCAAAAAATTAAAAAATATTTTTTTTCTAAAAATTTAGTGGAATACCACAAAATGGTATACTTTACTTATATCTCCGATTTTTCTTTCTGCCTGCCTTTTTTTCTTTGGAAATTCCAAAGTAATTAAATATGTATAATATTCGGTTCTTGGTGAATTTATTGCCATATTGAACAACATGGCGGATGATTAATATTTAATTTACAGCATATAACTAAAAACCAAGTATACGCCATGAAATACAGTACCAAAAATATTTACATCCCTATATTCATAAAAATAAAAGTAGAGTTACTAAGCATTTATATGATGAATGTCTATGGCATAGCTGTTTAATAAACCCTTAATAAGCTTACTTTAATTCTTATAAATACAAACGTAAATCTTTTGTTGCATGATTTAATATTATTTTTGTCATGTTATATATGTTTGTTATAAATATATGTTATATAATAAAAACTAAATTTGGGCTAATTCTGAAATGGTCAAAAAAAGTTAAAAAAGATTGCATATATGCAATTTTATTCATTTTTATATTTTTAAATACCTTATCTAATTTAAAAACCCAGGTAAAAACGATTATATATGCTAGATATATGAACATATATGTATATATATGGTCGATATATGTGTATATATGGAATAATAGGAAAAAAGAGGCTCAATATATGGATCCATATATAGATCCATATATAAAAAGTATTGTTATATATGGAATCATATATAGAGATTGCTGTCATATATGAATACATATATGAAGCAGTCTTTTTATATATGGATACATACATATATGAATTCGTTTTTTCATATGTGGAAGTATAAGCAGATTTACGTATTACCATAAATTAATTACAAACAACAGTATATATATACATATGTGATTAAATTATTTTTATTGAACATTTTTGTTTTAGAAAACTGTATTAAACGTATTTATTATTTTACATATATAATTTCCAACTTGCATTACATTATACATACTTTGTATATCATCAAATTTTATAACATTGAAAGTGTTTGTAATTCTAAATGGAATTATATGCTTCACTTTAGTGTTTGAATTTTTATGAATGAAACTATTACAAAAATTCAAATCTAAGTTTTGAACCAATAAGAAGAAATATATATGGAGGAATGCATATATGGGAAATGTATAAATACATACATATATATGGATATATATGACCATATATCCTCAATTTTCGGATCCAATTATATATGGAATATCATATATGCACATATATGAGTTATACACACTTTTTTTACCTGGGAAGTATATTTAAATAATTTTAGTAAATATTGCTTGGGGGATTTTTTTAAATTGAATCATTAAAAAAGCGAAGTTAATAGGCAAATAAGAAAATGTTTAAAACATTATTCAGAATGAAATTTTTTAAACAGTTTCTTGATTTGTTAAAGCAAGAGCTAGTGCAAATTTTTAGCATTAGATAAAAGTAGCTTGCATGTTATTGGACTATCTAACCATTTTGGGCAAATATCTGTGTGTTTAAGTCAAACTTAATACTGCAGACCTAGTAAATTTCCTAAAAGTCTTCTTTTACGTTAATATTAAAGAAAAATAACTTTCTTTTAGATATGAACTAGAGACCTGCACCAGGTCCTATTCAAGCTAATTCAAGAACCGCATAATTTTCTAATTCTTATGTTATTGTGCGGTTAAACGGTTTAAGCGCTGAAATGTAGAGTAGCTAAAACAGTTTTTGTGCTGCAGTGTAGAGTAGTTAAGAATAAAGAGTGGTGTCAAGACTGTGGTCGATAAAAAAATTACTGTGCCTATGGTGTGGCAACAACAACAAAAACTTAAGAGTAATGTTGTTGTTATGTTAACAAATAATAATACACACAATGTTGAGTGGGTACATACACAAGCAAACATATACACAAGCAGGCAAATCAGTATAAAACTCATGCGTAATTACATTACATTACATACATACGAACATTCAAAATCAACCCCCGTTTTTTATAACTATCACATCAGGAACATCCCGCCAACAGTAAAGTTTCGAGATGAATTGAAATGGAAGTGTGCGATCATGATGAATTGATGTGCCGTGGTTGTTTGCTTAAACGTGCTTAACTGTGAATATATTTTTCATTTAAGTTAAGTTAAGTAAACAAAAGAGATGGCGATCAATACAACGCAGTACCTAATTTTGTGTGTGCACACGTAAGGTATATGAAATGAATTGAAAATTCGAGATGATGCCTTATTTAGTGTCATCTTGGGCTGGCCTTTAATATGAACACAGCTACAATTTACATCTTTGAACCCAGATTTCTTGTAACACTTGAAGGCCTTCATAAAGATGTTGACGCTTTTCTCATTTTAAATTTGGTTTCGGCTACTGGCAAAACTTTTCTTGATGTCGTTTAAAATGGTGGGCCTTTTAAAAGTTTAAGTTTAAAAACGAAATAAACAAGAACGGGTTGAAATTTTGCAAATATTTCTTTTTTTGTTTTAAGGCACAACTTTTTATTGAGCAAGCGATATAGTAGATGAAGGAAACAAAACTATGTTTATTAAACTGCTCTTATAACGAAACAGGTTTATTGCAAAAGGAAGATACATGTCCACATGTATTGCTTGTAAATTAGAATTTTTTTTTTGGCTGGTTATAAAACTTTCTTGAAATTTCATTGTGGAGTAATATTGGTGGCTTACTAGAGGATTTGCTTGTCAGCTGCTACTCCCCTTATGTCAAAAACTCTTACATTCTCTCTTTTAATTTATTTAACACCTTTCATATTTCATAAAGTGATATTAATCACTACAAAATTCTCTCCGAGCCTCAATCACATTAACTAACGGAAAAAATGCACTAAAATCAAGATTTTTTGCTTGAGATAAAGTAATTTCAGTTTCGAAAGTCTGTCAAGCGCAAAAATTTTTAACTCAAGAATAAACTTTTGATTTTTTTAAGATCGCATTTAAGATTTTAATTTTTAATAAATAATCATTTTAGCATCGTATTAAAAGATTCTGTTCTTATTAAAAATCTCAAATTAAGGTCACATTTTAAAAAATTAAGAATATAATTCTGAAACGAATCCCATATCAAGAGCGAACTTAAGATTGTGCTCTTAGTATGAATCTTAAATCAATAATAAATTCTTACATTTTAAGAATTAAATTATTGTTTTAAGATTAGTTTGAAGATTTAATTCTTGAAAATAGTCCTTGTTGATTTTAACCAAATCCAAGGTTGGAATAAAACAAATATTAATTTTTGAAATTTTTAATCGTTTTATATTTTATGTTTAGATATATGTATATATTTGTGAAAAATAAAAACGAAACACAACGATTATATTATATTTACAAAAACGTTCTTCCGTCCATCTATTTAAATCTCTTGTCTGACAAATCCGACGCAACTTTCTCTCGTATGCTGATCACTTCACTACTTCCACTTGCCATCGGTAACAAATCGTTACTCACTTGTATGGTTATAAGCTTTTTATAATACTTTGTTTTTTAATATAATATCGGGAAAATCAAAAAATTATATCTTTATTTAAAGAACATGTTATTAAATTTAAGAATATGATTTTAAAATAAAAACTTCATTTAAAATTTTTACAATTCATTTAAAAAATCAAGAATTTATGCCTGAATTCAAAAACGTCAATCTTAGTGACCAAACTTAACTATTAAAATCAGAAGATTTCTACAATCTATATTTAAGAATTTTGTTCTTAAATCTATATGATTATCATCATGGTTATTTCACCGTGTAAGGTTCTCTTTAACATTTATAAAAGATTTTTTTATTAATGAAAAATAAATAAAATATTCAAATTCTTTGTTTGAAACCTTTTTTTGTTAAGCAAATTATGTTTGTATTTCTTTTCATGCATACATATACACACACATTTGTACAAAAACAAATTTTGTAATTATATAAAAATATTTCAAATTTTTAAGGGCTTGGCAATTACAATTTAGCAAATTAACATTTAAGCCACAATAATATAGGACAATCAAAAACAAATATTTAATTATTTATTTCCTCTCTAACGTTCCTAATAACATAAAAGTTTTAGAATAAAATTACATAGAAAAGCAACAACTAAATTATGGTTCATAGACAAATTTAAACGGCAATGACACCAGAAAAAGGTTTTTTTTTTTTAAAATAGTAACTAATAAAACAGAAACAAATGTGGTTATTTGTTTTATTACAAACATTAATTAACTAAATTAGTGTCAACATATAATTTAAGGGATACTAAATATCTAAGGGTTGCCATTGTGATATATTATGAACAGATCGTTGTGATAAATGATTGCCCTTTGCTTTAATATTGAAAAACTTAGCTTTTTTCTTGTTTTTTTATTACTTATGAAGAGTGTCTGGTTGCAGATTTTTATTTTCAGTCTTAAATAAAAAACGTCATAACTCACACAAAGTATTATTAAGAGGATTGAAATATAGAACAGAAATGCGAATTCAATTTTTAAAAGAGAATGTTATCCTGATGGCTTCCATCGCGTTGAATGCAATGTTAAAAACGGAGCCTGTGTTTTGCGCCACATGCTGCAGTAAACTTGGTACAAATGAGCTGATATCTCGACGAATATATTTTTTAAGGCCACAAGAGATTGCGACTATCCTTTGTTGGCCCCATAGAAAATCCATGGGAGTTAGATCGGGTGACCCTGATGGCCATGGGATATGACCAAAGCGACTGACCAGTTTTTAGGGGAAATTTTCCCGAAGCAAACTTATTGAAGATCTGGCTGTGTGTGCAGTCGCCACATCCTGTAGAAACCACGTGCTTGATGAGTACGATGGATGAGCTCGAATTCGGAAAAAAGGATTCCGTAATCCCACGTTGATAATTTTTACTGTTGATCGCTTGGCCTCGGAAATTTTCAAAAAAGTGGTCTAATTATCTCATGCGTGAGTAAGGCACACTAAAGAGTTACCCTGGGACAATGCAATGGTTTTTATGTTTCAATAGAGGGTTGAGGGTTTTTGGAAACCAGCAACAGCAGTTTTGCTTATTGACGTGGCCTATTAAGTGAAAATAAGCCTTGTTGCTCCAAAAAATGAGATTTGCTGTGCGAAAACGCTCATACATCGTTTTACAGAATTTCATACGTAAATCAAAGTCACTTTCTTTCAGTTCTTGAACGATTTGAATTTTGAAGGGATGGAGTTTCAGATCTTTTTTTAAAATAATATGATCAAACGCTCTTGGAAGTCCCAGTGAGGCTGCTCTTTTCCGCATTGAAAGTCAAAATCTTTCACGTAAACTGCTTTAAACCCATTCAATGTTTTTGGGATTACTTAAAGATCAACAGGGGTCTGGCTGTAGGGCATTCATAGCCGAAGCATTTGCGCGGAGTCTCTGCACCCTCAAACGAATTTAACTTACATTCGGTCCATCAGGTCCATCACCGAATACTGAACTTCGAGCAATTACGTTAAAATTATTACTCTTAAAAAATGTATTTACAGCTGTCGCGCGATGCTCACTTGACCACCGCGACATCATGACTGACAAATCCGCAAAAAAGATAATTCCAACGGCGCCATCCTCTCTCCGCACCGTTTATTACTTTTTTTTGTCTTCATAGACCCTTTTTGGCCACAATTTTGCACAAGAATTTGCATTTGTTTTTATCTAAGATTTAGTTGACATAAGAGCTTTTTCCAGGAGACCATTCACGCTGACGTACATATGTCAATAGGATGTTACAGCTCGCCCAAGACAACCCCGATTTTTATGAAAAAACTCATAATAAGTGACGAGGCACATTTTTATTTTAAGGGATGTGTGAATAAACAGAAAAGTCAGTTCTGGGCAATGGAAAACCCTCAAATTATTTAACAGTTACCTTTGCATCCATTAAAAGCGACAATCTGGTGTGCAATTTGGTCAGGAGGAATCACTGGACCTCACCTTTTTAAAACTGAAAACGGCGTTACAGTAACTGTCAATGGGGAGCGATATCGTAATATGATTGAAAACTTTAAAATGCCACAACTGCATGCTTTGGGCTAGATCAACATGTGGTATCAACAAGACAGTGCCACATCGCATACAGCCAGGATTATAATGAAATTACTGCGAGATTTCTTTCCACAACAAGTTATTTAAAGAAATGGTGATGTTGATTGGCCTCCACGATCACCTAATTTGACTGCTCTGGAATTCTTTTAGTGGCGATATCTGGAAAGCGAGGTTTAAGCAGAAAAATTAGAAACACTGGAGCAACCCAAAAAAAGTTTTCGTAATGAAATTATAAACAAACAAAGTAGTATACCTTGCTGGCGGACATCTAGATTTCAAATGAACATTTCATAAATTACAAGTGAAATGGCAAACTTTTTACACTCCTTATGCGTCGATAGTTACACTCATAACCTCCATTAACCTATTTCCTCCTTGCCTGTTGGTATATCGGCTGAAAACCCGCATCGTTTCGTAAGATGGATGCTCGAAAATGTCTCCAAAGCTTTCGTTGGAGTAGTCTTAAGTGCCCCACTTATCCCAAAGACACATGTATGTTGGACCATTTGCAAGATTCCAGTTGAAATTCGAAATATATGTCCATTGATATTCACCAAAACATATAAAGGTTAGTATTGGTCTAATTAGGCTTTTGTGCAGTCTATGTTTCAATTATAATCTAAGGCCCGTTTTAAGCAAATAGTCCTTCTACATAGCGCTCAACATGGCTTAGCATACACTGCCTTCTTCTCTAAGTGGTGCTTGGAATTCTAATTGCAATCTAGGATGGGGCTCCCTTACAACTATAAAATAAAAAGAAAACAAAACTGATTTTGTCGTAAATAAATTTTACTTAACTAGACCTATAATTGTAATTGTTTAAATACTATTTATATACTTACATACATTGTTAAGTATATACAAAAATATATACTTGACTTTGTGTGTAAATAATATGGGCAGAATTTTCTTTTTGTTTAAAATTATTTGTGGTTTTTAAATTGGTAATTGATGTAAAATAAAATATTTTTTTTAAAACATGTAAAAGTTTTATCTAATGTTTTACTTCAAAAGGAATTGATATAAGTTACTTTACAAAATTTTTCTGTGTTGGCAACATATTTAAAAATGTATTTAAACTCATGCTTTAATTCACTTAACACAAAACTATAAAATTTTGTTTAATCTAATTTAGTATAAATATTGTAATGTTATGTACTGTGGGTAAAAAGACAAATATATAAATGGGTAAATATTTAAATATTTTTCATATTCATAATACAATAAGTGTTAAGTATTGCATATGAATATAAATATGGTTGATTCTGAAATTACGGACGAATTTCTACGTAATTGTCGGCGTTAAAGTTATTTGCAAGACAATGTATTTAGTATGGGTGACTGATTTTTTTTTAAATTATGGCTTCTTATTTTTAATAAGTGCACATTAATTTTTTAAACACTAACCGAATTACGCAATGTTTTTAAATTGTATCCGAAGTGGACAAAAGTTGACTTTGTCAACTTATTTTCAAAATTTCATTTTTAAGACAGCAGGAGAATGAAAAATACATAAAAAACTCCCTCAAATAGGAATTGAAGTTTTTACCTTTAAGAATACGGCATGAATCCAGAGTTGGTATCAAATTTGAACTTCAAACACACATTTCATAATATATTGAAATTTTGATGTTAAAGCAAACCAGGGGGTTGACTAACGAATTGTGTACCTCAACTTTATAATTATACAATCAAAATTTTAGGACAAAAATCCACCAGGATTGTGAAAAACTACTTTTTGTCCACTTATTCGACTTTTGGCCTCAATCAAGGTCAGCAGATCTTTAATTCAGCTTTCTAGAATCAATATCCGAAAACAATGCAAAAATTACAAAAAATTTTAATTAAGGACTTTGCTGACTTTCGACTTCAATCTGGAGCAATAATAAGCTTAATAATTTTTAATATATAAAGTCATAATCCCAATGAATGCAGAAAGTACGAAAAATGAGAAAAAAGTACTTTTTAAGTTCGACTTTAATCTTGGCCAATAGTCGTTAATTTATATTTGTGGTCTCACTATTTCAAAAAAATTAAAAAAGTACCAAATATGGGAAAGATATAATTTTTGCACACTTAATGGACTTTTGGCCTTAATCGGCGTCCACAGCTCTTTATTGGTTTAGAAGTTACAAAAAGTACCGAAAAAGCAGCAATACCTTATTAGCACCCTTTTTAATACTGCTTACGAAAACCAAATTTCTGTGAAGTAATTAAAACATTTTAATATTTTGGCAAGACCTGTCGAACGCAATGTGAACTATGTTTTTATTTTTTATTGATTTATATGTTACAAAAGGAATTTAAAAGCACCAATGTATAATTTGTGCTCTTTTTTCTATCAATAAATTTTTAATTATGAAAAAAGTACAAAAAACATATTCTAATATGTTTCCAGACCTACCGAATGCAATTAGAGTTATTTTTCTACCTTTATTGGCTTAGGAATTACAAAAAGTACCTTTAAAGTTGCCATTTATAATTTTTACTCTTTTTTCCTTAAGGTACAAAATTTAGAAAAATGAGCAAAAATATATGCATAATTCTTTGAGACCTGTCGAATAAAGTTGGTTCAGAAGTACCTGAAAAGTACTAATAGGTATTGCATATCTTTTTCTTACGCTTAATAGTACAACATTTAAAAAAAGTACCAAAACTATATTTATAAATTTTTGAGTTTCCACCTTTATTGGTTAAGAAATTCCAAGAAGTACTTAAAAGGAACGAATATGTAATTTGTACCCTTTTTTCCTCTCTTTAAGGATCCAAAATTTCTAAAAAGTATATACATTATATTAATATTTTGTATAGACCTATTGAACGCAATTTAAATGACGTTTTTATCTTTATTGGCTTAAAAGTTTTAAAAAGTACCAAAATAGAAGTTTTAGCCTTTTTTACTCCCTCGGGTCTAAATTTCAAAAAAGTTTTGAAAGGGTAAGTCTATTTTTTAACTTGACATATGCAGTTCAAACTATAATTTCTATTTTTATTTATTTAGAAGTTACAAAGTGTAGCTAGGCACTTTTCAAAGATATTTTTTACATTTTTTTACCAGTTAGGGTCCAAAACTTTGAAAAAGTGACAAATTAGGGTTGGCTTATTTGTTAAGTACAACACGAAAATTTTTTAATTTTGTTTCAATCGTATAAAGCTAAGGAGATATTAACATTTGGATTTTTCTTACTTGGCTCATTTTTACCCCCCTTCGGGTCCAAAATTCCCAAAATCCCGGCTTCTTGGATGCATACATTCGGAGAGGTACCTGCAGTCCAAGTTTTATGTTTTCTGCTTTACACGCTTAGGCTATATGATAATGAATGTGTCAGTCAGTCATTAACGTTATTTCTTTATATATAGAGATTTATTGCATATTAAAAACGCTTTGAGATCTTTGAGTTTTAAAGCAAAAAAGAGTTTACGGGGGAATGATATGTATTTTGACAACATTCGCAAATATATTAATTAGTAAGCAATATTCACATTTTAGAAGAACGAAATTACCTAATAACATTTCTTTATTATCTATTTTTTCTAGTTTTTTGACCTTTTTAATGTTAATAAATAAGACTATTTTTTTAAGCTTTAGGTCTATTTATATGTTTATTTTTTGCAAAATTTTTTCAATATTTCGCCACTCCGTTGTGTGGCATCATCAGGAGGTTATTTCAGTTAAATATTAAAGTTGTTATTTTGGTTTTAAAATTAGCTTTTGGCTTTTCGAATAACGATTATAATATTAACAAATGCCACACAACGGAGTGGCGAAATATTGAAAAAATTTTGCAAAAAATAAACATATAAATAGACCTAAAGCTTATAAAAATAGTCTTATTTATTAACATTTCTTTATTTTACAGGATTTTTTTAAATTGCTTAACGTTATTTGTTAGAAATTCAGACAAACTTAAGTGGAAGTAGGGCTGGAGACAGCCAGGGGAATATTATTGAAAGACTTGCGTAAGCAGAAACAAAACAATTCTTAGAAAAGATATATGAGTAACTTTTACAGTTTAATTTATATTTTAGGTTTGCATATTTTAATAACAGTGACATCAAATTATCCGATAATATCAGAATCAACCATATGCACATGTTTATATCTGGCAACTCATATGAAGTTAATACTCATGCACATACTTATGGGTTGCTTAAAAGAAAAATTAGGGTCCTTGTTTAAACACATTATTTTCCTGTAAACCTTATCTTTGATAATGGTTATTATAATAAAGCTAAAAACTTGAATTCATGTTTTATTTAAATAATTTGCAACAATTTTCAATGTGCACCGTAATTTTTGTATTTTGTTTGCAAAAAAGCACATTTGTTTAAAGTTCAAAAAATTTTGAATTTATGTCGTTTGTGTTTTTTTAAGCGTAAATGCATAAATAAAATGCCATTAAAATTCAAAATTTAATGGGTTTTCATACATAATTATATCTAAAAATAAATTAAGTAAAAACTAATTCAAAAGTTGGAATGCTTTTGTCGACTGCAATTAAATTTAAGACACCCTCCACCATAATGCATTTGCAATAAATAATTGTTGTTTAAGGAATCAGTTTGCTGGTAAATAACACTTTAGTCATATTATGCTATATACCTATGAGACAATGACTGCTTTGGTGGAAATTTTCCACTCAATCTGAAAAAAACGACTCACAATCCACCGTATCTACTTGGCACCAATATTTAGTTACAAGGTCCAGTTGATTTCCGTAATGATGACACTCAACTATTACTTCTAAAGAAGGTAAGGTTAGGCTACGAACAGTAGTGACGAATGAATTTCTAGGCTCAATGTAACTTCCTTAGAAGAGTCGGAAAGAGAAAAAGTAACGACAAAGAAATTTATCGGTAGAACGATACACATATAAGAGAAGAGAATGCCCTTTGAAAGAAATAAAAAGAAGTCAGTATTCGTAGGCGCTGAACCACCTATCTGCCTAGCCGCCTAGCCCATTATATGACTTCTATTAAATTTCCTACCAGAGACCTCATCAAGTCCATCTAAGAAACGCCTTCCAATCACCTCTGTGGGCTGATCTGCAGCCTAGGGCAGTGGAAGACAAGGTGTTTCATACTTTCTATCTCCCCCTCATTCTCGGAAAATCTGCAGAAATCCGGAGAGTTCCTGTCTGATTTGCTCGTCATATATCTCTGATAGAGTCCCAATTATGCACCTTAGAATCTTTCTGCTCTGCTTGAGCAGCAAGTATGTACCCCTCCTGTCCAGCCTGGGTCACCGAAATCTAAATATCTCGCAATCAGCTCTGTATTTTCGGGTTTGGACCACTTTGTACATTAGTATATTAGTATATAGATTTTCAATATAATCAACTTATGTATGGAAACATAATTTTAGGAAAAGAGCACCCTAAAAACGGCTAAAATTCTGAGAAAAAAATGGCCACAAAATGATTTACTCGCTTAAACAGAAATCAAATGTGGTAAATCTACATACACAGTTTTAATTTCAATATCCTCCGTATCTTTTACAGGGTTAACATTTTTTATAACACGTTTTCAGATAAATATAAAGTATTTTATACCATTAAAGATATCATATAAGAGGGATTTATTTGTAAAATAAAAAAAGTCTTTTTTAGTCATTGAAAAAAAATATGAAAATATCCCTAAAAAAATCAATGTCCTTGAAAGTTTACCGCATATATTTTTGGGGTAATATTATGTCGTTTTGTAATAGCTCATTAGAGCATGCCGTATTATGGGACTATTTTGTAGGCCAAACTAATAGCTTGCTTCGGCACAGGAGCATCAACGTCAAATTTTTTAATAATATTGTGATTCCCTAACTTCTTCATATATTCGCGGGTGGTGTGTTTTGGCCTTCATCGTAACAGTGCATTAAATGCTTAAAAAGTGAAGTTTTATGAAAAAATTACAGAAAACATTTAGACCCCTAAAACTTGGTATATATAATAAAAAATCCGATAAAAGACTTTACAATACATTTGAAGTTTATCAACTGGTGCCACGCCCACTTCCGAAAGAGTTTTATGCTAACTCGCTAGTTTAAACCTTCTCATCATACTAACTTATAAATTCAGTTGTTTTCGTACTTAATATATTTTATGTTAATTAAAGTATAAAAAATATAATTGAATCGATTTGTAGATACTTTGTATACCTTTAATTGTTACAAATTTTCTCACTATAAACCCTCTTGCGTATGATTAATATTTAATTGAGTTTAATTTAAAAACTTATTGTTCATACGAAAAAAAAACATAAAAAAATAAATCACCAATCGTTTTAAGTTTTCGTCTAGCTTTTATATATTTAACACTTTGCTCCTTATTTGTTAACTAATATAACGTGTCAAACTTATTTTATTTTATTTTTAATATTTAATTTATTTCTTGTAATTTTT
The DNA here is from genome assembly GCA_963583895.1 of Melanophora roralis. NCBI lineage: Eukaryota > Metazoa > Arthropoda > Insecta > Diptera > Rhinophoridae > Melanophora > Melanophora roralis. The sequence continues at coordinate 77,942,987 of OY757188.1, forward strand.
TTCACTTTAAACGTTTCAAACGGATTTTTTTCAAATTATATAATTTTTCTCTTCTCGTTTTTCTCTGCTTCAGCTAAACGTTATCGTCTTCTAATATGGCAGCCATTCAATTATATGGTGTAAGAAAGTCTTTTATATTACAACAACTTAGTAGTTACCGGCAAGTAAGAAGTAAGAGTACAACAACAACAGCAACATCTGCAGCAGCTTGTGCTTTACCCACTTAAAAGTGAAATTGATGTTAATCGTATTTATTGCAATATATTTAAACATAAATATAGTTTTTCTTGGGCAACTTACCATTGCCCAGCGAAAAGTTGTTTTTGTTAGAAAAAAAATTAATTTATTTTTTAAAAACAATTTTAAAAATTTAAAAAAATGTGTTGTTGCATGGAATTATCCGAAAAAGCTGTTGTAAACAAAATACCTTTTATTGACACTTGAATTGCTGTTTCATAGGAACAAAAGAAACGTTCATATCGGCATTTCCAATTCCTCATCTTTTAAGTGAGAGGTATAGCATGAGTCATAAAACATCTTATCCTGGCTTATACATAAGGGGGGCAGTGACATTAAATGCTTCATTAATTTGTAAATCTGCCAGGGGTCTGTATTGTAGTCGATATTTTTCGCAAACGCCATCCGATGAAGGAATGCTTTCAGTGAGCCGTTAGTAGTAGTTTTCCTAAACTAAGATTTTTTTGGTGTTAATCTTATCCAAATCGCCTCAAAAGCTTCTAGTCATTTTGCCAACTTCTTAGTTGTTCTACAGTGTTCTGTGGGAAATTTTTGAAAATTCAAGTTTTCCAGCTAATTTCTCTCCATTTTCTTTAAATTTAATCGCTAGATTAGACAGTCCACGCAATGCTCCTTTTACAATGTTTATCTTTTATTGCAACACTGCCCCCGATTTGATACTTCAGACATTGTTGCCCTTATTGGCACTTACAATTTCGTACCTGTATTGCTGTAGTAAAAATAGGGCTGATTAAAAAGACTCTTACTAAGATCCAAGGATGTACTTTGCTTGGTCTTACTAGTGCCATGAGAAACATAACTCAAGCAAAACTAGACGTACCTTTTGAATACTGATTGATGGGAATGGCCGCAAAATGCGCGATAAGATTAGGTGAGCGAGGATAAGAAGACCTTCTCAACACTGGCAGCGCTACTTATTAAATGGAAAACTTATCTAGAGAACTTAATATAAACTGAAAACTTTAGAAGGACTCTTTTTCCACGGAGACATATTTTGAAAGAATAATATATGATAGTGATTCGATTATCTAAATGCCAACCAGCTATGACTAATAGATTAAAGATGGATATTGGCATTGGCCTTTGGGCCCATGTGGTAAATATGGCAATTTAAAATGCAACATATCTCATAGTGAAACATGTTTCAAGGGCTAGCGAGGTTACTTTAGTCCAAAAAGAAAAAAAAATTATAAAACTAGAACAACTTTAATGAACTTAATTACGCAATTTTTAAAAACTTTAGGGAAGAGATTTTTCTATTTCGTATTCGTTGCTTTACTTACTTAAGTGGCTATCACAGAACTTTAGTTCTTTTTGCTGAATCTTAAATCGTTTCCCAAATGCTTTAATCTTTTACGCTTTTTCTCAAAATTTTAGCAAGAAGTTTTTAGATGCTATTTTTTCCCTAAGCCTTCCGTCGGGGTTTTTTGCCTCCTCTTTTACAAGATCCGTCATCAGGCTCGCATTCAAATGACTTCCTAGCTGGAGCATCTTCATATATTCTCACAACGCGACCTAGCCAATGATAAGGATGAATTTTAATACGCGTAACTATGTTAATGTCGGAAACAGCTCGTAAGCTTATATAGCTCGTGCTTTATACGAACCCGGTTTTGAAACAAGGCAGATTGGTTCATAGATTTTCCGAAGAATTTACTTTTCAAACACCCCAATTACTACCTTTTCTGCTTTCTTAAGCACCCATGCTTCAAAGTTATATAAAGTATGGGCAGTATAAGTGTTTTTAAGAGATAGATTTTTGTCTTTTGGGGGTGGCTTTGCTTTTAGACTGTTTTTCAATACTTAGTCAGTCCATTCTACTTTAAAATCAATGAATATTCTTGTTGTTTTGTCATCCCTGCTCTTTCAGCTGCCAAAACTTATTCAGGCTCATTGACCATGATCGGTATTTTTTCAATTTTTTTGTACGAGTAAGCACATATTTTTTTAGTCCGATATGGGTCTGTATTTGAATTTTTTTGAGAGGTTTTAAACAGAAAACTTACTAAAGCTCCTGAGGAAAAAATATCTATTTTCTTTACCCTTTGTTTAATCTTGCGTGAACAAAACTTTGTTTTCAACTGTGAGTTATGAACACAAATACAATTTCCAGCTGGGTAATGCAGTATCAACAAACTACAGTGCAAGCAGTTGGGATGTTTTACTTGTACATATAAATAAGTACATAAGTGTGTTCATATATATTATGACATATTTCAGTTCTTCCACTAAAGCAGGCATAGGCAACCAATACTTTGACTTTTGCAATGTTATAAGTGCTTAGGTTCTCTTAAGAAGCGTTTATTCCACATTGTTGTTAGTGTTAAATAAAACCAGCCCTCAACCAAGACTGAAAAATGTTTTTTTTGACTCTCCCCAAGATGTGTGCACGCGTACGTAATTTAAGAGAAACCATTAAGGCGCCGCGCCTATCTTTTGCCTATAGCGGCAATTAAGTAAAATAAAAAATAATTTCCAATCTTTTTTAATATTTTGTTTCTTTTTTTCTTAAGGATTTCAATGCAATTTTGTGAATAAAAATAAGTTATTAGAGAGTGAAAAAATTTGATTATTTTTTCCTCGAATTTACATTAAAAAAATTTTAAGAAAATAATTCAATATACTTCCTGTGTGAAATAATATTTAAAAAACGACATTAAACTTTACAAAATACTACGACGTCAAAAAGTTATTTGTTGGTTTCAAAATCATTATTTAACAGATTAAAAGAATTATTTAACAGACTAATGAAATTTCTTTTACAGATAAAGATTATTTTTATTTGTTCTCTTCAATAAATTGGGAAACCCTGTTTCTAAAGGTGCATTTACTTCTTAGAAATGTTATAAGATGACTAAGAAACTAAAAAAAAGATTTTTAAATTAAATGTCAAAGGGCGGTGCAAAAAACTGCAAGAAATATGTTTTAAGATTTTTTACAGTTTCCAATTGGTTTTAAATTGCTTGGCGCTTATAACAAGGTAACCAGGGATTTTAAAAAAAAAAATTGGAAATTTGTTTAAATATTTTCTTTCTATTCATTCGTTTATGATTATTTTATGATGACCGATTTGTGTACTTTCTGCAACAAAGCAAATTGCTTATACTTTTCTTTTTTATCATTATTTAAAACTAAAAACTTTTAATGTGGCCATAAATCGCTTAGAACAGCAACAACAGCTATTTGTCATTGATTTAGAAAATGGCGTTATGAAGGTTATGTTATACAGCACATTGGCTTTTAATCTAAAAATAATTTTTGCATACAGACATACATACATTCATACACCTTTTACTTGTTTTTATAAGAGTGGGAAATGCGCATTGAAGCAGTTATAAAAGTGAACGATGAGCTCCATACATAGTTAAGGGTTTGCAATTCTACAGAAGTATAGGTAGTAACCCAGCGATTTTTAAAGCAAAAACAATTAAAAAGAGAGCAATAACTTGTCAAAATTTTGAAAAATATTTTGAGTTTAGGGCCCCTTTTTCCTTGGGAGAATCTTGTTCTAGGTTTGGTCAAACCAATGGAGTGGATTTGAGTTTTTCTACTCAAAATTGGCCTCACACCTACAACATCAAATATTTCTAAGGTAAGGGCAACAATGGACCCATATATACAAAATTTTGTGAGCCCAGCTCTGTACCGTTTTGATATTCTCAATTTATGTATTTTTATACCCTTCACATAAGTTTTTTTTTTTTTTTTTTTTGCATATTTTTTTATTATTGAATCTTCGCTTTAGCGAACTAACAATAAGTTTTTAAATCTTAAGGCTAAGGAAATAATATTAGTCCAGCCAGTGCCACACTAAAATTTAAGTTCTCATAATATAAATAGTTATCTTCATCTAAGCGCAATAGTATCCCTCCTTTTTAGACGGGAGTGTCCACTATGTTGCAAGATACTTCGAGCGAGCGGGTTTGGATGTGTTTCCAGCTTATTTAAATACTTGTCCACATATTTCAGGATTTCGAATTTAACAAGTGGAACTTTTAGATCCTTATGGATGTTGCTGTTTTTGACATACCATGGAGCACCAGTTATCATTCTTAGGATTTTATTTTGACGGCGTTGTATTTTTTCTATGTTAGAGGCGGAAGCAGTGCCCCATAATTGTATACCAAATTGATTTTAAAATTGAGTTGTATAGCAGAAGTTTACAATCCAGATGAAGCACAGAGTTTCTACCCATTAGCCAGTGGATTTGTGCAGCTTTAAATTTCATTTGCGTCAGCTTTGCATCTATATGAGGCTTCCATGTGAGGCGGCGATCCAGGTGAATACCAAGATATTTTGTCTCGGATCGTTGAGGCACCAAATGGTTGTTAATAGTGATTGGAGGGCACGTTTCTTTGCGTAAAGTAAAAGTTACGTGGGTACATTTTTGTTCATTTATTTTTATTCCCCATAACCTTGCCCATTTCTCAACTTGGGTTACGTGTTGTTGCAGTTGACTCGAAGCCTCTTTAGGGTCTTTATGAATACTGAGAAAAGCGGTATCATCAGCAAATGTGGACGTGTGCGTAAAACAGTTGGTTGGCATATCTGCTGTGTAAAGCAAGTACAAAATTGGACCTAGTATACTCCCTTGAGGTACACCAGCCCCTATTGGTTGGGAACAACTTATTTGGTTTCCCTCTTTGATCATAAATTGTCTGCCGGTTAAGTATTTTTCTAGCAGGCTTGAAATATTAGCTGGTAGATAGAGTTTTAGTTTGATTAACAGGCCTTCGTGCCATACTTTATCGAATGCTTGAGAGACATCGATAAAAAGCGCGGAGCAGTACTTCTTTTCCTCAAAGGCTTTTCTTATAACCTGCACCAGTCTGTGAGTTTGTTCGATTGTACTATGTTGACTTCTAAAACCAAATTGGTGATCTGATATGCAGTTGTTGTCATTCAGGATCGGACTCAGCTTGTTTTTAAGCAGCTTTTCGAATAGTTTCGCCAAAGTTGGTAACAAACTTATAGGCCTATAAGACTCCACCTTCGAAGGATCTTTACCAGGCTTGGGAATCATCTTTACTAAGGCAACTTTCCATACTGGCGGAAAGTGTTAAAGCCGAATTATGGCATTAATAACAAAAAGAATAATTCTTTTACCTGTGAAGGGTAGCTCTAAAAGCATTTTGTTGCTTATCTTATCAACGCCAGGAGCTTTTTTGTCATTTAGGTTAGCGATTGCCTCTATAACATCTGAAAATTGGAAACGTATTTCTATAGGACGTCTAGCTACAACAGGCGGTAATTCTCTCACGTCAGTGCATGAATTGGGAGTGAAGACGTTCCTTAAATGGCTTGCGAACAGATCGCATTTTTCTTCGTCATTTCTAGCCCAGGATCCTCTCAGGTTACGCAGTGGTGGTTTTGCGATTACGGGTCTTTTAAGACGTCTGGCTGTTCGCCATAGAGAATAGTTTGTTTGAGGAGTCGCGTCTAGACCTTCCAGGTATTCCTTCATTGATGACATTCTATGTACTTCTAGCAAGTTTTTTAATCGGTTTGTACATTCCTTCAGCTTATGTTTAGGTAGTGGCGATCTATACTTTTGCCATTCTCTTCGGGCTCTCCTTTTTTCAGATAAGAGCTTTTCAACATCGGTTGAGTAAATTTTGTTGTATCTGGCCTGACGGTAGGTAGAAGAAGCATTTTCAACGGCTTTTTTAATATTTTCATTGAGGCTACTAAGGCACTCATCGATTTCCTCGGAAGTTTTTAAAGATTGGTGCTCTGAACAGTGCGTGCTGATAAATTTTTTGTATTTTAACCAGTTTATTCTTTTTGACAGAAAAATATCACTAGTTGCAATTTGGTGAGGACTGCAAATAGTAAAAATTGTGGGTGAGTGATCAGAAGATAAATCCAAGGAGGTTTGAGCCTCAATAAGCTCAGGGGATATGCCTTTTGCTACACCAAAATCGATTACGTCTGGTATTTTATTGTGGTCAGTTGGCCAATATGTTGGTTGCCCAGTTGAAATAACGTGAAGTCTCATTTCCGATACAGAACCATACAAGACACGACCTCTGGGATTTATTAGGCGGGAGCCCCAATATGTGTGTTTAGCGTTATAGTCTCCAGCAGCTATAAAGTGAGGACCTAAAGATTTGTAAAAACTGTTGTACTGATCCTTTGTAATGGAGAATCTGGGTGGACAATAAACTGACGATATAACGGAATATGGTAAAATTCATCGATGCAGACGTTTGTTGCTTGTATATAACTTTCGGAGAGACCACCCATCCATTGGTGTTTGATTCTTGATTTAATTAATATAGCTGAACCACCACATGACCTACCTCTGGGATCTTTTGAATCATAAAAGGTATAGCCACTTATTTTGAAAGTGCTTCTAGATGTCATATGAGTTTCGAAAATCAACATAACATCGATTTTTTGGTGTGTTAAAAAGTATTCGAGCTCATTTTTGTGTTGGCGGATGCCGTTTGCGTTCCAGAAACTAACCCTGAGGCAGTTCATGGCCTTTTAAGCATGGCCTGCAAAAGTGCAGACTGCATTTTTTGCATTTCTTGCATCATGCCGGCCATTTGCGACATAAACTGCGTAAATTGTTTGACCATATTGTCAATTAATTCACATAAGTGATAAGGGTATGTATAAGTTTGTCATTCCGTTTGTAACTCCTTTATTATCCATTTGGGACCCCATAAAGTATATATATTCTGGATCCTTATAGATAGGGAAGCCGATTTAGCGATGTCCGTCTGTCCGTCTGACCGTCTGTCCGTGTTGTGGTTGAAATCAACTTTCTGAAGCCCCCCGATATCGCATAGACACGAATGTGGTATCAAACTGTCACAGATAGTCGCAAGAAAATCGGTATTGAAACTCAGCAAAATCGCCCGATAAATGACCGAGATATAAGCAAAAAACCAAGACTACCTCGGGTTTTTGAGTCTACAACAACAACAAAGAACATACTTTTACATGTAATAATATAAAAACAACAAAAAAAGCAAAAAACAGAATCAGTCATGTTGATAATATTGAAACACACCCAAAACAAAAATTTTATTAGTATAAGTGTTCATACATATAACAGCGTTGCCATACAAAGCTTAACTTAAACATTTTTAAAATCGCTCCTACGGTTTCCAGGGTTTTCCTACAAAGGTAAAATTATTATTATTATTTTTTCCATCCAAACAATTTTGTGGAACATACTTACTCTCTATCTCCAGCCCCTGACATGGTTGCCATACAAAATTTTAAAAAATAAGGTAAAAACCGCTACAACTTCCCCGGAGTCGCCCGTAGACGAAAAAAATTAATTACAGACCCCCATTAGTTTTTCCTCTCAAACGTATTCCTAGAGTGTACTTACCCCCTATCACCATGCCCTAAGGGGGCTGCCATACAAAATTTACAAAAATTATGTAAAAATGCCCACAATTTCTTCAAAGTTGGCCTTAGAGCAATAAAGTGTACGACCGTCCTCCATTAGTTTCTTCTCCCAAACATATTCCTAGAACATACTTACCCCTTTTCACCACGCCCTTAGGGGGTTGCCATACAAAATTTATAAAAATGTTATGAAAACACCCACAACTTCTTCAGAGTCGGCCTTAGAGCAATAAAGTGTACGACCGACCCCCATTAGTTTATTCTCCCAAACAGATTCCTAGAACATACTTACCCATTATTTTCGCGCCCTAAGGGGGTAGCCATACAAAATTTGAAAAAATTAGGATAAAAACTCCTATAACTTCCCCGTAGTCACCCGTGGAGCGTTAGAAAATGAATCCCTATTTAAAAATAAAAAATATTTCATAAGTAAAAAAATGGATAAAAATAAAAAAAGTTTGGGATTTAGAAAGGCCAACGTGAAATGTATATAAGATTCGGCACAGCCGAATATAGCGCTTTTACTTGTTTGAATATCAAGAAATCAAATAAAATTTTCAACAATTTTTATTTAAGAACAAGCTAAAGGAATAAAATTATTTAATTAAAAAAATCTCAATAAAAAAATATTAAAACAAACTTTTAAAAATATTTGCATTTCACAAAATTGAAACCAAATATTTGTATTTTTCATAAAATTATTTTATTAAAATTTTTTTAAGCAGAAAGCATAAGTCTATTGAAAAAAATCTTTACCACCCCTTCCAGAGTGGTCCAATTGAATTACAATATATGACCAACTACCATTAATTTTTTATTCCCAATTTTTTTTTGAACAAAGTTATGCCTATCTTTACTCTAAATGGGGGTTTCCAAACAGAACAAAGGTTTTTATTTCAAAAGTCTTAACCACTTGTTTCAAAGTGGTCGAATCTAGTTGAAATATTTGACCAACTACCATTAATTTTTTATTCTCAAAATTTCTTTGGAACATACCTACTGCCTTTCTTGATATCCTATGGCATCTCACATTTAAAATTTTCCCTGAAATTAAACATTTTTACCTCCGCTTCCAAAGTGCTCCTACAGGATTAAAATATATGATAGACTACTATTAATTTTTTACTCTTAAGTCTTTTTCAGAACAAACTTTCTTTCTATATTCACTTTCCGAGGAGCCTTTAATACAAAATAAATATTTGTGTATTTATTAAAACAAATTATTAATGTTCATATTAGTTTTTCTCCCCTTCAATAACTGAAGTGAGCTGTATCCTTTCCTTTAACAACTGCCTGTTCTCCCTAACCTAACCATGTTAATTAAAATTTATTTCATATAAATTTTTATAATAAACAAAATTTCATTTAAAAAAACAAACCGCCACTGAAAAATATATTTGAAATATTTTAAATAAAATAAAATTTAATGGTGTTTTGTTCCAAAGTTTTAAAGTTAAATATATTTCTTCTAGACAGAATGAAGTAAAACAAGTAAGAGCGCTATATTCGGCTGAGCCGAATCTTATATACCCTTCACATTGGTCTTTAAATATACCCAGCCGAGTAATTTTGTACTGCAAATAATATAATAAAAAACCTTGTGCGAGTTTTAAAGCCCATAGAAAAAACAACAAAATTTTAACGTTCGTATGAATAATAGAAATAGATGAAGAAGATTTGAGGTCGAGAGTTTTTAAAGTTTTCGACATAATTCATATTTAAAGGTTAATAAAACTTATTAAATGTTTTAGTCCCCCTGCTCTTCACCAACTTTTTCACCAAAATGTATGAATTATTTGATTATTACTTTTTGTAGAATATTCGAAGTCGATAGCTGTAATAATTTTCCAGAAGTAGCGTATCGAAAATTTTATAAAAATTGTTAATTTGTATGGGAGCTACCCCTTCTTCACCCCCCATCCGAAAATCTTTCTCTTCACAGCGTAGCCCTTAGCGTGCAATTACTTTTTGTAGAACATTTCATTTCGATATCTGTTATAGTTTCCGAGATATAGCGTATCGAATATTTGAAAATAATTGTCGATTTGTATAGGAGCTACCCCTTTTTTTGCCCCCACCCAAAACATTTTTTCTCTAAGGCGTAGCCCTTAGCGTGCAATTACTTTTTGTAGAACATTTCATTTCGATATCTGTTATAGTTTCCGAGATATAGCGTATCGAATATTTGATAATAATTGTCGATTTGTATGGGAGCTACCCCTTTTTTTGCCCCCACCCAAAAAATTTTTTCTTTAAAGCGTAGACCTTAGCGTGCAATTACTTTTTGTGGAACATTTAATTTCGATATCTGTTATAGTTTCCCAGATATAGCTTATAGAATATTTTATAATAATTGTCGATTTGTATGGGAGCTACTCCTTTTTTTGCCCCCACTCGAAAATTTTTTCTTTAAAGCGTAGACCTTAGCGTGCAATTACTTTTTGTGGAACATTTCATTTCGATATCTGTTATAGTTTCCCAGATATAGCTTATAGAATATTTTATTATAATTGTCGATTTGTATGGGAGCTACCCCTTTTTTTGCCCCCACTCGAAAATTTTTTTCTTTAAAGCGTAGGCATTTTTGCCCAATTACTTTTTGTAGAACATTTCATTTCGATATCTGTTATAGTTTCCCAGATATAGCTTATAGAATATTTTATAATAATTGTCGATTTGTATGGGAGCTACTCCTTTTTTTGCCCCCACTCGAAAATTTTTTCTTTAAAGCGTAGACCTTAGCGTGCAATTACTTTTTGTGGAACATTTCATTTCGATATCTGTTATAGTTTCCCAGATATAGCTTATAGAATATTTTATTATAATTGTCGATTTGTATGGGAGCTACCCCTTTTTTTGCCCCCACTCGAAAATTTTTTTCTTTAAAGCGTAGGCATTTTTGCCCAATTACTTTTTGTAGAACATTTCATTTCGATATCTGTTATAGTTTCCCAGATATAGCTTATAGAATATTTTATAATAATTGTCGATTTGTATGGGAGCTACCCCTTTTTTTGCCCCCACTCGAAAATTTTTTTCTTTAAAGCGTAGGCATTTTTGCCCAATTACTTTTTGTAGAACATTTCATTTCGATATCTGTTATAGTTTCCCAGATATAGCCTATAGAATATTTTATTACAATTGTCGATTTGTATGGGAGCTACCCCTTTTTTTGCCCCCACTCGAAAATTTTTTTCTTTAAAGCGTAGGCATTTTTGCCCAATTACTTTTTGTAGAACATTTCATTTCGATATCTGTTATAGTTTCCCAGATATAGCTTATAGAATATTTTATAATAATTGTCGATTTGTATGGGAGCTACCCCTTTTTTTGCCCCCACCCAAAAAATTTTTTCTTTAAAGCGTAGACCTTAGCGTGCAATTACTTTTTGTGGAACATTTCATTTCGATATCTGTTATAGTTTCCCAGATATAGCTTATAGAATATTTTATTATAATTGTCGATTTGTATGGGAGCTACCCCTTTTTTTGCCCCCACTCGAAAATTTTTTCTTTAAAGCGTAGACCCTAGCGTGCAATTACTTTTTGTGGAACATTTCATTTCGATATCTGTTATAGTTTCCCAGATATAGCTTATAGAATATTTTATTATAATTGTCGATTTGTATGGGAGCTACCCCATTTTTTTTCCCCCACTCGAAAATTTTTTTCTTTAAAGCGTAGGCATTTTTGCCCAACTACTTTTTGTAGAACATTTCATTTCGATATCTGTTATAGTTTCCCAGATATAGCTTATAGAATATTTTATAATAATTGTCGATTTGTATGGGAGCTACTCCTTTTTTTGCCCCCACTCGAAAATTTTTTTCTTTAAAGCGTAGCCCCTAGCGTGCAATTACTTTTTGTAGAACATTTCATTTCGATATCTGTTATAGTTTCCGAGATATAGCGTATCGAATATTTGATAATAATTGTCGATTTGTATGGGAGCTACCCCTTTTTTTGCCCCCACCCAAGAAATTTTTTCCTTAAGGCGTAACCCTTAGCGTGCAATTACTTTTTGTAGAACATTTCATTTCGATATCTGTTACAGTTTCCGAGATATAGCGTATCGAATATTTGATAATAATTGTCGATTTGTATGGGAGCTACCCCTTTTTTTGCCCCCACTCGAAAATTTTTTTCTTTAAAGCGTAGCCCTTAGCGTGCAATTACTTTTTGTAGAACATTTCATTTCGATATCTGTTACAGTTTCCGAGATATAGCGTATCGAATATTTGATAATAATTGTCGATTTGTATGGGAGCTACTCCTTTTTTTGCCCCCACTCGAAAATTTTTTTCTTTAAAGCGTAGCCCTTAGCGTGCAATTACTTTTTGTAGAACATTTCATTTCGATATCTGTTATAGTTTCCGAGATATAGCGTATCGAATATTTAATAATAATTGTCGATTTGTATGGGAGCTACCCGTTTTTTTGCCCCCACCCAAAAATTTTTTCCTTAAGGCGTAACCCTTAGCGTGCAATTACTTTTTGTGGAACATTTCATTTCGATATCTGTTATAGTTTCCGAGATATAGCGTATCGAATATTTGATAATAATTGTCGATTTGTATGGGAGCTACCCCTTTTTTTGCCCCCACCCAAAAAATTTTTTCCTAAAGGCGTAACCCTTAGCGTGCAATTACTTTTTGTGGAACATTTCATTTTGATATCTGTTATAGTTTCCGAGATATAGCGTATCGAATATTTGATAATGATTGTCGATTTGTATGGGAGCTACCCCTTTTTTTGCCCCCACCCAAAAAATTTTTTCTTTATGGCGTAGCCCTTAGCGTGCAATTACTTTTTGTGGAACATTTCATTTCGATATCTGTTATAGTTTCCGAGATATAGCGTATCGAATATTTGATAATAATTGTCGATTTGTATGGGAGCTACCCCTTTTTTTGCCCCCACCCAAAAAATTTTTTCTTTATAGCGTAGCCCTTAGCGCGCAATTACTTTTTGTGGAACATTTCATTTCGATATCTGTTATAGTTTCCCAGATATAGCCTATAGAATATTTTATTACAATTGTCGATTTGTATGGGAGCTACCCCTTTTTTTGCCCCCACTCGAAAATTTTTTTCTTTAAAGCGTAGGCATTTTTGCCCAATTACTTTTTGTAGAACATTTCATTTCGATATCTGTTATAGTTTCCCAGATATAGCTTATAGAATATTTTATAATAATTGTCGATTTGTATGGGAGCTACCCCTTTTTTTGCCCCCACCCAAAAAATTTTTTCTTTAAAGCGTAGACCTTAGCGTGCAATTACTTTTTGTGGAACATTTCATTTCGATATCTGTTATAGTTTCCCAGATATAGCTTATAGAATATTTTATTATAATTGTCGATTTGTATGGGAGCTACCCCTTTTTTTGCCCCCACTCGAAAATTTTTTCTTTAAAGCGTAGACCCTAGCGTGCAATTACTTTTTGTGGAACATTTCATTTCGATATCTGTTATAGTTTCCCAGATATAGCTTATAGAATATTTTATTATAATTGTCGATTTGTATGGGAGCTACCCCATTTTTTTTCCCCCACTCGAAAATTTTTTTCTTTAAAGCGTAGGCATTTTTGCCCAACTACTTTTTGTAGAACATTTCATTTCGATATCTGTTATAGTTTCCCAGATATAGCTTATAGAATATTTTATAATAATTGTCGATTTGTATGGGAGCTACTCCTTTTTTTGCCCCCACTCGAAAATTTTTTTCTTTAAAGCGTAGCCCCTAGCGTGCAATTACTTTTTGTAGAACATTTCATTTCGATATCTGTTATAGTTTCCGAGATATAGCGTATCGAATATTTGATAATAATTGTCGATTTGTATGGGAGCTACCCCTTTTTTTGCCCCCACCCAAGAAATTTTTTCCTTAAGGCGTAACCCTTAGCGTGCAATTACTTTTTGTAGAACATTTCATTTCGATATCTGTTACAGTTTCCGAGATATAGCGTATCGAATATTTGATAATAATTGTCGATTTGTATGGGAGCTACCCCTTTTTTTGCCCCCACTCGAAAATTTTTTTCTTTAAAGCGTAGCCCTTAGCGTGCAATTACTTTTTGTAGAACATTTCATTTCGATATCTGTTACAGTTTCCGAGATATAGCGTATCGAATATTTGATAATAATTGTCGATTTGTATGGGAGCTACTCCTTTTTTTGCCCCCACTCGAAAATTTTTTTCTTTAAAGCGTAGCCCTTAGCGTGCAATTACTTTTTGTAGAACATTTCATTTCGATATCTGTTATAGTTTCCGAGATATAGCGTATCGAATATTTAATAATAATTGTCGATTTGTATGGGAGCTACCCGTTTTTTTGCCCCCACCCAAAAATTTTTTCCTTAAGGCGTAACCCTTAGCGTGCAATTACTTTTTGTGGAACATTTCATTTCGATATCTGTTATAGTTTCCGAGATATAGCGTATCGAATATTTGATAATAATTGTCGATTTGTATGGGAGCTACCCCTTTTTTTGCCCCCACCCAAAAAATTTTTTCCTAAAGGCGTAACCCTTAGCGTGCAATTACTTTTTGTGGAACATTTCATTTTGATATCTGTTATAGTTTCCGAGATATAGCGTATCGAATATTTGATAATGATTGTCGATTTGTATGGGAGCTACCCCTTTTTTTGCCCCCACCCAAAAAATGTTTTCTTTAAGGCGTAGCCCTTAGCGTGCAATTTCTTTTTGCGGAACATTTCATTTCGATATCTGTTATAGTTTCCGAGATATAGCGTATCGAATATTTGATAATAATTGTCGATTTGTATGGGAGCTACCCCTTTTTTTGCCCCCATCAAAAAAATTTTTTCTTTAAGGCGTAGCCCTTGGCATGCAATTACTTTTTGTAGAACATTTTAAGTCGATAGCTGATATAGTTTACGAGATATAGCGCATAAAATATTTCACCAAATTTGTGCAATTGTAGAAAAAATACCCCTTCCCCTGGTCCTATCTGAAAAAATTTTTTCCATTATTTAGGTCCCTTCTTTAGGAGTATCCGTGCCAAGTTTTGTGGCAAGAGTGACTATACTTACTGAGATATATAGGGATATATGCACGGATTTTGTCCTAAAAAAAATGGGTTACTCTGGGTTTTCGCTTATATCTCGGTCAATAGTGAACCGATTTTATTGATTTTAAATAGCGATTGTCTCCAGGATATTTCTAATAGTTTGACACCATTATCTGGTCTGTATCTTTTTATTTGACTCCGGAAACTTGATTTCAACAGACGGACAGACGGACAGACGGACATCGCTAAATCGACTTCCTTATCTATAAGGATCCAGAATATATACACTTTATGGGGTCGCAAATGAATAATAAAGAAATTACAAACGGAATGACAATGTGATATATACCCTATCACTATGTGAAGGGTATAAAAATATTTTAAACTTTTTATTTTGAATTAACAAATGTAAGTTATAAAATTTTTAAAAACAAAAAATTATGTATTATTACTTCATTTTAAAAACGTTACTTGAATTTAAGAAATATAAAGTTTTTGTAAATATTTTGATTTGAAATATTCACAACTTACAGCTTTGATGGATATGTATCCCCAAGCTCACACAAAATTGTGGACTTTTTATTTTGCTTTTTGACAAAAAATGTATCCATAAAAGTGTAAAGTTATTTTGAGATAATAATCTATATTGTTGTTTTTAAACAGAATTCCACAAAGAGATTTTATCGAAATTTTCCTATACACAAACATTTATCAGAAAAGAGACATTTTTATTTTAACAAAAAAAAACTTTTAAAAATATATGTGTATTCAAGAATGAAGCGAATTTTTAAAAATTTACCACTTTAGAGATAACATAAGAATTATATTGAATGAATGGGCTTAAAAACAAAGAACTTTTTCAGATTGTATATCAAATCACTAAAGTAATTTATGTTTCAACAATTACTTACTATTTTACAATAAAAGAAAATAACACGCATAAATAAACTGCATTAAGTTTAAGCATTTGTAATTCACACTTTAAAATGTTTTAGCCAATACCAAAAACAAATTAAAAGTTTTTAAAAACTTTAGTTCAATAAATCTTTGATTAAGTTAAAAATGGCTAAACGAGAAATCATTTATACGAAAATTTTTAGCATCTTTTTGATATAAAATGACAGCAAAAGTGTTCAGTCGCGATTTTATATTTAAATTTGATTAAACAAATTTTTTTTCGGTAATAAAATTTTATTTATTCAACAACTATTTAGTTATTTGCCAAAAAACAAATTTACTAAATGTTATTTGCAAAATACATAAAAATCAAATAAATATTTTTTAATTCTTTTACGTTTTTGCACATTTGAATAGTTACGATTTGTTAGTTGCTGATGCGAGTACTAAAGTGTAAGAGGAATTAAATTTTTGTTATCGCATTGCATAGACGGACAATTGGTGATTTCATTTGGAAAAAATCCTTTTGAAATTCATTTAATTTACAGAAAAATATATAAAATTTTTCCAATAAAAATCTATTGCTTGAAAAAAATGCATAAATGTTGAAAAAAATCAGTAGAAGGAAACAGCATTTAAATTTATTTTTATTAATTTATATAAAATTTTTAACTAAAACCACAAAAGATGAACATAAATATTGGCTCATTTAAAATCATGTGAAAAGCAAGAAAAAAAAACAATGGAAGAAGAAGCAAATAATCAGCTACAGAATTTTGCATTTTACCCATACATGCAAGTAGAGATAAACACTTTGATACCGAGACTAGACAGCTCCTCACCGGTATATTAAGAAGAAGGTAATTTGGGGTCTGATACTGATAGTATCAATATGAAAAACAATTTTTCACGCCTGCTGGTATCTTAAGGTGGCAACGATGAGGCTATCACAGAACCACTCCCAGAAGACGGTATTGAGTGCATTCGCCCTCAAGGATATTGATAGTCTAAATGTTAAAAAAGCCTACTTGATCAAATGAAATTGGCAAAAATATGCCTTGCACAGCAAAAAGAAAAGTTTTGTCTTATTTTAGCGCTATTTTAGGGCTTAAATACCTTCTTTCAAGATGGAAAGGTTCCAACACTTTTAATCAAATTAACTCTAATATTAAATGATAACAACTGAATTTTAAATCATCGATTTGGCTTAAGACAACAGACAACATGGCACCATCGAACAAAATCACATATGAAAAAAATAATTATTGTTCTACGCTATTTACAGATGTCTCCTTATCTTTCTATAAAGTATGGCATGAAGTTCTATTAACCAAACCAGAGCTGAACTTGCTTTGAATTTTTATAACAACTTAAAAACAACTAGCTTCTGATTAAAAAGGAGAAGGGCCACTTACGTTGTCCTCAACCAACTGGGACTGACGTACCCCAAGGCAGCGTTATGGCATCAATTGTTTACCTAATTTACACAGCAGACAGGTCAACCAGCAGTCAAATACCGAAGAATACATCTGACACGTTCCCTAATTTATAACAATTTAAGTACTAATACTGACAAAGTATTGGCACCCTATAATCCCTGAAAAATTGCGCCAACAAATGGCAAGGTAACATAACACAGCATAAGCAAGGACCACCTGACTACGTGGTGGACTGCATAATGTCATAAGCACAAGACAGATTGGTATATTATCACCCATGGCTGAAAATTGCTCGGTTGATATCCCGTAGTGGTACAAACTAGTTTTATTCCTGATGGAAAGTATGCCCGAAGGCTACCTACTTCAACAGAAACTTATCAACCAAACATGTGTACAGATGTTAAGGGTTTTACGTGAACACCTACCCGCAGGGCAATAATCCACGGTGCTCTTCACACAGAGTGGAGACAATGCGGCCATTAACGCCTTCAGAATGGCTTACCAGACCACCTAGGTTGCAATTCTCTGCCATGACGCTGTGCAAGCCATAACAGACCCCTTGTTGAGGAGTTGGGCTATCTAAACCCAAATTGCGTCTATAGTTTTAGTCTCACCATTTCCAATTAAAACAGATCCGCGCCGACAAGACACATCTCTACACGCTTGTGAAATAGCACCAAACCTTAAGCAAGAAAGATTATGATTATTATGTCGCAGTCTTCAATGCGACACCCAGCTTTGTTTTAAGGATTTTTTCTCATTTAGACAAATCAATTTTTCCACTTTCATCAACGCTTCTTCTCACTTCCAGTCAGGATAGAATCACGCACATGCTTCAACATACCAATGTCGGTAATTTCATTATTTGCTACTACTCTGAAGGGATCTTGTTTTAGATCCTAGGGTCCCCAGCCGTAGCCAGTTTCCCTATTTACCTACTTAAAAACACACTTACACCTTTTTAGCCCACAAAAACTTAGAGACTCTATCTTGTGAACCTTAAGTTCATATAAGACCGCTTACGCGATCGCTCTGGGGCCGCACAAGATCGACCTTAGCATATCAACTTTTGTTCTCAGTTGCCCCGCTTGGAGATAACCACAGCCACCACGTGAACTCCCGGAGGAGACCCCACCAATAATCAGTTTTTGTACTCGGTAAGCAGATGGGGTCTCGTAAATCTACTTCCGTATAATTTCTACCATTTTCTATTACGCACAGATAAGGTATTGGAACCCTTAATCCTTGTATTGCTGTGCCACTCACTCAAGCCAGACTAGTAGGTAAGTAACTACTGATCCACTTAAGCCCAAGACAAATTGTTGTCAATTTAGCTATATCTGTTAGCCTACGATTAAACTTAAAATTGCCCGGTTGATACCACGAGGAGGTAGACTTTGGCACTTGTGCTGATGGAAGGTTGCCCGAGGACCCTCCTCTTCCTTCATATAACTTATCAATCCAAACATGTGTACAATTATATAAACATAAAAATCCTTAAATCTGAATTTCTCATTAAAAGTTCTGGGAGAACTTTTTCTTCCATAAGATCACTTTCTTGCCGAGCTTACTCGTAAAAAATTATTTATTTAGCACTTAAGAGGTTTTTAAAACTGTGTTAACCCAAACCGAAAAAAATAAGCGGCTTTTTCTTTTGGAAACATTTGTAAAACTCGTTTTTGATTTTACTTATTTTTTGTCTAATTATTATGGTTCCTGATTTGAAAACTAATAGTTGGTTCATACAAATAAATAGAAATATAAATATCCTTTAACATTAAACCTATCATAAGCGGATTTTTAAATTAGGGGAAAACAGGCAAAATCATTGGTATTTTTAAATGTTTAATACTCAGTGGCAAGTAATTAGGTTTATAAAATTATTTTTTTAAATGTTTTAAATAGCTGCTTGACAAATAAAATACCTAATCCTTTACTACTTGACAAATGCTTTTTAAAAGTTTGATTTTTTTCTCTTTTGCTGCATTAGCGTTTCAATATGCCACATTTTTTTTACCCAATTTGTGTGTAAATGTTTAAATTACCACAATTTAAAAATATGTTTAAACTTTTCACAATATTGCTTTTCGTTTTACACAACTGACAAATACATTCGCCAGCACTTAAGCATTTACAAGTGCCATATTTACACATACATTTCCACTTTTTTTTACATATTTTTTAATGCAGCGTGACAAAGGCAAACAGGAACATAATAATAAAAATGACAACAACATACATACACTGAAACATTAAAAAACAGACGGAAATTAATTGAAATTTTTAAATCAACAAACCATAATAAAACCGGACAACAAATTACGCTATTTTGGTTTATAATGAAAACTAAAAAAAAACATAGAAATAATGCGATTTTAAATGCTTACATTTTTTTTAAAAGGAAAAAAAAACTAAATAAGTAAAAAAAAAAAAACTAAATAAGTAAAATGAAAAAATATAAATTAGAAAAAAAACCGGAGGGATGCCCACTTAATTTAATACCCAGAAAATAGCAACTCTTTTAAATACATGCAAACAAGGGTGACAAAAATTGAAAAAACTTTAAAAGTTTCCCGAACTTTTTCCGTGAAACTTCTGCTTAAATTTATTTAGAATTATATTTTTTGAGGAATAAGTCGAGTTTGAAAAATATCCTGCTTTTAAGGAAGAGAGGAAATAAAAAAAGGAGTAAGTCCAAAAAATCCTACAGTAGGTATATATTTAGGCATCCCACCCCTATTCCCCTTTTCTCATGAATTCTATGATGTTCCCATTTATCAAAGACTTAACCATCATAGTTGTGCTCCTGCAGCAACTTATCTCGGAAAGTCTCCAGCCCTGGGAAGTGGCAAACAATCTGCCTCCAGTCTCTTTTTCTTTCAATTTTTCCCTACAGACTTGGCCCACTTTGTCCAAAATCTGTTTCCATATCAAACTGTAAGAAAACTGTCACAAGTCTTATCGACTTAAAGTTCTGGGCAACTAAATTACCGGTAACGTCAAAATGAAACAACACCTAATATAACCTAATACTAGAGAATGCCATGAACACCCTAAAATCCCATTCATAGTTATTAATAACCCTAGACTTGACATTGCGTGTCTCTGTAGAGTTTGAGCGCGATCTGGCTGTGGGTGTAGATTGTCTCTGTAGCCTTTTAAAAATGCCCTATTAAAGGTGAGGGTTAAAACATGCCGATTGGTGTTTTAGTGCACCGGCTTTAGCCAAGCTGTGTGGGATCTTGTCTGCACCTTAAATTTGCTTAGTTACAAAAACCGAGAAAAAAACTTGACTTTCCTTCTCCCTACCAATGAACACCCAAAAGGCCCTATTAAAAATGGGTACTCCCTCAAAATATTAGTTCTTAAGTTCTCTCTACCCCATTCAATGAACTTTATTTTTGCATTGGAATTGAAAGACATAACTTAAACAAAGTTCAAGAAATTAAGCCAATGGAAAAAATGTGAAACATTTAATCTTGACTAAAGTACTTGTTTCCTTTTTTATATATTAACCATCATATAATTAACAATGAAATATTTGAATCCATTATTAGTAAAGATAAATAATCCAAAGCATAAAAAAAACAAACAACTCAACAGATTTCCGGACGATAAACAGGGCTCTCATCATACAGGACAGGTTCCGTTTTAGTGATACACAGAAAAAATTTTATATCTCTTTTGAATAGGTTTGAAACAAAAGTTATAAATATACATATATATGTATGCAGAAATATGCATAAATATTTTCACAAATACAGGCACCTACATATGTATATATATCTATTCTCTTTCTTTTTTCTTACGATATTACATTAAGAAATTAGTTTAAAATAACGACTATTAAAACTAAAAAAAACTATTATTGTACATGAGCTTTCAATCTCTTGAAAACAAAAATAAACAATTTTAATTTTCCTACAATAACAATATAACGTTTTAAAAATACGAAAAACCAAACAAGAAATAAATATTAGTCTTGAGACAGTTAAAAAACTATTGATGTAGGTTTATATACCAAATAAGTTCCGCCTTCTATGCGCTTCTCAAATTTTCAAAGGACCTTCGTGTTATCGTTGCAGACATGAAATTTTAAAATAAGATTTTACGGAGATTTTATAGGTATTTAGGCGTTCAGAGCAGTGATGAAAAATGAGAATTTCATTTAGGTATCAAAAAATTATTTCGAAGGTACTTTTTTAACGACAATAGTACTAAAATATTTTTTTTTCTCTGTTTTTTCTTTAATCCACAAAAAAGTCATATAGACATTTTAAGTCTTTTTAACAGTGAATCAAAACTGAACTGTATATTGTTAAAAATTTTTAAAAATCGGACCTTTAATTTGGAAAAATTGGCATTAACCGCTTGAAAAAATTGAATTTAGATAAGAAATTTTACATAAGATATAACTCATTATCTAACAACTGCTAAGTAACACAGACAGTATGTAATAGTAGTTGCTGGGTTGTTTTTGTTTTTTATTTTATTTATTTATTTGACTTAAGCGTGACGCCTACAAAATAAGGGAATTTCGGAAAAAATAAAGACAATAAGCTGTGAATTAAGCCGAATTACCTTAAATTTCAATTTTACTGTAAAAAAATTAACAATTTTGAATAAATTGATTTAAAGACTTATTGTACCTTTTTGCACAAAAGATCAATAAAACATTATTATTAAACTAATCACATTAAACTAAGGGTATAAAAAGTTTGCATTTCACTTGTAGCTTTTTAATTATTCATTCGTGACCCCATTAAGCGTTTGTATTGGGAACATTTATAGATAAGAACGCCGATTAAGCCTTGTCCGTCTGTATGTCTGTTGAAATCAAGTGCAAGGAACCAGCAGAAAATCTAAAGAACGGAATTTGGTGTTAGATCACCGAAAAAATTCTAGAAACAACTTCTTTTTAAAATTAGCCAGACCAGGTATAAGCAAACACTTTGGATATCCCAGTTTACTCGAAATAAAATTCACGGAGGTCTTGAAGATAAATAACTTATTTATGGAACATTATTTTTAGATATGAGTACTAAAAGTGGTATCCAGTACAAATGGTTTGTAATCTTATGGATTTTTCGATTAGCCATATCTCAGCATCTGTTACAATGTATTAATATTTTAGGTCGTCACTTTTTTAGAAAAACTAGAACATCCTTTGAAAACTAGAACAGTCATAGAATAACCCATTTCTTTTAGGACAAAATCCGTGCATATATCTCTATATATCTCAGGAAATATAGTCATTCTTGCCACAAAACTGGGGGCTTGGTAGTTAGGCCTACACTTTAAAGAAAAAAATTTTTGGGTGGGGCAGGGGAATGGGTAGCTCCCATACAAATTACCCCTATAAAAACTAACAATTTGTATTAAATTTCTGATACGATATATTTTGAAAACTATAACAGATATCGACTTCGAATGTTCTACAAAAAAATAGTGATCAAATAATTCAGACATTTTGGGAAAAAATTGTTGGAGAGGTGCAGGGGGACTAGGACCTTCCATACCAGTCAACAACCTTTATTAAACTTTTAATACGAATAATGTCGAAAACTTTTAAAACTCTCAACCTCAAAACTTCTTCATCTATTTCTATTATTCAGACGAACGTTAAAATTTTGTAAAGTTTTCTATGGACGTTAAAGCTGGCACAAGGTATTTTTATTTTATTATTTGCAAAATAACTCATCTGGGTATATTAAAAGACCAATGTGAATGCGCTCTTATTATTTTTGTTTTGGTTTCTTTCTTAGAAAAGGAAATTTTTAGTTTAGGTGTATCCTCGGAATTAAAAGAAACTCGGACAGACTATGAAGTATGCTAATACTAATATCTATACATAATTTTATTAAATTATCCATGTTTTTCTCCCCGCTTTCTTTTTGTTTTGGTAATTTTCATTTGAAGGACATGATTTCTTGGAAATTAAGTGGTACTTTTTTAGGTTGTAGTTATATTTTACGAATTAAAGCATTCGTGCCTTATTTGAAAAATCCATATATTTATTTTTTGCTCGTTTTTTACTTTTTGGAAAAATTTCACTTTAAAAGGTAGGCATATCCTTGCTCGGAAGTAAAAAAAATTTTGACATATTACATCCTATGTCTGTACAAAATTACAAAAGTCAGTAATTTTTTCCTCTGCTGTTTTGGCAACTTAAATTTTAAGGATATATGGAAACGACAAAAATTCTTAAGCTTAAGGTATACAATTTAAGCCCTAAACATATTTTGTCAATAAAAAAACATGTGTGCCAAGTTTCATTTCTTTATAAAAAACTTCTGCTATTTTTGACCGCTCGTGATATGAAATCAATACACTCTGCGGCGTCTCAAAGTTTGTGATCTTAACACACCCCCCCACCCTTTGTAGGAGTTTATTACTCCAATCTGAGTTGATAATTCTGTTGCTTAGTATAGAATATTTCCACTTAATTAGGATGCTTTTATTTCTTAACTTCCTTAGTGCCTTCCCAATAGCCTCCAGCGACAAGGTAGAAATTTACCTTTCAGATGATGATACAGAGCATAACTAATTTTTTTCTAAGATAGGGTTCAATCCGTGGTTCGTATTTAACATGCAAAGCCAATGGCTGATCGATCTGTAAAACCCTGGCTTGGCTATAAAAATTACCCTCACTCACTTGCGTATAACCAAGTGTGATGCTCACAATTAACACACTTGTTATGAGCAGCAGTCTTTGAGCCAAGAGTACCTGTATCATAAATTCATAAATACCGTTCGCGCCCGGTAACCTGTAGCGTTTAAAGTTATCAACCGTTTATGCAACATAAATAAACGTGACCAGCTACAGTGCCTAATTGATGCTTAAAAGGCAAGAAAAAAGATAAATTTTTAAGGCCTTTTCCTTCTTCTTGGACAAGAAATACTTTTTTACATTTTAGGTACCTTTTGGCATTTTTTGGAATTATGAGTCTAGAAATTAAAAATTAAAAACTTATATAACGGTTATGGGCTTATTTGACAATTATGCCATATACATCTGTCAAATTAGTAAGTGAACAAAAAGTACTTTTTTTTAATATTTGGTTGTTTTTTTGGTTTTATGTAAGTGTAGAAATATAAGATTAAGAAATATTGGCTCATATAAAAGTCGAAAGTCAACTAAGTAAACAAAAAATACTTCTTTTATATTTTTGGGACTTGTTTGAGATTTTGAGTCTAGAAACGTGAAAAAAGGACTTTTGGTCCTTTTAGAAAAAGTACTTTTATTCATTTTTTAAGTAGTTTTTCTAATTTCGAGTTTACGAATCTAAATATATAAAATCAAGAAATATTGACCCATACAGAGGTCGAAAGTCAAGAACGTGGTTTAAAAGTACTTATCTACGTTTGTTGTACTTCTCTGATTTGCGAGTTCTTGTTCGTCTTAAATTTTTTCATACTTGTAGCTTTGATTAGTACTCGTAAT
The DNA here is from genome assembly GCA_963583895.1 of Melanophora roralis. Classification (NCBI taxonomy): domain Eukaryota; kingdom Metazoa; phylum Arthropoda; class Insecta; order Diptera; family Rhinophoridae; genus Melanophora; species Melanophora roralis. Next base: position 77,967,425 of record OY757188.1, read on the forward strand.
AAAATTAAAATTTTTCATCATTTATGCCCTTAATTGCAAACATTTCTGATTGCTGTATAAGTCTATGAACAAAAATGGAATTAAATAAGGAACATCAAACACCCAATACTACAAAAAAAAACCCGATATTCTGCGAATAGAAACTGACAGCTTTTTAATGAAGAGAAGGAAAAGTTTGAGAAAAACCAAAGTGTAACAATCTGCAAAAAACAAAAACATTATAGATTTTAAATAACATTTATTGATGTTTGCTGTTTGAGGTTTGAATGAATAAGTGGGTCAATGTGATGTGTGTTTGTGAGCTGAAGTGTGTTTTAAAATTTGTAAACTTTTTTTTATATGTGTGTGTGTGTGTGTGTGTGCATGCATGCGTGCGTGCACATTCATTGAACGTTTGTTTAATTAATTTTATACAATATTTTATTTGACACTTGATGAAGCGAAAACGGATGTGGATCTGCTTTTGAAATGTTACTGACACAGGATGTGAGGTTTTATTTTTAAGCATTTATGCTGTTTTGATGTTTGTCATTTTTTTGTTTGTTTATTTGTATTTTTTTATTAATTTTTTTTTTATGTGCAAATTTACATTCTTACCTTTTATTGTTAAAATGTTTACTCATTTGCTGCCATAATTGAATGAATCGAATAATTTTGTGTGATTCACAGTTGATTTATTGAGTGTTTGTTTTATTCATTTAAGCAATGGTAAGGGCAATACAATAAACATTTTTTTTATAATTTAATGATTTAAAAATAAATGATTTATAAGTTCATGTTCATATGTAAGTTAATGAAAATAGATCCTTAATATTCATAAAAATTAATATCACAAAAACTTATTTTAAACATCTTAAGAAAAGGTTTTTAATTTAAATAAATTTTTTCATTAGTAAAATATTTAATAAAAGTTGCTAACCATGAGGCTGACACCGATTTAATTGGATAAAGTTATTCGGCAAATTCTTTGAATATTTGGTTTTCAAATTTATGTTAGGCCAGGTGGTAGGGAAATGATAATGGGCACACGCTCTCATGCAACAGCCTATTAGGACCTTCTAGATGTGGCGCAGACAACATGTTTTGCCGTTTCTAATTTCTAGTCATCAATATATGTATATCCTGCAACAGGTCGGAGTACTGCGTGCCTCTCTGGTCGTCCTTGCTTAAATCGCAAAGTGTTTATGACCCCAATCAGTCCGTATTAATACAAGTGAATTCGTCAACAATTTTATTGCCAACTGATTGTCAATATCAAAACTGATCTCGCCATTCCATATAATACAACACAATTTACTGCTTTTAAAACCGCAATTAGTCTATAGGATAATCAGGTAGCCTTCCTCATGATATAGACCCCAGCCTCGGTACTAGAATCTATCTAAGATCCATCAGTGAATGTTTTATATTCCTTATAAAGGCCCTCGAAACATGACCAACAATTTCTAATAGCGGCTATTATTGGGGATGTTCTTACCAAATTGACCACTGTAGCCATAAAGTCTATCTTAGATTCCTGGCTTTTAATTAGATCTTAAAGACTTATATCCCTTAATATTCTAGGGTAGCCAGTAATTAAAAATTATCCTTATCATGGCTCAGGTTGCCGAATTATGCTTCATTCTGCCCTGTATGCCATACAGGCTGCCACTTATATGGCACCAGTGATGCAACGTGAAGCATATTTTTGGACCTTAGAAAGAAGTTTTTGATACAGCCTTTTTCTGGTGCCACCACAGTGCACACATTGAAACAGGTCCAATACCAATTGTGTAATTTCAGTTCACCAGCTTTGGCTACAAGTCCCATCTCTTTTCTAACGAATCTTTGTGTGTGTAGTAGGCGTTATGGCCCCTGCTGACCAATATTTATGTATTTCTCTTCCATAATTGTTTGCTATTAGGAACTACCTCAAGATACTTAGCCTCATATGCTAGCATTAATTCCAGAACATTGTATGTTTGATTTCTAGAAACCCCGGCCTTTTAGTTTCTGATTAAGGCGATTTTTTTTATTTTGTGAGCGTAGGTAGGACATATCTGTTCCCTGACGCCCACAGAAAAAGTGTATACAATGCCTATTGCAACAGCTCCCCGGCTGAGAAAAGAACTATTTCTTTGGCATTTAATTTTCTTAATACCCCGTGAACTGTTAGAGGCGGTTTTAAAAATTGTCATAACCCAGTTTTAAGTGGAATATCCCACATACAAAGACATTTTATCATGACTTATTTAACTTGGTCAATGATGTCTGCACTAATTAATACATTTATAAATTGTTGACATTTGTCAAAGTTAATAACAATTAAATACAGTTTACAACTATGGAAATAAAAAATTTCCAATGTGAAGATAAATATGTGAAACCAACGTTGGTAGAAAACATATTTAAAGTCGTTAATAAAATATTTTTAAAATCAGTAAATATTTGTTGGTTGCTTTTTTTAATAATGGCATTTTCAAGAGATATTTAAAAAAATGCAAGTTTACAGTTAAGTTATTGTATGATTATAGCTTTAAATATAATTTCATAAGACCCGGCCTACTTTTTGTGGGCTGAAATCTATTGGATTTTTGCTTGTAGAACACTCATTTTAGGAGCAACTAACAAATGCCCGTCCCGCTTTGCTAATATCGACTCTACTCCTGATAAAATAGGGGCATATAAGAAAACTCTATGGCAATTAAAACCTTACAATTTTTCATTTAGAAGTTTTGAACTTATGACGTACTAAAATATTTTTGAAAAAAACTGAGTAATTCACTAAGTGTCTTAAAGTATTTTTTTTTAAATAAAAATACACTAAAAAATCTGCTGCAAACAACTTCTAATATATAAGGAGGGTATTTTCTATTGAAGATTTTGGGCATTTGAAATGAAATAAAATACAATATTTTTTTTTGCTTTTATTTAAATTTTTAAAATAAAGAAAAAAATAGAAAATATAATTTGGACAATTTTTGACTAACGAAAAAAATAATGTAAAAAATATATAAAAGAACTTAATTTAATTTTTAGCTGACACTGCTGACATTATCATTTATACACACATATGTATGTAAGTATATTTGCTTTAGTTTTTTGGTTTATCGAAAAATCGCATTTAACCTAGAATGGGCTGTATTCTTAAAGGCAGTTTGATTTTCTTTACAAAATTTCAACTTCACTCCTTACAACTCCCTTACAATTTTAACAACGTTTTTTGTTTCCAACGCACACTTTAATGGTTACAAACAGTCATTTGGGAGCAGAAGATATATCAAGCTTCTCAGCTTTACTGTCAAGGAGGTTTTGAAATTTTGTGATGCAAAGCAAACTGCGTTTAGGAACACGGCCATGCATTCGTACTTTTGATAGTTTCGCCATTTATTTGGCAACTTTGCTGCAATTTGCTTGCATGTTTTTTACTTCTCTTGCATGCTTCCAGAATACTTCCTAACCATTGACTTACATGCGTATATTTCCTCCATTTCGTATGCTTAAAATGCGACACCCAGCTGATTCTGATTTTTCATCATATTATTCCAATAATTTTACCATTTCTTCATCGTTTCATAATCTTTATACTACTGGTCATACTTTAGATCATAGGGTACATAGCCGAATTCAGTTTATAAATTTACTAACCCCCAAGCGCTTATCTCCACCTTTCAGGCAACAAAAAACGAAGCCTTTCAGATTCAGGTGACCGATTTAATTCCTACTAATTTTAGCACTATCACTGACAAGTCCTTTAAGTACTGTGCCAACTAATGACAAAGTAATATGATATCATATCAACAAGGACCTGCCTCAAAAGAGACCATGTGACGGACCACATAAATCAAAGAGAGATCGTTATATTGGTTGCCATGTTTGTTAGCCTTCCACTAAACTGAAAGTTGCCCGGTTGATGCCTTGTAGACATTGGTCCTTGTTTCCTTCACCAATTATTTATCAACTAAACATGTTTACAATTGTATGCACAAATATACCTTTAAACCGCGGACGGTTATTAAAAACTCAAGGAGAGCTTTTTCCTCATTAAAAAAAATATTTAAATACCACAGAAGAGGGATTTAAAACTATTTTATCCTAAAACAAAGTCTGACGCCTTCAGATAGTATTAGCGGCATATTCAACGCAGTCCGTTTGTTCGGCACAGATTTCTTTTAATTTTATGGCAAAATAAAAAAACGATGAAGTATATAAAAACATTTTTTTAAAACAATGCAAATATTTTTAAACATCTTAAAAACATAGAAATAAAAATTGACATTATAAGACACATTGTGAATTACCTAAATATATTTTATTTTTTGAATATTAAAAGTTGGGAGTTTTTTTATTTTTATTTTGTAGCAACCAAATTCTTTAGGTAAAAACAGTTCGAACCGCTTTTCTGGCCACAATATCATAGTTTTCGAAACAGAAAACTCAGAACATTTGAACAATTGTACTGACTTCCCTATTCCTTAAGGATCCAGAATATACATATGTACTATATGTTTTATGGAGTCGCAAATGTATACTAAAGAAAACTACAAACGAAATGACAAACTGATTAAGCCCTCACCACTATGCTAAGGGTAAAACAGCAATCACACACACACACACTATGACTCTTAAAAAACAGAAAATAAATTAAACAAAATCAATGTACATGTACGATTTGTTACATTTTTTGTGGATTTTGTTCTAAAAAAAACTGGGGCGGCAATAACAGTATTTTGCCTATACCTATGTCCGTGGTAAACTGATCTTGCACATTTTAAAAAGCGATCATCTCAGGGATATTTCTGATAGTTTGACACCAATACCTGACTCGTAGCACTTAAATTGACTCTGCAAACTTATCTTATCTATAATATCCAGAATATATATACATTGTGGGGTCGCAAATGAATAATAAAGAAATCACAAACGGAATGACAAACTCATATATACCCGTCTCACTATGTGTAGGGTATAATAAAATTAAAAATTAACCAAGAGGAACGACATAACGTCTTTAAAAAGACAAAAAAACAACTGAAAAAATAAATATTTGTGTCAGGAAAGACCAAAAATTTGTTTTACTTCTATAGAACTAATAAATTCTGCCTTCTATGCGCTTCTCAAAATTTCAAAGGCCTTACGAGTTGCAGTTGACAAAATAAAGCTCTCGACATTTGCCGGCTTTAAAAAAAGCAATAGTTTTTTTTATATTTTTATATTTGAATCTTCGCTAATGCAAACTAGCAATAAGTATTTAAATCTTTAAACTAAGCTATTGATATTAGTCCAGTCAGTACCAGGCTAAAATTCAAAGTTCTCATAATAAAGTAAATTAATTTAAATAGTTTCATCTAAATGCAATAGTATCCCTTCTTTTCAGACGAGTGTGTCCACTATGTTGCAAGATGTTTCTAGCAAGTAGATTTGGATTGCCGGTCAGTAATGCTACGACTGAAAGGATTTTTTCTACCCTTCGCCGTATTCAAACATGGCTGAGATCAACGATCACAGAGGACAGGCTTAACCGCTTAGCAATATTGCATAAACATAATGGAATTGAAGTTGACGCAAATGTCCTACTTAACAAATTTGCTTGAACAGCAAACCCATAATTATTAATTTAAAAATATGTTTTTTTGCCTTTTATGTAATTATAAACCGTTTAAAGATTGTTTTTAAATTGTGTGCTCCTTTTGTCGATGGAGATAGAGGATAAGTATTTTCCAGGAATATGTTTGGGATGGGAAACTATTTCTCTCAGGCCGACTCTGTGGAAGTTATGGACGTTTTAAAATAATTTTTGTGAATTTTGTATGGCAACCCCCCAAAATAGGGGGTAAGTATGTTCTAGGAAAATGTTTGAGAGGGTCTGTGATATATTTTATTTCTCTAGCGGCGACTCCGGGGAAGTTGTAGGTTTCTACCCTATTTTTTTTTTAATTTTCTGTGCCAACCATCATAGGGACCTAGAGATAGGGGTAAGTGTGTTCAAAAAAATATTTGTAAGGAAAAACTAATTGGGGTCGGTCTTACATTTTACCTTTGTAGGAGCACCCTGGAAGTGTGTGCCACAAGCATGTTCGTGGAGAAAAACGAATAGAAGTCGGTCTTACATAGCACATTTTATGGGGCAACTATGGGCCAGTTGTAGAGGATTCTATTTTAAAATTTTAGAGAAATAAACAGAGGCCCTCTTGGTTTCTTGCTTATTTCTTGGTCAGCTATCAGGCGATTTTGCTGGATTTCAATAGCGTTTTGCTTGCAGATATTTGCGATAGTTGAATGCCACTTGCGGGTCTATGCGACATCGGGGGGCTTCAAAAAGTTGATTTCAACTAAACCACAGACAGACGGATATCGCTAAGTCGACTTCCTTATCTATAATTACCAATAAAATATATTTTTTATGGGGTCACAGATGGATTTTAAAGTAATTACAAACGGAATGACAAACTTATATATACCCTTTTAACTTATGTAAAGGTTATAAAAAGACCAATGTAAAGGATATATCATATTCAGCACAGAAGAAAAATGAGCTCTTGCTAGTTTTAAATTTACTTTAAAACTTTTAATAAAAAAAATTCGAATAATGTTAATTTCAAGTTTAGATTCTACTATCAATATTTCATTTTAAATTGTTTATAAAAGGCTAGGATCAACATGGACTTTAAATTAATATAACTGGAAATAAGTAAAATTAATAACAGTTTAAATTTAAATCTGAGAATATATAAAATTTTAAGATGTGTTTGCCATAAGCTTTAATTTAAGTTTATGGTTAAACTTAACTGAAAATAAGGAAATTAATAATTGAAATTTAAAGTTTAGTTTTAAGATTTTTTTTAAATAAGTGATGTGCGTTATCATTAAGTCAAAATTTTATTGCTAATGACTTAAACGATATTATCTCGAACAAATTCTGGATAAACTTTTACCAAGTTAATTTTTGCGGTTAAATTAACGTGCTTGAAAATAAAAATAAAAAAAGTTTAGGTTTAAGTTAAAAATTTACTTTATTAAGAGGGAAGTAATAATTATTTTATTTTTAATTAATATTATATTATTAACGCCCTAATCATCGTTCATAAAAACCAAGTAAGAAAGTAACAGTCGGTTAAGTTGGACCATATTGAACCCTAAACCAGGATTTTTTTATATTAAGTACCGACATATGCTTTTATTTATTTAATAAATGTTAAAGTTAAGGTAATCTTCAAAAGTTGTGATAACTTTATTTTCGGGCAAATGCCTACTATGGAAGGCACTGTCTATGATAAACCAATTTACTCAAAACTTTGTTAAGTTATTTATATTAAAAAAAACCGTCAGGGAAGGTCAAAATATTAACAGTATAATAGTAGCAGCATAATTGTGTGGGTATAGAACAATATTCTAGGCAGATAAGACCCAAAAAACTTTTTTCGAGAGGAATCAAATAAGGGGATAGAATTCTTATCTCCAAAATTAAAAAAGAAAACAAGTAGCGAAAAAAACGGACCTTTTTGAACACCAAACATTTTTCAAACAGGTTTAAATTTACTTGATTAACTTGGTAGCCATTAGTTGTTTCAAAACAACTTACTTTTCACTGATTCATTATTTCGAAGTTTTCAAATAATGACATATTTCTTATATGTCATCAGTTTATTATGATCAAAATCATACCCTCACAGTCTTCTAAAGGTCATTACGACCAGAAACGTTGTTTTTACAGTGACTTCCTATAATTGAACGTTTAAAAGCAACCACCCTGTGAAAACTGAAATGTTTGAGTTATAATAGAAAATGTGAGTAAATGGTCACACCCGTCACAATAAAGTGACCCAATGGAACTTATTTTTATTTATTTTAATAATTAAACGTTAGTTTGAAAATGTAAAACGCTAACTTTTTGAGGATGAATGTCCAAAAAAAGAGGACAGTGTCCGGGAAAAAGAAGATGGATAAGTGAAATAATGATAAAATCCGTTCTGAAAGTCATTCTAAGTCGACCGGTATAATTGATTCTAGATTATAGATACACCTACCATACATTTGGGTTAACCATGCAAATCGATTGTAGGGTACAATATGATCGATTTGACCATCTAAAACTTTTGTATATAAAATTTTTTAAATATCCAATAACAATAAAAAACATCTGAATTTTTATACGACTTGTTACTTTATTTAGGTTTTGCGTAATAAAAAACAAATTTAGTACGATTTCAAAACTTAAACGCGTTAGTTAGTTTCTCGGTTGTTTATTTGTGTCAAGGATGTCAAACGTGTCTTTGCTTATATGTTTTCTGTTAACAACTCTATGGACTTATTACTTGTGGTCCAGACGTAGATTCTATAAATTATATTGGCAATTGGGAGGACCATTGGGATTGCCTTTTGTTGGATTGGGATTTCAGATGATGAATCCAGAAAGTGTGTGTTTAATTTGTATAAAAAAGTTTGCAGTACACCTTGGAATATAAAGTTTTGTTGAAAGGATATCCAAAAAACGTTTTTTATACCACTCACTTAGTGATTGATGTATTAAAAAGTTTGTTATCGCTCTTGTTATTTTTACACTTAACGTTTGCGATCCCATAAAGTTTGTATATTCTGAATCCTTACAGATAGGGAAGTCGATAAATCCATGTCCTTCTGTGTGTCTGTTGAAATCGAGTTTCCCGAGCCAAAAAAAGTGTTTAAAAATTCAGCAACATTTTTCTACTATGGACTGATATATTAGCAAATCAATGCAATTGCATGTTTTTCAGGACAAAATCCATGCATATAACCCTATATGCCTTAGAAAGTATAACCACTGCTGTCACAAAACTTCGCCCAGTTATTCTAAAAGCGAAGACCTAAATTGGGGAAACATTTTTTTCAGACGGAATCAAGGATAGTGGTACCCTCGCTACAATTGCATTATTATTCTGAATCCTTTGTTGCGCTTAACCTAAGACTCTATAACAACTATTGACTTTAAATCAGCTGCAAAGTAGTTTCAGTGTGACAAGTAATTTTTGAAAATGAAATTTTGTAGTTAGAAAGGATCAGGGCGAGCGGAATTTTCCATACAAATGGGCAAGATTTATTAAATTTCTTAAACGAAATAGCTTGAATATTATATCAGCTATCGGCTTCAAATGTCCTAGGAATTTTTTTCTTTATTAAAAAAATCGATAAATTTACACCTAAAAAAACGCAAATGGTTTATTAAATTTCTTTTCTTGATCAAAAGCTTAAAATTATCACATACTGAATAACCGGATATTCTTTTTAAGGCAAAAAAAATTTTGCAAAAACGATAAATCAAATACGATTAAAAGCACTTTAAACTACCATTAAAATCCAAAAAAAAAAAAAATAAACCCGTTTTTAAGAATATTTTTCACAACTTAGTCTTAAGGTCGAAACTCTTTTCAATACAAACTTGTAAGCATAGATACCAGATATGACGATTTATCGTCATTTTGACGATTTTCGGCCCCGAAAAATGGCTTCTGATGATTGGACGATTTTTCCCCTAAATTTAACCATTTTCGACTTTAGCCAGAACCTAAAAATTTCGTTATATATCAGCATGACTTTCAAATTTCATATAATGTCATGAATAAGTATCTCCAGAGAAAATGCTTGTGAAATTTCTGTCAATCTTTCGCTATTTTAATTAGAAGTTGCCATTTAAATTTCGAAACATTTGTACCAAGTGAAAGGTTTTAAAGGCCCTTCAGCCTTAATACTTTACAGTTCAACACACCTGAAATACATATCGTCACAGAAAATGCAAAACGCCCTATCTAACATTTAAAAATTTTTTAGAAGAAGCAAGCATTTTTGTGTAAATGAAAAATATATTTACAATTAACACAAATTTTTGCCATATATGTTAGTTAAAAAGGATCAACAAATTTATTTCTGCTGGAAAAAAAGAGTTTTGCCAGATGACGTACATATTTGAAGACTATAAATTATAAAAAGCCAATTTTAAATTGTTTATTAGATAGGGCATTTTGCATTTTCTGTGACGATATATACATATATGTACACTATATATGTATATATAATGCGTTTGGTTTGATAGGAAAAAAACCAAAATAAGGTTGTTCCGCTTTAAAAAACCATTCTTAGCCATTCAATATTGCGTGTTTATTTAAAAATATTAAAATTTTTTTTTAGACAGAATACAATGATTAGAAATAATATCCCTTAAAAATGATTTCTGTCAAAAAAATTTTTGTGTTGAATAAAATTGTTTTTAACATAAAAATAATTTTTAGGACTTAACTTGAAAATCTGTAAAAATTTTTTTGGGTTTTTCCATTTTCAGTTTGTTTTCCTCTAAAAAAAATTTTGGGTTTTTGCTACTACTTTTGACAAAACTACCTGTAAGCACTTTGTTTCCGAATTTTTTTTATTATTGTTAAGTTAAAAAGTAATCAAAAACATAAATTTTAGTGTTGACGATTTTCTGACGATTGCCAAAACTTGTTTTGACGATTTTGACCATTTTTTCCAAAGTTTTGACGATATTGGATCAAAATTATCTGGCAACTATGCTTGTAAGGTCACGCCCGTCATAGTCCTCAAGTGGTCATTGTGAGCAGAAATTTTGTTTTGCAATGTTTTTTTTCACAATTTATCAATTAAAAACATACCATGTGAGTAAAATGGTCACACCAGTCACAATTGAGTTGCAGTCGTATAACATTGCCTACAAAGAAAAAAAAATGGTATTTAAAAGCGCCCATATAAATGAAAATTTTTGATTAAACTTTTGATATGAAATATCTCGATAAATGTAAAAGATTTCGACCTCAAACCTTCAAAAGAGTATTTTTATTATGATTTTTTTTATTAAAAAGAAAAATTTGTTGAATAAATACACAATCGTTTTCCTCGAGCTTAAGGTCAATAATAATTATTCTTTATTTGTTTTATTATTCTGCCAATATTTCGCTACTCTTTGTGTAGCTTCGTCAGGGCAAATTTTTGTTTTTATTTGTTATGAAAAATTACGGTTTTTTAACAAACATTCAAAAAATTAATTAACAAAAACACAAACAATTGTCAATATTGAAAAAACTTTTAAACAGTACATACAAAATATTATTTAAAACATTTTAATATCCGTTTCCGGTTTTGTTAACTAAATGCCTATAACTATGAGCAACATTTTCTGTATCCGCCTTAAAATTAATCCTACGTTCATTTGGTATATTTATTATTTGCAACATTTCTAACATATAACGACGTCTATAACTATTTTCTATATTTAAAATCGTTACATTTTCAAAATTTGGAGAATGATTTAAACTTGCACAATGAGATGCTAAAGCTGTTTTTTGTGAATTTATATTCCTATATTTTTGATCAGATTTATGGCCCGGTAATCTAGTCTTTAACTTATTTTTCGTGGTTCCTACATAAACCTTATTACAATTTTCTTTATCATTTCCCTTACAAGGTATTTTATAAACTAAATTTGACTTTTCTAATTTATTAACTTTATCTTTTGTCTTACTAAATAATCTTCCAACAGTATTATACATTTTGTGGGCCATCTTATACTTAGTTTTATCATAAACATTTGAATTTTCTAATCTTTCAGAAAGTCCAGGTACATAAGTAATCGATTTATAAATCAAAGGCTCATTATTACGGTTTATCTTATTTTTCTTGTTCTCATGTTGTCTTATTAATTTACAAATAAGATCAATAGGAAAATTGTTATCGATCAACATATTCTTAACTAATTCTTTATTCTTCCTATGAAACTGTTTATCACTAACTGCCAAAACCCTCTCTATAAGATTCTTAGCCGTATTAATTATAATTTGTTTTGGATGTTTAGAAAAATAGTTTATTATTCTTCTTTCTAAACATCCAAAACAAATTATAATTAATACGGCTAAGAATCTTATAGAGAGGGTTTTGACAGTTAGTGATAAACAGTTTCATAGGAAGAATAAAGAATTAGTTAAGAATATGTTGATCGATAACAATTTTCCTATTGATCTTATTTGTAAATTAATAAGACAACATGAGAACAAGAAAAATAAGATAAACCGTAATAATGAGCCTTTGATTTATAAATCGATTACTTATGTACCTGGACTTTCTGAAAGATTAGAAAATTCAAATGTTTATGATAAAACTAAGTATAAGATGGCCCACAAAATGTATAATACTGTTGGAAGATTATTTAGTAAGACAAAAGATAAAGTTAATAAATTAGAAAAGTCAAATTTAGTTTATAAAATACCTTGTAAGGGAAATGATAAAGAAAATTGTAATAAGGTTTATGTAGGTACCACGAAAAATAAGTTAAAGACTAGATTAGCGGGCCATAAATCTGATCAAAAATATAGGAATATAAATTCACAAAAAACAGCTTTAGCATCTCATTGTGCAAGTTTAAATCATTATCCAAATTTTGAAAATGTAACGATTTTAAATATAGAAAATAGTTATAGACGTCGTTATATGTTAGAAATGTTGCAAATAATAAATATACCAAATGAACGTAGGATTAATTTTAAGGCGGATACGGAAATGTTGCTCATAGTTATAGGCATTTAGTTAACAAAACCGGAAACGGATATTAAAATGTTTTAAATAACATTTTGTATGTACTGTTTAAAAGTTTTTTCAATATTGACAATTGTTTGTGTTTTTGTTGATTAATTTTTTGAATGTTTGTTAAAAAACCGTAATTTTTCATAACAAATAAAAACAAAAATTTGCCCTGACGAAGCTACACAAAGAGTAGCGAAATATTGGCAGAATAATAAAACAAATAAAGAATAATTATTATTGACCTTAAGCTCGAGGAAACCGATTGTGTATTTATTAAACAATAAAGGTCGAAGAAATCCAAGAAACTTGGAAGATTATTAAAATACGGAGAGCACACCGCAGAATACGTGGATACAATGAATTTTATAAATTTTAAGAAGAATAACATAGTAGGAGCATATATAAATAGGTATAAGACTATTAGAGGGAAGATCATAAAGGCCAAGGCTTCAATTACTTTTTTAATTCGTTGTCGTAATAAAGGTATTATCCCAAAATTTATAAAAAACTCCACTAAAAATATTCTTAATATTTTTCATGTAACACACAAAAAACTACAAAAAAAATTTTTCAAACAAATTCTTGTTCAAAATAATTTATTTTTTTAGTCAATTTATTTAATAGTCTCTAATAATATTTTTGTTTCATTTTTAAATCAAACAAAATTTTCGCCTAGACAAATAAAATATTTAACCAGCTCAGCAAAATTTTTTAACAGAAACTAAAATTCTTGCAAAATTGTTTGTCTAAATTTACAACTTTCGTTGTAGGTCCTCAGCCAGACAAAATATTTACTGATTCTCTGAAATTTGTTACTGATTCTACAACTCAGTTTTTTCTGTGTAAATGACCAACAATTAATACAACAAACAATATTGAGATATATTCAAGCTGTACAAAACAAGATTCTCAGTTTGGCAATCAAGCAAAAACATGAAGAACTGAAACAAGTCCAAAATGAAATATTATATATTAAGAATATTTTAAGACAGTTTTTCACAATTGAAGAAATGGAAACTTTTTTGGAATATCAGGAAAGATTAGCAAGTACACTTACAGAAAGAGTAAAACAGGTACATAAGAAGAAGTTTGATTGTCTTGTTAATTTACAAAACAAAGATTTTGAGATTAAATTTAATTAAAAATGGTTTGAAAATAAATCAGGATTAGATATTCCTATTGATGTTCAGCAAGTTCTTTCATTAGGGCAAAAACACGCACTTCCTGTTGACCAAAATTATTGCAGAGGGGGAAGATTTTGTTCAGACATTAATGGGAAAAGAAAACCAGGAGATAGCTAGGTCAAGACTAGCTATGGTTATTGATAGTCATATGAATAAGATGAGATTGTCTAATAGGGATAAATTTTTAATGGACAAAGTAAAGTTTACTGAAAGGTTCTTAAGAATGAATAAAGATATATTGATTTTAAATTCTGATAAGGGTAATAAAACTGTTGCTATTAATAGGGCTGATTATGAATTAAAGATGAGTAATATTGTGGGTGATAATATTACGTATCAACGGATAGATAAAGATCCTACAGGCAAATTACAAAAAAGAAATAATGATTTTGTGGAGGAACTTTTCAAGTTAAAAATTATAACACTTTTAGAAAAGAATAAGTTTAAAACGAATGTAGCGTTAGCTCCTAAATTATACGGACTACCGAAAATTCATAAAGAAAATTTCCCTCTCAGACCGATTTGCTCAAGCATAAATTCGCCATCTTATGAACTTTGTAAATTTATTACGAATATTCTTAGTAAGATGACGATTAATTCGAAATATAATATAAGTAATTCAATACAATTTAAAGAGAGGATTAAAAGTATTAAGATTAATAATAATGAAAAGATTATATCACTTGATGTTGTCTCATTATTTCCTAGTATTCCTGTAGACTTGGCAATTGATATTATAAAGGCAGAATGGGATAAGATACAGGAATACACGACCATGGATAAGGATCTATTTTTAAATATCCTTAAATTTTGCATTATTGATAATCGTTATTTTCAATATAACAATCAATTTTACATGCAAAAACAAGGGCTTCCGATGGGATCCCCAGCTTCTCCGATTGTGGCTAATATTGTTATGGAGAAGTTATTGGATGATTGTGTTAAAGAAATGACTATAAAGCCTAAATTTTTGGTTAAATATGTTGATGATCTGTTTTGTATAATACGGGATAGTGAAATTGATATATTTCTGGTGAAATTAAATTCTTTTCATCCTCACATAAAGTTTACTGTTGAGAAGGAAAATAATTCTATGTTACCATATTTGGATACATTGGTAATAAGAAAAGATAACGATTTGTTATTGGATTGGTACAGGAAACCTACTTCTTCAGGAAGAATAATAAACTATTTTTCTAAACATCCAAAACAAATTATAATTAATACGGCTAAGAATCTTATAGAGAGGGTTTTGGCAGTTAGTGATAAACAGTTTCATAGGAAGAATAAAGAATTAGTTAAGAATATGTTGATCGATAACAATTTTCCTATTGATCTTATTTGTAAATTAATAAGACAACATGAGAACAAGAAAAATAAGATAAACCGTAATAATGAGCCTTTGATTTATAAATCGATTACTTATGTACCTGGACTTTCTGAAAGATTAGAAAATTCAAATGTTTATGATAAAACTAAGTATAAGATGGCCCACAAAATGTATAATACTGTTGGAAGATTATTTAGTAAGACAAAAGATAAAGTTAATAAATTAGAAAAGTCAAATTTAGTTTATAAAATACCTTGTAAGGGAAATGATAAAGAAAATTGTAATAAGGTTTATGTAGGAACCACGAAAAATAAGTTAAAGACTAGATTACCGGGCCATAAATCTGATCAAAAATATAGGAATATAAATTCACAAAAAACAGCTTTAGCATCTCATTGTGCAAGTTTAAATCATTCTCCAAATTTTGAAAATGTAACGATTTTAAATATAGAAAATAGTTATAGACGTCGTTATATGTTAGAAATGTTGCAAATAATAAATACATATACCAAATGAACGTAGGATTAATTTTAAGGCGGATACAGAAAATGTTGCTCATAGTTATAGGCATTTAGTTAACAAAACCGGAAACGGATATTAAAATGTTTTAAATAATATTTTGTATGTACTGTTTAAAAGTTTTTTCAATATTGACAATTGTTTGTGTTTTTGTTAATTAATTTTTTGAATGTTTGTTAAAAAACCGTAATTTTTCATAACAAATAAAAACAAAAATTTGCCCTGACGAAGCTACACAAAGAGTAGCGAAATATTGGCAGAATAATAAAACAAATAAAGAATAATTATTATTGACCTTAAGCTCGAGGAAACCGATTGTGTATTTATTAAACAATAAAGGTCGAAGAAATCCAAGAAACTTGGAAGATTATTAGAAAAATTTGTTGGATAGGATCGAAATTTGTGAAATGTTCTGTTTGAAAAACAAAGTAAATTTAATAAGTATAATAATTGTGGCTCGAAAACAACTTGGATAGATTATAGAACTTGGTATACAAAAAGACCAATCTAAAGGGAATATAAGATTCGGCACAGCCGAATATAGCGCTCTAACTTGTTTAATTTTATTTTTTGACTTGTAGTGGGATTTTTATTTGTGATTCCTATATCAATGTTTTTGTCGGGAGAAGACAAACATTTTACTTTAGGTTTTATCCACCAGTACTTATTTAGAACCATCTTAAAATACTTTTCCAATATCAGAAAAATTAAGTTCGAGGAATGCAATTTAACTTTCATTTAAGCTGTATTTTGATATCCTTAAAGAAACACGTTTAAGTCTTATTTTGACACAATTCAAAGAGTACTTTTTTTACCCTCTAAATAGTGATAAGCGTATTTGGTACTTAAATCCGTTTTTTATTTCATTTGTAATCTCTATAATATACACTTATGACCCTATAAATTATATTATTATTCTGGATCCTTTGGAAGTCGATTAAGGCATGTCCGCCAGTTTGTCTGCTGAAATCAAGTTTCCGAAACCAAGTAAAATTATCAGCAATATTACTTAGAGAAAGGTCTTTTAGTCAGCGAGATGGGATTACTATGGACTAAGATATAAGCAAAACTCTAAAATATTCCCTTTTTTTGGCAAAATCTATAAATATATATCTGTTTGGCACAGGCACTTTAAATAAGAAGAGCTATATTACAAACAAATTTATTTAGATAAAGGGAAGCCTGATATAGAAATATTTTAACCTGATGTGTACAGTTTAAAAAAATTGTTTTAAATAGTAGCAGGGAGAGTGTTAGTCATTACAAAAAAGAACCACTTTTCACGAAATTTTTAAAACGCTATATGTCGTAATCTGAAAGAGGTACCGACTTTAATTTAAATTCAAAATGATCAAAAGAAAACTACATTTGAAAAAAAAATACCTCCTATCTTCTAGCAAGGGGAGCAGTTGGCACCATACAGCGGAAAGAATAACAGCTATGAACTTCAATTCAATTACAAAGTATTCATACAGTAACGCCTACAGCATGGAAAAAACCCAGTTTGGTAGGAGAAGGCAGCAAAAGTTTTGCTGGAAGCACATATAATTTGGAAAAATAGTAGTTTAAAAGGTTTGGGGGAGTTGTAGCCCCCCTACAAAAGAACTTTACAAGAAAGTTCTATTAAAAAAATGTTTATTTAAAGGATCGTAGGGACGAGTACCACCCATACAAACGTGAAATTTTGTTTAAGTTTTCTGTTTCAAAAAACCAATATAAAGCGAATATTAGATTCGGCACTGGCAAATATATGGCGCTTACTGGATTTAAACCTTGTTTTACAGTATGAGATATAATAGGAAAGTACAAGGAGGTGAACTTGGAATCAGAAACGTTTGAATCATTTTTAAGATCCGACTGCAAATACCGAAGATAAATAAAAAAATGGAGAATTTAAATTCAATAAAATATATGTATATATTTTTTTGAGTCTTTTCACAATGTTTTATATTCGACTGTGTACTGCTAATTTTTTTCTTTCTTGTAAGGCCATATGCTCTTATATACACACATTAGGGTGGCTCAAAATTGTTTTACCAAGACACAATAGATTAGTCAAATGTGCTTGTTTTGGTTATTAAAGTTTAGAAATCTATTTTTGGCATTTTTTAGTCTTGACTGTCGCTAGAGGGCGCTTTTGTATATTTCTTTTTGACTTTTTCACATTTTTTGGGGAATTTGGCAAAATTTTAGTGGTTTTATTTAATTTAATATAAACAATGAACAAATATTTTTACTTATTTTTTTAACCAAAAACTTAACTTAAAGTATAAATGAAAAAACTTCAACCAAATTCCTGAAAAAACTCATAAATATCTTTTGTCTTTGTAAAATAACTTCAATAAACCTATTGAGAATTACTATACACAACCAAAAGTCATTCAAGAGCTTTTCAAAAACGCAACAAACCCTCTTTCGCTATTTGCTGTCTTTGTCTTCTTTTTCCCTTTTACATTTGGATAACCATTGGTTATCACGATATATAGTTTATATAGTTTCATTCACATCCAAAAAAGAAGATAAATGAAAAAAAAATAATATAATATAATAAAAATAATAATATAATATAAGAAAATTCGGCAGACAAAACTAAAAATAATGTCAGAAATTGTTTATTTTTTACTTTAAAACCTTAACATTACTTTGGCTGAAACAAATACATTTGTTTCGCCTCTATTCTAAAATATTTTTAAAAAACACTTATTTTAAAAAAACTTGGGACTTAAAATTCACTTTTGATCTATATGATCTTGACACAAAACATTTTTTTAGAAAATCTTAAATTTTTGCAACAAAGTGCTCAGCATTATAAATCGCCATTTGTGACATGGATGGGCACGGAATGCTTTCTTTATACTAATGATCCGGAAACATGTAAAACCATTTTGAACTCTACCAGCTGTATAAATAAGGGGAATTTGTATCGTATTTTGGCGTCCTCCTTGGGAAATAGTATATTCACATCAAGTTGTAAGTAAAAATATCTATTTTATAATTTAAACATTCTCTTTCACTATTTCACGTCTTGACGAGACAGGTCATGATACAATTACCTTAAAAAGTATATTTACTACGGCAACAACGACAACAAACCCGATACCAAATTTATGAAGCTATTCTAAAAACAACGTCGTAACAAGTTTAATATTATTTTAAAAGCTATCGATAACATTCTATTTTTTCTAGTTTTTTGACCTTTTTAATATTAATAAATAAGACTATTTTTTTAAGCTTTAGGTCTATTTTTTCGTTTATTTTTTTGCAAATTTTTTCAATATTTCGCCACTCCGTTGTGTGGCATCATCAGGAGGTTATTTTAGTTAAATATTAAAGTTGTTATTTTGGTTTTAAAATTAGCTTTTGGCTTTTCGAATAACGATTATAATATTAACAAATTTTTAATATAAACTTCAAAATATTTTGTTAAAGAAAATTTACAAAAGTGTACTAAAACTAAAATATTCGAAAATTTAAAAAATGTGTTATTACAAAATTTATACTATTAAAAAATGTATCCATATACCAATATAAGTGTGAATGTCAATTTCAATCTTTTCTAATATACAAAATCCTAATATTAAGAATAATAGTGTTACCAAAAAAGTAATAATATTATTAAGTGTTATACAGAGAAACAACATACAAAAATAAACAAAAAACCACAATACATGCATAAAAGAGTTTTGAAGAATCTAGTTAGTACAATAGTTACAAAATTTTAATATTAGTGTGTATATTAATTTAAGCTGTTCTAATATAAAAGTGTAATGGTAAGAATGCTAGTGTTACTAAAAATAACATTAAGTGTTATATACAAAAAAACCAATATACACATAAACCAAAAAAACAATAATACATGTATTAAAAAATGTTTAAAGAAATTAGTTTAACATTGTATGTTTAATATGTATTAATGTAGTTACAAAAGATTAGTATCAGAAGTTTGTGTAATAAAGTGTATTTTTTTTTTTTTTTTTTTTTTTTTTTTTTTTTTTAAATTAACTTATGAATAAAAAACATAAACCGATGTATGTATGCCTAAAAAACCATATTAGTCAAAATTATATATGTGCTTATATAAATCCTATCTCTGTTATTTTTTACATATTAGATGTCTGTAATTCTGGGCAACATTGTCTGTGTCTGCTTTAAAATTAATTCTATGTGTTTTTGGAACGTTAATAATATTTAACATTTCTAACATATATCTACGTTTATAATTATTTTCTTTATCCAATATTGAAACATTCTCAAAGTCTGGGTAGTGATCAAATTCCGAACAATGAGAAGATAACGCTGTTTTCTGTGAACTAGTGTCCCTATATCTCTGGTCAGATTTATGTCCAGCAATTCTTGTTTTAAGTTTATTTTTTGTAGTTCCTACATATACTTTCCTACATTCCTCCCTATCATTTCCCTTGCAAGGTATCTTATAGACTATATTCGCCATATCCAACTTTTGTATTCTATCTTTTGTTTTACTAAATAATTTACCTAAAGTATTGTAAGTCTTAAAGGCCATGCTATACTTCTCACAGTCAAACACTTTTGATCTTTTAACCCTTTCTGTCACTCCTGGTACATAAGTAAATGATTTATAAATCTTCGGTCTCCTTTCATTATTCCGACTATCTGCATTTTGGTCTGTAAATTGATTAATTAATTTAGAAATAAGTCCCCTGGGGAAACTGTTATCCCTTAAAATATTCCAAATAATCCTCTTGTTCTTCCTATGAAATTCGTTGTCACTTATTGTAAGAACCCTTCTCACCAAATTCCTTGCCGTATTTGTGATAACTTGTTTGCTATGCTTAGAATAATAGTTAATTATCCTTCCAGAAGCCGTTGGTTTTTGATACCAATCTACTTTTAAGCCGTTACCTTTACGTATAATTAACGTATCTAAATAAGAAAGTCTTGAATTGTTTTCTTTTTCCATTGTAAACTTAATACTTGGATGAAAACTATTTAAAGTGTCTAACATATACTCACTAGAGGAATCAGAAACAATACAAAATAAATCATCCACATACTTAGTCATAATTCTTGGTTCTATTGTCATTTTTGCAATACAAGTATCCAATAATTCCTCCATAACTAAATCTGCCACTATCGGAGAAGCAGGAGAGCCCATAGGAAGTCCCTTATCCTGTATATATATCCTTCCATCATATTGAAAATATCTGTTGTCCTCAATGCAAAATTTTAAAATCCTTAAAAATAGGTCCTTATCAATATTTGTATACTCCTTAACTTTGTCCCATTTTTCCCTTATGATATCCATAGCCACATTCACTGGAATACTCGGGAAAAAAACGGAGTGGCGAAATATTGAAAAAATTTGCAAAAAAATAAACGAAAAAATAGACCTAAAGCTTAAAAAAATAGTCTTATTTATTAATATTAAAAAGGTCAAAAAACTAGACAAAATAGAATATTAAACAAAAAGTGAGCACGCAACAACAACAGATAATCGAAAATGGGTTACAATAAATTTAAGAAGGATCAACGCCTTAAAACCAATATAAATCGGTTCAAGACTATAAGGGACAAAATAATAAAGACGAAATCAGCTATAACATTCCTTATAAGGTGCAGAAATGCGGGAATTATCCCAAAATTTATAGTGAATTCAACAAGAAATGTATCCAATATTTTTGAGGAAAAAGGATTTCCTAGGATTCAACAGGCAGTTAAGAAATTTATCTTGGATTTTCAAAACAAAATTTTAAGGGCTTGTATTGGAGAAAAGCACCATATATTGAAACAGTTTCAAGGTGAGTTGGGGGTGATAACCGATATTTTGAGAAGATTTTTAACGACGGACGAATTAGATGAATTTTTCACGTATGAGGATAGAATATCTTGTTCGTATAGAGAGAGGGTTAAGGCGACTCATATTAGGAAGTTTAATGATTTGGAGTTGATGCAAAAGAAAGAATTAGGGATCAGATTAAATAAAAATTGGTTTGTTAATAAAACAGATACGGATATTCCTACTGATGTACAGTGGACTCTTTCATTAGGGCATAAACACGCTTTGCCGGTTAGGAAGGAAGAATTACCGACTATGAGGTTAATAACTGAGGGAGAGGATTTAATGCAGACCATACAGGAAAAGGAAGACCAGGAAATAGCAAGGACTAAGTTTACGACAATTTTAGATAGTCATATGAATAAGGTTAAACTAACGAACAGGGATAAATTTATTTTAAATAAGGTAGATGAAACAGATAGGTTTTTCAAGAAAAACAAAAATTTACTTATTTTAAAAGCAGATAAGGGAAACAGTACTGTTGCAATTAAAAAAGAAGACTATAATTTGAGAATGGACAATATTGTAGGTGATACGACACAGTACAGATTAGTAAATAAAGATCCGACGAGTAGATTGCAGAAGACAAATAATGATTTAGTTGAAGAACTTTTTAAGAAGGAAATTATTACAGTTAGGGAAAAAAACATATTAAAAACTAATGTAGCTACAGCACCCAGATTATATGGACTTCCGAAGATTCATAAGGAAAATTTCCCTTTGAGGCCAATTTGCTCGTATGTGAATTCTCCCTGTTATGGTATATGTAAATATATAGCAGACATTCTTAGAAAAATTACTGATCAGTCTAGGTATAATGTCAAGGACTGTTTGCAATTTAGGAATAGGATAAAAGACAAACAAATACAGGACAATGAAAGGTTAGTTTCATTTGATGTAGTTTCTCTTTTCCCGAGTATTCCAGTGAATGTGGCTATGGATATCATAAGGGAAAAATGGGACAAAGTTAAGGAGTATACAAATATTGATTAGGACCTATTTTTAAGGATTTTAAAATTTTGCATTGAGGACAACAGATATTTTCAATATGATGGAAGGATATATATACAGGATAAGGGACTTCCTATGGGCTCTCCTGCTTCTCCGATAGTGGCAGATTTAGTTATGGAGGAATTATTGGATACTTGTATTGCGAAAATGACAATAGAACCAAGAATTATGACTAAGTATGTGGATGATTTATTTTGTATTGTTTCTGATTCCTCTAGTGAGTATATGTTAGACACTTTAAATAGTTTTCATCCAAGTATTAAGTTTACAATGGAAAAAGAAAACAATTCAAGACTTTCTTATTTAGATACGTTAATTATACGTAAAGGTAACGGCTTAAAAGTAGATTGGTATCAAAAACCAACGGCTTCTGGAAGGATAATTAACTATTATTCTAAGCATAGCAAACAAGTTATCACAAATACGGCAAGGAATTTGGTGAGAAGGGTTCTTACAATAAGTGACAACGAATTTCATAGGAAGAACAAGAGGATTATTTGGAATATTTTAAGGGATAACAGTTTCCCCAGGGGACTTATTTCTAAATTAATTAATCAATTTACAGACCAAAATGCAGATAGTCGGAATAATGAAAGGAGACCGAAGATTTATAAATCATTTACTTATGTACCAGGAGTGACAGAAAGGGTTAAAAGATCAAAAGTGTTTGACTGTGAGAAGTATAGCATGGCCTTTAAGACTTACAATACTTTAGGTAAATTATTTAGTAAAACAAAAGATAGAATACAAAAGTTGGATATGGCGAATATAGTCTATAAGATACCTTGCAAGGGAAATGATAGGGAGGAATGTAGGAAAGTATATGTAGGAACTACAAAAAATAAACTTAAAACAAGAATTGCTGGACATAAATCTGACCAGAGATATAGGGACACTAGTTCACAGAAAACAGCGTTATCTTCTCATTGTTCGGAATTTGATCACTACCCAGACTTTGAGAATGTTTCAATATTGGATAAAGAAAATAATTATAAACGTAGATATATGTTAGAAATGTTAAATATTATTAACGTTCCAAAAACACATAGAATTAATTTTAAAGCAGACACAGACAATGTTGCCCAGAATTACAGACATCTAATATGTAAAAAATAACAGAGATAGGATTTATATAAGCACATATATAATTTTGACTAATATGGTTTTTTAGGCATACATACATCGGTTTATGTTTTTTATTCATAAGTTAATTTAAAAAAAAAAAAAAAAAAAAAAAAAAAAAAAAAATACACTTTATTACACAAACTTCTGATACTAATCTTTTGTAACTACATTAATACATATTAAACATACAATGTTAAACTAATTTCTTTAAACATTTTTTAATACATGTATTATTGTTTTTTTGGTTTATGTGTATATTGGTTTTTTTGTATATAACACTTAATGTTATTTTTAGTAACACTAGCATTCTTACCATTACACTTTTATATTAGAACAGCTTAAATTAATATACACACTAATATTAAAATTTTGTAACTATTGTACTAACTAGATTCTTCAAAACTCTTTTATGCATGTATTGTGGTTTTTTGTTTATTTTTGTATGTTGTTTCTCTGTATAACACTTAATAATATTATTACTTTTTTGGTAACACTATTATTCTTAATATTAGGATTTTGTATATTAGAAAAGATTGAAATTGACATTCACACTTATATTGGTATATGGATACATTTTTTAATAGTATAAATTTTGTAATAACACATTTTTTAAATTTTCGAATATTTTAGTTTTAGTACACTTTTGTAAATTTTCTTTAACAAAATATTTTGAAGTTTATATTAAAAATTTGTTAATATTATAATCGTTATTCGAAAAGCCAAAAGCTAATTTTAAAACCAAAATAACAACTTTAATATTTAACTAAAATAACCTCCTGATGATGCCACACAACGGAGTGGCGAAATATTGAAAAAATTTGCAAAAAAATAAACGAAAAAATAGACCTAAAGCTTAAAAAAATAGTCTTATTTAGCTATCGATAACCTTTATTAAAACGCAATTTTTTTTTTGTTTTATTATTGTAGTGTAAAAATGTTTTAAAACGAGAAAAAACTTTTGCGAAAAAGTTTTGCGAGATTTATGAATAAAATATATTAATTTTGTTTGTTTACTGAAATTTATATATGAACAAAATTTGCATTGAATATATCGATAAAATAAACATACGAAGTGCCATCTTTAGTTCCAAAAACAAAGGACGCACCCATCCTTAATCGTGTTTTGTTGCTTTTAAGCCTTTTTTATGCACTTGTAGCACAATATATTATTTACAAAAGATCAACAAATTCTAAAAGTTTTGTAAAAACCTAAATATATAAGCAGCTGGCTTATTTTATTTCTTTTTTAATTATACCCTTCACATAGTGATAGGGTATATATCAGTTTATCATTCCGTTTGTAATTTCTTTATTATTCATTTGCGACCCCATTAGGTATATATATTCTGGATCCTTATAGATAGGGAAGTTGATATAGCCATGTCCGTCTGTTGAAATCAAGTTTCCGGAGTCAAATAAAAGGTTAGGACCAGCTATTGGTGTCAAACTGTTAGAAATATCCCGCTAACAATCGCTATTTAAAATCAGCAAAATCGGTTTACTATTGACCGAGTTATAAGCGAAAACCCAAAACAACCCATTTTTTTAGGACAAAATCCGTGCATATATCCCTATATAACTCAGTAAGTATAGTCACTCTTCCCACAAAACTTGGCACGAATACTCCTAAAGAAGGGACCTAAATAATGGAAAAAGTTATTTCAGATAGGACCAGGGGAAGGGGTATTTTTCCTACAATTGCACAAATTTGGTGAAATATTTTATGCGCTATATCTCGGAAACTATAACTGCTATGGACTTGAAATGTTCTACAAAAAGTAATAGTACGCTAAGACCTACACCTTAAAGAAAAAGTTTTTTAATGGGGGCAAAAAAAGGGGTGGCTACCATACAAATTAACGATTTGTATGAAATTTTCGATACGCTACATCTCGGAAACGATAACAGATATCGTAATCAAATGTTCTACAAGAAGCAATTGAACAACAACGTCTACGCTTCAAACAATGAATTTTTTGAGTAGGGGCAAAAAAAGGGGTAGCTCCCATACAAATTAACAATTTTTATAAAATTTTCGATACGCTTTATCTCGAAAACTATTACAGCTATCGACTTCGAATATTCTACAAAAAGTAATAATCAAATAATTCATACATTTTGGTGAAAAAGTTGGAGAAGAGCAGGGGGACTAGAATATCCCATAACATTTAACAAGTTTTATTAACCTTTAAATATGAATAATGTCGAAAACTTTTTAAATTCTCGATCTCAAACCTTCTTTATCTATTTCTATTATTTATACGAACGTTGAAATTTTGTATATTTTTCTATGGACCTTAAAACTCGCACAAGGTTTTATATTATGTTATTTGCAGTACAAAAATACTCGGCTGGGTATATTTAAAAACCAATGTGAAGGGTATATAAGATTCGGCACAGCCGAATATAGCGCTCTTACTTGTTTTTTTTTTTAAGGTTTATCATTTAAAATTTCATTCGAAATTAAAAAAAGTTTTTTTGTTCACTTTTTGATGAAAAAAAAAAAAAAAATAAAATCAAAAGGCTTTCGAAACTGATAGCAGTAATTATCCTAAAAATCTTATTCATCACAATAAAATCTGAAATCTCTACTTTCAGATAAAAGAAAAAACGTTGCGAATTTTTCGCCATTTTTTTGGCGATTTCTTGAAAATTTAACTTTTTTTCTGTTTTTCTTATCTTTGTGGGTTAAGAAAGTTTTGATACTTAATAGTTTTTTCAATGTTTTTTATTTTAATTATTACAGGTAAATTGAAATTGATTTTTAACAGGCTAAATTGAGTTTTACACTGACATTGCATGTATAAAAAGGAATGTGCGAGGCAGTAGTTTTTACCCGCTCCTAACTGGTAATACCTGTGCTACAGCTTTCTTAATAACGCTATTTTATGCAACAAAATAAATGTACCTGCCTTCAAAACCTTTAAACAATTGTAAAAAAACAAATCTGTGTTTCAAGTACTTATTTTATTAGTGTAGATATGTTGTGGTTATTGCACGAAATTGTTTTCTGAACCCATTTGAAACTACGAGAGTAAAATGGAAAAAGTTTATACAATATTAGACTTATTACAAATAGTACGGGAATGTAAATATAAATCTGTTGAGGAAAAATTTCGATTTTTAGATAGAAAATTGTGTGAGCTTTTTAAATGTCAAGGAGATGGTAACATGTCAGCGGCGAAACAGTGCTTAAACAGTTTCAGAAAATTTTTTAATATTCAATGCACAGGATTTTTATACATGGATCAATTGCCCATTGGGATGTTATCAGAAAACATTTTCGGACTTACAGGCAGAATTTGGCAAGAAAGTTTTTAAGAGTTCAGTGTAACAAAGATATTATAAATAGACTTTTGCTCAGTTTTGACCCACTGATGACTAGCATAAGACAAACTCCCAAAAAGAAGTCATTGTTCTTTACGAAAGAAGCAGTTTCTTTAATGCTTCCCCCTGTACTTGATTTTGAAGAGCATTCAAATTTAGAAAAGGTCTTTGAAAAAAACAGACGAAGAAGAACAGTAGCACTCCTGTGGTTAGTGCAAAAGGATATTTTTCTAAATATATTATTTTTTGTTTTCATACTTTAAATTAATTGTTACTTCTGTAAATAAGTTACTGTTATAAATAAATTACTTATTTTCAGATAAATTTAATACATTATATTACAAAAAAAGCGACAAACAAGCTTAAAAATAAATTTTTTGTGAAAATTAGCAACAGGGCCGTTTCGGGGGATGGGGTTTGGGGGAATTTCTGCCCCTACCCAAAAAAGTTAAAAAATTTTACGTTTTTAGTATTTAGGCGTAAGTTTTCCATTATTATTTTTATAAACATTATTTTTGCAAATTTTACTTTATGCCTCCGCCCACGAAAGGGGAGAGGACGACACGGTCCAAGTGTAGATTTTTTTAGCTTTCGCTTACGTTTAAAGTTGCATTTGCATAACAATAGTATTGAAAACTTAAAAAAGTTTTAATTTTTCAGAGGTAGTATTAGTCTTCTAAGGGGAACTTTTTCCCCCTTGGTTAGATTTATTAAAAAAACAATGGCCTTAGAAGTTATGTTTTAATGAAGAGATACATCTTTCAAAGTTATCTTGATAGACAAATTTTTTAAAGTCTTTGCATTTATTTGCTTGCCATTACGAAACCTGTTTTACAAGGTATCCGTTTTTAAAACGCTTCAACAAGCCGTCATGTCAGGGCTAAGCGAAGGGTTTGCTGCATACAACCTTCCACATGGTGGAATAATATAGGTGATTGCAGTTCGGAGAGAGAATGTATTAAACTCTATCATAAGAGAGGTATCAGCTGACAAGCAGGTTTTTTTTAATGAGAAAATTCATAGAAGTCCACCATGAACTTGCATTAGTAGCAAAATATATACAAAACCTAGAACTTTTAATTTTTTATTCTCTTTCTTTTTTTATTTTCATTGTTTTATTACAACAAATAAACGGTCAACCCAAAAGCACCTCGTTGGAATAAAAACAGACGCCTTTTAAATCCATATTTTAGTCGCTACGCTATTAACTCATTTTTGCCTATATTCAATCGAAAAGCCAATGAGATAATTAATCAATTTTCAACTGCCCAGGGTCAACCTGTGGAAATTTTTGATATATTAAAGAGAAGCCTTATGGAGACTGGCTGTGGTAAGTATGTGAACACACATAACATAGAAATATACATATTTTTTTTAGCTTATTTTTGCATTTAATTACAAAAAAAAAACAAAAATGGTATAGTCGGTCAAGCCCGAACATATTATACCCCACACAGTATTATAGTTGGATATGCCTCCTAGTTTTTGAAATAGAAATTCTTACAAAATTTTAACGTTCGTATGTATAATAGAAATACCATGCAGAAGGTTTAAAATCGAGAGTTTTTAACAGAGTTCGAAATTGCTCACTCACTTCTCATTCGTGAGAACGAGTGTGAGCGCTGTGTTTACTACAGCAATTTTTCATTAATGAATGAGTTTTTAAAAAACATTTTGTGCCTTCTCACTCTCGAGTGAGAAAAAAAAATTTTTTTTTTCACCAGTCATAAGTGAGAAGTGAAAAAAAAAATTTACTTTTTTTTTCACGAACATAAATGAAAAGCATCAAATTCGAGTACTTCTCATAAGTGAGAAATCATAAATGAATTTTTTCGCGAAGCATTCATAAATGTGTACACATAAAATTTTTTGGTCATGTTACTGGTGCTGCCATATGTAAAATTTTGTCGCATAATTTTTGAAATGCTTAAAAAAAGTAGGAATAATTTTTTTTTTAAACATGTTTTTAATAAATTAAAAATTGTTATACGTTGTGGTTCTTAACTACTTTTTTTAATTTTCTTGCTTTCATAATAAAATATTTGCATTTATTTAACTTCATTTCATTTAAATTTTTCAATGAATCCGATTTAATGATTTTAGTAATAAAAATATGCGGTTAAGGTTTTAAAAAAATGGGAAGCATTACTTAAGTGACAAACAAAAGCATCGTCACCATCACTTTCATCACTACTTTGTATATATTGTTTGTGAAGTAGTTTGTAATGTCTTTCACTAAGTTCCTTTTTGCACGATTCTATTAAGCAAATACTTTTTTTGAAGATGCATCGTACAACACATATTTTTCAAAATTAAATTGTCTTTTAGGCACTGATTGTTATTCACTTCATGCTATTTAAAATCCAAATAAGGTTCTTTTACAAATATTTAATGTTGATATTGCAAAAAAATAGAGCTGTTACACACACTCATGCAAATTTTAAAAGGATTGGAAAAAATTGCATTCCGCTTTACCACCATTAGAGATAATTGTTCATCATTTCATTTTGTTTGGGATTTTCCACTAATTTGAAAGGTATTTTATACCTGCCTGTCCGTCATCCTTTTAGGTATTAGGTATATTGTTACAAAAAATTGTGGTGGTTATTATACAATACACACGCAAATCTTTTTATGTACAACAATTTGAAACTTTATCTTTCAGGTCAATTAAATAGAACCTAAGAGTTTGAAGGAGTTCTATTTGCAAAAGTAAGGAAAATTAAAAAAAGAGCAGTTACGACCTTGAACACAATACACAAGAAATACTTTTGTTTTATCAGAAAACGTCAATTAAAAATTTAGGAAAATAGTTCAAAAATATTTTTAAAGATTGCTATGAAAATTTGTGTCAGTGAAGACCATAAAATTTCTAAAAAATCACAACATAAAATATAATGTATTATTTAAGTTTCTTAACAAAAACAATTTTTTTATAAATATGACTTTTTCACAATAAATACTGCTAAAAGTAATCCTTTATATTAATATTTATTTATTATTTATTATATTAGCAAAATAAAAAAAATTTATGTAAATGCAAGAATTTTTTTACTCTTATTGGGAGTACAAATTTCACACGCTTAAAAAATTATTTTCCGGCAACTCTGTTACAAAGCGTGAAAAATATTAAAGCAACACTCGCGCTCATAAAAGAATGAATCGAAAGTGAAAAGAAGAAATTTCTCATTCATTTGTGAGTGAGAAATAAAATTTGGTTTTTATTTTTCATTTGTGATTTGTGAGCGTGAAAAAAAAAACGACAAACTTCTCATAAGTGAGTGAGGGTTGGCAAAAATTTTTTCACGCTCTTTTATGAACGTGAGAAGAAAATTTTTTTTTTAGGATTTTTCGCTCTCGAGATTTTTCATGAATGGTGTTTTTTTATCGCTCACTCTTGTGAAAATTTGTACTCTGGTTTTTAATGTTTTCGACATTATTCGTATTAAAAGTTTTATAAAAGTTGTTAATTGGTATGAAAGGTCTTAAACCCCATGCACCATGCAGGTATAAAGTAGTTCCAATATGATATGAACATTTTGAAAAAAATTAGGATAGGAGTAAGGGGACGGGCAGCCCTCATGCAAATGACCAATTTTTATAAAATTTCTGATACGCTTTATCTTAGAAATTATAGCAGATAATGAGTTTATATATCCTAGAAAAGTGAATTTGCAGCAGTGCCTACATCTTGAGAAAAAAATTACCTGAATAAGAGCAGGGTTATCCAAAGCCCCCAATTTAAATTAAACTTTTGATGCGAAATATTTTTTAACAAATTTAAACTATAGACGTCAAAACTTCTGCAAAATATTTCTATTATATTTTTTGTTGTATTTTTTTATTTAAACAGAAAAATTTGTTTGATAGGAGCCAAGATATGTCATCGCCATCACATACAAACGTTTAAATTTGGTGAAGTTTTCTATTTCCAAACTAGTATAGCTCTCAACTAGAGACCTGCACCAAGTCCTATTCAAGCTAATTCAAGAACCGCATAATTTTCTAATTCTTGTGTTATTGTGCGGTTAAACGGTTTAAGTGCTGAAATGTAGAGTAGCTAAAACAGTTTTTGTCCTGCAGTGTAGAGTAGCTAAGAATAAAGAGTGGTGTCGAGACTGTGGTCGATAATAAAAATTACTGTGCATATGGTGTGGCAACAACAACAAAGACAAAGAAGAGTTATGTTGTTGTTATGTTAACAAATAATAATACACACAATGTTGAGTGCGTACATACACGAGCAAACATATACATAAACAGGCAAATCAATATAAAACTCATGCGTAATTACATTACATTACATACATATGAACATTTAAAATCAACCCCCGTTTTTTATAACTATCACACCAGGAACATCCCGCCAACAGTAAAGTTTCGAGATGAATCTAAATGGAAGTGTGCGATCATGATGAATTGATGTGCCGTGGTTGTCTGCTTAAATGTGCTTAACTGTGAATATATTTTTCATTTAAGTTAAGTTAAGTAAACAAAAGAGATGGCGAACAATACAACGCAGTACTTAATTTTGTGTGTGCACACGTAAGGTATATGAAATGAATTGAAAATTCAAGATGATGCCTTATTTAGTGTCGTCTTGGGCTGGCCTCTACTCTCAACTTTAATACCACTTCAAACAAAGTTTTTTTAAGAAAAGTTTCTTCAAAAGATCATTTCCAGGCCTAGAAATAATTTTTACAAAATTATAATTTCTTTTATAATTTAATTTAAATTGAACATCCCTGACCCTGCCTTGAAATACTTACCTTAATGTAAAGTGTTCGCTAAATGCAAACTAAGTTTTCGTACTCGTTAAATATTTGATCTGAAAACAAAAAAATACAAAAAATTAGTTTTTAATAAATAAAATAAAATTTTTTAAAAGGTTTTGTTTAATTATTTTTTTTCTTTTCTCTTTTTCAATAGAGTCAATAATGGGTCAAAAGATGAACTTTCAAAACAACGGCTCAGTAGCAATATTACAGTCATATTTAGGGTAAAGTAATTACATTTAAATTAAAAAAAAAATTTATAATATTTTTCTTAAATACATATACTTACATAAATACGTATGTTTGTTTATTTGTAACAAAAAAGTTTATTTGAAGTATGCGCCAAGCGAATATTTTCACCTTGGCTGTATCCAGAAGTAGTGTACCGTTGTTCATCACTCTTTAGGCGCCAACAAGAATATACCAGAATCATTCGTGAATTTGTTGAAAATGTAAGTATTTTGTTTACAATTTATTAATTTTTTATTACAGAGGGTCTGCTATGTACTCCCATACACACTTAAGTGGCTTTTTTAGACTGATGCCAAAAGTGGCGCTTTACTTGGTATAACTGGTGCCATGAGAAGCACACCTTAAGCGGTACTGGATGGCATTCCCCGCAAGGTTTTAATTTTGTACTGGTTGTTAAAACAGGAGTATCATGGTTAGAAAAGTTTCTTTGTATTGAAAACTCAAGGATATGGAAAGTTTGGTCTTCACTTAAAGTTAGAAAAAGTTTAAACAATAATTTCTTAATTCACAAGGTAATATCGGAACAAGGAGTGATTTTTTCAAGCAATTGGGTTAATTGAGCGGAGTAGGGCGTTGCTGTTTGTTGTGCCTGCAGCTTTCCCACGTCAAACTTATATACTGGGTCAGATCTTACGTTTCTTTTCATATGAAGGCGGGTATGAACCTTTTCTGCAGCAAGGTAGTGATCCGAATTGATGGTCGCTCCTCGGATCGTTCATACGTCTATCACAATCTATTAATGCCTTTTGTCTGTCACAACATAATCATTCTGGTTTCCTTATTTTAAACAGGTGACAGCAATGTAGATTTATGTATATCGAGATGTCTAGTTCTGGAGATGCGAACTCCAATTCATTTGCCGCGGCGAAGTCTACTAGCTTCATTCTGTTATCAGACGTTTTCTCGTGGAGGCTTAATTTTCCAACTGTTGGACTAAATATATTTTTCTTTTCTATTTTTTGCGTTAAAATCTCCCAGGAAAATTTAAATGTCATGGTCGGGGCAGCGGTCATATGCTCTCTCTAGGCGCTCGTAAAATATATCTTAAGTCTGTTCGTCCTTATCTTCTGTCGTGGCATGGGAACAGATAAGACTGATGTTGAAGAATTTGGCTTTTATACGAATTATGGATAGCCTTTCATCCACCGGAGTAAACCTGGGGACAAGATGTTTGAGTCTTCGGCTAACCACGAATCCACAATCAAACTAATGTCTTGCTTCATGGCAGCTATAAATAATACAGCGCGTCGCCTTTTGGTGTAGTTGTGACGCCTTTCCCATTCAATCGCACTTCCTGTAAGGCAGTAATATCGGTCTTGTACTTTCCAAGTACATCCACCAGTGTGTCCACTGCACCTTCTCTATATAGGGCTCTAACATTCCAGGTGCAGATCCGTAAATCATGGCCCTTAAAACGTTTGCGGGATTATCAACATTAGAGGAGTCCGTTAATATTTTTCTTCGTTTTTTCATAGTACGCAAGCTTTTTCAAGAGTGGGCTGCTAACCCGACGCCTCAACCAAATTCTAGATTTATAAAAATTATATAGTTTAAGGATTTGAATACTAAATGTGAAGCTTCAATAAAAAAAAGGTTAAAAATACCCCCGTTTAGCAGGGTTTGGTATTTAGGGTAGTTACGACTCCAGTTTATGCTCACAGTAAGGCCTGTTTCAAAAAATGGGGGAGAACCGGTTAACAACTTTTTTATTTAAATTAAATATACATACGCAATTAGTTATATTTGTTTTTCTTTTAACAGCTGTTGGGCATCAAAAATAACGCGAACCTACCATCATTATCAGAAGAAACAATTATGCCCGAAGAGATAAAGCATTTTCAGTGGGATGATGGATTCAATAAACCAAAGTCAAAAGATTTTGTCAAACAATTAAAAAATTACATTGAGGAGGGTAAACTTACATGGCAGGATGCTAGAGATGAAGCAAATGTTATGTTGTTGGCCGTGAGCACAAAACACTTTTGTTTTATTTTGGTAAAGCAATTTAATTGATTTTCATCATTATACTTTTCAGGCACATGATGCTACAACCACCGCCCTTTACTTAGCTTTATTATGCTTGGCAATACACCCTGAATGCCAAAATAAGTTATGCAACGAGCTTGTTGAAATCCTTCCTAAAGGGGAAAAATCAAATCATACCAATAACAAAGCAAATGTACTGGAAGAAGATTGCAAAAACGAAAGTAATGAACTCATTTTAACTGATATTACACTGGAACATCTTGAGCAACTGACATATGCTGAAATGGTGATTAACGAAGCTATGCGCATTTTTGCACCTACGCCTTTAGTATTACGTCAAGCTTCCGCTGATTTTAAATTAAAAAATGGCATAATTATACCAAAAGGTACACAAATTTGCATTGATATTTTCAACATGCACCGCAGCGAAGACATTTGGGGCCCAGATGCTACCACTTTTAGCCCAGAAAAACATTTTGGCTCAAGCTTTAAGCCACAACCATTTGCATTCATTCCTTTTACAAAAGGATTACGAACGTGTATTGGTAATCGCTATGCTATGTTATTCATAAAAATAATGCTGGTAAAAATTATTCGCAATTTTCACATACAAACTGATGTAAAAATGAGCGACTTGAAAACAAAGGGAGTAATAACTTTAAAATTATGTCCGTATCCGCTGTGTAAGTTAGAGCAGAGAAAATTCTAAAATGCCGATCAAAGGATGTCTGGACACAAAGTACAGTAGAATTAATATTTTTTTAAAAGAAGGCGGTGGAATATTTTTTACTTTAAATTGAGTTGGGGAAGTCATTTCTTTTAATTAATATTTATTATTAAATACATGGCAAAAAGGGTTAATTTCTTTTATATTTAAATAAAGAAATTCATAATATCTTGTACAACTTGCAATGTTTTTTTTTGTGTATTTTCCTTATTGAATTAAAAATTAGTATTCAAATCTGAAAATTAAATAATTAATATTAGTCCTGGCAATAACAGACTAAAATTTAAGTTCTCATAGTATTTTTGTTTAGTTTCAATGCTTTTATCTGAGGGCGAGAGTATCCCTCTTCGTCAAACGAGTGTCTTCCTTTCTGTTGCAAGATGTTTCGAGCGAGTGGACTTGGATTTGTTTCCAGTTTATTTAAATACTTAACCACATAGCCAAGGATTTCCCGTTTAACTAGTGGCACTTGTAGGTACATTTATGTTCCATAATTTTTATTACTCATACTTGGATTACGTTATGTTCCAGTTACTTCGAGGCGTCTTTAGGGTTTTTATATATACTGAGGAAAGCGGTCTCATAGCAAGTTTCGACATTAAAAACTGTTGGTTGGCTTATCTGCTGTGTAGAGAGAGTATAGAATTGGACCTAGTATACTCTATTCGGGTACACCAGCCCCTATTTGTTGAGAACAAATAAAGGGGTTTCCTCTTTGATCATTAATTGTTGACCGGTTATGAACTTTTCTAATAGATTGAAAATATTGGCTGGAAGGTTCAGTTGAAGTTTGTTTAACAGGCCTTCGAGCCAAATTTTATTAAAAATTTGAGAGACATTGATAAAAAGCTCGGAGCAGTACAACTTTTACTCAAAAACTTTTCGAATAATCTGTACCAACTTATGGGTTTGTTCCATGATACTATTTTGACTTCTAAAGCCGAATAGGTTATTTGGAAAACAGTTCTTGTCATTTAAAATCGGGGTCAGTTTGATTTTAAGCAGTTTTTTAAACAATTTTTATATAGTTATAGAAACAGACATTTAGGCCTTCCTTCCTTAGGCTTTCCTTCAAAAGATCTTTACCAGGCTTAATAATCATTTTTACTAAGGCAACTTTCCGAGAAAATATTTTCGGAAAATATTCCAGCCGTATTATGGCGTTAAAAAAAGAATTAATTTTTTAGTTGTAAAAGGTAGCTTTTCAAAGTATTTTGTTGATTATTTTATCAACTCCAGGAACTTTTTTTTATCATAAACGTTACTTGAAACCTCTACCACATCCGAAAATCAGAAACGTACTTCTATAGGACATCTAGCAACAACCTACGGTAATTTACTCATATCAGTGCATTTAATAGGAGTGAACAAACTCCTTGAATATCTTGCGAGCGGATCGCATTTTTCTTCGTCATTTCTTGCTCAGTATCTTCTCAGATTAGTCATGCATCTTTTAAGATGCATGGCTGATCGTCATAGAAAATAAGTCGTCTGAGAAGTCGAGTCTAGACCTTCTAGGTATTTCTTCAGAGCTGCCATTCTGTGCACCTAAACCAAGCCTTCTTTGTTTTTACACTATTTAGCTCAGTTTTAAGTTGGGGCGATCTATGCTTTTGTTATCTCTTCTGGATCTCCTTTATTCATATAAAAGCTCTTTTAAATCGACAGAAATAATTTTATTGAATTTGGATTGATGGTATGTTTTTTAAATGTTTTAATTAAGGCTGCTCAGACTACAATCGATGACTTCGGGAGTTTTAAGCGGCTGGCTTTCCAAGGAGTAGGTACAGATGTTTTTTTTTAATTTCATCTATTTTTTTTATATAAAAAACCTTAGTGCGATTTGGCGAGGATTGTGGGTGAATAGTCAGAAGATATACCCAAGGAGGCTCTGTCTTAAAAATGTTCAGCCGTTTGCTACGCCGAAATCTATTACGGCTGGACCTTTTTTCTTTCTCTTTATATCTTCCGGTCGAACATTAGAAACAATAATTTTAATAACTACCTGCAGTCCTTTTGTGTCCTTAAGTTGGTAGGTATAAAAGTTTTTCTTGAGATTTTTGGGCTCCGAAACCGTTGGGCGGAAAGCGTTTTTGGGATTTGCTTGAATTTTGGTCTCAAATATGTTACCACGTTTAATGTTTGATACGAAAAATTTGTTTTCTCCAATTAAACCGACTAAAAATGAGATCATTAGAGCTTTTTTCCTCAAATAAATAGAAGGTGTATAGGTTAAAGGTATTTTTTTCAGAAACGAAGGCATCATTATTCTCTTGCAAAATGGCAAAACGATTTTGAGATGCTTCTGCTTACTTCGGGCTCCTTCCCCTTTAATTAAGGTGTTACGTAGCGGTCCATCCCGAACTGGATGTTAGGAGCACAGCAAGATATTGGAATTAAGGCGGTGGCACATAGAAACCGTCGTACGTCATACTTCGCCTTTTTTTAACTGGCAGCTAAGTTGAAAAACATGTTTTATTATGAAGAATGTCACATTCAGTACGTCTCTTTCAACGCAATGTACTAAAGTTGGGCAACTTTTAAATTTTAACATACGTCCAGTACTTTGACAACTACCAGCTGGTTCATAACCTTAATTTTGATTATATGTTTTTGCACGCGGCCATATAAAATATAAAAACATCAGCTGATTTAACATCCGTTTATAAAGAATTCCATGTGCTTACCTCTAGCGTTGTTACGTTAATGTCTGTTAAAAAAGGAAACGCTTGAAGTACGACGGATTCTATGTGCCACCGCCTTTCAGGCGCCTTTAGCAGCTATAGGAATGACACCAGAACTTGATAAAAATGGCCGCGATTAAGATTTTTGTTAATATTATATATGTACATATGTATATACATATGTATGAATAATAATAAACTTTATTGATACCTTTTACTTATATTTTCGCTATAATTAACACTCGCATAGACACTGGTACTATTAAGAAGGTATTTCTTTTGGGGTCATATACATATAGATATTGGAACCAGTGATTAGCTAGTACTTTTTAGCAATTTTAGTCTAAAGTTCTACTGACTAGCTATATAACTGGCAATGTATTTTTGCAATAGACTTTTAACACGCGTCTGTCATTGAAAATAATTATGAATTGTGTATATAAATTACTTTTTAAGCACAACTTAAAATATTAACAACTAATAAAGTTTGACGGCGACTTGAAGCCTAAATTTTTTACTGACAGTTTTCGTTTTATCAATGCTAAATATAAAACTCTAGACGTATTGTTGATAATGTCGCCGAAGAGGTACCATAATATCTGACAGGGTATATATACATACATATATACATTTGTATATATATACATATGTACATATAAATATATATATATGCACATACAAATGTAAATACATAGGAACACGTGAAGGGCCTTGTCCTAAAATTTCTGGGGTAGTTTTCCTATATCTTGTCTGTGGAACACTGATCTTACTAATTTTAAAAGCGATATTTTTGATAGTTTGACACCAATTACTGGTCCGTAGCACTAAAATTGACTCTGGAAACTTGATTTCAACAGACACACGGACGGACATGGCTAAATCCAGTGTTCTATCTATAAGAATCAAGAATATACATATCTTAAAGGGTCGCAAATAGTTTATAAAAAATATAAAAATGGGATGAAAACTGATATACATATACCCTTATCACTATGTGAATGATATACAAATAAGCTTTAATAAGAAATATAACATTTTATAAGTTCGTTGTAACGATAATTAAGCATCTTCGTCTACGACAAAATAATTCCATATCGTACATATTTATATATTTTTAACACTTAAACTTTAAACCTTTTTTATGAAATCTTCTCGTTTTTATCACAGTGGTAATTTTATAAATAAAAGCGTGTTACGTTTCGACGGTTTAATCAAGAGCATTAAGCACCTTCTGCTTTTTGCTAAAGTTGGGAAGACTCAATGAGTATTTTTTAACAAAAAATAAAAGCTGATTTTTACAAAAAGTTATTTTTTCTAAAATTTTTATTTTCGTATGCAATTAACCTTACGTTTTCACCTTTATTAGTTTACTAGCAAACCCGGTGCGCTCCGCTACACCCCATTAGATAAATTGATGGTAAAGGAAGGGATATCAAAAAATAAAAAATTTCTTTTAAAATTTTTGTACATACGTTTTTTTTTTAATTTTCCAAAAATTTTGTATGTTGTTTTAATTTTTTTTATTTTCAATATTTTTTAAATTAATAGAGTTTTACTTTAAAATGTTTGTACTGTTGTTGAACTGATTTTTTATTTGTTGACTTTATTTAAACATTTTTCTTACTTTAATTTCCAATCCTTTTAAATTTTGGATAGATCAGCAAAATTTAAAGGATTGGCCAGTTCGTGCTATAATTTAATCTTTATGTTTCAATCGGCAAATTACGTTATGTTGAAGTTTCATAATTTATCCTAAAACAGCAACTAAAAGATTAAATATTTCTTACATTTTTTGTTGCTTGTTAAGATTTAAGGAAGCATCGTGATTTCATTACACAAAGGCGTTTTTTCTCTTGGCCAGTCTCGAAAACATTTTTCAGTGTTTAATTAAAAATTTTAGTGGCTTAGTGCTTCCTTGTATACAATGTTTAATGTTGTGTTATTCTTCGGCAACAAAATGAACTGGTTTTCTCGATTTCCAACTCGTGATAAGCCGACATATAATTGGCCATGTGAAAAACATGCTTTACGAAGATCAATTCCAACCAAAGAAAAGGTTTGTCCTTGAGACTTGTTAATGGTCATCGCAAAGGATATTTTTACTGGAAACTGTAAGCGTTTAAATGAAATAGGCAAGTCGGTAGGAATCATAGGAATTCTCGGAATATTTGCAAGCTGGCCTGTTGCAGGACCTGTCAGTATAGTCGCTACAATTAAATTGTCTTTTAACTCAGTTATTAGGAGTCTTGTTCCATTGCACATATTTGGAGGGCATAAATTTCTTAACAGCATGATAGGTGTACCAACTTTAAGAGAAAGCTCGTGAGATGGCAAGCCAGGAGGATTTAGCGAATTTAGAAATTCTTGCGGATAATGGACTGCATCCTCGATATTGGTGACAGTATCAATCGATTTGTAGGTTTTAGTTTGCCCGGGGACTTTTTTTATGATAAGATGGTTTATTTCATTTACAGACTCATTTGTAGGCGATATTATTGCTCTTGAGCACAGCCAATTAAAATCTCTTTCCAACAAATTTTCCAGGCTAGGATAAACTGCATCTATTAGATGCTGTAGACTATATAGTATATGTCCAAGTGCCTCATTTAAAATGATTTCATTGCGTCTAGTGCTCAGATTTGAAGACGGAAAAGTCCCTTCCCCAAGTTTAAGAAGCTGTTGTGGAAAGTCATTTTGAAGTTCCCCATAACGGTAGGCTCTCATGTTTGTTCGCAATTTCAACTTATGAATAGAACTCCATAGAGGAGATGATTTGAGGCATGCTTTGATAATATCTGCTCTTGTGCCTTTTGCAACAACGGGAAGTGTCTGGCGAAAATCGCCTGAAAATACAAATGTAATCCCCCCCATTATTGCACTGGAATTCCTTATGTCTTTCAAAGTGCGGTTAACAGCTTCAACATGGGCTCTATTGCTCATGGTACATTCGTCCCATACTATTAAAGAGGCATCCTGCAACAATTTGCCTAGAGGTCCGTTTTTGCGTATTGAACAAACAGATTGTTGCTCCAGGGACACTGTCAATGGGAGCTTGAATGTGGAATGAGCGGTTTTTCCACCGCTCAGCAGAGTAGCAGCGATTCCCGAAGACGCGACTGGCAGGGCCACTTTTTCTGATTGCCTTAACTTAGCCAACAACAAATTAATGAGAAATGTCTTTCCTGTGCCTCCTGGTGCGTCTAGAAAAAATATTTTGCCTCTATTGTTATCTATACTATCAAGTATTTCATCAAACGCCTGTTGTTGATCCGAGACCAATTTTGGCAGATTTTCATTAATAAACTCTGTTAGCTCATTTACGTTAAACTGTTGCTCCATCATCGTACCGATGCATGAACGTGTCGGAGAAGGTAATCCAAAATCACTTAAAGGTTTATCATTTAACTCCAAGAGCTTGTTTTCTAGTTGTACTAAACATTCGTTGTACATATAATCATTGAAAGGTAGTGTAAAATCCTGGTTTTGTTGGCGTATTTTGTGTCTAATATCTTCGCAAAAATTTTGTTTGAAGATTTCCCATAATTTAAGTGGTTCAGATGGCTGACAAAATAAAAGAATAACCACAAATAGTTCTCTCAGGCTTGATGAACATTGCGAAATCGAAGCTTCTCTCAAAGTACTCTCCCAACAATCATCAGTTTCGAGTAAACCTCTCTCCCGGCAAGCTGCTTGATAGGTTTCTTTGACAACATTATTTACAGTTCTTAAGTCCTGAAATGAGGTTGGGCCACGTACATGATGTAGTAAAATTCTAAGATAAAAACACTCAGACTGAGACGGATGAACTCCATAAATTCTACCTAATGCGGAATCTTTCTTTATGCCTGGGTGCCCATCAACATTTTGTCCTCGCTTTCTTCTTGAAAATTTGTTATTAGCCCATGTATAATACTGTGGAACTTCATTGTACAGCAGTGTTTTTGCAAAGACATCAGAGCTGCAAAGCTCGAAAAAAGCTATGAGTGTGGTTTTGCGAGGGTTCTGTACAACTTGTTGTGCTGTTACTTCCGTAAAATACACCCTTTGACAATTTTCTAAATGCACTGCCAAATGAACAACCGTGGGATATCGGTCGTGTATCGGAAATTCAAAAATTCTCCAGACAGATTCTGATGTACTTATATACCGGCCATTTAGATAGTTTTCTACTTCGTCATTTGGGTTTTTTACACTGAAGGTAGCTTGGTCTGATCCTTTATTTATATACTTGCATATATATTTGATAGCTTGAACTGAGTGGCAGTACTCTACGTTAATGTGGGCATTAAAATATCGACAAAGTATAGGGGAATATGGAACAATCCACCTGTTGTCTACAGTAAAC
This sequence comes from Melanophora roralis, assembly GCA_963583895.1. NCBI lineage: Eukaryota > Metazoa > Arthropoda > Insecta > Diptera > Rhinophoridae > Melanophora > Melanophora roralis. The sequence goes on from OY757188.1 coordinate 78,009,045, forward strand.
GTTTTTCCTCTAATGTGCAAATCGGCACTGCGCCCTCCATTTTCAGTATCACGACGACGATATACAGGATATCCATCCTCTCCAGTCTGAGTTTCGTTTACAAAACGCCGAGGGTATTTTTTTGAACAAATACCATTTTTCATACATGGGGACGTTAAATTTTGGCCTCCGCAGGGTCCATGCACCATATTTTTAGTCACGATATCAAATAAAATTGGATCGTCATCTTTGTCTGGTAATTCAGCAACTATTATCCTGTCAATTTCATCAGGTTGAATTTTAGTTTCTAACCAAAACAGCATATGGCAGTGTGGTAGTCCACGTTTTTGCCACTCAACACTGAGCATATGACATTTTACTTCACCGAATATATAGTCTTTTGTAAATAACTTAATCATTTTTTTCATTTTTAAATGGAACACTCTTGAGATAATGTCATGACGATCATACGGCCTCTGACCAGGAAAGAGCTCTTTTTTAATCTCTGGCCATTCTGGGTTGCACGTAAAGGTCACAAATAAATCGGGTCTACCATACTTTCTGACATATGTCATAGCATCCAGAGTTTTTTCATGCAAATACCGAGGGGATCCCGTGAAAGTTGAAGGCAATATTACGCACTGCCCAAAATTTTGTGGGTTTGCATCACCATCGTGATTTAAAGCATCTCTTAGATGAATGTATTCGTCAGCTCTTAATTTTTGTTGATTTTGGCGTATGTAAATAAGTCTCTCCGATATAATTTTTGCCATCATGTCAACACAAAATTGACTGAACAAATCTCTATAGTAAAAAAGGGCATTAAAACATTCAGTTCGGATCATTAGCCTGTACGAATAAAACTGCATGCATGAAACTGTTTTATTTCTTACCGAATTTTCTTGAGGAATGGTCAAATAGTAACCATCTTCCCCTTTAACAAAGATCAGAGGGTACTGCAAGGGATCATAAGAACGGTGCAATTCAGGAACTCTTTGTAATTGACCATCTTTACTCTGAATAACGATATCCCTCGGTCCCTTGTCTTCGTCGACTAATAAAACTGCAACTTCATTTACCACAGGTAAATTGTATCTTCCTTGATGTTGCTGTTGTGGATTGCGGTCGGCATGAATTATTAATTTCAGGTTATCTACTGAAGAATTATGCTCTAAGTTGTATTTAAGACTACGAACATACGAATTATGGCTATTTAATACAGACTGTAACTCTCTTATTAAATCTTCTTTTAACTGAGGTGCAATGCTAGATCGTAATGAAAATTGATCGGCATCAGATAAAAAAAAAATCTGTAGAAATTGAGGAGATTGGCCGGGCTGTGGAAGTAGATTGCCAATTAAATGGTACACCTGCCCTTCAACCTTAAAAGTGGGCATAAAGTTTCCTTCACTGATTTCTTTAGCTCCGAATGACGTCATTTGAAACAGTGTATTATACCTACGTATATTATTTAAAAAATGGGCAGATAAGGGATGGCTACCAAGCAAAAGATCTTTAATTGGGTTTGGCGGTTCCTCTATATTCGGTAAAACTACTTTGCCCCCAGAGCAGCACAACCCGTTCGCTTCATCACTCCATTTTTGAGCAGCGCACTTGGGGCAAGTTTTGTTCATTTCTCCTATTTGAACGGTATTTTGCTGAGCATAATCTATATTTGGATTATAGTTAAAAGCTGCTCTGTTTTCTTGGGCAGTAATTCGATTACGCGCTCTATTGTTTAGTGTACGTTGTCTGACTGCTGCTAAACGCTGGGAGTGTTCGTCAACAGATTCCCTAGCATTGGCCTGTGAAGTTCTTATATTTTGATCACTAAGTCGCTGGGTACGTTCAGGGCTCGACTCTACAGCACGTGCCTGTGATATACGTGATCTGTTAGCCTCAAGGCGGTGCATAGTTTCTGCGGAAGTTTCTGCTTCTCGGCGTATTTGTTGGGCTCTTGCAAGAAACGTTCGTCTTGAAAGTTCAAAGTTTCTTTTAGGCATTGCGTGTTTAAAAATTTGTGCGATAAAAAAAAATATATTTTTCAAAAGTAAATTTTTGAGCAAAAAAAATAAAAAACTATAAAAAATACTTGGGAATGAAAAATTGTTTATTTAAATTTGATAAAAGAAATTCACGTTTTATTAAAAAAAAAAACAATGATGTTATTTAATAAAAAAAATTTTTTTAAATATACATACATATATAGGAATTTAATAAATATTTGGATTTAATTGTAAGTTAAGCAAAAATATTTTTATACATAAAAAAAAAAAATTAAATATCTTAATAAAACAAAAAAATAACTAAAGGTATTAACTATATGCATAGGTTTGTTTTCATATTATTTAGTATATAATGTATAAAAAAATTAATATACAAAAAAAGAAATTTTACGTTTAATAGAAAAAAAAAATATTGTATTTCAGTACAAAAGAATTAATATAAATATATTTATATTAAACTTATACAAAAGTAATTTTTTAATTAAAAATATATGTTTTATTTAGAAAAAATTATAAAATATTGTTTTTTATATATTTTAATATAACAAACTATATATTTAAAAATATGTGTATTTAATTTGTATACGTATTAAATAATAAGAAGTAAAATTAGCAAAAAAAAAATAATTATTTTAAACTTAAAACAAAACATGAAAAACTTAATAAAATATTTTATTTAAATATAACAAAATTAATATAAATATGTACATTTGTATATAAGCGCTAGTATAAAATCGCCGTAGTTTAATTAACCGTAAAATTGGTATTAAGTATGTAAATTTCAAAATAATCCGACATCAACCTCCTTTGTTAAAAGCTAGCATACGAATGAAAAAAACTCCGTTTAGCGTTGTTGTTGTTGCAAGTGTGTAGTGTTGTTTTTGGTAACAGCAATGCTTTTTTTCTGTCGTGAATTTAATGCGCGATATTAACCTCCTTATATGAAAACTATCATATCAATGCAAGAAAAATGTGTTTAACATTTTTAAAAGCTATTAGGCGCATATAGTTAAATTTTCTACGCATGCAGACGTTATGCATTCTGCTTTTGAATTGGCAAATTTTTCAGCTATTTTGCGTTTGCAAGAAAGAGAATTTCGATATACATATAACCATCTCGCGCACATTATGAAACTGTCTGCGGGTGTGGTACTGCGACGTCGCGTTATCTGTATTTCTATTGGCTGATCTTTTTTGTTTTATGAATACAAACACTTTATAACAGTGGTATACTGTATTACTTTTTATTTTGCGTCGTTATTAAATAAAATATTTTGAAACGCATTTTGCATCCTTAAAAGTTGTGCAATTAACTTCCAACAACTTAATTTTAAAAAGGTAGGGTGCTACTTTTTAAAATTTGTATGTAAAACAAATTTAGGAACCGTTAAAATAAAATAATTCGAGTCATAAAAGGCGCAAGTATCTTGAAGTATTTCTTTTCATAGCTTAAAAATTTTAAAAATTGCTAAACACAGAACTACATTTATTGTTGTTTTTTTTTTAACTGAGTTTCTTTTTATTGTATACTAGCAAACCCGGTGCGCTCCGCTACACCCCATTAGATAAATTGATGGTAAAGGAAGGGATATCAAAAAATAAAAAATTTCTTTTAAAATTTTTGTACATACGTTTTTTTTTTAATTTTCCAAAAATTTTGTATGTTGTTTTAATTTTTTTTATTTTCAATATTTTTTAAATTAATAGAGTTTTACTTTAAAATGTTTGTACTGTTGTTGAACTGATTTTTTATTTGTTGACTTTATTTAAACATTTTTCTTACTTTAATTTCCAATCCTTTTAAATTTTGGATAGATCAGCAAAATTTAAAGGATTGGCCAGTTCGTGCTATAATTTAATCTTTATGTTTCAATCGGCAAATTACGTTATGTTGAAGTTTCATAATTTATCCTAAAACAGCAACTAAAAGATTAAATATTTCTTACATTTTTTGTTGCTTGTTAAGATTTAAGGAAGCATCGTGATTTCATTACACAAAGGCGTTTTTTCTCTTGGCCAGTCTCGAAAACATTTTTCAGTGTTTAATTAAAAATTTTAGTGGCTTAGTGCTTCCTTGTATACAATGTTTAATGTTGTGTTATTCTTCGGCAACAAAATGAACTGGTTTTCTCGATTTCCAACTCGTGATAAGCCGACATATAATTGGCCATGTGAAAAACATGCTTTACGAAGATCAATTCCAACCAAAGAAAAGGTTTGTCCTTGAGACTTGTTAATGGTCATCGCAAAGGATATTTTTACTGGAAACTGTAAGCGTTTAAATGAAATAGGCAAGTCGGTAGGAATCATAGGAATTCTCGGAATATTTGCAAGCTGGCCTGTTGCAGGACCTGTCAGTATAGTCGCTACAATTAAATTGTCTTTTAACTCAGTTATTAGGAGTCTTGTTCCATTGCACATATTTGGAGGGCATAAATTTCTTAACAGCATGATAGGTGTACCAACTTTAAGAGAAAGCTCGTGAGATGGCAAGCCAGGAGGATTTAGCGAATTTAGAAATTCTTGCGGATAATGGACTGCATCCTCGATATTGGTGACAGTATCAATCGATTTGTAGGTTTTAGTTTGCCCGGGGACTTTTTTTATGATAAGATGGTTTATTTCATTTACAGACTCATTTGTAGGCGATATTATTGCTCTTGAGCACAGCCAATTAAAATCTCTTTCCAACAAATTTTCCAGGCTAGGATAAACTGCATCTATTAGATGCTGTAGACTATATAGTATATGTCCAAGTGCCTCATTTAAAATGATTTCATTGCGTCTAGTGCTCAGATTTGAAGACGGAAAAGTCCCTTCCCCAAGTTTAAGAAGCTGTTGTGGAAAGTCATTTTGAAGTTCCCCATAACGGTAGGCTCTCATGTTTGTTCGCAATTTCAACTTATGAATAGAACTCCATAGAGGAGATGATTTGAGGCATGCTTTGATAATATCTGCTCTTGTGCCTTTTGCAACAACGGGAAGTGTCTGGCGAAAATCGCCTGAAAATACAAATGTAATCCCCCCCATTATTGCACTGGAATTCCTTATGTCTTTCAAAGTGCGGTTAACAGCTTCAACATGGGCTCTATTGCTCATGGTACATTCGTCCCATACTATTAAAGAGGCATCCTGCAACAATTTGCCTAGAGGTCCGTTTTTGCGTATTGAACAAACAGATTGTTGCTCCAGGGACACTGTCAATGGGAGCTTGAATGTGGAATGAGCGGTTTTTCCACCGCTCAGCAGAGTAGCAGCGATTCCCGAAGACGCGACTGGCAGGGCCACTTTTTCTGATTGCCTTAACTTAGCCAACAACAAATTAATGAGAAATGTCTTTCCTGTGCCTCCTGGTGCGTCTAGAAAAAATATTTTGCCTCTATTGTTATCTATACTATCAAGTATTTCATCAAACGCCTGTTGTTGATCCGAGACCAATTTTGGCAGATTTTCATTAATAAACTCTGTTAGCTCATTTACGTTAAACTGTTGCTCCATCATCGTACCGATGCATGAACGTGTCGGAGAAGGTAATCCAAAATCACTTAAAGGTTTATCATTTAACTCCAAGAGCTTGTTTTCTAGTTGTACTAAACATTCGTTGTACATATAATCATTGAAAGGTAGTGTAAAATCCTGGTTTTGTTGGCGTATTTTGTGTCTAATATCTTCGCAAAAATTTTGTTTGAAGATTTCCCATAATTTAAGTGGTTCAGATGGCTGACAAAATAAAAGAATAACCACAAATAGTTCTCTCAGGCTTGATGAACATTGCGAAATCGAAGCTTCTCTCAAAGTACTCTCCCAACAATCATCAGTTTCGAGTAAACCTCTCTCCCGGCAAGCTGCTTGATAGGTTTCTTTGACAACATTATTTACAGTTCTTAAGTCCTGAAATGAGGTTGGGCCACGTACATGATGTAGTAAAATTCTAAGATAAAAACACTCAGACTGAGACGGATGAACTCCATAAATTCTACCTAATGCGGAATCTTTCTTTATGCCTGGGTGCCCATCAACATTTTGTCCTCGCTTTCTTCTTGAAAATTTGTTATTAGCCCATGTATAATACTGTGGAACTTCATTGTACAGCAGTGTTTTTGCAAAGACATCAGAGCTGCAAAGCTCGAAAAAAGCTATGAGTGTGGTTTTGCGAGGGTTCTGTACAACTTGTTGTGCTGTTACTTCCGTAAAATACACCCTTTGACAATTTTCTAAATGCACTGCCAAATGAACAACCGTGGGATATCGGTCGTGTATCGGAAATTCAAAAATTCTCCAGACAGATTCTGATGTACTTATATACCGGCCATTTAGATAGTTTTCTACTTCGTCATTTGGGTTTTTTACACTGAAGGTAGCTTGGTCTGATCCTTTATTTATATACTTGCATATATATTTGATAGCTTGAACTGAGTGGCAGTACTCTACGTTAATGTGGGCATTAAAATATCGACAAAGTATAGGGGAATATGGAACAATCCACCTGTTGTCTACAGTAAACGTTTTTCCTCTAATGTGCAAATCGGCACTGCGCCCTCCATTTTCAGTATCACGACGACGATATACAGGATATCCATCCTCTCCAGTCTGAGTTTCGTTTACAAAACGCCGAGGGTATTTTTTTGAACAAATACCATTTTTCATACATGGGGACGTTAAATTTTGGCCTCCGCAGGGTCCATGCACCATATTTTTAGTCACGATATCAAATAAAATTGGATCGTCATCTTTGTCTGGTAATTCAGCAACTATTATCCTGTCAATTTCATCAGGTTGAATTTTAGTTTCTAACCAAAACAGCATATGGCAGTGTGGTAGTCCACGTTTTTGCCACTCAACACTGAGCATATGACATTTTACTTCACCGAATATATAGTCTTTTGTAAATAACTTAATCATTTTTTTCATTTTTAAATGGAACACTCTTGAGATAATGTCATGACGATCATACGGCCTCTGACCAGGAAAGAGCTCTTTTTTAATCTCTGGCCATTCTGGGTTGCACGTAAAGGTCACAAATAAATCGGGTCTACCATACTTTCTGACATATGTCATAGCATCCAGAGTTTTTTCATGCAAATACCGAGGGGATCCCGTGAAAGTTGAAGGCAATATTACGCACTGCCCAAAATTTTGTGGGTTTGCATCACCATCGTGATTTAAAGCATCTCTTAGATGAATGTATTCGTCAGCTCTTAATTTTTGTTGATTTTGGCGTATGTAAATAAGTCTCTCCGATATAATTTTTGCCATCATGTCAACACAAAATTGACTGAACAAATCTCTATAGTAAAAAAGGGCATTAAAACATTCAGTTCGGATCATTAGCCTGTACGAATAAAACTGCATGCATGAAACTGTTTTATTTCTTACCGAATTTTCTTGAGGAATGGTCAAATAGTAACCATCTTCCCCTTTAACAAAGATCAGAGGGTACTGCAAGGGATCATAAGAACGGTGCAATTCAGGAACTCTTTGTAATTGACCATCTTTACTCTGAATAACGATATCCCTCGGTCCCTTGTCTTCGTCGACTAATAAAACTGCAACTTCATTTACCACAGGTAAATTGTATCTTCCTTGATGTTGCTGTTGTGGATTGCGGTCGGCATGAATTATTAATTTCAGGTTATCTACTGAAGAATTATGCTCTAAGTTGTATTTAAGACTACGAACATACGAATTATGGCTATTTAATACAGACTGTAACTCTCTTATTAAATCTTCTTTTAACTGAGGTGCAATGCTAGATCGTAATGAAAATTGATCGGCATCAGATAAAAAAAAAATCTGTAGAAATTGAGGAGATTGGCCGGGCTGTGGAAGTAGATTGCCAATTAAATGGTACACCTGCCCTTCAACCTTAAAAGTGGGCATAAAGTTTCCTTCACTGATTTCTTTAGCTCCGAATGACGTCATTTGAAACAGTGTATTATACCTACGTATATTATTTAAAAAATGGGCAGATAAGGGATGGCTACCAAGCAAAAGATCTTTAATTGGGTTTGGCGGTTCCTCTATATTCGGTAAAACTACTTTGCCCCCAGAGCAGCACAACCCGTTCGCTTCATCACTCCATTTTTGAGCAGCGCACTTGGGGCAAGTTTTGTTCATTTCTCCTATTTGAACGGTATTTTGCTGAGCATAATCTATATTTGGATTATAGTTAAAAGCTGCTCTGTTTTCTTGGGCAGTAATTCGATTACGCGCTCTATTGTTTAGTGTACGTTGTCTGACTGCTGCTAAACGCTGGGAGTGTTCGTCAACAGATTCCCTAGCATTGGCCTGTGAAGTTCTTATATTTTGATCACTAAGTCGCTGGGTACGTTCAGGGCTCGACTCTACAGCACGTGCCTGTGATATACGTGATCTGTTAGCCTCAAGGCGGTGCATAGTTTCTGCGGAAGTTTCTGCTTCTCGGCGTATTTGTTGGGCTCTTGCAAGAAACGTTCGTCTTGAAAGTTCAAAGTTTCTTTTAGGCATTGCGTGTTTAAAAATTTGTGCGATAAAAAAAAATATATTTTTCAAAAGTAAATTTTTGAGCAAAAAAAATAAAAAACTATAAAAAATACTTGGGAATGAAAAATTGTTTATTTAAATTTGATAAAAGAAATTCACGTTTTATTAAAAAAAAAAACAATGATGTTATTTAATAAAAAAAATTTTTTTAAATATACATACATATATAGGAATTTAATAAATATTTGGATTTAATTGTAAGTTAAGCAAAAATATTTTTATACATAAAAAAAAAAAATTAAATATCTTAATAAAACAAAAAAATAACTAAAGGTATTAACTATATGCATAGGTTTGTTTTCATATTATTTAGTATATAATGTATAAAAAAATTAATATACAAAAAAAGAAATTTTACGTTTAATAGAAAAAAAAAATATTGTATTTCAGTACAAAAGAATTAATATAAATATATTTATATTAAACTTATACAAAAGTAATTTTTTAATTAAAAATATATGTTTTATTTAGAAAAAATTATAAAATATTGTTTTTTATATATTTTAATATAACAAACTATATATTTAAAAATATGTGTATTTAATTTGTATACGTATTAAATAATAAGAAGTAAAATTAGCAAAAAAAAAATAATTATTTTAAACTTAAAACAAAACATGAAAAACTTAATAAAATATTTTATTTAAATATAACAAAATTAATATAAATATGTACATTTGTATATAAGCGCTAGTATAAAATCGCCGTAGTTTAATTAACCGTAAAATTGGTATTAAGTATGTAAATTTCAAAATAATCCGACATCAACCTCCTTTGTTAAAAGCTAGCATACGAATGAAAAAAACTCCGTTTAGCGTTGTTGTTGTTGCAAGTGTGTAGTGTTGTTTTTGGTAACAGCAATGCTTTTTTTCTGTCGTGAATTTAATGCGCGATATTAACCTCCTTATATGAAAACTATCATATCAATGCAAGAAAAATGTGTTTAACATTTTTAAAAGCTATTAGGCGCATATAGTTAAATTTTCTACGCATGCAGACGTTATGCATTCTGCTTTTGAATTGGCAAATTTTTCAGCTATTTTGCGTTTGCAAGAAAGAGAATTTCGATATACATATAACCATCTCGCGCACATTATGAAACTGTCTGCGGGTGTGGTACTGCGACGTCGCGTTATCTGTATTTCTATTGGCTGATCTTTTTTGTTTTATGAATACAAACACTTTATAACAGTGGTATACTGTATTACTTTTTATTTTGCGTCGTTATTAAATAAAATATTTTGAAACGCATTTTGCATCCTTAAAAGTTGTGCAATTAACTTCCAACAACTTAATTTTAAAAAGGTAGGGTGCTACTTTTTAAAATTTGTATGTAAAACAAATTTAGGAACCGTTAAAATAAAATAATTCGAGTCATAAAAGGCGCAAGTATCTTGAAGTATTTCTTTTCATAGCTTAAAAATTTTAAAAATTGCTAAACACAGAACTACATTTATTGTTGTTTTTTTTTTAACTGAGTTTCTTTTTATTGTATACTAGCAAACCCGGTGCGCTCCGCTACACCCCATTAGATAAATTGATGGTAAAGGAAGGGATATCAAAAAATAAAAAATTTCTTTTAAAATTTTTGTACATACGTTTTTTTTTTAATTTTCCAAAAATTTTGTATGTTGTTTTAATTTTTTTTATTTTCAATATTTTTTAAATTAATAGAGTTTTACTTTAAAATGTTTGTACTGTTGTTGAACTGATTTTTTATTTGTTGACTTTATTTAAACATTTTTCTTACTTTAATTTCCAATCCTTTTAAATTTTGGATAGATCAGCAAAATTTAAAGGATTGGCCAGTTCGTGCTATAATTTAATCTTTATGTTTCAATCGGCAAATTACGTTATGTTGAAGTTTCATAATTTATCCTAAAACAGCAACTAAAAGATTAAATATTTCTTACATTTTTTGTTGCTTGTTAAGATTTAAGGAAGCATCGTGATTTCATTACACAAAGGCGTTTTTTCTCTTGGCCAGTCTCGAAAACATTTTTCAGTGTTTAATTAAAAATTTTAGTGGCTTAGTGCTTCCTTGTATACAATGTTTAATGTTGTGTTATTCTTCGGCAACAAAATGAACTGGTTTTCTCGATTTCCAACTCGTGATAAGCCGACATATAATTGGCCATGTGAAAAACATGCTTTACGAAGATCAATTCCAACCAAAGAAAAGGTTTGTCCTTGAGACTTGTTAATGGTCATCGCAAAGGATATTTTTACTGGAAACTGTAAGCGTTTAAATGAAATAGGCAAGTCGGTAGGAATCATAGGAATTCTCGGAATATTTGCAAGCTGGCCTGTTGCAGGACCTGTCAGTATAGTCGCTACAATTAAATTGTCTTTTAACTCAGTTATTAGGAGTCTTGTTCCATTGCACATATTTGGAGGGCATAAATTTCTTAACAGCATGATAGGTGTACCAACTTTAAGAGAAAGCTCGTGAGATGGCAAGCCAGGAGGATTTAGCGAATTTAGAAATTCTTGCGGATAATGGACTGCATCCTCGATATTGGTGACAGTATCAATCGATTTGTAGGTTTTAGTTTGCCCGGGGACTTTTTTTATGATAAGATGGTTTATTTCATTTACAGACTCATTTGTAGGCGATATTATTGCTCTTGAGCACAGCCAATTAAAATCTCTTTCCAACAAATTTTCCAGGCTAGGATAAACTGCATCTATTAGATGCTGTAGACTATATAGTATATGTCCAAGTGCCTCATTTAAAATGATTTCATTGCGTCTAGTGCTCAGATTTGAAGACGGAAAAGTCCCTTCCCCAAGTTTAAGAAGCTGTTGTGGAAAGTCATTTTGAAGTTCCCCATAACGGTAGGCTCTCATGTTTGTTCGCAATTTCAACTTATGAATAGAACTCCATAGAGGAGATGATTTGAGGCATGCTTTGATAATATCTGCTCTTGTGCCTTTTGCAACAACGGGAAGTGTCTGGCGAAAATCGCCTGAAAATACAAATGTAATCCCCCCCATTATTGCACTGGAATTCCTTATGTCTTTCAAAGTGCGGTTAACAGCTTCAACATGGGCTCTATTGCTCATGGTACATTCGTCCCATACTATTAAAGAGGCATCCTGCAACAATTTGCCTAGAGGTCCGTTTTTGCGTATTGAACAAACAGATTGTTGCTCCAGGGACACTGTCAATGGGAGCTTGAATGTGGAATGAGCGGTTTTTCCACCGCTCAGCAGAGTAGCAGCGATTCCCGAAGACGCGACTGGCAGGGCCACTTTTTCTGATTGCCTTAACTTAGCCAACAACAAATTAATGAGAAATGTCTTTCCTGTGCCTCCTGGTGCGTCTAGAAAAAATATTTTGCCTCTATTGTTATCTATACTATCAAGTATTTCATCAAACGCCTGTTGTTGATCCGAGACCAATTTTGGCAGATTTTCATTAATAAACTCTGTTAGCTCATTTACGTTAAACTGTTGCTCCATCATCGTACCGATGCATGAACGTGTCGGAGAAGGTAATCCAAAATCACTTAAAGGTTTATCATTTAACTCCAAGAGCTTGTTTTCTAGTTGTACTAAACATTCGTTGTACATATAATCATTGAAAGGTAGTGTAAAATCCTGGTTTTGTTGGCGTATTTTGTGTCTAATATCTTCGCAAAAATTTTGTTTGAAGATTTCCCATAATTTAAGTGGTTCAGATGGCTGACAAAATAAAAGAATAACCACAAATAGTTCTCTCAGGCTTGATGAACATTGCGAAATCGAAGCTTCTCTCAAAGTACTCTCCCAACAATCATCAGTTTCGAGTAAACCTCTCTCCCGGCAAGCTGCTTGATAGGTTTCTTTGACAACATTATTTACAGTTCTTAAGTCCTGAAATGAGGTTGGGCCACGTACATGATGTAGTAAAATTCTAAGATAAAAACACTCAGACTGAGACGGATGAACTCCATAAATTCTACCTAATGCGGAATCTTTCTTTATGCCTGGGTGCCCATCAACATTTTGTCCTCGCTTTCTTCTTGAAAATTTGTTATTAGCCCATGTATAATACTGTGGAACTTCATTGTACAGCAGTGTTTTTGCAAAGACATCAGAGCTGCAAAGCTCGAAAAAAGCTATGAGTGTGGTTTTGCGAGGGTTCTGTACAACTTGTTGTGCTGTTACTTCCGTAAAATACACCCTTTGACAATTTTCTAAATGCACTGCCAAATGAACAACCGTGGGATATCGGTCGTGTATCGGAAATTCAAAAATTCTCCAGACAGATTCTGATGTACTTATATACCGGCCATTTAGATAGTTTTCTACTTCGTCATTTGGGTTTTTTACACTGAAGGTAGCTTGGTCTGATCCTTTATTTATATACTTGCATATATATTTGATAGCTTGAACTGAGTGGCAGTACTCTACGTTAATGTGGGCATTAAAATATCGACAAAGTATAGGGGAATATGGAACAATCCACCTGTTGTCTACAGTAAACGTTTTTCCTCTAATGTGCAAATCGGCACTGCGCCCTCCATTTTCAGTATCACGACGACGATATACAGGATATCCATCCTCTCCAGTCTGAGTTTCGTTTACAAAACGCCGAGGGTATTTTTTTGAACAAATACCATTTTTCATACATGGGGACGTTAAATTTTGGCCTCCGCAGGGTCCATGCACCATATTTTTAGTCACGATATCAAATAAAATTGGATCGTCATCTTTGTCTGGTAATTCAGCAACTATTATCCTGTCAATTTCATCAGGTTGAATTTTAGTTTCTAACCAAAACAGCATATGGCAGTGTGGTAGTCCACGTTTTTGCCACTCAACACTGAGCATATGACATTTTACTTCACCGAATATATAGTCTTTTGTAAATAACTTAATCATTTTTTTCATTTTTAAATGGAACACTCTTGAGATAATGTCATGACGATCATACGGCCTCTGACCAGGAAAGAGCTCTTTTTTAATCTCTGGCCATTCTGGGTTGCACGTAAAGGTCACAAATAAATCGGGTCTACCATACTTTCTGACATATGTCATAGCATCCAGAGTTTTTTCATGCAAATACCGAGGGGATCCCGTGAAAGTTGAAGGCAATATTACGCACTGCCCAAAATTTTGTGGGTTTGCATCACCATCGTGATTTAAAGCATCTCTTAGATGAATGTATTCGTCAGCTCTTAATTTTTGTTGATTTTGGCGTATGTAAATAAGTCTCTCCGATATAATTTTTGCCATCATGTCAACACAAAATTGACTGAACAAATCTCTATAGTAAAAAAGGGCATTAAAACATTCAGTTCGGATCATTAGCCTGTACGAATAAAACTGCATGCATGAAACTGTTTTATTTCTTACCGAATTTTCTTGAGGAATGGTCAAATAGTAACCATCTTCCCCTTTAACAAAGATCAGAGGGTACTGCAAGGGATCATAAGAACGGTGCAATTCAGGAACTCTTTGTAATTGACCATCTTTACTCTGAATAACGATATCCCTCGGTCCCTTGTCTTCGTCGACTAATAAAACTGCAACTTCATTTACCACAGGTAAATTGTATCTTCCTTGATGTTGCTGTTGTGGATTGCGGTCGGCATGAATTATTAATTTCAGGTTATCTACTGAAGAATTATGCTCTAAGTTGTATTTAAGACTACGAACATACGAATTATGGCTATTTAATACAGACTGTAACTCTCTTATTAAATCTTCTTTTAACTGAGGTGCAATGCTAGATCGTAATGAAAATTGATCGGCATCAGATAAAAAAAAAATCTGTAGAAATTGAGGAGATTGGCCGGGCTGTGGAAGTAGATTGCCAATTAAATGGTACACCTGCCCTTCAACCTTAAAAGTGGGCATAAAGTTTCCTTCACTGATTTCTTTAGCTCCGAATGACGTCATTTGAAACAGTGTATTATACCTACGTATATTATTTAAAAAATGGGCAGATAAGGGATGGCTACCAAGCAAAAGATCTTTAATTGGGTTTGGCGGTTCCTCTATATTCGGTAAAACTACTTTGCCCCCAGAGCAGCACAACCCGTTCGCTTCATCACTCCATTTTTGAGCAGCGCACTTGGGGCAAGTTTTGTTCATTTCTCCTATTTGAACGGTATTTTGCTGAGCATAATCTATATTTGGATTATAGTTAAAAGCTGCTCTGTTTTCTTGGGCAGTAATTCGATTACGCGCTCTATTGTTTAGTGTACGTTGTCTGACTGCTGCTAAACGCTGGGAGTGTTCGTCAACAGATTCCCTAGCATTGGCCTGTGAAGTTCTTATATTTTGATCACTAAGTCGCTGGGTACGTTCAGGGCTCGACTCTACAGCACGTGCCTGTGATATACGTGATCTGTTAGCCTCAAGGCGGTGCATAGTTTCTGCGGAAGTTTCTGCTTCTCGGCGTATTTGTTGGGCTCTTGCAAGAAACGTTCGTCTTGAAAGTTCAAAGTTTCTTTTAGGCATTGCGTGTTTAAAAATTTGTGCGATAAAAAAAAATATATTTTTCAAAAGTAAATTTTTGAGCAAAAAAAATAAAAAACTATAAAAAATACTTGGGAATGAAAAATTGTTTATTTAAATTTGATAAAAGAAATTCACGTTTTATTAAAAAAAAAAACAATGATGTTATTTAATAAAAAAAATTTTTTTAAATATACATACATATATAGGAATTTAATAAATATTTGGATTTAATTGTAAGTTAAGCAAAAATATTTTTATACATAAAAAAAAAAAATTAAATATCTTAATAAAACAAAAAAATAACTAAAGGTATTAACTATATGCATAGGTTTGTTTTCATATTATTTAGTATATAATGTATAAAAAAATTAATATACAAAAAAAGAAATTTTACGTTTAATAGAAAAAAAAAATATTGTATTTCAGTACAAAAGAATTAATATAAATATATTTATATTAAACTTATACAAAAGTAATTTTTTAATTAAAAATATATGTTTTATTTAGAAAAAATTATAAAATATTGTTTTTTATATATTTTAATATAACAAACTATATATTTAAAAATATGTGTATTTAATTTGTATACGTATTAAATAATAAGAAGTAAAATTAGCAAAAAAAAAATAATTATTTTAAACTTAAAACAAAACATGAAAAACTTAATAAAATATTTTATTTAAATATAACAAAATTAATATAAATATGTACATTTGTATATAAGCGCTAGTATAAAATCGCCGTAGTTTAATTAACCGTAAAATTGGTATTAAGTATGTAAATTTCAAAATAATCCGACATCAACCTCCTTTGTTAAAAGCTAGCATACGAATGAAAAAAACTCCGTTTAGCGTTGTTGTTGTTGCAAGTGTGTAGTGTTGTTTTTGGTAACAGCAATGCTTTTTTTCTGTCGTGAATTTAATGCGCGATATTAACCTCCTTATATGAAAACTATCATATCAATGCAAGAAAAATGTGTTTAACATTTTTAAAAGCTATTAGGCGCATATAGTTAAATTTTCTACGCATGCAGACGTTATGCATTCTGCTTTTGAATTGGCAAATTTTTCAGCTATTTTGCGTTTGCAAGAAAGAGAATTTCGATATACATATAACCATCTCGCGCACATTATGAAACTGTCTGCGGGTGTGGTACTGCGACGTCGCGTTATCTGTATTTCTATTGGCTGATCTTTTTTGTTTTATGAATACAAACACTTTATAACAGTGGTATACTGTATTACTTTTTATTTTGCGTCGTTATTAAATAAAATATTTTGAAACGCATTTTGCATCCTTAAAAGTTGTGCAATTAACTTCCAACAACTTAATTTTAAAAAGGTAGGGTGCTACTTTTTAAAATTTGTATGTAAAACAAATTTAGGAACCGTTAAAATAAAATAATTCGAGTCATAAAAGGCGCAAGTATCTTGAAGTATTTCTTTTCATAGCTTAAAAATTTTAAAAATTGCTAAACACAGAACTACATTTATTGTTGTTTTTTTTTTAACTGAGTTTCTTTTTATTGTATATAAGCAAAATCATTTACATACAGCGTGTGTGTGTATGTTTGTAAATTGCTTTTTTGCTAGGTTTTTATCCCATTTTAAGCTTTATTTAGTAGTTCTTAGGCTATTGAACAAAAATTTGAGACTAAATGTATTACCCTCTGTTGAAAAAAATTATAATTTTGTATGGGAGGTACCTCTTCCCCTGCTTCGATCATAAAAATATTTGATTCAAATAGAAAATTAATTAATTTAATAACTTTCACGAAATTTTAAGCAGATAGCGATTATAGTTCTCGAGATATACCACCAAGTCCATTTAATTTGTATGGGAGGTACTACACCCACTTAAGGTAAAAAAATAAAATATAGCCTATGTCCGTTCAGGAAGCAAAAAAATAACATTGGTGAAAAAATTATCCAAATCGGTCAGGTAGTTCCGGAGAAAAATCAATACATACAAAAAAACTTTTCCTCTTTATTATTAGTATAGATAAGCAAAATCATTTACATACAGCGTGTGTGTGTATGTTTGTAAATTGCTTTTTTGCTAGGTTTTTATCCCATTTTAAGCTTTATTTAGTAGTTCTTAGGCTATTGAACAAAAATTTGAGACTAAATGTATTACCCTCTGTTGAAAAAAATTATAATTTTGTATGGGAGGTACCTCTTCCCCTGCTTCGATCATAAAAATATTTGATTCAAATAGAAAATTAATTAATTTAATAACTTTCACGAAATTTTAAGCAGATAGCGATTATAGTTCTCGAGATATACCACCAAGTCCATTTAATTTGTATGGGAGGTACTACACCCACTTAAGGTAAAAAAATAAAATATAGCCTATGTCCGTTCAGGAAGCAAAAAAATAACATTGGTGAAAAAATTATCCAAATCGGTCAGGTAGTTCCGGAGAAAAATCAATACATACAAAAAAACTTTTCCTCTTTATTATTAGTATAGATAAGCAAAATCATTTACATACAGCGTGTGTGTGTATGTTTGTAAATTGCTTTTTTGCTAGGTTTTTATCCCATTTTAAGCTTTATTTAGTAGTTCTTAGGCTATTGAACAAAAATTTGAGACTAAATGTATTACCCTCTGTTGAAAAAAATTATAATTTTGTATGGGAGGTACCTCTTCCCCTGCTTCGATCATAAAAATATTTGATTCAAATAGAAAATTAATTAATTTAATAACTTTCACGAAATTTTAAGCAGATAGCGATTATAGTTCTCGAGATATACCACCAAGTCCATTTAATTTGTATGGGAGGTACTACACCCACTTAAGGTAAAAAAATAAAATATAGCCTATGTCCGTTCAGGAAGCAAAAAAATAACATTGGTGAAAAAATTATCCAAATCGGTCAGGTAGTTCCGGAGAAAAATCAATACATACAAAAAAACTTTTCCTCTTTATTATTAGTATAGATAAGCAAAATCATTTACATACAGCGTGTGTGTGTATGTTTGTAAATTGCTTTTTTGCTAGGTTTTTATCCCATTTTAAGCTTTATTTAGTAGTTCTTAGGCTATTGAACAAAAATTTGAGACTAAATGTATTACCCTCTGTTGAAAAAAATTATAATTTTGTATGGGAGGTACCTCTTCCCCTGCTTCGATCATAAAAATATTTGATTCAAATAGAAAATTAATTAATTTAATAACTTTCACGAAATTTTAAGCAGATAGCGATTATAGTTCTCGAGATATACCACCAAGTCCATTTAATTTGTATGGGAGGTACTACACCCACTTAAGGTAAAAAAATAAAATATAGCCTATGTCCGTTCAGGAAGCAAAAAAATAACATTGGTGAAAAAATTATCCAAATCGGTCAGGTAGTTCCGGAGAAAAATCAATACATACAAAAAAACTTTTCCTCTTTATTATTAGTATAGATAAGCAAAATCATTTACATACAGCGTGTGTGTGTATGTTTGTAAATTGCTTTTTTGCTAGGTTTTTATCCCATTTTAAGCTTTATTTAGTAGTTCTTAGGCTATTGAACAAAAATTTGAGACTAAATGTATTACCCTCTGTTGAAAAAAATTATAATTTTGTATGGGAGGTACCTCTTCCCCTGCTTCGATCATAAAAATATTTGATTCAAATAGAAAATTAATTAATTTAATAACTTTCACGAAATTTTAAGCAGATAGCGATTATAGTTCTCGAGATATACCACCAAGTCCATTTAATTTGTATGGGAGGTACTACACCCACTTAAGGTAAAAAAATAAAATATAGCCTATGTCCGTTCAGGAAGCAAAAAAATAACATTGGTGAAAAAATTATCCAAATCGGTCAGGTAGTTCCGGAGAAAAATCAATACATACAAAAAAACTTTTCCTCTTTATTATTAGTATAGATAAGCAAAATCATTTACATACAGCGTGTGTGTGTATGTTTGTAAATTGCTTTTTTGCTAGGTTTTTATCCCATTTTAAGCTTTATTTAGTAGTTCTTAGGCTATTGAACAAAAATTTGAGACTAAATGTATTACCCTCTGTTGAAAAAAATTATAATTTTGTATGGGAGGTACCTCTTCCCCTGCTTCGATCATAAAAATATTTGATTCAAATAGAAAATTAATTAATTTAATAACTTTCACGAAATTTTAAGCAGATAGCGATTATAGTTCTCGAGATATACCACCAAGTCCATTTAATTTGTATGGGAGGTACTACACCCACTTAAGGTAAAAAAATAAAATATAGCCTATGTCCGTTCAGGAAGCAAAAAAATAACATTGGTGAAAAAATTATCCAAATCGGTCAGGTAGTTCCGGAGAAAAATCAATACATACAAAAAAACTTTTCCTCTTTATTATTAGTATAGATAAGCAAAATCATTTACATACAGCGTGTGTGTGTATGTTTGTAAATTGCTTTTTTGCTAGGTTTTTATCCCATTTTAAGCTTTATTTAGTAGTTCTTAGGCTATTGAACAAAAATTTGAGACTAAATGTATTACCCTCTGTTGAAAAAAATTATAATTTTGTATGGGAGGTACCTCTTCCCCTGCTTCGATCATAAAAATATTTGATTCAAATAGAAAATTAATTAATTTAATAACTTTCACGAAATTTTAAGCAGATAGCGATTATAGTTCTCGAGATATACCACCAAGTCCATTTAATTTGTATGGGAGGTACTACACCCACTTAAGGTAAAAAAATAAAATATAGCCTATGTCCGTTCAGGAAGCAAAAAAATAACATTGGTGAAAAAATTATCCAAATCGGTCAGGTAGTTCCGGAGAAAAATCAATACATACAAAAAAACTTTTCCTCTTTATTATTAGTATAGATAAGCAAAATCATTTACATACAGCGTGTGTGTGTATGTTTGTAAATTGCTTTTTTGCTAGGTTTTTATCCCATTTTAAGCTTTATTTAGTAGTTCTTAGGCTATTGAACAAAAATTTGAGACTAAATGTATTACCCTCTGTTGAAAAAAATTATAATTTTGTATGGGAGGTACCTCTTCCCCTGCTTCGATCATAAAAATATTTGATTCAAATAGAAAATTAATTAATTTAATAACTTTCACGAAATTTTAAGCAGATAGCGATTATAGTTCTCGAGATATACCACCAAGTCCATTTAATTTGTATGGGAGGTACTACACCCACTTAAGGTAAAAAAATAAAATATAGCCTATGTCCGTTCAGGAAGCAAAAAAATAACATTGGTGAAAAAATTATCCAAATCGGTCAGGTAGTTCCGGAGAAAAATCAATACATACAAAAAAACTTTTCCTCTTTATTATTAGTATAGATAAGCAAAATCATTTACATACAGCGTGTGTGTGTATGTTTGTAAATTGCTTTTTTGCTAGGTTTTTATCCCATTTTAAGCTTTATTTAGTAGTTCTTAGGCTATTGAACAAAAATTTGAGACTAAATGTATTACCCTCTGTTGAAAAAAATTATAATTTTGTATGGGAGGTACCTCTTCCCCTGCTTCGATCATAAAAATATTTGATTCAAATAGAAAATTAATTAATTTAATAACTTTCACGAAATTTTAAGCAGATAGCGATTATAGTTCTCGAGATATACCACCAAGTCCATTTAATTTGTATGGGAGGTACTACACCCACTTAAGGTAAAAAAATAAAATATAGCCTATGTCCGTTCAGGAAGCAAAAAAATAACATTGGTGAAAAAATTATCCAAATCGGTCAGGTAGTTCCGGAGAAAAATCAATACATACAAAAAAACTTTTCCTCTTTATTATTAGTATAGATATAGATAAGCAAAATCATTTACATACAGCGTGTGTGTGTATGTTTGTAAATTGCTTTTTTGCTAGGTTTTTATCCCATTTTAAGCTTTATTTAGTAGTTCTTAGGCTATTGAACAAAAATTTGAGACTAAATGTATTACCCTCTGTTGAAAAAAATTATAATTTTGTATGGGAGGTACCTCTTCCCCTGCTTCGATCATAAAAATATTTGATTCAAATAGAAAATTAATTAATTTAATAACTTTCACGAAATTTTAAGCAGATAGCGATTATAGTTCTCGAGATATACCACCAAGTCCATTTAATTTGTATGGGAGGTACTACACCCACTTAAGGTAAAAAAATAAAATATAGCCTATGTCCGTTCAGGAAGCAAAAAAATAACATTGGTGAAAAAATTATCCAAATCGGTCAGGTAGTTCCGGAGAAAAATCAATACATACAAAAAAACTTTTCCTCTTTATTATTAGTATAGATAAGCAAAATCATTTACATACAGCGTGTGTGTGTATGTTTGTAAATTGCTTTTTTGCTAGGTTTTTATCCCATTTTAAGCTTTATTTAGTAGTTCTTAGGCTATTGAACAAAAATTTGAGACTAAATGTATTACCCTCTGTTGAAAAAAATTATAATTTTGTATGGGAGGTACCTCTTCCCCTGCTTCGATCATAAAAATATTTGATTCAAATAGAAAATTAATTAATTTAATAACTTTCACGAAATTTTAAGCAGATAGCGATTATAGTTCTCGAGATATACCACCAAGTCCATTTAATTTGTATGGGAGGTACTACACCCACTTAAGGTAAAAAAATAAAATATAGCCTATGTCCGTTCAGGAAGCAAAAAAATAACATTGGTGAAAAAATTATCCAAATCGGTCAGGTAGTTCCGGAGAAAAATCAATACATACAAAAAAACTTTTCCTCTTTATTATTAGTATAGATATAGATAAGCAAAATCATTTACATACAGCGTGTGTGTGTATGTTTGTAAATTGCTTTTTTGCTAGGTTTTTATCCCATTTTAAGCTTTATTTAGTAGTTCTTAGGCTATTGAACAAAAATTTGAGACTAAATGTATTACCCTCTGTTGAAAAAAATTATAATTTTGTATGGGAGGTACCTCTTCCCCTGCTTCGATCATAAAAATATTTGATTCAAATAGAAAATTAATTAATTTAATAACTTTCACGAAATTTTAAGCAGATAGCGATTATAGTTCTCGAGATATACCACCAAGTCCATTTAATTTGTATGGGAGGTACTACACCCACTTAAGGTAAAAAAATAAAATATAGCCTATGTCCGTTCAGGAAGCAAAAAAATAACATTGGTGAAAAAATTATCCAAATCGGTCAGGTAGTTCCGGAGAAAAATCAATACATACAAAAAAACTTTTCCTCTTTATTATTAGTATAGATAAGCAAAATCATTTACATACAGCGTGTGTGTGTATGTTTGTAAATTGCTTTTTTGCTAGGTTTTTATCCCATTTTAAGCTTTATTTAGTAGTTCTTAGGCTATTGAACAAAAATTTGAGACTAAATGTATTACCCTCTGTTGAAAAAAATTATAATTTTGTATGGGAGGTACCTCTTCCCCTGCTTCGATCATAAAAATATTTGATTCAAATAGAAAATTAATTAATTTAATAACTTTCACGAAATTTTAAGCAGATAGCGATTATAGTTCTCGAGATATACCACCAAGTCCATTTAATTTGTATGGGAGGTACTACACCCACTTAAGGTAAAAAAATAAAATATAGCCTATGTCCGTTCAGGAAGCAAAAAAATAACATTGGTGAAAAAATTATCCAAATCGGTCAGGTAGTTCCGGAGAAAAATCAATACATACAAAAAAACTTTTCCTCTTTATTATTAGTATAGATAAGCAAAATCATTTACATACAGCGTGTGTGTGTATGTTTGTAAATTGCTTTTTTGCTAGGTTTTTATCCCATTTTAAGCTTTATTTAGTAGTTCTTAGGCTATTGAACAAAAATTTGAGACTAAATGTATTACCCTCTGTTGAAAAAAATTATAATTTTGTATGGGAGGTACCTCTTCCCCTGCTTCGATCATAAAAATATTTGATTCAAATAGAAAATTAATTAATTTAATAACTTTCACGAAATTTTAAGCAGATAGCGATTATAGTTCTCGAGATATACCACCAAGTCCATTTAATTTGTATGGGAGGTACTACACCCACTTAAGGTAAAAAAATAAAATATAGCCTATGTCCGTTCAGGAAGCAAAAAAATAACATTGGTGAAAAAATTATCCAAATCGGTCAGGTAGTTCCGGAGAAAAATCAATACATACAAAAAAACTTTTCCTCTTTATTATTAGTATAGATAAGCAAAATCATTTACATACAGCGTGTGTGTGTATGTTTGTAAATTGCTTTTTTGCTAGGTTTTTATCCCATTTTAAGCTTTATTTAGTAGTTCTTAGGCTATTGAACAAAAATTTGAGACTAAATGTATTACCCTCTGTTGAAAAAAATTATAATTTTGTATGGGAGGTACCTCTTCCCCTGC
Source organism: Melanophora roralis (assembly GCA_963583895.1). Lineage (NCBI taxonomy): Eukaryota > Metazoa > Arthropoda > Insecta > Diptera > Rhinophoridae > Melanophora > Melanophora roralis. Next base: position 78,032,314 of record OY757188.1, read on the forward strand.
TTCGATCATAAAAATATTTGATTCAAATAGAAAATTAATTAATTTAATAACTTTCACGAAATTTTAAGCAGATAGCGATTATAGTTCTCGAGATATACCACCAAGTCCATTTAATTTGTATGGGAGGTACTACACCCACTTAAGGTAAAAAAATAAAATATAGCCTATGTCCGTTCAGGAAGCAAAAAAATAACATTGGTGAAAAAATTATCCAAATCGGTCAGGTAGTTCCGGAGAAAAATCAATACATACAAAAAAACTTTTCCTCTTTATTATTAGTATAGATAAGCAAAATCATTTACATACAGCGTGTGTGTGTATGTTTGTAAATTGCTTTTTTGCTAGGTTTTTATCCCATTTTAAGCTTTATTTAGTAGTTCTTAGGCTATTGAACAAAAATTTGAGACTAAATGTATTACCCTCTGTTGAAAAAAATTATAATTTTGTATGGGAGGTACCTCTTCCCCTGCTTCGATCATAAAAATATTTGATTCAAATAGAAAATTAATTAATTTAATAACTTTCACGAAATTTTAAGCAGATAGCGATTATAGTTCTCGAGATATACCACCAAGTCCATTTAATTTGTATGGGAGGTACTACACCCACTTAAGGTAAAAAAATAAAATATAGCCTATGTCCGTTCAGGAAGCAAAAAAATAACATTGGTGAAAAAATTATCCAAATCGGTCAGGTAGTTCCGGAGAAAAATCAATACATACAAAAAAACTTTTCCTCTTTATTATTAGTATAGATAAGCAAAATCATTTACATACAGCGTGTGTGTGTATGTTTGTAAATTGCTTTTTTGCTAGGTTTTTATCCCATTTTAAGCTTTATTTAGTAGTTCTTAGGCTATTGAACAAAAATTTGAGACTAAATGTATTACCCTCTGTTGAAAAAAATTATAATTTTGTATGGGAGGTACCTCTTCCCCTGCTTCGATCATAAAAATATTTGATTCAAATAGAAAATTAATTAATTTAATAACTTTCACGAAATTTTAAGCAGATAGCGATTATAGTTCTCGAGATATACCACCAAGTCCATTTAATTTGTATGGGAGGTACTACACCCACTTAAGGTAAAAAAATAAAATATAGCCTATGTCCGTTCAGGAAGCAAAAAAATAACATTGGTGAAAAAATTATCCAAATCGGTCAGGTAGTTCCGGAGAAAAATCAATACATACAAAAAAACTTTTCCTCTTTATTATTAGTATAGATAAGCAAAATCATTTACATACAGCGTGTGTGTGTATGTTTGTAAATTGCTTTTTTGCTAGGTTTTTATCCCATTTTAAGCTTTATTTAGTAGTTCTTAGGCTATTGAACAAAAATTTGAGACTAAATGTATTACCCTCTGTTGAAAAAAATTATAATTTTGTATGGGAGGTACCTCTTCCCCTGCTTCGATCATAAAAATATTTGATTCAAATAGAAAATTAATTAATTTAATAACTTTCACGAAATTTTAAGCAGATAGCGATTATAGTTCTCGAGATATACCACCAAGTCCATTTAATTTGTATGGGAGGTACTACACCCACTTAAGGTAAAAAAATAAAATATAGCCTATGTCCGTTCAGGAAGCAAAAAAATAACATTGGTGAAAAAATTATCCAAATCGGTCAGGTAGTTCCGGAGAAAAATCAATACATACAAAAAAACTTTTCCTCTTTATTATTAGTATAGATAAGCAAAATCATTTACATACAGCGTGTGTGTGTATGTTTGTAAATTGCTTTTTTGCTAGGTTTTTATCCCATTTTAAGCTTTATTTAGTAGTTCTTAGGCTATTGAACAAAAATTTGAGACTAAATGTATTACCCTCTGTTGAAAAAAATTATAATTTTGTATGGGAGGTACCTCTTCCCCTGCTTCGATCATAAAAATATTTGATTCAAATAGAAAATTAATTAATTTAATAACTTTCACGAAATTTTAAGCAGATAGCGATTATAGTTCTCGAGATATACCACCAAGTCCATTTAATTTGTATGGGAGGTACTACACCCACTTAAGGTAAAAAAATAAAATATAGCCTATGTCCGTTCAGGAAGCAAAAAAATAACATTGGTGAAAAAATTATCCAAATCGGTCAGGTAGTTCCGGAGAAAAATCAATACATACAAAAAAACTTTTCCTCTTTATTATTAGTATAGATAAGCAAAATCATTTACATACAGCGTGTGTGTGTATGTTTGTAAATTGCTTTTTTGCTAGGTTTTTATCCCATTTTAAGCTTTATTTAGTAGTTCTTAGGCTATTGAACAAAAATTTGAGACTAAATGTATTACCCTCTGTTGAAAAAAATTATAATTTTGTATGGGAGGTACCTCTTCCCCTGCTTCGATCATAAAAATATTTGATTCAAATAGAAAATTAATTAATTTAATAACTTTCACGAAATTTTAAGCAGATAGCGATTATAGTTCTCGAGATATACCACCAAGTCCATTTAATTTGTATGGGAGGTACTACACCCACTTAAGGTAAAAAAATAAAATATAGCCTATGTCCGTTCAGGAAGCAAAAAAATAACATTGGTGAAAAAATTATCCAAATCGGTCAGGTAGTTCCGGAGAAAAATCAATACATACAAAAAAACTTTTCCTCTTTATTATTAGTATAGATAAGCAAAATCATTTACATACAGCGTGTGTGTGTATGTTTGTAAATTGCTTTTTTGCTAGGTTTTTATCCCATTTTAAGCTTTATTTAGTAGTTCTTAGGCTATTGAACAAAAATTTGAGACTAAATGTATTACCCTCTGTTGAAAAAAATTATAATTTTGTATGGGAGGTACCTCTTCCCCTGCTTCGATCATAAAAATATTTGATTCAAATAGAAAATTAATTAATTTAATAACTTTCACGAAATTTTAAGCAGATAGCGATTATAGTTCTCGAGATATACCACCAAGTCCATTTAATTTGTATGGGAGGTACTACACCCACTTAAGGTAAAAAAATAAAATATAGCCTATGTCCGTTCAGGAAGCAAAAAAATAACATTGGTGAAAAAATTATCCAAATCGGTCAGGTAGTTCCGGAGAAAAATCAATACATACAAAAAAACTTTTCCTCTTTATTATTAGTATAGATAAGCAAAATCATTTACATACAGCGTGTGTGTGTATGTTTGTAAATTGCTTTTTTGCTAGGTTTTTATCCCATTTTAAGCTTTATTTAGTAGTTCTTAGGCTATTGAACAAAAATTTGAGACTAAATGTATTACCCTCTGTTGAAAAAAATTATAATTTTGTATGGGAGGTACCTCTTCCCCTGCTTCGATCATAAAAATATTTGATTCAAATAGAAAATTAATTAATTTAATAACTTTCACGAAATTTTAAGCAGATAGCGATTATAGTTCTCGAGATATACCACCAAGTCCATTTAATTTGTATGGGAGGTACTACACCCACTTAAGGTAAAAAAATAAAATATAGCCTATGTCCGTTCAGGAAGCAAAAAAATAACATTGGTGAAAAAATTATCCAAATCGGTCAGGTAGTTCCGGAGAAAAATCAATACATACAAAAAAACTTTTCCTCTTTATTATTAGTATAGATAAGCAAAATCATTTACATACAGCGTGTGTGTGTATGTTTGTAAATTGCTTTTTTGCTAGGTTTTTATCCCATTTTAAGCTTTATTTAGTAGTTCTTAGGCTATTGAACAAAAATTTGAGACTAAATGTATTACCCTCTGTTGAAAAAAATTATAATTTTGTATGGGAGGTACCTCTTCCCCTGCTTCGATCATAAAAATATTTGATTCAAATAGAAAATTAATTAATTTAATAACTTTCACGAAATTTTAAGCAGATAGCGATTATAGTTCTCGAGATATACCACCAAGTCCATTTAATTTGTATGGGAGGTACTACACCCACTTAAGGTAAAAAAATAAAATATAGCCTATGTCCGTTCAGGAAGCAAAAAAATAACATTGGTGAAAAAATTATCCAAATCGGTCAGGTAGTTCCGGAGAAAAATCAATACATACAAAAAAACTTTTCCTCTTTATTATTAGTATAGATAAGCAAAATCATTTACATACAGCGTGTGTGTGTATGTTTGTAAATTGCTTTTTTGCTAGGTTTTTATCCCATTTTAAGCTTTATTTAGTAGTTCTTAGGCTATTGAACAAAAATTTGAGACTAAATGTATTACCCTCTGTTGAAAAAAATTATAATTTTGTATGGGAGGTACCTCTTCCCCTGCTTCGATCATAAAAATATTTGATTCAAATAGAAAATTAATTAATTTAATAACTTTCACGAAATTTTAAGCAGATAGCGATTATAGTTCTCGAGATATACCACCAAGTCCATTTAATTTGTATGGGAGGTACTACACCCACTTAAGGTAAAAAAATAAAATATAGCCTATGTCCGTTCAGGAAGCAAAAAAATAACATTGGTGAAAAAATTATCCAAATCGGTCAGGTAGTTCCGGAGAAAAATCAATACATACAAAAAAACTTTTCCTCTTTATTATTAGTATAGATAAGCAAAATCATTTACATACAGCGTGTGTGTGTATGTTTGTAAATTGCTTTTTTGCTAGGTTTTTATCCCATTTTAAGCTTTATTTAGTAGTTCTTAGGCTATTGAACAAAAATTTGAGACTAAATGTATTACCCTCTGTTGAAAAAAATTATAATTTTGTATGGGAGGTACCTCTTCCCCTGCTTCGATCATAAAAATATTTGATTCAAATAGAAAATTAATTAATTTAATAACTTTCACGAAATTTTAAGCAGATAGCGATTATAGTTCTCGAGATATACCACCAAGTCCATTTAATTTGTATGGGAGGTACTACACCCACTTAAGGTAAAAAAATAAAATATAGCCTATGTCCGTTCAGGAAGCAAAAAAATAACATTGGTGAAAAAATTATCCAAATCGGTCAGGTAGTTCCGGAGAAAAATCAATACATACAAAAAAACTTTTCCTCTTTATTATTAGTATAGATAAGCAAAATCATTTACATACAGCGTGTGTGTGTATGTTTGTAAATTGCTTTTTTGCTAGGTTTTTATCCCATTTTAAGCTTTATTTAGTAGTTCTTAGGCTATTGAACAAAAATTTGAGACTAAATGTATTACCCTCTGTTGAAAAAAATTATAATTTTGTATGGGAGGTACCTCTTCCCCTGCTTCGATCATAAAAATATTTGATTCAAATAGAAAATTAATTAATTTAATAACTTTCACGAAATTTTAAGCAGATAGCGATTATAGTTCTCGAGATATACCACCAAGTCCATTTAATTTGTATGGGAGGTACTACACCCACTTAAGGTAAAAAAATAAAATATAGCCTATGTCCGTTCAGGAAGCAAAAAAATAACATTGGTGAAAAAATTATCCAAATCGGTCAGGTAGTTCCGGAGAAAAATCAATACATACAAAAAAACTTTTCCTCTTTATTATTAGTATAGATAAGCAAAATCATTTACATACAGCGTGTGTGTGTATGTTTGTAAATTGCTTTTTTGCTAGGTTTTTATCCCATTTTAAGCTTTATTTAGTAGTTCTTAGGCTATTGAACAAAAATTTGAGACTAAATGTATTACCCTCTGTTGAAAAAAATTATAATTTTGTATGGGAGGTACCTCTTCCCCTGCTTCGATCATAAAAATATTTGATTCAAATAGAAAATTAATTAATTTAATAACTTTCACGAAATTTTAAGCAGATAGCGATTATAGTTCTCGAGATATACCACCAAGTCCATTTAATTTGTATGGGAGGTACTACACCCACTTAAGGTAAAAAAATAAAATATAGCCTATGTCCGTTCAGGAAGCAAAAAAATAACATTGGTGAAAAAATTATCCAAATCGGTCAGGTAGTTCCGGAGAAAAATCAATACATACAAAAAAACTTTTCCTCTTTATTATTAGTATAGATATAGATAAGCAAAATCATTTACATACAGCGTGTGTGTGTATGTTTGTAAATTGCTTTTTTGCTAGGTTTTTATCCCATTTTAAGCTTTATTTAGTAGTTCTTAGGCTATTGAACAAAAATTTGAGACTAAATGTATTACCCTCTGTTGAAAAAAATTATAATTTTGTATGGGAGGTACCTCTTCCCCTGCTTCGATCATAAAAATATTTGATTCAAATAGAAAATTAATTAATTTAATAACTTTCACGAAATTTTAAGCAGATAGCGATTATAGTTCTCGAGATATACCACCAAGTCCATTTAATTTGTATGGGAGGTACTACACCCACTTAAGGTAAAAAAATAAAATATAGCCTATGTCCGTTCAGGAAGCAAAAAAATAACATTGGTGAAAAAATTATCCAAATCGGTCAGGTAGTTCCGGAGAAAAATCAATACATACAAAAAAACTTTTCCTCTTTATTATTAGTATAGATAAGCAAAATCATTTACATACAGCGTGTGTGTGTATGTTTGTAAATTGCTTTTTTGCTAGGTTTTTATCCCATTTTAAGCTTTATTTAGTAGTTCTTAGGCTATTGAACAAAAATTTGAGACTAAATGTATTACCCTCTGTTGAAAAAAATTATAATTTTGTATGGGAGGTACCTCTTCCCCTGCTTCGATCATAAAAATATTTGATTCAAATAGAAAATTAATTAATTTAATAACTTTCACGAAATTTTAAGCAGATAGCGATTATAGTTCTCGAGATATACCACCAAGTCCATTTAATTTGTATGGGAGGTACTACACCCACTTAAGGTAAAAAAATAAAATATAGCCTATGTCCGTTCAGGAAGCAAAAAAATAACATTGGTGAAAAAATTATCCAAATCGGTCAGGTAGTTCCGGAGAAAAATCAATACATACAAAAAAACTTTTCCTCTTTATTATTAGTATAGATATAGATAAGCAAAATCATTTACATACAGCGTGTGTGTGTATGTTTGTAAATTGCTTTTTTGCTAGGTTTTTATCCCATTTTAAGCTTTATTTAGTAGTTCTTAGGCTATTGAACAAAAATTTGAGACTAAATGTATTACCCTCTGTTGAAAAAAATTATAATTTTGTATGGGAGGTACCTCTTCCCCTGCTTCGATCATAAAAATATTTGATTCAAATAGAAAATTAATTAATTTAATAACTTTCACGAAATTTTAAGCAGATAGCGATTATAGTTCTCGAGATATACCACCAAGTCCATTTAATTTGTATGGGAGGTACTACACCCACTTAAGGTAAAAAAATAAAATATAGCCTATGTCCGTTCAGGAAGCAAAAAAATAACATTGGTGAAAAAATTATCCAAATCGGTCAGGTAGTTCCGGAGAAAAATCAATACATACAAAAAAACTTTTCCTCTTTATTATTAGTATAGATAAGCAAAATCATTTACATACAGCGTGTGTGTGTATGTTTGTAAATTGCTTTTTTGCTAGGTTTTTATCCCATTTTAAGCTTTATTTAGTAGTTCTTAGGCTATTGAACAAAAATTTGAGACTAAATGTATTACCCTCTGTTGAAAAAAATTATAATTTTGTATGGGAGGTACCTCTTCCCCTGCTTCGATCATAAAAATATTTGATTCAAATAGAAAATTAATTAATTTAATAACTTTCACGAAATTTTAAGCAGATAGCGATTATAGTTCTCGAGATATACCACCAAGTCCATTTAATTTGTATGGGAGGTACTACACCCACTTAAGGTAAAAAAATAAAATATAGCCTATGTCCGTTCAGGAAGCAAAAAAATAACATTGGTGAAAAAATTATCCAAATCGGTCAGGTAGTTCCGGAGAAAAATCAATACATACAAAAAAACTTTTCCTCTTTATTATTAGTATAGATAAGCAAAATCATTTACATACAGCGTGTGTGTGTATGTTTGTAAATTGCTTTTTTGCTAGGTTTTTATCCCATTTTAAGCTTTATTTAGTAGTTCTTAGGCTATTGAACAAAAATTTGAGACTAAATGTATTACCCTCTGTTGAAAAAAATTATAATTTTGTATGGGAGGTACCTCTTCCCCTGCTTCGATCATAAAAATATTTGATTCAAATAGAAAATTAATTAATTTAATAACTTTCACGAAATTTTAAGCAGATAGCGATTATAGTTCTCGAGATATACCACCAAGTCCATTTAATTTGTATGGGAGGTACTACACCCACTTAAGGTAAAAAAATAAAATATAGCCTATGTCCGTTCAGGAAGCAAAAAAATAACATTGGTGAAAAAATTATCCAAATCGGTCAGGTAGTTCCGGAGAAAAATCAATACATACAAAAAAACTTTTCCTCTTTATTATTAGTATAGATAAGCAAAATCATTTACATACAGCGTGTGTGTGTATGTTTGTAAATTGCTTTTTTGCTAGGTTTTTATCCCATTTTAAGCTTTATTTAGTAGTTCTTAGGCTATTGAACAAAAATTTGAGACTAAATGTATTACCCTCTGTTGAAAAAAATTATAATTTTGTATGGGAGGTACCTCTTCCCCTGCTTCGATCATAAAAATATTTGATTCAAATAGAAAATTAATTAATTTAATAACTTTCACGAAATTTTAAGCAGATAGCGATTATAGTTCTCGAGATATACCACCAAGTCCATTTAATTTGTATGGGAGGTACTACACCCACTTAAGGTAAAAAAATAAAATATAGCCTATGTCCGTTCAGGAAGCAAAAAAATAACATTGGTGAAAAAATTATCCAAATCGGTCAGGTAGTTCCGGAGAAAAATCAATACATACAAAAAAACTTTTCCTCTTTATTATTAGTATAGATAAGCAAAATCATTTACATACAGCGTGTGTGTGTATGTTTGTAAATTGCTTTTTTGCTAGGTTTTTATCCCATTTTAAGCTTTATTTAGTAGTTCTTAGGCTATTGAACAAAAATTTGAGACTAAATGTATTACCCTCTGTTGAAAAAAATTATAATTTTGTATGGGAGGTACCTCTTCCCCTGCTTCGATCATAAAAATATTTGATTCAAATAGAAAATTAATTAATTTAATAACTTTCACGAAATTTTAAGCAGATAGCGATTATAGTTCTCGAGATATACCACCAAGTCCATTTAATTTGTATGGGAGGTACTACACCCACTTAAGGTAAAAAAATAAAATATAGCCTATGTCCGTTCAGGAAGCAAAAAAATAACATTGGTGAAAAAATTATCCAAATCGGTCAGGTAGTTCCGGAGAAAAATCAATACATACAAAAAAACTTTTCCTCTTTATTATTAGTATAGATAAGCAAAATCATTTACATACAGCGTGTGTGTGTATGTTTGTAAATTGCTTTTTTGCTAGGTTTTTATCCCATTTTAAGCTTTATTTAGTAGTTCTTAGGCTATTGAACAAAAATTTGAGACTAAATGTATTACCCTCTGTTGAAAAAAATTATAATTTTGTATGGGAGGTACCTCTTCCCCTGCTTCGATCATAAAAATATTTGATTCAAATAGAAAATTAATTAATTTAATAACTTTCACGAAATTTTAAGCAGATAGCGATTATAGTTCTCGAGATATACCACCAAGTCCATTTAATTTGTATGGGAGGTACTACACCCACTTAAGGTAAAAAAATAAAATATAGCCTATGTCCGTTCAGGAAGCAAAAAAATAACATTGGTGAAAAAATTATCCAAATCGGTCAGGTAGTTCCGGAGAAAAATCAATACATACAAAAAAACTTTTCCTCTTTATTATTAGTATAGATAAGCAAAATCATTTACATACAGCGTGTGTGTGTATGTTTGTAAATTGCTTTTTTGCTAGGTTTTTATCCCATTTTAAGCTTTATTTAGTAGTTCTTAGGCTATTGAACAAAAATTTGAGACTAAATGTATTACCCTCTGTTGAAAAAAATTATAATTTTGTATGGGAGGTACCTCTTCCCCTGCTTCGATCATAAAAATATTTGATTCAAATAGAAAATTAATTAATTTAATAACTTTCACGAAATTTTAAGCAGATAGCGATTATAGTTCTCGAGATATACCACCAAGTCCATTTAATTTGTATGGGAGGTACTACACCCACTTAAGGTAAAAAAATAAAATATAGCCTATGTCCGTTCAGGAAGCAAAAAAATAACATTGGTGAAAAAATTATCCAAATCGGTCAGGTAGTTCCGGAGAAAAATCAATACATACAAAAAAACTTTTCCTCTTTATTATTAGTATAGATAAGCAAAATCATTTACATACAGCGTGTGTGTGTATGTTTGTAAATTGCTTTTTTGCTAGGTTTTTATCCCATTTTAAGCTTTATTTAGTAGTTCTTAGGCTATTGAACAAAAATTTGAGACTAAATGTATTACCCTCTGTTGAAAAAAATTATAATTTTGTATGGGAGGTACCTCTTCCCCTGCTTCGATCATAAAAATATTTGATTCAAATAGAAAATTAATTAATTTAATAACTTTCACGAAATTTTAAGCAGATAGCGATTATAGTTCTCGAGATATACCACCAAGTCCATTTAATTTGTATGGGAGGTACTACACCCACTTAAGGTAAAAAAATAAAATATAGCCTATGTCCGTTCAGGAAGCAAAAAAATAACATTGGTGAAAAAATTATCCAAATCGGTCAGGTAGTTCCGGAGAAAAATCAATACATACAAAAAAACTTTTCCTCTTTATTATTAGTATAGATAAGCAAAATCATTTACATACAGCGTGTGTGTGTATGTTTGTAAATTGCTTTTTTGCTAGGTTTTTATCCCATTTTAAGCTTTATTTAGTAGTTCTTAGGCTATTGAACAAAAATTTGAGACTAAATGTATTACCCTCTGTTGAAAAAAATTATAATTTTGTATGGGAGGTACCTCTTCCCCTGCTTCGATCATAAAAATATTTGATTCAAATAGAAAATTAATTAATTTAATAACTTTCACGAAATTTTAAGCAGATAGCGATTATAGTTCTCGAGATATACCACCAAGTCCATTTAATTTGTATGGGAGGTACTACACCCACTTAAGGTAAAAAAATAAAATATAGCCTATGTCCGTTCAGGAAGCAAAAAAATAACATTGGTGAAAAAATTATCCAAATCGGTCAGGTAGTTCCGGAGAAAAATCAATACATACAAAAAAACTTTTCCTCTTTATTATTAGTATAGACTAGCAAACCCGGTGCGCTCCGCTACACCCCATTAGATAAATTGATGGTAAAGGAAGGGATATCAAAAAATAAAAAATTTCTTTTAAAATTTTTGTACATACGTTTTTTTTTTAATTTTCCAAAAATTTTGTATGTTGTTTTAATTTTTTTTATTTTCAATATTTTTTAAATTAATAGAGTTTTACTTTAAAATGTTTGTACTGTTGTTGAACTGATTTTTTATTTGTTGACTTTATTTAAACATTTTTCTTACTTTAATTTCCAATCCTTTTAAATTTTGGATAGATCAGCAAAATTTAAAGGATTGGCCAGTTCGTGCTATAATTTAATCTTTATGTTTCAATCGGCAAATTACGTTATGTTGAAGTTTCATAATTTATCCTAAAACAGCAACTAAAAGATTAAATATTTCTTACATTTTTTGTTGCTTGTTAAGATTTAAGGAAGCATCGTGATTTCATTACACAAAGGCGTTTTTTCTCTTGGCCAGTCTCGAAAACATTTTTCAGTGTTTAATTAAAAATTTTAGTGGCTTAGTGCTTCCTTGTATACAATGTTTAATGTTGTGTTATTCTTCGGCAACAAAATGAACTGGTTTTCTCGATTTCCAACTCGTGATAAGCCGACATATAATTGGCCATGTGAAAAACATGCTTTACGAAGATCAATTCCAACCAAAGAAAAGGTTTGTCCTTGAGACTTGTTAATGGTCATCGCAAAGGATATTTTTACTGGAAACTGTAAGCGTTTAAATGAAATAGGCAAGTCGGTAGGAATCATAGGAATTCTCGGAATATTTGCAAGCTGGCCTGTTGCAGGACCTGTCAGTATAGTCGCTACAATTAAATTGTCTTTTAACTCAGTTATTAGGAGTCTTGTTCCATTGCACATATTTGGAGGGCATAAATTTCTTAACAGCATGATAGGTGTACCAACTTTAAGAGAAAGCTCGTGAGATGGCAAGCCAGGAGGATTTAGCGAATTTAGAAATTCTTGCGGATAATGGACTGCATCCTCGATATTGGTGACAGTATCAATCGATTTGTAGGTTTTAGTTTGCCCGGGGACTTTTTTTATGATAAGATGGTTTATTTCATTTACAGACTCATTTGTAGGCGATATTATTGCTCTTGAGCACAGCCAATTAAAATCTCTTTCCAACAAATTTTCCAGGCTAGGATAAACTGCATCTATTAGATGCTGTAGACTATATAGTATATGTCCAAGTGCCTCATTTAAAATGATTTCATTGCGTCTAGTGCTCAGATTTGAAGACGGAAAAGTCCCTTCCCCAAGTTTAAGAAGCTGTTGTGGAAAGTCATTTTGAAGTTCCCCATAACGGTAGGCTCTCATGTTTGTTCGCAATTTCAACTTATGAATAGAACTCCATAGAGGAGATGATTTGAGGCATGCTTTGATAATATCTGCTCTTGTGCCTTTTGCAACAACGGGAAGTGTCTGGCGAAAATCGCCTGAAAATACAAATGTAATCCCCCCCATTATTGCACTGGAATTCCTTATGTCTTTCAAAGTGCGGTTAACAGCTTCAACATGGGCTCTATTGCTCATGGTACATTCGTCCCATACTATTAAAGAGGCATCCTGCAACAATTTGCCTAGAGGTCCGTTTTTGCGTATTGAACAAACAGATTGTTGCTCCAGGGACACTGTCAATGGGAGCTTGAATGTGGAATGAGCGGTTTTTCCACCGCTCAGCAGAGTAGCAGCGATTCCCGAAGACGCGACTGGCAGGGCCACTTTTTCTGATTGCCTTAACTTAGCCAACAACAAATTAATGAGAAATGTCTTTCCTGTGCCTCCTGGTGCGTCTAGAAAAAATATTTTGCCTCTATTGTTATCTATACTATCAAGTATTTCATCAAACGCCTGTTGTTGATCCGAGACCAATTTTGGCAGATTTTCATTAATAAACTCTGTTAGCTCATTTACGTTAAACTGTTGCTCCATCATCGTACCGATGCATGAACGTGTCGGAGAAGGTAATCCAAAATCACTTAAAGGTTTATCATTTAACTCCAAGAGCTTGTTTTCTAGTTGTACTAAACATTCGTTGTACATATAATCATTGAAAGGTAGTGTAAAATCCTGGTTTTGTTGGCGTATTTTGTGTCTAATATCTTCGCAAAAATTTTGTTTGAAGATTTCCCATAATTTAAGTGGTTCAGATGGCTGACAAAATAAAAGAATAACCACAAATAGTTCTCTCAGGCTTGATGAACATTGCGAAATCGAAGCTTCTCTCAAAGTACTCTCCCAACAATCATCAGTTTCGAGTAAACCTCTCTCCCGGCAAGCTGCTTGATAGGTTTCTTTGACAACATTATTTACAGTTCTTAAGTCCTGAAATGAGGTTGGGCCACGTACATGATGTAGTAAAATTCTAAGATAAAAACACTCAGACTGAGACGGATGAACTCCATAAATTCTACCTAATGCGGAATCTTTCTTTATGCCTGGGTGCCCATCAACATTTTGTCCTCGCTTTCTTCTTGAAAATTTGTTATTAGCCCATGTATAATACTGTGGAACTTCATTGTACAGCAGTGTTTTTGCAAAGACATCAGAGCTGCAAAGCTCGAAAAAAGCTATGAGTGTGGTTTTGCGAGGGTTCTGTACAACTTGTTGTGCTGTTACTTCCGTAAAATACACCCTTTGACAATTTTCTAAATGCACTGCCAAATGAACAACCGTGGGATATCGGTCGTGTATCGGAAATTCAAAAATTCTCCAGACAGATTCTGATGTACTTATATACCGGCCATTTAGATAGTTTTCTACTTCGTCATTTGGGTTTTTTACACTGAAGGTAGCTTGGTCTGATCCTTTATTTATATACTTGCATATATATTTGATAGCTTGAACTGAGTGGCAGTACTCTACGTTAATGTGGGCATTAAAATATCGACAAAGTATAGGGGAATATGGAACAATCCACCTGTTGTCTACAGTAAACGTTTTTCCTCTAATGTGCAAATCGGCACTGCGCCCTCCATTTTCAGTATCACGACGACGATATACAGGATATCCATCCTCTCCAGTCTGAGTTTCGTTTACAAAACGCCGAGGGTATTTTTTTGAACAAATACCATTTTTCATACATGGGGACGTTAAATTTTGGCCTCCGCAGGGTCCATGCACCATATTTTTAGTCACGATATCAAATAAAATTGGATCGTCATCTTTGTCTGGTAATTCAGCAACTATTATCCTGTCAATTTCATCAGGTTGAATTTTAGTTTCTAACCAAAACAGCATATGGCAGTGTGGTAGTCCACGTTTTTGCCACTCAACACTGAGCATATGACATTTTACTTCACCGAATATATAGTCTTTTGTAAATAACTTAATCATTTTTTTCATTTTTAAATGGAACACTCTTGAGATAATGTCATGACGATCATACGGCCTCTGACCAGGAAAGAGCTCTTTTTTAATCTCTGGCCATTCTGGGTTGCACGTAAAGGTCACAAATAAATCGGGTCTACCATACTTTCTGACATATGTCATAGCATCCAGAGTTTTTTCATGCAAATACCGAGGGGATCCCGTGAAAGTTGAAGGCAATATTACGCACTGCCCAAAATTTTGTGGGTTTGCATCACCATCGTGATTTAAAGCATCTCTTAGATGAATGTATTCGTCAGCTCTTAATTTTTGTTGATTTTGGCGTATGTAAATAAGTCTCTCCGATATAATTTTTGCCATCATGTCAACACAAAATTGACTGAACAAATCTCTATAGTAAAAAAGGGCATTAAAACATTCAGTTCGGATCATTAGCCTGTACGAATAAAACTGCATGCATGAAACTGTTTTATTTCTTACCGAATTTTCTTGAGGAATGGTCAAATAGTAACCATCTTCCCCTTTAACAAAGATCAGAGGGTACTGCAAGGGATCATAAGAACGGTGCAATTCAGGAACTCTTTGTAATTGACCATCTTTACTCTGAATAACGATATCCCTCGGTCCCTTGTCTTCGTCGACTAATAAAACTGCAACTTCATTTACCACAGGTAAATTGTATCTTCCTTGATGTTGCTGTTGTGGATTGCGGTCGGCATGAATTATTAATTTCAGGTTATCTACTGAAGAATTATGCTCTAAGTTGTATTTAAGACTACGAACATACGAATTATGGCTATTTAATACAGACTGTAACTCTCTTATTAAATCTTCTTTTAACTGAGGTGCAATGCTAGATCGTAATGAAAATTGATCGGCATCAGATAAAAAAAAAATCTGT
This sequence comes from Melanophora roralis, assembly GCA_963583895.1. Lineage (NCBI taxonomy): Eukaryota > Metazoa > Arthropoda > Insecta > Diptera > Rhinophoridae > Melanophora > Melanophora roralis. The sequence goes on from OY757188.1 coordinate 78,047,689, forward strand.
AGAAATTGAGGAGATTGGCCGGGCTGTGGAAGTAGATTGCCAATTAAATGGTACACCTGCCCTTCAACCTTAAAAGTGGGCATAAAGTTTCCTTCACTGATTTCTTTAGCTCCGAATGACGTCATTTGAAACAGTGTATTATACCTACGTATATTATTTAAAAAATGGGCAGATAAGGGATGGCTACCAAGCAAAAGATCTTTAATTGGGTTTGGCGGTTCCTCTATATTCGGTAAAACTACTTTGCCCCCAGAGCAGCACAACCCGTTCGCTTCATCACTCCATTTTTGAGCAGCGCACTTGGGGCAAGTTTTGTTCATTTCTCCTATTTGAACGGTATTTTGCTGAGCATAATCTATATTTGGATTATAGTTAAAAGCTGCTCTGTTTTCTTGGGCAGTAATTCGATTACGCGCTCTATTGTTTAGTGTACGTTGTCTGACTGCTGCTAAACGCTGGGAGTGTTCGTCAACAGATTCCCTAGCATTGGCCTGTGAAGTTCTTATATTTTGATCACTAAGTCGCTGGGTACGTTCAGGGCTCGACTCTACAGCACGTGCCTGTGATATACGTGATCTGTTAGCCTCAAGGCGGTGCATAGTTTCTGCGGAAGTTTCTGCTTCTCGGCGTATTTGTTGGGCTCTTGCAAGAAACGTTCGTCTTGAAAGTTCAAAGTTTCTTTTAGGCATTGCGTGTTTAAAAATTTGTGCGATAAAAAAAAATATATTTTTCAAAAGTAAATTTTTGAGCAAAAAAAATAAAAAACTATAAAAAATACTTGGGAATGAAAAATTGTTTATTTAAATTTGATAAAAGAAATTCACGTTTTATTAAAAAAAAAAACAATGATGTTATTTAATAAAAAAAATTTTTTTAAATATACATACATATATAGGAATTTAATAAATATTTGGATTTAATTGTAAGTTAAGCAAAAATATTTTTATACATAAAAAAAAAAAATTAAATATCTTAATAAAACAAAAAAATAACTAAAGGTATTAACTATATGCATAGGTTTGTTTTCATATTATTTAGTATATAATGTATAAAAAAATTAATATACAAAAAAAGAAATTTTACGTTTAATAGAAAAAAAAAATATTGTATTTCAGTACAAAAGAATTAATATAAATATATTTATATTAAACTTATACAAAAGTAATTTTTTAATTAAAAATATATGTTTTATTTAGAAAAAATTATAAAATATTGTTTTTTATATATTTTAATATAACAAACTATATATTTAAAAATATGTGTATTTAATTTGTATACGTATTAAATAATAAGAAGTAAAATTAGCAAAAAAAAAATAATTATTTTAAACTTAAAACAAAACATGAAAAACTTAATAAAATATTTTATTTAAATATAACAAAATTAATATAAATATGTACATTTGTATATAAGCGCTAGTATAAAATCGCCGTAGTTTAATTAACCGTAAAATTGGTATTAAGTATGTAAATTTCAAAATAATCCGACATCAACCTCCTTTGTTAAAAGCTAGCATACGAATGAAAAAAACTCCGTTTAGCGTTGTTGTTGTTGCAAGTGTGTAGTGTTGTTTTTGGTAACAGCAATGCTTTTTTTCTGTCGTGAATTTAATGCGCGATATTAACCTCCTTATATGAAAACTATCATATCAATGCAAGAAAAATGTGTTTAACATTTTTAAAAGCTATTAGGCGCATATAGTTAAATTTTCTACGCATGCAGACGTTATGCATTCTGCTTTTGAATTGGCAAATTTTTCAGCTATTTTGCGTTTGCAAGAAAGAGAATTTCGATATACATATAACCATCTCGCGCACATTATGAAACTGTCTGCGGGTGTGGTACTGCGACGTCGCGTTATCTGTATTTCTATTGGCTGATCTTTTTTGTTTTATGAATACAAACACTTTATAACAGTGGTATACTGTATTACTTTTTATTTTGCGTCGTTATTAAATAAAATATTTTGAAACGCATTTTGCATCCTTAAAAGTTGTGCAATTAACTTCCAACAACTTAATTTTAAAAAGGTAGGGTGCTACTTTTTAAAATTTGTATGTAAAACAAATTTAGGAACCGTTAAAATAAAATAATTCGAGTCATAAAAGGCGCAAGTATCTTGAAGTATTTCTTTTCATAGCTTAAAAATTTTAAAAATTGCTAAACACAGAACTACATTTATTGTTGTTTTTTTTTTAACTGAGTTTCTTTTTATTGTATATAAGCAAAATCATTTACATACAGCGTGTGTGTGTATGTTTGTAAATTGCTTTTTTGCTAGGTTTTTATCCCATTTTAAGCTTTATTTAGTAGTTCTTAGGCTATTGAACAAAAATTTGAGACTAAATGTATTACCCTCTGTTGAAAAAAATTATAATTTTGTATGGGAGGTACCTCTTCCCCTGCTTCGATCATAAAAATATTTGATTCAAATAGAAAATTAATTAATTTAATAACTTTCACGAAATTTTAAGCAGATAGCGATTATAGTTCTCGAGATATACCACCAAGTCCATTTAATTTGTATGGGAGGTACTACACCCACTTAAGGTAAAAAAATAAAATATAGCCTATGTCCGTTCAGGAAGCAAAAAAATAACATTGGTGAAAAAATTATCCAAATCGGTCAGGTAGTTCCGGAGAAAAATCAATACATACAAAAAAACTTTTCCTCTTTATTATTAGTATAGATAAGCAAAATCATTTACATACAGCGTGTGTGTGTATGTTTGTAAATTGCTTTTTTGCTAGGTTTTTATCCCATTTTAAGCTTTATTTAGTAGTTCTTAGGCTATTGAACAAAAATTTGAGACTAAATGTATTACCCTCTGTTGAAAAAAATTATAATTTTGTATGGGAGGTACCTCTTCCCCTGCTTCGATCATAAAAATATTTGATTCAAATAGAAAATTAATTAATTTAATAACTTTCACGAAATTTTAAGCAGATAGCGATTATAGTTCTCGAGATATACCACCAAGTCCATTTAATTTGTATGGGAGGTACTACACCCACTTAAGGTAAAAAAATAAAATATAGCCTATGTCCGTTCAGGAAGCAAAAAAATAACATTGGTGAAAAAATTATCCAAATCGGTCAGGTAGTTCCGGAGAAAAATCAATACATACAAAAAAACTTTTCCTCTTTATTATTAGTATAGATAAGCAAAATCATTTACATACAGCGTGTGTGTGTATGTTTGTAAATTGCTTTTTTGCTAGGTTTTTATCCCATTTTAAGCTTTATTTAGTAGTTCTTAGGCTATTGAACAAAAATTTGAGACTAAATGTATTACCCTCTGTTGAAAAAAATTATAATTTTGTATGGGAGGTACCTCTTCCCCTGCTTCGATCATAAAAATATTTGATTCAAATAGAAAATTAATTAATTTAATAACTTTCACGAAATTTTAAGCAGATAGCGATTATAGTTCTCGAGATATACCACCAAGTCCATTTAATTTGTATGGGAGGTACTACACCCACTTAAGGTAAAAAAATAAAATATAGCCTATGTCCGTTCAGGAAGCAAAAAAATAACATTGGTGAAAAAATTATCCAAATCGGTCAGGTAGTTCCGGAGAAAAATCAATACATACAAAAAAACTTTTCCTCTTTATTATTAGTATAGATAAGCAAAATCATTTACATACAGCGTGTGTGTGTATGTTTGTAAATTGCTTTTTTGCTAGGTTTTTATCCCATTTTAAGCTTTATTTAGTAGTTCTTAGGCTATTGAACAAAAATTTGAGACTAAATGTATTACCCTCTGTTGAAAAAAATTATAATTTTGTATGGGAGGTACCTCTTCCCCTGCTTCGATCATAAAAATATTTGATTCAAATAGAAAATTAATTAATTTAATAACTTTCACGAAATTTTAAGCAGATAGCGATTATAGTTCTCGAGATATACCACCAAGTCCATTTAATTTGTATGGGAGGTACTACACCCACTTAAGGTAAAAAAATAAAATATAGCCTATGTCCGTTCAGGAAGCAAAAAAATAACATTGGTGAAAAAATTATCCAAATCGGTCAGGTAGTTCCGGAGAAAAATCAATACATACAAAAAAACTTTTCCTCTTTATTATTAGTATAGATAAGCAAAATCATTTACATACAGCGTGTGTGTGTATGTTTGTAAATTGCTTTTTTGCTAGGTTTTTATCCCATTTTAAGCTTTATTTAGTAGTTCTTAGGCTATTGAACAAAAATTTGAGACTAAATGTATTACCCTCTGTTGAAAAAAATTATAATTTTGTATGGGAGGTACCTCTTCCCCTGCTTCGATCATAAAAATATTTGATTCAAATAGAAAATTAATTAATTTAATAACTTTCACGAAATTTTAAGCAGATAGCGATTATAGTTCTCGAGATATACCACCAAGTCCATTTAATTTGTATGGGAGGTACTACACCCACTTAAGGTAAAAAAATAAAATATAGCCTATGTCCGTTCAGGAAGCAAAAAAATAACATTGGTGAAAAAATTATCCAAATCGGTCAGGTAGTTCCGGAGAAAAATCAATACATACAAAAAAACTTTTCCTCTTTATTATTAGTATAGATAAGCAAAATCATTTACATACAGCGTGTGTGTGTATGTTTGTAAATTGCTTTTTTGCTAGGTTTTTATCCCATTTTAAGCTTTATTTAGTAGTTCTTAGGCTATTGAACAAAAATTTGAGACTAAATGTATTACCCTCTGTTGAAAAAAATTATAATTTTGTATGGGAGGTACCTCTTCCCCTGCTTCGATCATAAAAATATTTGATTCAAATAGAAAATTAATTAATTTAATAACTTTCACGAAATTTTAAGCAGATAGCGATTATAGTTCTCGAGATATACCACCAAGTCCATTTAATTTGTATGGGAGGTACTACACCCACTTAAGGTAAAAAAATAAAATATAGCCTATGTCCGTTCAGGAAGCAAAAAAATAACATTGGTGAAAAAATTATCCAAATCGGTCAGGTAGTTCCGGAGAAAAATCAATACATACAAAAAAACTTTTCCTCTTTATTATTAGTATAGATAAGCAAAATCATTTACATACAGCGTGTGTGTGTATGTTTGTAAATTGCTTTTTTGCTAGGTTTTTATCCCATTTTAAGCTTTATTTAGTAGTTCTTAGGCTATTGAACAAAAATTTGAGACTAAATGTATTACCCTCTGTTGAAAAAAATTATAATTTTGTATGGGAGGTACCTCTTCCCCTGCTTCGATCATAAAAATATTTGATTCAAATAGAAAATTAATTAATTTAATAACTTTCACGAAATTTTAAGCAGATAGCGATTATAGTTCTCGAGATATACCACCAAGTCCATTTAATTTGTATGGGAGGTACTACACCCACTTAAGGTAAAAAAATAAAATATAGCCTATGTCCGTTCAGGAAGCAAAAAAATAACATTGGTGAAAAAATTATCCAAATCGGTCAGGTAGTTCCGGAGAAAAATCAATACATACAAAAAAACTTTTCCTCTTTATTATTAGTATAGATAAGCAAAATCATTTACATACAGCGTGTGTGTGTATGTTTGTAAATTGCTTTTTTGCTAGGTTTTTATCCCATTTTAAGCTTTATTTAGTAGTTCTTAGGCTATTGAACAAAAATTTGAGACTAAATGTATTACCCTCTGTTGAAAAAAATTATAATTTTGTATGGGAGGTACCTCTTCCCCTGCTTCGATCATAAAAATATTTGATTCAAATAGAAAATTAATTAATTTAATAACTTTCACGAAATTTTAAGCAGATAGCGATTATAGTTCTCGAGATATACCACCAAGTCCATTTAATTTGTATGGGAGGTACTACACCCACTTAAGGTAAAAAAATAAAATATAGCCTATGTCCGTTCAGGAAGCAAAAAAATAACATTGGTGAAAAAATTATCCAAATCGGTCAGGTAGTTCCGGAGAAAAATCAATACATACAAAAAAACTTTTCCTCTTTATTATTAGTATAGATAAGCAAAATCATTTACATACAGCGTGTGTGTGTATGTTTGTAAATTGCTTTTTTGCTAGGTTTTTATCCCATTTTAAGCTTTATTTAGTAGTTCTTAGGCTATTGAACAAAAATTTGAGACTAAATGTATTACCCTCTGTTGAAAAAAATTATAATTTTGTATGGGAGGTACCTCTTCCCCTGCTTCGATCATAAAAATATTTGATTCAAATAGAAAATTAATTAATTTAATAACTTTCACGAAATTTTAAGCAGATAGCGATTATAGTTCTCGAGATATACCACCAAGTCCATTTAATTTGTATGGGAGGTACTACACCCACTTAAGGTAAAAAAATAAAATATAGCCTATGTCCGTTCAGGAAGCAAAAAAATAACATTGGTGAAAAAATTATCCAAATCGGTCAGGTAGTTCCGGAGAAAAATCAATACATACAAAAAAACTTTTCCTCTTTATTATTAGTATAGATATAGATAAGCAAAATCATTTACATACAGCGTGTGTGTGTATGTTTGTAAATTGCTTTTTTGCTAGGTTTTTATCCCATTTTAAGCTTTATTTAGTAGTTCTTAGGCTATTGAACAAAAATTTGAGACTAAATGTATTACCCTCTGTTGAAAAAAATTATAATTTTGTATGGGAGGTACCTCTTCCCCTGCTTCGATCATAAAAATATTTGATTCAAATAGAAAATTAATTAATTTAATAACTTTCACGAAATTTTAAGCAGATAGCGATTATAGTTCTCGAGATATACCACCAAGTCCATTTAATTTGTATGGGAGGTACTACACCCACTTAAGGTAAAAAAATAAAATATAGCCTATGTCCGTTCAGGAAGCAAAAAAATAACATTGGTGAAAAAATTATCCAAATCGGTCAGGTAGTTCCGGAGAAAAATCAATACATACAAAAAAACTTTTCCTCTTTATTATTAGTATAGATAAGCAAAATCATTTACATACAGCGTGTGTGTGTATGTTTGTAAATTGCTTTTTTGCTAGGTTTTTATCCCATTTTAAGCTTTATTTAGTAGTTCTTAGGCTATTGAACAAAAATTTGAGACTAAATGTATTACCCTCTGTTGAAAAAAATTATAATTTTGTATGGGAGGTACCTCTTCCCCTGCTTCGATCATAAAAATATTTGATTCAAATAGAAAATTAATTAATTTAATAACTTTCACGAAATTTTAAGCAGATAGCGATTATAGTTCTCGAGATATACCACCAAGTCCATTTAATTTGTATGGGAGGTACTACACCCACTTAAGGTAAAAAAATAAAATATAGCCTATGTCCGTTCAGGAAGCAAAAAAATAACATTGGTGAAAAAATTATCCAAATCGGTCAGGTAGTTCCGGAGAAAAATCAATACATACAAAAAAACTTTTCCTCTTTATTATTAGTATAGATATAGATAAGCAAAATCATTTACATACAGCGTGTGTGTGTATGTTTGTAAATTGCTTTTTTGCTAGGTTTTTATCCCATTTTAAGCTTTATTTAGTAGTTCTTAGGCTATTGAACAAAAATTTGAGACTAAATGTATTACCCTCTGTTGAAAAAAATTATAATTTTGTATGGGAGGTACCTCTTCCCCTGCTTCGATCATAAAAATATTTGATTCAAATAGAAAATTAATTAATTTAATAACTTTCACGAAATTTTAAGCAGATAGCGATTATAGTTCTCGAGATATACCACCAAGTCCATTTAATTTGTATGGGAGGTACTACACCCACTTAAGGTAAAAAAATAAAATATAGCCTATGTCCGTTCAGGAAGCAAAAAAATAACATTGGTGAAAAAATTATCCAAATCGGTCAGGTAGTTCCGGAGAAAAATCAATACATACAAAAAAACTTTTCCTCTTTATTATTAGTATAGATAAGCAAAATCATTTACATACAGCGTGTGTGTGTATGTTTGTAAATTGCTTTTTTGCTAGGTTTTTATCCCATTTTAAGCTTTATTTAGTAGTTCTTAGGCTATTGAACAAAAATTTGAGACTAAATGTATTACCCTCTGTTGAAAAAAATTATAATTTTGTATGGGAGGTACCTCTTCCCCTGCTTCGATCATAAAAATATTTGATTCAAATAGAAAATTAATTAATTTAATAACTTTCACGAAATTTTAAGCAGATAGCGATTATAGTTCTCGAGATATACCACCAAGTCCATTTAATTTGTATGGGAGGTACTACACCCACTTAAGGTAAAAAAATAAAATATAGCCTATGTCCGTTCAGGAAGCAAAAAAATAACATTGGTGAAAAAATTATCCAAATCGGTCAGGTAGTTCCGGAGAAAAATCAATACATACAAAAAAACTTTTCCTCTTTATTATTAGTATAGATAAGCAAAATCATTTACATACAGCGTGTGTGTGTATGTTTGTAAATTGCTTTTTTGCTAGGTTTTTATCCCATTTTAAGCTTTATTTAGTAGTTCTTAGGCTATTGAACAAAAATTTGAGACTAAATGTATTACCCTCTGTTGAAAAAAATTATAATTTTGTATGGGAGGTACCTCTTCCCCTGCTTCGATCATAAAAATATTTGATTCAAATAGAAAATTAATTAATTTAATAACTTTCACGAAATTTTAAGCAGATAGCGATTATAGTTCTCGAGATATACCACCAAGTCCATTTAATTTGTATGGGAGGTACTACACCCACTTAAGGTAAAAAAATAAAATATAGCCTATGTCCGTTCAGGAAGCAAAAAAATAACATTGGTGAAAAAATTATCCAAATCGGTCAGGTAGTTCCGGAGAAAAATCAATACATACAAAAAAACTTTTCCTCTTTATTATTAGTATAGATAAGCAAAATCATTTACATACAGCGTGTGTGTGTATGTTTGTAAATTGCTTTTTTGCTAGGTTTTTATCCCATTTTAAGCTTTATTTAGTAGTTCTTAGGCTATTGAACAAAAATTTGAGACTAAATGTATTACCCTCTGTTGAAAAAAATTATAATTTTGTATGGGAGGTACCTCTTCCCCTGCTTCGATCATAAAAATATTTGATTCAAATAGAAAATTAATTAATTTAATAACTTTCACGAAATTTTAAGCAGATAGCGATTATAGTTCTCGAGATATACCACCAAGTCCATTTAATTTGTATGGGAGGTACTACACCCACTTAAGGTAAAAAAATAAAATATAGCCTATGTCCGTTCAGGAAGCAAAAAAATAACATTGGTGAAAAAATTATCCAAATCGGTCAGGTAGTTCCGGAGAAAAATCAATACATACAAAAAAACTTTTCCTCTTTATTATTAGTATAGATAAGCAAAATCATTTACATACAGCGTGTGTGTGTATGTTTGTAAATTGCTTTTTTGCTAGGTTTTTATCCCATTTTAAGCTTTATTTAGTAGTTCTTAGGCTATTGAACAAAAATTTGAGACTAAATGTATTACCCTCTGTTGAAAAAAATTATAATTTTGTATGGGAGGTACCTCTTCCCCTGCTTCGATCATAAAAATATTTGATTCAAATAGAAAATTAATTAATTTAATAACTTTCACGAAATTTTAAGCAGATAGCGATTATAGTTCTCGAGATATACCACCAAGTCCATTTAATTTGTATGGGAGGTACTACACCCACTTAAGGTAAAAAAATAAAATATAGCCTATGTCCGTTCAGGAAGCAAAAAAATAACATTGGTGAAAAAATTATCCAAATCGGTCAGGTAGTTCCGGAGAAAAATCAATACATACAAAAAAACTTTTCCTCTTTATTATTAGTATAGATAAGCAAAATCATTTACATACAGCGTGTGTGTGTATGTTTGTAAATTGCTTTTTTGCTAGGTTTTTATCCCATTTTAAGCTTTATTTAGTAGTTCTTAGGCTATTGAACAAAAATTTGAGACTAAATGTATTACCCTCTGTTGAAAAAAATTATAATTTTGTATGGGAGGTACCTCTTCCCCTGCTTCGATCATAAAAATATTTGATTCAAATAGAAAATTAATTAATTTAATAACTTTCACGAAATTTTAAGCAGATAGCGATTATAGTTCTCGAGATATACCACCAAGTCCATTTAATTTGTATGGGAGGTACTACACCCACTTAAGGTAAAAAAATAAAATATAGCCTATGTCCGTTCAGGAAGCAAAAAAATAACATTGGTGAAAAAATTATCCAAATCGGTCAGGTAGTTCCGGAGAAAAATCAATACATACAAAAAAACTTTTCCTCTTTATTATTAGTATAGATAAGCAAAATCATTTACATACAGCGTGTGTGTGTATGTTTGTAAATTGCTTTTTTGCTAGGTTTTTATCCCATTTTAAGCTTTATTTAGTAGTTCTTAGGCTATTGAACAAAAATTTGAGACTAAATGTATTACCCTCTGTTGAAAAAAATTATAATTTTGTATGGGAGGTACCTCTTCCCCTGCTTCGATCATAAAAATATTTGATTCAAATAGAAAATTAATTAATTTAATAACTTTCACGAAATTTTAAGCAGATAGCGATTATAGTTCTCGAGATATACCACCAAGTCCATTTAATTTGTATGGGAGGTACTACACCCACTTAAGGTAAAAAAATAAAATATAGCCTATGTCCGTTCAGGAAGCAAAAAAATAACATTGGTGAAAAAATTATCCAAATCGGTCAGGTAGTTCCGGAGAAAAATCAATACATACAAAAAAACTTTTCCTCTTTATTATTAGTATAGATAAGCAAAATCATTTACATACAGCGTGTGTGTGTATGTTTGTAAATTGCTTTTTTGCTAGGTTTTTATCCCATTTTAAGCTTTATTTAGTAGTTCTTAGGCTATTGAACAAAAATTTGAGACTAAATGTATTACCCTCTGTTGAAAAAAATTATAATTTTGTATGGGAGGTACCTCTTCCCCTGCTTCGATCATAAAAATATTTGATTCAAATAGAAAATTAATTAATTTAATAACTTTCACGAAATTTTAAGCAGATAGCGATTATAGTTCTCGAGATATACCACCAAGTCCATTTAATTTGTATGGGAGGTACTACACCCACTTAAGGTAAAAAAATAAAATATAGCCTATGTCCGTTCAGGAAGCAAAAAAATAACATTGGTGAAAAAATTATCCAAATCGGTCAGGTAGTTCCGGAGAAAAATCAATACATACAAAAAAACTTTTCCTCTTTATTATTAGTATAGATAAGCAAAATCATTTACATACAGCGTGTGTGTGTATGTTTGTAAATTGCTTTTTTGCTAGGTTTTTATCCCATTTTAAGCTTTATTTAGTAGTTCTTAGGCTATTGAACAAAAATTTGAGACTAAATGTATTACCCTCTGTTGAAAAAAATTATAATTTTGTATGGGAGGTACCTCTTCCCCTGCTTCGATCATAAAAATATTTGATTCAAATAGAAAATTAATTAATTTAATAACTTTCACGAAATTTTAAGCAGATAGCGATTATAGTTCTCGAGATATACCACCAAGTCCATTTAATTTGTATGGGAGGTACTACACCCACTTAAGGTAAAAAAATAAAATATAGCCTATGTCCGTTCAGGAAGCAAAAAAATAACATTGGTGAAAAAATTATCCAAATCGGTCAGGTAGTTCCGGAGAAAAATCAATACATACAAAAAAACTTTTCCTCTTTATTATTAGTATAGATAAGCAAAATCATTTACATACAGCGTGTGTGTGTATGTTTGTAAATTGCTTTTTTGCTAGGTTTTTATCCCATTTTAAGCTTTATTTAGTAGTTCTTAGGCTATTGAACAAAAATTTGAGACTAAATGTATTACCCTCTGTTGAAAAAAATTATAATTTTGTATGGGAGGTACCTCTTCCCCTGCTTCGATCATAAAAATATTTGATTCAAATAGAAAATTAATTAATTTAATAACTTTCACGAAATTTTAAGCAGATAGCGATTATAGTTCTCGAGATATACCACCAAGTCCATTTAATTTGTATGGGAGGTACTACACCCACTTAAGGTAAAAAAATAAAATATAGCCTATGTCCGTTCAGGAAGCAAAAAAATAACATTGGTGAAAAAATTATCCAAATCGGTCAGGTAGTTCCGGAGAAAAATCAATACATACAAAAAAACTTTTCCTCTTTATTATTAGTATAGATAAGCAAAATCATTTACATACAGCGTGTGTGTGTATGTTTGTAAATTGCTTTTTTGCTAGGTTTTTATCCCATTTTAAGCTTTATTTAGTAGTTCTTAGGCTATTGAACAAAAATTTGAGACTAAATGTATTACCCTCTGTTGAAAAAAATTATAATTTTGTATGGGAGGTACCTCTTCCCCTGCTTCGATCATAAAAATATTTGATTCAAATAGAAAATTAATTAATTTAATAACTTTCACGAAATTTTAAGCAGATAGCGATTATAGTTCTCGAGATATACCACCAAGTCCATTTAATTTGTATGGGAGGTACTACACCCACTTAAGGTAAAAAAATAAAATATAGCCTATGTCCGTTCAGGAAGCAAAAAAATAACATTGGTGAAAAAATTATCCAAATCGGTCAGGTAGTTCCGGAGAAAAATCAATACATACAAAAAAACTTTTCCTCTTTATTATTAGTATAGATAAGCAAAATCATTTACATACAGCGTGTGTGTGTATGTTTGTAAATTGCTTTTTTGCTAGGTTTTTATCCCATTTTAAGCTTTATTTAGTAGTTCTTAGGCTATTGAACAAAAATTTGAGACTAAATGTATTACCCTCTGTTGAAAAAAATTATAATTTTGTATGGGAGGTACCTCTTCCCCTGCTTCGATCATAAAAATATTTGATTCAAATAGAAAATTAATTAATTTAATAACTTTCACGAAATTTTAAGCAGATAGCGATTATAGTTCTCGAGATATACCACCAAGTCCATTTAATTTGTATGGGAGGTACTACACCCACTTAAGGTAAAAAAATAAAATATAGCCTATGTCCGTTCAGGAAGCAAAAAAATAACATTGGTGAAAAAATTATCCAAATCGGTCAGGTAGTTCCGGAGAAAAATCAATACATACAAAAAAACTTTTCCTCTTTATTATTAGTATAGATAAGCAAAATCATTTACATACAGCGTGTGTGTGTATGTTTGTAAATTGCTTTTTTGCTAGGTTTTTATCCCATTTTAAGCTTTATTTAGTAGTTCTTAGGCTATTGAACAAAAATTTGAGACTAAATGTATTACCCTCTGTTGAAAAAAATTATAATTTTGTATGGGAGGTACCTCTTCCCCTGCTTCGATCATAAAAATATTTGATTCAAATAGAAAATTAATTAATTTAATAACTTTCACGAAATTTTAAGCAGATAGCGATTATAGTTCTCGAGATATACCACCAAGTCCATTTAATTTGTATGGGAGGTACTACACCCACTTAAGGTAAAAAAATAAAATATAGCCTATGTCCGTTCAGGAAGCAAAAAAATAACATTGGTGAAAAAATTATCCAAATCGGTCAGGTAGTTCCGGAGAAAAATCAATACATACAAAAAAACTTTTCCTCTTTATTATTAGTATAGATAAGCAAAATCATTTACATACAGCGTGTGTGTGTATGTTTGTAAATTGCTTTTTTGCTAGGTTTTTATCCCATTTTAAGCTTTATTTAGTAGTTCTTAGGCTATTGAACAAAAATTTGAGACTAAATGTATTACCCTCTGTTGAAAAAAATTATAATTTTGTATGGGAGGTACCTCTTCCCCTGCTTCGATCATAAAAATATTTGATTCAAATAGAAAATTAATTAATTTAATAACTTTCACGAAATTTTAAGCAGATAGCGATTATAGTTCTCGAGATATACCACCAAGTCCATTTAATTTGTATGGGAGGTACTACACCCACTTAAGGTAAAAAAATAAAATATAGCCTATGTCCGTTCAGGAAGCAAAAAAATAACATTGGTGAAAAAATTATCCAAATCGGTCAGGTAGTTCCGGAGAAAAATCAATACATACAAAAAAACTTTTCCTCTTTATTATTAGTATAGATAAGCAAAATCATTTACATACAGCGTGTGTGTGTATGTTTGTAAATTGCTTTTTTGCTAGGTTTTTATCCCATTTTAAGCTTTATTTAGTAGTTCTTAGGCTATTGAACAAAAATTTGAGACTAAATGTATTACCCTCTGTTGAAAAAAATTATAATTTTGTATGGGAGGTACCTCTTCCCCTGCTTCGATCATAAAAATATTTGATTCAAATAGAAAATTAATTAATTTAATAACTTTCACGAAATTTTAAGCAGATAGCGATTATAGTTCTCGAGATATACCACCAAGTCCATTTAATTTGTATGGGAGGTACTACACCCACTTAAGGTAAAAAAATAAAATATAGCCTATGTCCGTTCAGGAAGCAAAAAAATAACATTGGTGAAAAAATTATCCAAATCGGTCAGGTAGTTCCGGAGAAAAATCAATACATACAAAAAAACTTTTCCTCTTTATTATTAGTATAGATAAGCAAAATCATTTACATACAGCGTGTGTGTGTATGTTTGTAAATTGCTTTTTTGCTAGGTTTTTATCCCATTTTAAGCTTTATTTAGTAGTTCTTAGGCTATTGAACAAAAATTTGAGACTAAATGTATTACCCTCTGTTGAAAAAAATTATAATTTTGTATGGGAGGTACCTCTTCCCCTGCTTCGATCATAAAAATATTTGATTCAAATAGAAAATTAATTAATTTAATAACTTTCACGAAATTTTAAGCAGATAGCGATTATAGTTCTCGAGATATACCACCAAGTCCATTTAATTTGTATGGGAGGTACTACACCCACTTAAGGTAAAAAAATAAAATATAGCCTATGTCCGTTCAGGAAGCAAAAAAATAACATTGGTGAAAAAATTATCCAAATCGGTCAGGTAGTTCCGGAGAAAAATCAATACATACAAAAAAACTTTTCCTCTTTATTATTAGTATAGATAAGCAAAATCATTTACATACAGCGTGTGTGTGTATGTTTGTAAATTGCTTTTTTGCTAGGTTTTTATCCCATTTTAAGCTTTATTTAGTAGTTCTTAGGCTATTGAACAAAAATTTGAGACTAAATGTATTACCCTCTGTTGAAAAAAATTATAATTTTGTATGGGAGGTACCTCTTCCCCTGCTTCGATCATAAAAATATTTGATTCAAATAGAAAATTAATTAATTTAATAACTTTCACGAAATTTTAAGCAGATAGCGATTATAGTTCTCGAGATATACCACCAAGTCCATTTAATTTGTATGGGAGGTACTACACCCACTTAAGGTAAAAAAATAAAATATAGCCTATGTCCGTTCAGGAAGCAAAAAAATAACATTGGTGAAAAAATTATCCAAATCGGTCAGGTAGTTCCGGAGAAAAATCAATACATACAAAAAAACTTTTCCTCTTTATTATTAGTATAGATAAGCAAAATCATTTACATACAGCGTGTGTGTGTATGTTTGTAAATTGCTTTTTTGCTAGGTTTTTATCCCATTTTAAGCTTTATTTAGTAGTTCTTAGGCTATTGAACAAAAATTTGAGACTAAATGTATTACCCTCTGTTGAAAAAAATTATAATTTTGTATGGGAGGTACCTCTTCCCCTGCTTCGATCATAAAAATATTTGATTCAAATAGAAAATTAATTAATTTAATAACTTTCACGAAATTTTAAGCAGATAGCGATTATAGTTCTCGAGATATACCACCAAGTCCATTTAATTTGTATGGGAGGTACTACACCCACTTAAGGTAAAAAAATAAAATATAGCCTATGTCCGTTCAGGAAGCAAAAAAATAACATTGGTGAAAAAATTATCCAAATCGGTCAGGTAGTTCCGGAGAAAAATCAATACATACAAAAAAACTTTTCCTCTTTATTATTAGTATAGATAAGCAAAATCATTTACATACAGCGTGTGTGTGTATGTTTGTAAATTGCTTTTTTGCTAGGTTTTTATCCCATTTTAAGCTTTATTTAGTAGTTCTTAGGCTATTGAACAAAAATTTGAGACTAAATGTATTACCCTCTGTTGAAAAAAATTATAATTTTGTATGGGAGGTACCTCTTCCCCTGCTTCGATCATAAAAATATTTGATTCAAATAGAAAATTAATTAATTTAATAACTTTCACGAAATTTTAAGCAGATAGCGATTATAGTTCTCGAGATATACCACCAAGTCCATTTAATTTGTATGGGAGGTACTACACCCACTTAAGGTAAAAAAATAAAATATAGCCTATGTCCGTTCAGGAAGCAAAAAAATAACATTGGTGAAAAAATTATCCAAATCGGTCAGGTAGTTCCGGAGAAAAATCAATACATACAAAAAAACTTTTCCTCTTTATTATTAGTATAGATAAGCAAAATCATTTACATACAGCGTGTGTGTGTATGTTTGTAAATTGCTTTTTTGCTAGGTTTTTATCCCATTTTAAGCTTTATTTAGTAGTTCTTAGGCTATTGAACAAAAATTTGAGACTAAATGTATTACCCTCTGTTGAAAAAAATTATAATTTTGTATGGGAGGTACCTCTTCCCCTGCTTCGATCATAAAAATATTTGATTCAAATAGAAAATTAATTAATTTAATAACTTTCACGAAATTTTAAGCAGATAGCGATTATAGTTCTCGAGATATACCACCAAGTCCATTTAATTTGTATGGGAGGTACTACACCCACTTAAGGTAAAAAAATAAAATATAGCCTATGTCCGTTCAGGAAGCAAAAAAATAACATTGGTGAAAAAATTATCCAAATCGGTCAGGTAGTTCCGGAGAAAAATCAATACATACAAAAAAACTTTTCCTCTTTATTATTAGTATAGATAAGCAAAATCATTTACATACAGCGTGTGTGTGTATGTTTGTAAATTGCTTTTTTGCTAGGTTTTTATCCCATTTTAAGCTTTATTTAGTAGTTCTTAGGCTATTGAACAAAAATTTGAGACTAAATGTATTACCCTCTGTTGAAAAAAATTATAATTTTGTATGGGAGGTACCTCTTCCCCTGCTTCGATCATAAAAATATTTGATTCAAATAGAAAATTAATTAATTTAATAACTTTCACGAAATTTTAAGCAGATAGCGATTATAGTTCTCGAGATATACCACCAAGTCCATTTAATTTGTATGGGAGGTACTACACCCACTTAAGGTAAAAAAATAAAATATAGCCTATGTCCGTTCAGGAAGCAAAAAAATAACATTGGTGAAAAAATTATCCAAATCGGTCAGGTAGTTCCGGAGAAAAATCAATACATACAAAAAAACTTTTCCTCTTTATTATTAGTATAGATAAGCAAAATCATTTACATACAGCGTGTGTGTGTATGTTTGTAAATTGCTTTTTTGCTAGGTTTTTATCCCATTTTAAGCTTTATTTAGTAGTTCTTAGGCTATTGAACAAAAATTTGAGACTAAATGTATTACCCTCTGTTGAAAAAAATTATAATTTTGTATGGGAGGTACCTCTTCCCCTGCTTCGATCATAAAAATATTTGATTCAAATAGAAAATTAATTAATTTAATAACTTTCACGAAATTTTAAGCAGATAGCGATTATAGTTCTCGAGATATACCACCAAGTCCATTTAATTTGTATGGGAGGTACTACACCCACTTAAGGTAAAAAAATAAAATATAGCCTATGTCCGTTCAGGAAGCAAAAAAATAACATTGGTGAAAAAATTATCCAAATCGGTCAGGTAGTTCCGGAGAAAAATCAATACATACAAAAAAACTTTTCCTCTTTATTATTAGTATAGATAAGCAAAATCATTTACATACAGCGTGTGTGTGTATGTTTGTAAATTGCTTTTTTGCTAGGTTTTTATCCCATTTTAAGCTTTATTTAGTAGTTCTTAGGCTATTGAACAAAAATTTGAGACTAAATGTATTACCCTCTGTTGAAAAAAATTATAATTTTGTATGGGAGGTACCTCTTCCCCTGCTTCGATCATAAAAATATTTGATTCAAATAGAAAATTAATTAATTTAATAACTTTCACGAAATTTTAAGCAGATAGCGATTATAGTTCTCGAGATATACCACCAAGTCCATTTAATTTGTATGGGAGGTACTACACCCACTTAAGGTAAAAAAATAAAATATAGCCTATGTCCGTTCAGGAAGCAAAAAAATAACATTGGTGAAAAAATTATCCAAATCGGTCAGGTAGTTCCGGAGAAAAATCAATACATACAAAAAAACTTTTCCTCTTTATTATTAGTATAGATAAGCAAAATCATTTACATACAGCGTGTGTGTGTATGTTTGTAAATTGCTTTTTTGCTAGGTTTTTATCCCATTTTAAGCTTTATTTAGTAGTTCTTAGGCTATTGAACAAAAATTTGAGACTAAATGTATTACCCTCTGTTGAAAAAAATTATAATTTTGTATGGGAGGTACCTCTTCCCCTGCTTCGATCATAAAAATATTTGATTCAAATAGAAAATTAATTAATTTAATAACTTTCACGAAATTTTAAGCAGATAGCGATTATAGTTCTCGAGATATACCACCAAGTCCATTTAATTTGTATGGGAGGTACTACACCCACTTAAGGTAAAAAAATAAAATATAGCCTATGTCCGTTCAGGAAGCAAAAAAATAACATTGGTGAAAAAATTATCCAAATCGGTCAGGTAGTTCCGGAGAAAAATCAATACATACAAAAAAACTTTTCCTCTTTATTATTAGTATAGATAAGCAAAATCATTTACATACAGCGTGTGTGTGTATGTTTGTAAATTGCTTTTTTGCTAGGTTTTTATCCCATTTTAAGCTTTATTTAGTAGTTCTTAGGCTATTGAACAAAAATTTGAGACTAAATGTATTACCCTCTGTTGAAAAAAATTATAATTTTGTATGGGAGGTACCTCTTCCCCTGCTTCGATCATAAAAATATTTGATTCAAATAGAAAATTAATTAATTTAATAACTTTCACGAAATTTTAAGCAGATAGCGATTATAGTTCTCGAGATATACCACCAAGTCCATTTAATTTGTATGGGAGGTACTACACCCACTTAAGGTAAAAAAATAAAATATAGCCTATGTCCGTTCAGGAAGCAAAAAAATAACATTGGTGAAAAAATTATCCAAATCGGTCAGGTAGTTCCGGAGAAAAATCAATACATACAAAAAAACTTTTCCTCTTTATTATTAGTATAGATAAGCAAAATCATTTACATACAGCGTGTGTGTGTATGTTTGTAAATTGCTTTTTTGCTAGGTTTTTATCCCATTTTAAGCTTTATTTAGTAGTTCTTAGGCTATTGAACAAAAATTTGAGACTAAATGTATTACCCTCTGTTGAAAAAAATTATAATTTTGTATGGGAGGTACCTCTTCCCCTGCTTCGATCATAAAAATATTTGATTCAAATAGAAAATTAATTAATTTAATAACTTTCACGAAATTTTAAGCAGATAGCGATTATAGTTCTCGAGATATACCACCAAGTCCATTTAATTTGTATGGGAGGTACTACACCCACTTAAGGTAAAAAAATAAAATATAGCCTATGTCCGTTCAGGAAGCAAAAAAATAACATTGGTGAAAAAATTATCCAAATCGGTCAGGTAGTTCCGGAGAAAAATCAATACATACAAAAAAACTTTTCCTCTTTATTATTAGTATAGATAAGCAAAATCATTTACATACAGCGTGTGTGTGTATGTTTGTAAATTGCTTTTTTGCTAGGTTTTTATCCCATTTTAAGCTTTATTTAGTAGTTCTTAGGCTATTGAACAAAAATTTGAGACTAAATGTATTACCCTCTGTTGAAAAAAATTATAATTTTGTATGGGAGGTACCTCTTCCCCTGCTTCGATCATAAAAATATTTGATTCAAATAGAAAATTAATTAATTTAATAACTTTCACGAAATTTTAAGCAGATAGCGATTATAGTTCTCGAGATATACCACCAAGTCCATTTAATTTGTATGGGAGGTACTACACCCACTTAAGGTAAAAAAATAAAATATAGCCTATGTCCGTTCAGGAAGCAAAAAAATAACATTGGTGAAAAAATTATCCAAATCGGTCAGGTAGTTCCGGAGAAAAATCAATACATACAAAAAAACTTTTCCTCTTTATTATTAGTATAGATAAGCAAAATCATTTACATACAGCGTGTGTGTGTATGTTTGTAAATTGCTTTTTTGCTAGGTTTTTATCCCATTTTAAGCTTTATTTAGTAGTTCTTAGGCTATTGAACAAAAATTTGAGACTAAATGTATTACCCTCTGTTGAAAAAAATTATAATTTTGTATGGGAGGTACCTCTTCCCCTGCTTCGATCATAAAAATATTTGATTCAAATAGAAAATTAATTAATTTAATAACTTTCACGAAATTTTAAGCAGATAGCGATTATAGTTCTCGAGATATACCACCAAGTCCATTTAATTTGTATGGGAGGTACTACACCCACTTAAGGTAAAAAAATAAAATATAGCCTATGTCCGTTCAGGAAGCAAAAAAATAACATTGGTGAAAAAATTATCCAAATCGGTCAGGTAGTTCCGGAGAAAAATCAATACATACAAAAAAACTTTTCCTCTTTATTATTAGTATAGATAAGCAAAATCATTTACATACAGCGTGTGTGTGTATGTTTGTAAATTGCTTTTTTGCTAGGTTTTTATCCCATTTTAAGCTTTATTTAGTAGTTCTTAGGCTATTGAACAAAAATTTGAGACTAAATGTATTACCCTCTGTTGAAAAAAATTATAATTTTGTATGGGAGGTACCTCTTCCCCTGCTTCGATCATAAAAATATTTGATTCAAATAGAAAATTAATTAATTTAATAACTTTCACGAAATTTTAAGCAGATAGCGATTATAGTTCTCGAGATATACCACCAAGTCCATTTAATTTGTATGGGAGGTACTACACCCACTTAAGGTAAAAAAATAAAATATAGCCTATGTCCGTTCAGGAAGCAAAAAAATAACATTGGTGAAAAAATTATCCAAATCGGTCAGGTAGTTCCGGAGAAAAATCAATACATACAAAAAAACTTTTCCTCTTTATTATTAGTATAGATAAGCAAAATCATTTACATACAGCGTGTGTGTGTATGTTTGTAAATTGCTTTTTTGCTAGGTTTTTATCCCATTTTAAGCTTTATTTAGTAGTTCTTAGGCTATTGAACAAAAATTTGAGACTAAATGTATTACCCTCTGTTGAAAAAAATTATAATTTTGTATGGGAGGTACCTCTTCCCCTGCTTCGATCATAAAAATATTTGATTCAAATAGAAAATTAATTAATTTAATAACTTTCACGAAATTTTAAGCAGATAGCGATTATAGTTCTCGAGATATACCACCAAGTCCATTTAATTTGTATGGGAGGTACTACACCCACTTAAGGTAAAAAAATAAAATATAGCCTATGTCCGTTCAGGAAGCAAAAAAATAACATTGGTGAAAAAATTATCCAAATCGGTCAGGTAGTTCCGGAGAAAAATCAATACATACAAAAAAACTTTTCCTCTTTATTATTAGTATAGATAAGCAAAATCATTTACATACAGCGTGTGTGTGTATGTTTGTAAATTGCTTTTTTGCTAGGTTTTTATCCCATTTTAAGCTTTATTTAGTAGTTCTTAGGCTATTGAACAAAAATTTGAGACTAAATGTATTACCCTCTGTTGAAAAAAATTATAATTTTGTATGGGAGGTACCTCTTCCCCTGCTTCGATCATAAAAATATTTGATTCAAATAGAAAATTAATTAATTTAATAACTTTCACGAAATTTTAAGCAGATAGCGATTATAGTTCTCGAGATATACCACCAAGTCCATTTAATTTGTATGGGAGGTACTACACCCACTTAAGGTAAAAAAATAAAATATAGCCTATGTCCGTTCAGGAAGCAAAAAAATAACATTGGTGAAAAAATTATCCAAATCGGTCAGGTAGTTCCGGAGAAAAATCAATACATACAAAAAAACTTTTCCTCTTTATTATTAGTATAGATAAGTTCAAAAATATCTAAAAGTACAAATATATAATTAGTACCCATTTTTCTGCCCCTTAGGGCCCAAAAAAAGCATCACAAATATATTTATATTTTATCAGGGACCTGTCGAAGAAAATTTGAATTGTGTTTCTGCTTTTATTAGTTTAGCAGTTACAAAATGTAGGTACGTTTTGGACGTACAAATATATATTGTGTACCCTTTAAGGTAAAAAATTTACAAAAAGTACTAAATGGGGGCTTACAGTATTTTGGGACCTATTAAATGCAATTTGAATTATGTTTTTATCTGTATTGGTTAAAGGGTTACAAGAAATACCAATAGAGAATTTTTATCATTTTTGAACTCTTTCAGTGTTTGTCCCATTTATAACACCCTTGCATCCGAAATTCCCTCTTAGTGGCTTTGTAAATTCCAAGAGATATCTACAATCCAAAGTTCAAATCTCTATCTGAATGTGTTTGGGCTATACAATAGTGAATCCGTCAGTCAGTTAGTCATTAACGTTGTTTTTTTATATTCATATAAATAATTTACGAGACCAAACCCATACATTTTTGAATAGCAAACATTATTCTAAAGTGATTATTACATAAATAACTTGTTTCACCCTATTGCATTAAATGTTTGTCATAGCTTGCACAGCAAACGCATTGTTTCCAAACTTGCTTAAAGCTACAAGTAAGCTTTAGCTACTTCACACGAAATCATATTTGCCGCAACCCAATAAAACATTAGACATTGCAATCAGAACAAATTGAAACGAAATGTGCTATAATTCAGGTCGCATTCCAAATAAATTGAAAGAGTAAATCAGTTATGTAAGTAGTTTTACCCACACCACATAGGTGGCAGGGTTATTATGCGTAATGGTCTAAGACCCACCTTCAAACTGACCAATGGGCCCAGCATCACTTCCTGAGTCCGTCTGGACACCCACATATTCTTGTAAAGACGCTGCAGGTATCATTTCTAAAAATATTTTGATGAAATTAATCAAATATAATTTGTTTGGTACTGACCCGAAGTTTATTGGTTTGGTGATGATCGGTCTTTTTTTAATACAACATAATGCCATCCCGTAAAAGGCATTTAAGCCTTAATTGGCTTAAGTATTTTCTATTCCACTAATAAATACACTGAACAAACATATCATCGGCTCATTTTTGATATAGTCCTGATACAAATGTCCTCCCTAAATAAGGATTTAAATAAATGGCTCGAATATTATTTTACTTTCTCAAAATTTTGCCCACATGGTTACCTTCATGTCACAAACTATTATATGTTATTATATAAAATCCCCATTCAAACCTCGTGTAGGGTATAATACGGTTGGGCTTTACCATCTATAACTTTTTCAGTTATACATGGTATCTGGTGGCAGATTTATTTTTTTTTAAAACGTAATAAAAGACACAAAGTTAATTGAAGCTGATTAAATAATAGAATGGAAATGCAGGTTTTGCTATTTAAAGAGCATTTCATCCAGATGCCTTCCTTCGTATTTAACACACTGTTTAAATTTAGCCTTGTGCTATGCGCCACACGCTGCAGTAAACTTGGTTTAATTGAGCCGATTTCTCGACGTTTTAAAAAAGATTGGGGATTTTCATTATATACTCTTTTTTTTGGCGTGGCCCCGTAAAAAACTCCATAGGAGTTAGATCGAGCAATCTTGGTGAACATGGTATGTCCCCAAAGCGACTGATTAGTTTTTGGAGGAAGTTTTCTCGAAGAAAACTTTTCGAAATTCTGGCTGCGTACGCAGTCATCCCATCCTGTTGAAACTACGTGTGTGAAGAGTACGATGGACGATCTCGCAGGTTTGGCGAAAAGAAATCTGTAATCCTGCGTCGATAGTTTTTATCGTTGACATTCGTTGCGTGACCTCAATAATTAAAAAACAAAATAGTCCAATTATCTTATTTGTGGATAAGGTACACCAAACAGTTACCCTGGGGCAATGTAATGATTTTCAATATTTCAATCGAGGGTTGCTGGTTCTTGGAGACCAGAAACGGCAGTTTTGCTTGTTTTTGAAACTACGTGTGTGAAAAGTACGATGGACGATCTCGCAGGTTTGGCAAAAAGAATTCTGTAATCCTGCGTCGATAATTTTCATCGTTGACATTCGTTGCGTGACCTTAATAATTTTAAAACAAAATGGTCTAATTATCTCATTTGTGGATAAGGTACACCAAACAGTTACCCTGGGGCAATGTAATGATATTCGATATTTCCATCGAGGGTTGCGGGTTCTTGGAGACCAGTAACGGCAGTTTTGCTTGTTGGGCAGGCCGTTTAAGCGAAAATGAGCCTCGTCGCTTTATATAGGGGGTTTACAGTGTGAAAACGCTCCAACATCGTTTCACAGAAATTTTTCCGTAAACTGAGGTCACGTTCTTTCAGTTCTTAAATGATTTAAATTTTAAAAGGATGGAATTTTAGATCCTTCTTTAAAGCTTCATAAATAATCGCTATTAGAAGTCCCAGGGAGGCTGCTCTTTTTCATACTGAAAGTCGCAAATTTTCAAGTAAACTGCTTTTAAACAGTTCAATGTTGTCGGAATTCATTTAAGATCGACAGAATTCTGGCCGTGCTACCACGAACTAATTAAATTTACACTCGATACATCTCGTATCCACTGAATACCGAACTTTGAGCAAAATTGTCGATGAGAAACTACTTAAGAATTAAAACTTTTAAAAATGTCTCCACAGCGAACGTGCGATGCCCACTCGACTCCTACGACATCGTAACTGACAAATCCCCACAATCGGTAATTCTAGCCGTGCCATCCTCTTTCCGCACATTCTATTAATTTTTGGAATGGTCGTATTTAAAAATATAAATTTGCCACCAGACACCCTGTGTTTACACTTAAATAAAGAAAAGCTAATGTTACTTTAGTCTCATGCTTTCTTTTCCCCGACTCGATTACATTTTTAGAATTTTTTGCTGGGGATGCTGTGTTTAAAATATATCACATAGATATTATGGTAGTTAACCCTTTTGGGGCCATGTTTATTATTCAAAAAAATTAGGTTGGAAAAATTTTAAAACAGTGCTAACTTGGCAAGAGCCGTAACTTGGTATATTGTCCCTGGCTTAGTTAAAGTTAACTTTAAGGTAAAGTCTATTTTGATAACCTTAATTACCAATAACAGTTAAGGTTATTATTGACAGTAAATAAATTTTACTGTAAGCAAGCACCAATAAAAACAGTTTCAACTTTTATTTAAATCTATTTTTAATTTAATGGTGTGGTTGCTACTATATTAAAAAATAGAAGTTTTGTTTAAAGGTAAAAGCCTAATTGTTGACGACCTCATCCATATTATTTTAAAATATTTCACAGTTCAGCTTTAGATAAATAAATGTTTGCGGTTAAATTTAGCTGCATGTTAGAAAGAGTTGTAAAAAGTTAAAATTTTTGTAAGCAATTTTAATTATTAAGAGGTGTGGTTACTTTTGACTTTGTTTTTAGGTTAAGCTTTAATCTTAACGACTTTACATATTTTAACATTAAAAAAAATCCACACTATATTATAATCTTACTTACAAACTTAAGTGACTATTACATAATGTTTATTCCATTAGACGAACTTGGAAGTGATTTCCAGGCGCTTCAACCTTTTGCTCTTCTTCTCCAATTTCTTACACCAATTTTCGTTGATTCTTCCATCGATATTGCGGTGTTCCTCTTCTGCGTGATCCATCACCAGGCTCGCATTCAAAAGACTTGACATGACCTAGTCAACGTGAACGTTGAATTTTGATATGTGTAACTATGTATGTCAATGTTGGCAAGCTGCTGATATAGGTCACAGTTTACACGACACCGGTATTCATCATTAATGCAGATTGGTTCATAGATTTTCCAAAAAATCTTTTTTTCAAAAACGCTAAGTAAGCTTTGGCAAGTACGTATTTGTCAGAACCATATGGAAACACGGGTAGTATCAGTGTCTTGTAACGAGTAATTTTTGTTTTTCAAGAGGTGGCTTTGCTTCTAAACTGCTAACTTAGCCCAAAGTAGAATTTAATTAACAATCGTGTTCCACTTTTCATCTTAAAACTGATGTTGTTTGTTTTGTACTGGTGGTGCCGAGATAGATAAAATCGTTGACTATTTTAAACATGTCATTTTGAACATCTACTGTCTGCCCAAGTCTACCGGACGTCTTCTGCGTTGATACCATCTGTGTTTACTGCCACACCCACTTCTTTAAAGTTAGAAGTTACACCTCGCAATCTTCGCCCTATGATGTCGATATCATCGGCGTAAGCGAGTTACATGTGCTGTTTTGTAAATATTCTTGCCTATCTTAGCTGAGTATTGTGTATTAGTTTAGGTTATTCTGTAAAGTCGTACTAGTTTCGTAGGGATACCAAACTCAGGCATAGCTTGAAACACTTTTGAACGTATGAGGCTGCCTAAAATGGCCCTTATAGTCTTGGGTCTTTTCCAGGACTTGGCGTGGTGTGTATATCTGGTCACTGGCAGATTTACCAGATTATTTCGTCGAATTTAAATTTAAATATTTCACACAATACGCTGGGTAAAATTGTGTAACCAACGAGAAGGAAGCTTATTCGTTTGTAGTTGGGACATACTGTCTTGTCTATTTTTTGTGCAGTTGACTTAAAACACTGATGTTCCAATCCTCTGGTATGCGATTCTCTAGCCAGATTGCACAAACAAGCTGACGCATTTACTTTTTAAGCCTGTCGCCTTTGGTCTTATATAGTTCAGCTGGCAACCCATCGGTCCCTGTTGCCTTGTTATTCTTAATCCAGGTAACTGCTATGCACTCCATGCCGTCTTCTGGGATTGGTACTGTGGTAGTTTCATCGTTGTTATTATCAGATACCAGCAGGCATGTAAAACGGATTTTTCACGTCTGCAGCAAACTACCTGTACTAGTTGCCAGATTATCTTTTTGACCTTTGCAGGAAAATGTGCCTACAGCAAAGCCTTAAGTTTGATGTCTTACTTTTTGGACTTCATTCTGAATCCAAAAGAAGGCATTCGATGTTTTGTGGCTCTCATTTTTTTTCTAAATGTAAAACTTTGACTCTGTTTTTTGATAATATTTATCTGAACCTGTAGAATTTTATTGGTCATGTCGAGAATATAATATCGGCCAAATGGGCACTGTCACAATTGATTTTAAACGGGCTCGTTTTATGGCATTTTCCATCGCTTCGGTGAGAACTTCGGATGACTGATTCCCACATTTGTGTCGAATGTGGTCGTTAAAGGCTTCCAGGGAGTCGGGCTTGTTCACGTAAACACGGAACTTTAAAAATCCCACAAAATATTCTAGAACGGTTAAATCAGTTGATCCTGCGGGCCAATGAAAGTCGCCAAATCGAGAGATGATGTGACCCGTTGTGTGTATGTCGTTGCTCGGTCCTGTTCTAATCTGTCCTCGAAAAAAAGGCCCGATGACTCCTCCAGCGTGAAAAGCGCACCATGCACTCATTTTGAGCGGGTGTAAGGGGTCCTTGTGCATAACTCGTGGATTTTCAGTGCCTCGGAAGTGAAAGTTTCGCTTGTTTAAGTATCCGCTGAAGTGAAAATGAGCATCATCGCTTATTATGAAAAATCGTCCACTTCGGCCACGAGATTAGGTATGACTTAATGAAGGTAACACTCGTTTGGTGGTCAACAAGCAGCAGCTGATGCACGGACTGGACTTATTAAAGGAACATATGCAGGTCTTTAACCAAAATTCGATTTAGGGACGACCGAGCTGACAGCTAATTGCGAGGCAAGGCGTGTGGTCAATGTTCCTGGCGACAGTACGACATCCTTGCCAACAGCGGTGATATTCTTGGCAAAACGGGCGCATTTGGCCGGCCCCTCTTGGCAGCGTCTCGTGTGTTCCCATGCTCTTCAAGGTTGGCGGCCAAACGGCACAGTGTTTGCGCACTTGGTGCTGGACGACCGGGAAATTGGCGACGGAATTTGCGCTGCGACAACACCATAGACGAATTGTTTCGCAAAAAAGTAGGCGCGGTTGTTCTATATTCTTAGAGAGTGTATCGCTCCATGGCTTGTTCATTTGTATTCTACATCTGTCTAGTTCACTAGTGTCAAAACAGATTTGACATTGGCCGCCATTTTCAAAAATAAGAGCATCTTCCAATAGGGTGATTTTTTTTGGCCCACCTTGTAGTTTCAAGCCAATATCTGTTACAGTTTTCGAGATACAGCGCATGAAAAATTTAACAAAATTTATTTTCCCATCTACAAAAATAAATTTGTAATTTAAGCCGCCGCCTAGAAAGTATGTGTGGAAAATTGAAAACATTGGCTACATTTTCTGGGATTTATAGGGATAATTGCAAGGATTTCCTCCCAAAAAAAGGGTCATTTTAGGTTTTTGCCTATATCTCGATGTGTTGTTGACCAATCTTGCTGAAATTGAATTGGAAACTTCTAAAATTAAATTAGAAATATTTTAAATATAATTGAAGATGAAGTAGTTTTAAAATGAAGTTCTCATTTATTATTATAATTTGTAATTTGCAATTTACGCAGTTAAGTCTAACTTTCAAGTGTTTCACTTCCATTGAACTCATGGTAATTTATGGTCTGACTATGCCTGAATTTAACAACTAGTGTTATAAAACCCTAAAAAATATGCAAAAATTTGTTAGGACACATTAATATTAACAGTTATAGCCTAAAATGCTTATTCTTTGAAAAATTTGTAAAGGAGGCGATCATCATCAGTTTCAATAGGTTTAGTATCTAAGTATACCAAAAAAGTTTTTTCTGCCAAATGTTATTACAATATATTTAAACATGAGGCTTAATATTGTAAAAAATTTTCATTGACGTCCAGCTGAACGGACGTATGGAAAAGAAATAAATCCCAACTCGATCATTCTGATTGAAGATTGGTTCCAGACTATCATTTTTTGATGTTACAAACATCTCCACAAATTCAAAACACTTTATTACATAGGTTGGTTGGGTATTGAAATTGTTTGCAGGGTAAACTATGATCCGGCTTGATCATACTATTGAAATATAAAAAAAGTAAAATAAAAAATGTTTGAAGAAGACAATATTTCTTGCGATTTGTTATTAAATAAACTTTTGTGTTTGAGCAGCACATTTAGTACGATTTTGAAACTTAAACGCGTTAGTTTGTTTTTCGGTTATTAATTTGTTACAAGGATGTCGAACGTGTTTTTGATTTTATGTTTTCTATTAACAACTTTATGGATTTATTACTTGTGGTCCAGGCGTAGATTCTATAAACTGTGTTGGCAGCTGGGAGGACCATGGGGATTGCCTTTTATTGGAATTGCATTGAAATTGGCGGACCCAGAAAGTGCGTGTTTTCTTTATACGTAAATATATATAAAATACATTTCTTAATTAAAAGTTCGAGGCAAGTCTTCGAAAATAATGTATTTTTGGGATAAAATTACAAGGCAAAATAAGTTTTTTTTTGGGTTGCGGTATGCATAACGAACGAGTTTCTAAGGCGATCTTTACAATCATAGGACGATCCGTAGTTTTCTTCCAAATGTACATTATTCGTATTCAAAGATATAAAAAAACATAGACTTTAATATTGTAGTTGTAATCAAATTTATTTTCTATTAAATATTAAGCTTTTTCTGTCAAGCTTTTTTATTTATCTCAATTACATAAATACATACATGTGTACATAAGTGTCTACTCAATTAATAAGAATATGCAATATATTTGAACTTTTGTCGCGACATTTGATAACCACAGTCGACACATTTGATAAACATTCGAATTTAATTTTTTTTTTAAATTTTTGTTTAAAATTTGAAATTTTTAAAGAGACTGCCCCATCGATTGTATTATAGCTCGGAAAGGCCTCATCCGATGTTTTCAAAGGACTTGCAATAAAATCATCCTAAGGTCGTGCAAATATATTTTTTTTTTTTTAATTATTAAAGGTTTCATAACTATTTGGCCTGCAATGATAAAAATTAAACATATTTGAGCAAAAATTGGAGAGTTTTTATATTTTGAAAATAAATTTTAAAAATATAAATTTGCAAATTATTCTTTAATAAAACTTAATATATTTGAAACCTTAAGAGCCTTCCTACGCGATAATCGATGATTAAATGTCAATTTTATTCACAATAAAGTAAAATTACCTGATTTTAACAAAGATTGAGTTTTAAAGACTAGTTCACTGATTTTTTTATAACTTGCAATCGAATGGTCCAATTTGGTTACAAGAAATACTTTTAAGGTTAAAATTAAATTGTTTTAACTTCAATGTTATATAACTTTTTTTTAATACTCAGCGATTTTAGAATTATTCAAGCTGAAATTAAAAAAAATATTGTTTGTTTTGGAAAATCAAGACTTTTTTGAAATTTAATCAAAAATCGAAAATAGCTAAAACTTATAAATTTAAAAGCATATATGCATCAGCACTAACTCCAAATAATACCGAAATCTTTATTTGGTGTAAGTTAATGCATAAATAGGGATTTTTATTAAAAATAAACCAAAATATTCAGTATGTTTTCTAACCCCCCTTAAGTGTATTAGAAAAACTATCCCCTTATTATTAAAGTATTTACAATTTATTTGAATTAAAATTTGTTGATATTATCTTGTTTTGCTTAAATTATGAGGAAAAATATGAAAATTCGCCTTAACATGGCGAACGAGTAAATTTTTTTTTAAATTTTCAACAACAGTCGCAACCCTGTATCTCGGAATTGTAGATAAATGTAAGATATAACCTTAACTTAAAATGTATAACTTTATTTTGTGTAAAAGATATTGAAAATATTTGCTGAAGCCACTGTATATAAGATTTTACGGGATTTAAATTGTAAAAGACAATAAGAATTTATTCTCTTTTTATACCCTTCACATTAGTGATAAGAGTATATACAAGTTTTTAATTCCATTTGTAATTTTTACAATATTCACTTGAGACCCCATAAGGTATATGTACACATATATATATATATATATATATATATATATATATATATATATATATATATATATATATATATATATATATATATATTGTAACGAACGACTGAGTGTACCATATTGGACAGGCATATGCTACCTATAATACCAGCTAAGCTCGTCGGAAATTGGGGAGATTCTTAAGCCTCGCCAGATATGGTTTTATTCGCCACAATAAAATTAAAAATTAGGTAGCTTTATTTTCTTAGATAGGTTTACCGAAATGGGGAAGAAAACCAGTAAGGAAGGGGGGGGGGAAAAAATAAATATAAAATAATAATAAAATAGCTAATTTAATAATGTTGCGAGATTTGGGAACGAATCTTTTGAAAGAGAAATAAGATGACGATTATCTCTTTCTTCTGTACCCACCCATACCTTTGCTGATCTCTTTCGGTTCCGATCAGCCCACGATGAATCTAACTTTTGGTGACTAAATGTTTCGTAAAGAAATCGATTTAATTTTAAGTGTCCATAATTAAGGTTCAAAAACGTTTATTTTAAATACATCATTGCAAAATGTATAAAATAAGACATATTAACGTTAAAACAACATAATAAATTAAATTAACGCTTAAATACTTGGTAGTAGATGTACGGTTGGTAGAATTTGTTTGCGATTAAAGGTGTATTAACAAAAAACTTAAAAATTCTTAAAGTATCTTTTGTGCAAAAGTATTTGCTATATTTTAATGTTTCTAATAAAGTAAGCGTTCTGACTTACCAAATTTCTCGTTCCGCAGACATCAGGCCTGTTATCGTAGGAGCTTGAGATTTGATTGATAGCGAAGATGCTTGCTCAGCCTTTATTTCAAATCTTTGATTTGATGTATGTAGGTAAATTTATTAGTTAGGAAGTTTTAAATTTGGTTATAAAGAAAAGAGTGACTGTGATGTATGGTAATGTAGGTGTGTGTGTGTGTGTGTAGGATAATTGAAGTAAATAAACATCATGTATAGTTTAAAGTGTCCCAATGGTTGTAAATCTTGTAAGTTAAGAGCTAATGAAATTAAATTATTATTAATACAGGATAGATTAGAGATGACATTGATTAAGTCAACTTATCTTAATTATATTTTTGTATTGTAACGTTAAACTTTTGCCACCGCCAAGAAGAATTTAGAGATTTAAGATAACTTTGCTTCTATCTTGGATTATGGTTCCGATTTCGATTTTGATTTAGAAATGAAAATTGACCTGGTCAATTATCCTTCCCCGTCCCAGCTTAACTTAAAAAGGATATCTGCGACAAGGATTAACAACGCCTATACCAATTGGTTCCCAGGGTGGTTGTTTGTACGTGCGTCTTGGGAACAAACACAAATTGGTCACAACCCTGTGCAATTGTCTTTCGGTTTATACCCCACGCCTCACCCAAGAAAAATAATGCTGCAACCGTCTTAAATGCAATTGATATTGTATTTTTACGCCACACTCAGAAACCCCAAAAACAAAAATGTTGGTTTTCTAAAAAAAACCACAATTAAAATAAACCAACTAATATTTTAAGAAAAATGTGTATTTACCTTATTTCTCCGCCAATTATCTTGATTTCCGATAAAATTCTTAATAATTATAGGAATAATTTAAAAACCGACGCTCTATTACCAAATTAGTATTTCAAATTGAAAAATAAATTTTCAAAATTTAAAACATTGAAATCAAAACTAACTTTAATTTTCCCATATTCGATTCAAATTTTTTTTTATTTGATATAGTAAAGTCTTAGCAAGTATTTTTTCCAAATATCTTTTGCGTGGTAGATTCCTGTACTGTCACTGTCCAAGTCCTGCAGTTCATAATTTACCTGACCGATTCTCCGAATAACTTTCGCTTTAACACCTACTGGTGCCAATTTAGCACTAAAGTATTCTATTTTCGAACTTTGTCTAAAATTCCGTCGTATCACCTCTTGTCCCACTTCATAAACTTTCGCTCTAGATCGTAAATTATAACACCTGGCGTTCTTTTCATATGCTTTTTTAATAGACTCTCTTATAGAATCTCGTATAAGTGAAAACTCATCCTGCCTTTCAATTTGCAAATCTGATTCAGCCAGAAGGTTAAGTTTTCCCAAAAGTTTGTAGTCCTTACCGTGCGTTATCATAGTCTGTCCGAAAACGACCTGATAGGGAGTCTTTCCTATAGTTTGGTGGATACTATTACGCAATGCACAATTTACAGAGCTTATAAACAAGTCCCAGTTTCTTTGGTCGTTTCTTATATAAGAACGAAGAGCTTCGTTTATTGATCTATTTACACGCTCGCTCGCATTCGCCTGGGGACTATATACCGCGGTAACCATATGTTGAATCCCATAACTGTCCAAAAGTGTTTTAAAATCCTTACTTTTAAATTGTGTTCCATTATCTGATACAATTACTTCCGGCACTCCATAACAATCAAACATTTTAGCTCTAAGGTAGTCAATTATTACTTTCGAAATTGGTTTCCTTAAAGGTTCTAAAAATGTAAATTTTGAAAAATGGTCAAGTACTATTAAAATATTAACATTGCCATACTTTGTCCTCGGTAGGGGTCCAATTAAGTCTATATAAAGTCTTTGAAATGGTCGTTCTGTCCTTACCATCTGTCCCAGAGGTGGCTTCAAAATCGCCGTAGGTGTCTTTGACGTTTTGCACAGTTCACAATTTAAAACGTAGTCCTTCACATCTGTCACTAGTCGAGGCCAGTAAAAAAAACGTCTTATTCTTTCTAATGTTTTACTTATTCCACCATGGGAAGAATTTGGAATATCATGTGCTGAATAAATCACTTCCTTTCGAAGTTCTGTTGGTACATACAATTTCCAAGAGTGTGACTCGTCTGCCACACCCGAGGAAAAATCTGTTCGTCTATAAATAAATTTGTCAATAATCTTAAAGTCCGGCAAATTTGAATTCTTAATATCCCCACGAAGTTTACAAAACTCCTCAGAATCAAATGCATCTGAGTCCAGATCTATAACTGGAAGCTTTTCTATCTCAATAGCTTCTACAATATTTTCTCCCTCGTGAATTCGCGACAAAGTGTCAGGAACAACATTTTGTTTACCACTACGGTGTTCAATCGTGAATTTAAATCCTTGAAGTTTCAGCGACCATCTAGCTAAACGACCGGAAAGTTCCCTTTGTCCCATTAACCATTTCAAACTTGCGTGGTCAGTTACCACCTTGAATTCATGTCCCTCTATGTATGGCCGAAATTTCCTAATTGCAGAAACTACAGCGAGACACTCCAACTCAGTGATCGTGTAGTTTCGCTGTGCCTTATTTAATTTTTGCGATATAAAAGCAATAGGTCGTTCATTCCCGTCATCGTCCTGTTGAGCTAACACAGCACCTACTCCATAGGTACTAGCATCACATTGCAAAATGAATGTTCTTTCATAGTTCGGATGGACTAACAACGGTGCGGTTGATAGTTGATTCTTTAAATCTTCAAAGGCTGTCTGCGCTTGTTCAGTCCAAATAAAACTTTTCTTTTTACATAATAGCTCCGTCAGCGGGAATGTCTTGTCTGAATAGTTATGTATAAAACGTCTATACCATCCTGTCATTCCTAAAAACCGTCGTAAATGTTTAATTGATTTAGGTACGGGAAAGTCACGTATAGCCTTAACTTTGTCATCATCAACTTGTAATGTTCCGTTTCCTACGATGTACCCTAGGTATTTAACCCTGCTTAATGCGAAACTGCTCTTCTTAACATTAATGGTAAGTCCTGCTTTCCGTAATTGGGTAGCCACCTCCATTAAGTGTGATAAATGTTCTTCAAATGTCTGAGAAACTATAAGTAAATCGTCAAGGTAAACAAAAACCCGTGATTTTAAATTATACGGAATGACCCGGTCCATTAGTCTGCACAACGTTTGCGGTGCATCACACAGTCCAAACGGCATTCTTGTAAATTGATACAATGGCCGATTAGGGACGGTAAAAGCTGTCTTTTGTTTAGAACTATCCTCCAATTTAATTTGCCAAAAGGCATCTTTTAGATCAATCTTTGATATGAAATAAACTGGAGGAAGTCTCGCAATAAGTCCGTTTAAATTTGGAATGGGGTACGCGTCTTTTACTGTAACTGCATTTAACTTCCGGCTATCTACACACATTCGAACCTTACCCGGTTTAACCACTACAACAGCAGGAGAAGACCACGGTGAGGTAGGAGCTTCTTCTATTACACCCAAAGCCAACATCCTATCAACTTCTCCATTTAGTTGTTTCTCCACAGCAGGCGAAATTGGGTAATAACGTTGTTTTATAGGTTTTGCATCACCCGTATCTATCTGATGTTCAACAAATGTTGTACACCCCAAACCATCTACCTCCGAATTAGGAAAAGCTTTAATCACTCTATCCAACTTTCTCTGTTGCTTGTATGTTAATTCAATTCTGTCCAGTTCCCTGTTAGTACAATCAATTTCACTTATTTCGGGTACACAAATTGTCAATCCGAAAGTAGTCCCGAAATCATATCCACAAATTATATCTTGACGTATTGAAGGCACTATAAGTAGCTCCATTGCTTTCGTTTGTCCTTGGTAATTAATATCGAGAATAATTGTGCCTAAAACTGTTTGCCTTTTCCCGTCTGCTGTACATACATTGCCCTTACAACGTTGAAAATTTTTAAGATCCTGAACCTGAATTGCCAAATTACCTCCTATTACACTTTTGTTAGCGCCACTATCTAATAGAGCAAAATGTGAAGCGTCCTTAATTTTTAAATTCACATACGGTCTGCTGTCCCTATCTTTATTAACGATCGTGGAAATTTCACATGTTTTATACAATTTTAACTTTCTATAAAAATTTTGAATTCTTTTGGAAGATCTTTTAATTGGTTTTGAATTATTAAAAATACGATCCCGAGTCTTTTTATATTCTTTTAAACGAATATGGTACGGTCTCATTAAGGGATGTAAAGATATTACTGTCTTTTTAACACAGTTCTGTACTGTGATAGGTTCTTTTTCGGATGCCCGCACTACTTCCACCGGGCATCCCTCTGGTAGTTTCCCTGGTTCCTGCTACAGCGAGGACAAGTAGGCTTATACACATTCCTTTCTCCACACCCATAACAGAACACCTTTCTGATATCCATACAGTCCATGTACGTGTGTCCAAGTTTATCGCAGTTCCAACACTTCATCTCCTTCATACCACAAATTTCGTCAACCGCGTTGGTTGACGTACATACGGAATTTGCTTCCTCTTGGCTATTTAGTTCCAAAACATGTCCTTTATTTGTCCTCCGAGCATCCATTACGTGAACATCCTTCATAAATTTTTCGTGTTTTCTCACTTCATGTCGTAATTGAGAAACACTGGAAATATCGAAATGAAGAAGTTCCTGTCGAACTTCCTCTCTAAGATTTCGTAATAAAATTTCGCACTGGTCTTGGTCAGTAATCGGACTCTTTAATTTATCAGTCAATGCAGATATTATGTCTAGATAGTCGTCAAAGTTTTCATTCGTTTTTTGTTTACGTCGTCTTATGTCTTCTAAAACATCTATGTCAGCATAATGAACTTTGTATTGTCGTTTTAATATATTGTGAAAGTGATCCATTCGATGTCGTCATTGTGTTGCCGGTGGAAACGCCAAAACCAGGTAAGTGCTTTCCCTTCAAACAAACTATGAACATGTCTACAAAGTAACTTAAAATCTCCTTTTAAGTTATCTGTAGTCAGTATATTCACCCGATATATAAACTCATCAACCGTCATTTCCTTATCGTCACCACTAAACTTTAAACGCCAATTTCGTAAAATATTCAAAACTTTCTCCGCGGAAAAAGTTTCTGGAGACGAGTCCGGGTAAGTCCTTGAGGGTGCATCAGGTACCGATTCAGGTAGATATGATGTGCGGTTATTATTATTTGAACAATTGGGAATAGCAGAATCTGATCGAATATTTAAACTGTGAAACATTGAGCGCATTTCTCTTGCTATGAATTCAATCATTTCACTACGAAAACTACTTAACGATTCCGCAACTATTTCCCTAATACTAGTATTATTTGATGGTCCATTCTGAGGTAAATTTAAACTTTGCGTTCTAGGTATATTTTCCAAAATGTTGCCTTGATGAGTTTGTACCCCCTGAACACTATTTTCTTGATCTAAATTAACCGTAAAACTCACGCTAGCCGGTCTATCTAAATTTGCTAAATTCTCCTGACTTCTTGTCAAAACCATATTTTATTTTTTATTTTAGTACGATAAAAATTAATATATGCATATTATACTACTCCATTTAACATCAAGCAAAAGTTAGACTAAATACAAATTATATCCATTCTTATTTTTTCCCGCAACAAAACAAAAGAAAGCTTAGATTAAAATAAGTATATTGAGATCTGAATTATGTCATGAGTTATCATACACAACTCCTGCTATATGATAAAATCTCAAACAACATATATTCAGAGCTAGGCCAAAATTAAAAGAATAACTGAATTTGAGTTTCATATGAGAGTGGGTATCCAAGACTTTAACTCAGATACAAACAATCTCCATCATAATCCTCTACAAATTTAATTTGTCAAAACATAAAAACAAGTCCAAAATCATCAAATTATTTACGTGAGTCGAATTACGCACTTGTAAGTGTACTGTAAAATTCCAAATCTCAAACGTAACTCTCGCTTTCCATCTACAACCTACTATGCAACTTTTGGTATAGACATCATACATTCTAAAATTCCAAAACATTTACAATAATAGAGAATTTAGAAAAGTCCACAACAAGAAACCTATCAAATCTATGTGATAAAAAAAAAATTTGAAGCAACAGCAAGATGATAATATACATAATACCAATTATATTTTCCAAAAGATGTAAATCTTTTGTTTCCGTATTTGCTGTGCCCCACGTTGGGCGCCATTTATTTTATGTAACGAACGACTGAGTGTACCATATTGGACAGGCATATGCTACCTATAATACCAGCTAAGCTCGTCGGAAATTGGGGAGATTCTTAAGCCTCGCCAGATATGGTTTTATTCGCCACAATAAAATTAAAAATTAGGTAGCTTTATTTTCTTAGATAGGTTTACCGAAATGGGGAAGAAAACCAGTAAGGAAGGGGGGGGAAAAAATAAATATAAAATAATAATAAAATAGCTAATTTAATAATGTTGCGAGATTTGGGAACGAATCTTTTGAAAGAGAAATAAGATGACGATTATCTCTTTCTTCTGTACCCACCAGTGTGGCCATATTAGCTTTTTTGGAGCTAAATTTAGCTTTATTTTTCTTCATTTAGCCCGAAATATTTACATTTAGCCTTTAGCTTTTTTTTTAGCTTTTTTCGAAATTGGATTCAGCTTTTTTAGTAGTTTTTGAAGCTAGATAAAAGGTCAAAAATTTTTCGTATTATATTTTTTGGTTAAAATTTCCTTCGAATTTACAACATTACAGTTTCCGAACCATTGTTTTGTTTAATAATTTACTTCTAGCGACATTTAAAAAACGTGAAACAACACAAAAATTCAATAAAACAAGGATATAAGGAAGGTATGGTATTACAAAAAAAAAATTAAGAATTTGTTTTCCCAAGACAAATACTTTTAAATGCGGCAGTTTTAAAGAAAAAAAATCCAAAAGAGACACAAAAATTTTTCCGTTTTTTGGTTAAATTATAAAATCTTTTAATATATTGCTCAAAAATGTAAAAACACTTATGTCTTTCGTTGAAACAAATTATTATATTAATATTTTTATTTAATAAGAATTTTAAAGTTTATTTTTTTAAAAAATCAAATCAAACAGGACCGAAATAATTTTTCAAGAAAAAAGCAGGCACAATGAAACATCGTAGGGTCAAGTAAAGCTCATCTTTTTGATGGTATTAAACTATATTTTTTGAAAATCATGTTCTTTAAAAATTTAGTTTTTTTTAGCAGGACGGCCATTTTTTAATTTAAATAAAAACGGTTAATAACGATAATTATTATTTTTGTGGATAGGGTTAAAAAAATAATAATATTTTTTATTTTTTCATTTTTACAGTCATTGGTTTTAAATACATATTTAGACACACATGTACAAATAAAAATATTTTTAAAAATGCTTTCTTACAATGCATCTTTTTTACATTAAAGACTATCTTTTTTTCTTTTCTTGAACAAAATTTACATAAATAAAGGCATTTTTCATGATATATATATATGTACTTATGTAACTTGAATGAAAATTTTCGATTTTTAACGAACTGTGTAGAAAAGTAGTCTCTTTATACTCGTTTTGTCAACAAACAAAAATTTCATTGAAGGAATATCAAAAAATTGCATCGTGTAAATGTAATCTTATTGTTTCGATTTTTTATTGTTTTCATGTGTTTGTAGTTATGGAAAAAGTTTGTAAATAAATTACTTAATTTAACGTGTTTTTGTAAAAAAATTAACGAATAAAGTGTGTTGAGTATTTATGTATATCTAAAACAAATTTTCGTTTTTTGTTTTTTTTTAATACATATCTTACAAATTAGTTTTTTTACCAAAACAGGCAGCAAATTAACAGCTGCTTCAAAAAACTTTTAAAAAAAGCTCTTGTACATGCATATGTATATGAACACATATTATTTTTCTTCTTACTGAAGGTATGGGTCTACCAAATTTTCGTGAATAAAACCAAAATTTTAAAAACAAATTTTCTTTTTAAATATTTTAGCACAAAAACGTTTCGTTTCTATTATGCGAAATGTCTAAATAACAAAGAAATTTTTTAAAAAACAAATAAAAAAATGTAGCTTTATTTTTGGCTGTAAGTTTTTGTTTTTAGCACTTTTTAGCTGTTTTTTAAACGTGATTTAGCTTGAACTTTACTTGAAAATCTGGTCACACTGGTACCCACCCATACCTTTGCTGATCTCTTTCGGTTCCGATCAGCCCACGACGAATCTAACTTTTGGTGACTAAATGTTTCGTAAAGAAATCGATTTAATTTTAAGTGTCCATAATTAAGGTTCAAAAACGTTTATTTTAAATACATCATTGCAAAATGTATAAAATAAGACATATTAACGTTAAAACAACATAATAAATTAAATTAACGCTTAAATACTTGGTAGTAGATGTACGGTTGGTAGAATTTGTTTGCGATTAAAGGTGTATTAACAAAAAACTTAAAAATTCTTAAAGTATCTTTTGTGCAAAAGTATTTGCTATATTTTAATGTTTCTAATAAAGTAAGCGTTCTGACTTACCAAATTTCTCGTTCCGCAGACATCAGGCCTGTTATCGTAGGAGCTTGAGATTTGATTGATAGCGAAGATGCTTGCTCAGCCTTTATTTCAAATCTTTGATTTGATGTATGTAGGTAAATTTATTAGTTAAGAAGTTTTAAATTTGGTTATAAAGAAAAGAGTGACTGTGATGTATGGTAATGTAGGTGTGTGTGTGTGTGTGTAGGATAATTGAAGTAAATAAACATCATGTATAGTTTAAAGTGTCCCAATGGTTGTAAATCTTGTAAGTTAAGAGCTAATGAAATTAAATTATTATTAATACAGGATAGATTAGAGATGACATTGATTAAGTCAACTTATCTTAATTATATTCTTGTATTGTAACGTTAAACTTTTGCCACCGCCAAGAAGAATTTAGAGATTTAAGATAACTTTGCTTCTATCTTGGATTATGGTTCCGATTTCGATTTTGATTTAGAAATGAAAATTGACCTGGTCAATTATCCTTCCCCGTCCCAGCTTAACTTAAAAAGGATATCTGCGACAAGGATTAACAACGCCTATACCAATTGGTTCCCAGGGTGGTTGTTTGTACGTGCGTCTTGGGAACAAACACAACTTGGTCACAACCCTGTGCAATTGTCTTTCGGTTTATACCCCACGCCTCACCCAAGAAAAATAATGCTGCAACCGTCTTAAATGCAATTGATATTGTATTTTTACGCCACACTCAGAAACCCCAAAAACAAAAATGTTGGTTTTCTAAAAAAAACCACAATTAAAATAAACCAACTAATATTTTAAGAAAAATGTGTATTTACCTTATTTCTCCGCCAATTATCTTGATTTCCGATAAAATTCTTAATAATTATAGGAATAATTTAAAAACCGACGCTCTATTACCAAATTAGTATTTCAAATTGAAAAATAAATTTTCAAAATTTAAAACATTGAAATCAAAACTAACTTTAATTTTCCCATATTCGATTTTTTTTTTTTATTTGATATAGTAAAGTCTTAGCAAGTATTTTTTCCCCGAGCATGTCCTCACAATATATATATATATATATATATTCTGGATCCTTATAGATAACCAAGTTTATAAGCTATACCCGTCTGTGTGTCTGTTGAAATCAAATTTTCGGGCTCAAATAAATTCACATAAAAAACATTTTGGGAATAAACAATCAGAAATATCCCTGAGTCACCAAGATAAAATCGAAAACTCAAAATAACCAATTTTTTTTAGGACAAAGCTAATGCACCACCCAGATTCTCCGTAACGAAGGATCAGTACAACAGTTTTTACATATCTTTAGGTCCCCGTTTCATAGCTGGTGGGGACTTTAACGCTAAGCACACCTACTGGGGCTCCCGCCTAATTAGTCCCAGAGGTCGTATCTTGTATTTTTCCGTGTCTGAAATGGGACTTTGTGTTATTTCTACTGGACAACCAACCTATTGGCCAACTGACTACAATAAAATTCCAGACGTTATAGATTTTAGCGTAGACAAATTATTCACTATGGCGATCAGCTAAATATCTTAAAAGACCCGTTATCGCAAAACCACCTCTTAGAAATCTGAAGGGATCCTGGGCAAGAACTGATGAAGAAAAGTGTGATCTACTCGCAAGACATTTAAGGAATGTGTTCACTCCAAATACATGCACCGAAGTGAGAAACATTTTTGTGGGGAGCCATTCACATTCAAACACCACTACTTGCAGCCCTTCTGGGAAAATCGAATCATTTGCCTTAAGCATAAATCTGTGTCAAACTACAGAGTGAACTAAAGTTGATGCCTATTCACTTCAAAGTCGTATATCGAAGCATGTTTTTGTACAAAACTGCAATACGTGATAAAAATATTTGTTCACACTGTTCTTGCAATAGTTTGACTGAACGAACGACGATTGATTCGATTTTACCAAAAGGGCTGCAAAAGGTGGTGTGTGATTGTAAATTGCTCTCCATAAAAATGTTACACACTCTAGTTTTAACTAAATAACAAAAAATGAAATTGTCTTAAATAAAATAATTTTAACAAAAAAAAAAAAAAAAAAAAAATTAATACAACATTTATTTTGAAGGTTTTGGAAAAATAAAAAAAAAATTTCCATGAAATTAGCATAAAACCTTAGAAAAGCCATTTTTCGTATTTATAACGAATTCACCTCAAATTAAAACTCCCACTCCCGGTTTGGTATAATGCTCTCAAATTACATGAATGCCAACTTTAGTTGAAGAAGAACATATCAAAGTAAAAAGCTGAAAAATTAATTTATATTTTATAAATGTATTATCAAATGAAAACCAATTATTGTAACATGGTAAGATTTCTTAGTTTTTTTATTTTTTTATGCTCGAAAGATATTTATGTACGTTTGCGTTTCTAAAAAGTTTGCTCAGATTAAATTGACTACATTAAAATGACGTTTTCCATTTTGCATTTGATATACATACAATAAGTAACAATACAATAGAATTTCTCTATTCACAAGTGAATTTAGTAAAATCGTATTTTTTTAACGATAAGCCATACGACAAAACTTATGAATTGGCCAATAGGGATTTCAAACTCTTTATTCATTTTTTGTGTAGTATTTTTTTTAACCAAAATTTGGGTACATTCAGACCAACCGATTAGAAATAACAACAGCTGTAACAAGTGTAGCCGCCTGTTCTACCTAACCTAACAAGTGTAAACAGCAGTTTTGACTAATATCAAACACTCTTCACTGCTAATCAGGGTTTTCGAATTTTGCTTACTTGTTTATTCGCCTCTAAGAATGAAAAGTAATTTTAGTGCAAAATACATACATTGCCAAAAATTCACAGCTTTTTTTTAAATAAATTTTTATTGTAAAAATGTTTGAAAACGATATCAAAAAATGTTAAAAAAAAATCGTGCACATTTATTTTTTCCACCCAATAAATTTTAGAAATTGTGGAAGCTTCGCGAATATTTTGCGTTGCAGTTATTTAAGCCAAGTAATCGAAATGTTAAAAATATCATAATTAATGATTTGATCAAAGGTAAATCCCACAATCAATTAATTATATGGTCTAATACATTTAAAATCCAATGAAATGGATACTTTAATACATATGTACATACATATCTGTGAATAGAAGCTGTTTATTCTATATCATCGTCAAAAATCCAAGAGTACGTATCATTAAAAATTAATATAGAGTTTTAGATTGATTGTGATTTTAGATTAGGTTTTTTGCTTCCCCTGTAATATTTAAATAAGTGATTTATCGTACCTTTAGTTTTTTGATGACAATATGCTCATGTCGAAACACTTGCAACTTTAAATTTATTTTTAGAATGTTTGGAGCTTTTGCAACAATTGAAACAAGATTATAAATCGCCATTTGTGTCATGGTTGGGCCCGAAATGCTATCTTTTTGTTGACGATCCGGAGACATGTGAAACCATTTTCAATTCTACCTACTGTATAAATAAGGGAAATTTTTATCAAATTGTGTCATCTGTCATCGGAGATGGCATATTAACATCAAATTGTAAGTAACAACATCTGCTTATAAAAAAAATTTCCACATATTCACTAGGTTAAGACAATATTTGACTAAAACCCGTTCAAATTTGAAAAAGCATTTTTATACCT
This sequence comes from Melanophora roralis, assembly GCA_963583895.1. Classification (NCBI taxonomy): domain Eukaryota; kingdom Metazoa; phylum Arthropoda; class Insecta; order Diptera; family Rhinophoridae; genus Melanophora; species Melanophora roralis. The sequence continues at coordinate 78,091,509 of OY757188.1, forward strand.
AAACCGCATATGCATAGGGGTACAAATAAAGTTTTAATGCTTATCACCCGGGATCACTTAGTTAGTCAATTAAAATATGTCCGTCATTCTGTTGAGTGTCAGTGTATTTCTTGTGGTCTTTATGCCATTAACATAGTAATAAGAGTATATATCAATTTGATCTTTCATTTTTAATTTCAAAGATATTCATTTGGGCCCCCATAAGAAACTCATGTTCCTTAAAAATGGGGAACTCTATTAAGTAATTTTTACCTGCCCATTGCTAAAGTTAAGTGTCGAGGGAGACCTCGAGCTTGTTTTTACTAAATATATAACTTAGAGTTAAGTGTAGTTTAGTTAGGTTTTGGCGTTTTTTTGAAAAATGTATTCAAGAAAGAAATGAGGTATTATCAAAGAAGTGGTTTCTAACTGAAATACCGACTCAACTGACCTATGATCCAGTTAGATCATAATCTTACCCAAAAATAAATTCTGCTCCTTCGCAGCCGTAAAAAACATTAACTGAAAATGCGCCCCCATTATAACAGCCAACTATTACGTAAGACTACGCAGTCAAAAGGTGACAACAAATGAACCAACCGGGCCCAATTTTATCCGCATGGAAAGCGTAATTAAAGATGTGGTTAAACAATTTACACAGTTTATGTCGCAAATGTCTACAATGATGCAAGTAATGGAAAACATGCAGTTCGCTTTTCTGCAGGCCATACTTAAAAGGTCATGAACTGCCTCAGGATTTGTCCAGAACGTGAAGAGCATCCGCCAAAATAAAAACAAACTCAAATATAATTTAATACACCAAAACATTGAAACTTGCATGACATCTATAATCTCTTTTAAAATAAGTGGCTTTAGTTTAAATGATATAAAAGATCCCACGGATAGATGATGTGGCGGCTCGATAATCAAATCAAGAATTAAACTCCAATGGAATGTTATATCAAAGCAACAAAAGTCTGCGTTGATGAATTTTTCCATAGCCTACACAGAAAGAAAACTCTCTTTCTAAAATCAAAAATTTTATTCTTGAATTTATCCAAAACCGTACTCACCGTACTTTTGACACCGATATGGCTTGATTTAAGTAAAGTTTACTAAATTTATTCTTTGTGTGTAGTTATTTTGTCAGTTTACTTTCCATCCAGATTTGCCATAAAGAAGAATCAAAAAAAATTTGATTATTGTTTGTATCCCCGCTTTACAGCTGTTAGAGATCATAACACTTAGCACACGTATTGGTGCTTCCGCCTAATAAGTCCTAGAGGTCGCGTTTTGTACGATTTCGTCTCTGAAATGGGACTTTATGTTATATCAACTGCAACCAACCTTTTGGGGAACTGACCGCAATAAAATTCCTGACGCTATCGATTTCGGCATAACAAAAGATATAACCCTGGATCTTGTTGGAGCTCAGTCCTCGTTGGATTTATCTTCTGGCCATTAAACCATAATAATCAATATATACAGTACACACCAAATCGCCACTAGTGGTTTTTTCTTATCTTAAAAAATAAATTGGTTGAAATAAAAAAAATATATCAACATTCATTGCTCGGAAAACCAACCAACAACGCTAAAAACTTTCGAAGAGAGCGCTGATTGTCTGAGCAACCTTAATGAGAACATCAAAACAGCCGTGAAACATGCTTTTTCAAAGACAAAAAACCACAGGATTTTTTTTTTTGCTGTTATGAAAACTTTTCTATTTAAAAAAAGAGCTCGAAGAGGCAAAAGCATAGATTAATTAAAAAACTTGATAAAGGTACACAGAATGGTATCGTTTAAGGATCACTTGGAAAGTTAAGACCCGACAGATGAATTAGTCTGACGAAGAAAAATGCGATCTGCTCGCAAGTCATTTAATAAACATGTTCTCTCCCAATACATGTGTGACGTGAATGAATTACCGTCCGTTGGTGGTAGACGTCCTTTAAAAGTACGTTTCCGAATTCTAGATGCTTACCCTTTCAATATTAAAAAAATCTTAAGAATGATTACTAGATCTCCTTGGTACTTTGAAAACAGCAACATTCACAAGGATCCACAAGTTCCACTAGTTAAATGCAAAATCCTAATCTATGCGAACAAGTATTTAAATACACTGGAAACACATTCAAATCCTCTCGTT